>CM057848.1:56381328-56394389 GCA_030068395.1 Apalone spinifera | reverse complement strand
GTAAACTCATCTATATGGCTCCATCGACGGAGCCACGTAGTCTAGACATACCCTCAGTGACCTACATAGACTTTGGCTTACCTGACTGTTACAATGTGGTGCTGCACTGGTCGTGACTGCTGCTTGTCATGTGACCACTGTTTCCATTGACTTTCAGAGGTTTCGTGATGGGTAGCTGGTAAAGAATCCCCACTAGAATGGTGGGAGCACAAAGTGGCCCTCTCTCCATGCCCTGGAAGTGGAGGCAAGGCGTAGCTGTCTCTGGATTCTTGCTGGTTGCAATGGTAATATAGGTCATGTTGATGTGAGTCCTGGGAGCTGGATGGCACCTGACCATTGGAGTGAACAGAGATTGGTCCAAGCATGCGGCTGGAAGAAGGCAGACGACCTCTCACCACGCTGGGAGATGCAGTGATAGGGCACCGATGGACTGGGCAGACTCTTTCCCAGGCAGTTCCAGCATGGCTTGGTTCAGTCTTCCTGATCTCTGGCACATTAAGACAGGTTTGGCAAGGTTCAGGGTTTACTTTCCCTCTGTGAAAAAACATGGAACAATTTTATCATGTGCTATCATGGTGGAAAGGCCCTGCATGGGATCACAACTCCCAGTCTAATGGTTTTGAGAGATTAATCGATTTTAAAGTCAGAGGGAACCATTTGAGGTCAAATCCCACATAACAGTTCTAGGGCTGTCCTTATGATTCCTGGTGCCCTATGCAGCCCAATCATCTGCACCCTGTCTGTTTCATGGGGGGCTGCACTTAGAGCTGTGAAGACATGGAGGCAGGAGCTGTGAGGGGCAGGCCCATGGAGGGCAGGAGCAGGGCAGGGAGGCTGTCAGGGAAGCAAGTGGGAGGTGCCAGGTGGTGAGTGGTGCAAACGGTGAGCTGGAGGCAGAGAAGGGAGCAGCTGCACAGCTGGCTGGAGATAGGCGTCATTTCCCCCTACTGGCCTAAGAGGAAAAAGCCGGGAAGTGGCAGCTGGGCAGACTTAGAGGGACCAGGGGATGAGGCTGGCCACTGGAGCTGGCACTGCCCACACCTTGCTGTCCCATTCCAGCAATGGCCCTAGACATACACAGCATGCAGCTGCCTAGAACACCACTCAATTTTGAGCACCAGTGGTGCCCTACGCTGCTGTATATGCTGCATATGCCTGTGGACAGCACTGCATAGCCAAAGAACTGCACCCAGCAAGTGCTGTATCAAGTCCATCTTTTGTGGTTAAGCTAATGACTCTAAATCTTTTTAAAGAAAGACATCTGAGCTGGATTCAGGTGATAGAAACTCCATAGCATCCCTAGGTCAGTTGTTCCAATGATTAATGTTGTAGTGTATGGGAACTGGAGGATAATCCTTTAAATCGTTTGTGAGCTATGTAGGGGTGCTTATTATCTTTTGTGTTTTGGAAACCTGGCAGAGTAGCATTTTGTAACTAAGTTTTCAGTATTATGGCATGGTTATTTGGATCCCACTGTTCCTTTGTGGTTTCTTCATGCTTTTGTTATTGTAGAAAAGGCAAAAGACACAACAATTAATGACAAAGATAAGATCCTGGAATAAAGCGAAACAGAAAGTAACCCAGCAGTTTAATAAAACTGAAACTAAAGGAAACTAGCCTAGCACCACTGAGATTATAAGGGAACAACTCATTTAGGGTACATCCTTACTTATCTCCCCCCTTGAGGTCAGTCGTCTGGCATTTGATTTAGTGGGTCTACTATAGACCTGTAAATGGAATGCTGAGGGCATCCCCCACCAGCATCTGGTACTCCTCCTTTTGCGTCTGCTGTGTGGATGCCACCGAGGCTCAGTTTAAGGTAAGCCGACTCCAGCTACGCAAAATGTGTAGCTGGAGTTAAGCTGACCTTCCTGGTGTAATATAGACCAGGCTTTAGAAAGGGAAAAAAGGGGGTTAAAATGTCTGGAAGTTGGGGGGAGGGCGGAAATTGTTTGATAGGTCAGTAAAGAACTGGCTTACGGGGAAGAAGCTGGAGCCAAAAATGTCTCCACATGCTGCCGCTTCCCCTCCCCTTCCCCTGGCTGGGGGAACAGTAGCATGCAGACACGCTTCCTGGAGGCTTTCCCTGCTGCTCCCTTTGGAGCAGCAGGGAAAGCCCCTGGTGCCTGGGAGCGGCACATGGTGTGAAAACAAGTAAGGGCCCCCAAACCCCTCATGCCCAGCGCCTGTACCCCCAGTGTCCTCACATACATCCTCCCCCGCTGAGACCCCACACCCTCCCCTGCTCCTTACCCCTTCCCCTGGCCAGACACCTACCCCCAGCCTGCTTCTGCCACCTCCCCACTGGCTAGACACCCTGCCCTTAGCCTGCTCCTGCACCCTTCCCCTTACCATACTCCCAGCCTGCTCCTGTACCCTCCCTTGCTCCTTCCCTCCCCCTGGCTAGACACCTTACCCTCCATCTGTTCCTGTACCCTAGTTCCCATCAAAACCTTGCCCCCTCACTCCTTCCCACCTTCTGCCCAGATTTTGCACTTTTATCCCTCTCACTGGCAGCCCTGTCCTGCACACTGAACCCCTCATTTCTGGCCCCACCCATAGCCTAGGGGGGTCCACAAAATCCACTAACCCTGGAAGTATTAATCTGGCCTGAGGCTTTGAACCTCAGTCCCCCCACCATGGAAGTGAGGTTTCACTTGGGGACCACATCAATGAGGGTTGGGGGGTTTTGGAGGGTGATTTTTTTTTGTTTCTCACTTGTGTGATCCCCAACTGATTTGTATGTGGGTCAGTAGCCCCCCAACCCTAAAAAGGTTCTCCACCCCTGCCATACATAAAGAAAATGTTGAAACCTTTGTGTTGGACATAATATTTTACTTTATTTAAAATGAATCCAGGCCAAATATTGGGCTAATATTTGGAATAGCACCTGCAGTTCGGCAGCAATCCATAGATCAGAAATTAAAGGGTATTCCTTGCATTCAGTGTTACTTGGATGATATACGTATTATGGGAGCCAGTGATGAAGAGCACCTTGAAGACCTTTAGGAGGCACTTGTGAAATTGTCTGGGCTTAGAGCAAACAAGGAAAAGGTAAATTTTTCAAAGACTCAGTTAGGTACTGTAGTCATACCATTGACAAAGATGGATTTAATAAATGACAAGAGACCGCTGAAACTATCCCTAAAGCATCCCAACTACAAAAAGTATCACAATTACTTTCTTTTTGTGGAAAGGTCAGTTATTGCTTAACACGGAAACAATGATACATCTCACAAATTAACTGTTTCACAATAGACAGAAATGGCATTGGTCTATACAGAGCACTAAAGCCCTGAAAAGCTCCTTACACACTATAATGGATCTTTGCTTCTAAAGTTCACTTGTTTTCATACTCAAAGGCCCATTGCCTTTGTTTCTAGATCTATTACCTCAGCAGAATGCAACTCAAAAGAGAAGCTCTGAAGTTAGTCTGGGGGAAAAGTTTCATCAGTATCACTATTGGCAACAATTTACTCTAGTTATGGATAATCAACTTCTAGTCTCAATTTTTAACCCAAAGAGTATTACTAATAGCTGCTGCAGCACAATTACAGAGGTGAGGTATGTTCTTTGGCACTCACTGTTATGGTACTGAATTAAAAAACACCAACAAATGTGCAAATTTGTTTATCATGCATAAGCAGACTGTTGTGAAGTTCCGGTCACATGTACTCCAGAAATTACAGGATCGGCCATTTGGGAATTGTAAAAACAAAAGTCCTTGTCCAGAATTGTGTGATGTCCAGGGAAATGATATACAAGTAGAGGAAATGGCAAAACAACATCCATCTTGTTTAGAAAATACAACACATGCCTAAACATACTCCTTTGCATACTTGAGAGTGGCCAAACTTGGGATGCATTATGCTAGCCCATTTATGGGACATTTTTTGACTGCAGTAGGTAACCTTTCTGAATGGCCTGAAATATGCTATATAAATTCAACTAAATCACTGCAGGTGTTAGAAGGGTTAAAACACTTGTTTCCAAGGTCAGGAGTTCCTAAGGAGTGACATACTTTTTGAGAATTCAGTGACACAAGAACTCAATTCACATCTGAAGAGTTCTAGCTGTTTGTCTGAAAACATATCAAATGTGTCATATCAGCTACCTTCCATTCTGCCACAAATGGATGAGTGGGAAGACTTATCCAGACATTCGTGCAAGTGATTTGTACTATGGATCTAGATAAAGGCAGCTTACAACACAAGAGTATGAGTTTTCTATTGGACTATAGGAATGCAAAACATGCCACTACAAATCGGATGTTTGTGGAATGTATTTTAAGATCTTGCCTGGACTTATTGAACCCTTGCTAAAGTAACGCCTGTGGCAGTCAACAAGGTTGTCCCTAACATAGTGATGGGCAGTTGAAGTGCATGCAGATGAATGAGAGCATATAATCCTGTGGGACAGAACATATGAAAAACATTTACTTAATCCTTACTTCTGTCTTCTTATTATATAGCGGTCTTGGCTGAAACACACTAAGGGTGCATCTACACTACAGAGGAAGATAGAAATTGTTGCTGTCGATTGTCCAGGGTTCAAAGTAGCAGTCTAGTTAAGACAGTTAATTCGAAGTGAGGGGGTACTCCAGTTGATGCAGGTAACCCTACTTTCATGAGAAGTAAGGAAAGTCAAAGGAAGAGTGTTCTTCTTTCCACTTCCTTCAGTGTAGACAGTGTCAAAAGCCAAATTAAGCTACTTTGACTGCTGTTACAAAATTAATGTAGCCGAATTGCGTATCTTAAATTGACTTTGTCCTGTAGTGTACATGCAGGGGCAGCCCATGAGCCTAGACAAACTAGGCCGTTGCCTAGGGCGCCGCCGGCCCAGACGCCCGATGATGACGTCATGGGGCGCTGGGGTGCCCCGTGATTATGTCATGGCCATTGACAGCTGTGCAGGTGGGGGCGCCAATCATGCCTTCCGCCTGGGGCGCCATCTGCCGCAGCCGGCCTCAGGCCGCTCCTGTTTACATGTACCCTTCCAGTATACCCCAGTGACCTTTTCCTACTCTAGGGAGCAGAGTTAGGGGTCAAAAGCAGGGCTAGTGTATATCTTAACTCTCTATTTTCTGGGGTTTAGAAGTTTATGTTTTATGTTTTGTTTTATGTTAACTCTTTATTTCTTGGTTTCCAGTGGTTTAAGTATAGGTGTACTTGACCTTGAAGAATCCCAGGCATTGCCAGTCAATTTTAAATCTATGTTAAAGTTTTTGGGCACTGAATTTTAATTAGAGTTCTGGAATTGTGGTCCATACTGAAAAATGGACAATTCTAGATCTTTTTTCATTTCCTTTTTATGTTGTAAGATATGTCATTTTTATTTCCTGTATCTTTGACCTCATTTTTTCTTGATATGTATTTATTATGTACAATTTATGCAAGCAATCATTAACTAAAATAAACAATAATTCACAGATATGTTGTCACACTGTCACTGACAAATTGTACTTTCAGAATAACAGAATCATAAAAATGTAGAGATATAAGGGACCTGAAGAGGTCAACTAATCCTTCTCCCTGAGCCGGGGCAGGACTACATAAACTTAGACCATCTCTAATAGGTGTTTTCCTAATCTACTTTTTAAAACTTCCTATGTTGGGAATTCCACAACCTACCTTGGAAACCTATTCCAGTGTTCCACTATCCTAAGAGATAGAAAGATTTCCCTAATATCTAACCTAAATCTCCCTTGCTGAAGATAAAGCTGATTATATTTTGTCCTACCTTCAGGGGACAAAGAGAACAATCTATTCTAATGCTCTTAATAAGAGCCCTTAGCATATGTGAAGTATGTTACCGGATTCTCTCCAGTATTCTTTTCTCGTATGCAGTTTTTTAACCTTTCCTCAGAGGTTATATTTTCTAAATATTTTATCATTTCTACACTTTCATCTAGACTCTCTTCCATTTATCCATATCTTTCTTAAAGTGTGGAGCCCAAAACTATACACAGTACTCCAGCAGAGGCCCCACCAGTGCTGAGTAACAATGATCTTCTGTGTCTTACACGACATTCCTGTTAATACACCACAGAATAATTTTAACGTTTTTCACCACTGCATCACATTGCTATCTCCTATTCAGTTTGTGATCCACTATTACCCTGAGATCCTTTTCTACCATACTACTGCCTAGCCAGTTACTCCCCATTTTACATTTGATTTGTAATTCCTAAGGGCAGTACTTCACACTCATCCTAAACAATTTTATCTTATTGATTTCATACCAAATATCATATTTTTCCAGGCCACTTTGAATTCTAATCGTGTCCTACAAAGAATTTGTAATTCTTCTGAACTTGGTGTCATGCACACATTTTATAAGTGTACTCTCCACTCGATTATGCAGGTCATTAATGAAAATATTAAATAGTACTAGACTCAGGACAGACCTTCGTAGGACTCTGCTGACATCTCCTTTAACTTACAGTGAACCATTAATAAATATTCTCTGAGGAGGTCTTTCAACTAGTTGAAATTATAGTTATTTCATCCAGACTTCTTTTCTCAGTTTATGAAAACATCATGTGAGACTGTCAAAAACCCTACTAAAATCAACACACAGCATGTCTATTGCTTCTCCTCATCCACCCATTCAGTAATCCTGTCAGAGAAGGTAATTAGGTTGGTTTGGTATGATTTGCTCTTGATAAATCAATGTTGACTATTTCTTATCCTCTAGCTGCTTTTAAAGTACTTGTTTAATAATTTGTTCCAGTATCCTTCTGGATATTGAATAATCTTTAATTCTCTAAGATCCTCTCTGTTCCCCTTTTTAAAGACACGTACTATGTTTTAGGGATGTAAAAATGTACATATGTTCACAATTACATGCAGCTCCTCCCCCTGCTGCTGCTGCCTTTTATACAGAGACAGCAGTGTGGAGGGAGGGCAGGCAGGAGCCAGTATGTGCAGGAAGCCAGCTCCCTGTGCATACCAGCTCCCACAGAGCCGCTATCTCCTCCACTGTGCTGCTGCCTCTATATCAGACAGGGCAGGCCTTTATATGGGGGAGAGTGGCAGGTGGCTCTGGGAGCACCGGCTCCTACTTGTTCCTCCCCCCCACGCAGCTGCCTGCGATATCTAAATAAATGCACTTTAACATCCCTACTATGTTTGCCCTTCTTCAATCTGTAGAGCCTCACTTGTCCCCCACAAACACTCAAAGATAATAACTACTTAAATACAGCTAACTTGTCAAAATTGTCTTTAACTTTTTTTCCCCTATTTTGGCTTATGTTTCTTTCCCCTTGTTAATATTGTGTTAAGCATCCCGTCATAATGAACTTTTTTAGTGAAGACAGAAACAAAATATGCATTACCTACCTCAGCCTTCTTGATGTTATCTATAATGTGCTCTTATTCGCTACTAAATAGCGGGCCTCCACTTTCCTTTATCTTTCTGCTGCTCCTAATGTATCTATAGAACCTCTCCTTATTGCCTATTATGTCTCACAAAGTAACTCGTTTTGTGCCTTAATCTTTCTGATTTTGTCCCTACATGGTTGTATTGTTCTTTTTTATTCATCCTTAACAATTTGTCCATGTGGCCATACTTTGTATGATTCACTTTGAGTTTTAGGTAATTAAAAAGCTACTAATGGAGCTATATTTCCTTCTGATTAATCTTCCTATCTTTCCTTCACATTGTGTCATTGTGTCTATAAAAAATTTCTCTTAGAAACAGCCAGCTGTCCTGAACTCCTTTTCCCCTTAGACTTTCTTCCAATGGGACTATAGCTACTTATTGTCTGAGCTTGTCAGAGTTTGCTTTTTTGCAGTTAATTGCCCTTATTCTGTTGCTCTCACTTCTTCCTTTACATGCAACCACAAAATCTGTCATTTCATGATCACTGTCAGCTGCCTTCTACCTTAAGATTTGCAACCACTTCCTCACTGATATCCAGAATCAGGTATAAAATGGCTGCCTCCACCTTCTGAAACAAGAAGTTGTCCCCAACACATTTTGGTGATCTCACTTCTATGAGATATTTGGATTTTTCAAAATATTATACATCCATCTAAAATAATTTTTTTCAACAGCTGGTGTTAGTGCACTAGGACCAGAAACTGTCCATTGGCTTTTCGTATCTAGAGTGGCTGAACATCTACTTTGCCGTGTCTGTCTTTATTACTGGAGGAGAAAAAAATTCTCATGCACAACACTGTGAATCCAACTGGGGAGATGGGGGAAACATACGCAGTAAAGCAGTCAGCTGCAAAAATGACAGAGCATAGAAATAGACAGATAATAATTTATTCAGTTGCATCCAATTGTTGCTTAAATACATGAATATTCTTGACTCAGACACTTCTGATCTCCCTGTTCGCCACCCTGCCTGAAAAATAATGTCACTTTAAATTCTTCCTCCATCTGTTCCCTCCCAGCTGATATGTTTGACTTCGACCTGATCAAGAACTTCATAGTTTATAATAACTTGAGCTAATTTAAATCTTTCACTTAAGTCACCTGTTAATCATGGCTCATGACTAAATAACTGCAGTTCTGTCAATCATATATCATATATGAGCACCTAATTTTCATTCATCATCTTAACTGCTCTATGTTGTATCCTTTCCAACTTAATTAGTGTCAGCTTGGTTATCCAAAGGTTTTAAGGAAAACCTGAAGCTTTTGGATAATAATGGGTTTGGTAATCACCAGTATAGGCTTTGAAGTCTGCAGAGTCTACAATCCCAATGAGCTGTGGATCTGGAAGCCTCACTGTTTTATGTACTGCAGTCCTTGCCAGAGACATAGACAGGCTCATGTTTGTCTGCCTCTACCAGGCTATAACACTATTATTTTGCTGCATTGACAGGACCCTCTAATCATATTAAAGAAAAGAGGATGAAGGAGTTTGTGGTGTTTGTTTATTGGGGGGAGGAGTGGCTAGATCGGTGCATTTATGAATCATCTGCACACATGCTTTAATGATACTGGATAAGAAGCTAATGACACTGAAAGAAGAACATCTTCTGGAAGATCATTTCCAATTAGGGTGATGACATACATTCAACAGTTTGGGGACTGTGTGGGCAGGAATGTTCTCTCACACATAGAAAGGTAGCAGCCTACAGTGGTGACCTCACAGCCTCGTTTTGTCAAACCCAGCTGGATGCAACCCAGAGACAAAGAGAGGAGAGAAAGGATCAGATTGAAATTAACTGCTCCGGTTCTCCACCACTGCTGGTTGTGTTCCTTATCATGTTTGCCTCCCTCAGAAGCTGGCTCAGAGCTCCAGGGCTGGCAGCTAGGATTGCTAGGTATCCAGTTTACAGTCGGAATGCCCGGTCGAAAAGGGACTCAGGTGGCTCCGCTCAGCACTGCTGATCAGACTGCCAAAAGTCTGATTGGAGGCACAGCAGGGCTAAACCAGGCTCCCCGCCTGCCCTGGCTCTGCACAGCTCCAGAAGTGGTGACACGTCCCTGCGGTCCCTCCCTAGGCGCATAGGCAGCCAGGCAGCTCTGCAGGTTACCCAACCTGCAGGCACTACTCCCACAGCTCCTATTGGCCAGGAAGCATCTAGGGGCAACAGAGACATGCAGCAGCTTCTAGGAGCTACCTGGGATCAGCACTGCATGTAGCCTACACCGCTTGCCACCTTCTGCACCCCAACCCTCTGCCCCAGATCTTAGCCCCTTCCTGGACTCTGAACCCCTTGGGCCCAGCCTGGAGCCTCCTCCTGTACTCCATACCTCTCTTTCCTGAACCCAGTCCAGAGCCCATGCTCCCAGCCAGAGCCCTTACCTGCTGCTGCACCCAACCTCCTGCCTCAGCCTGGTGAATATGATCTAGTGAGGGAGGATGGGGGACAGCAAGAGATATGGAAGGAGGGGGGATGAGGCAGAACCTCAGAGAATGGGTGGGGAAGGGGTGTGGCCTTGGCAAGGAGTTCCATGGTTGACAATCAAAAAGTTGGCAACTCTGCTGGCAGCTCAGAACTCTGGGTCCCACCCACTATCCATGGTGGCTCAGAGCTGCAAAAGCCGCTTCCACCCATGGCAGCTCAAAGCTCTAGGACCCCCACTGGGGCTGAAGCAGAAAATGTCATGGAAGTCTCTGGAAGTCATGTAATCCATGACCTCCATGACATTATCTGACCCTTACTTATGCACAACTGCTGGTTTGGATTAAATCACCATCCTCTGGGAAGCAGTAGCCTTATGAAAATTTGGTCTCCACTGGAGGTTTCCTCTTTCACTAAGATGTTTAGACAATTTAAAATCAAATTTATGAAACTGCACTTTGTTATTTTGCTTTCCTGAGAAGATGTCACAGCACAGACAAAATTTTGCACCATCTGAGGCATCAGCATAGCAAAAGAACAAAGCTGTATCTTTCTCTTCCCATGAGAAAATGTGCAGGAAATCTTAAACAATTAATGACTCCTAACAAGATTCCTTTCTGCTACATTACTACATCTTGGAAGGTAAAGCAATAAGGATGCAGAGCAGGCAGAAGGTATGGCTTATGCAAGGAGGTAGGACCAAAGATCCATGAGACATGGGATTAGCAGAGGGCCAAGCCCACAGATGTTAGCCTATATATGCATCAAGGGTCTGGATCTGTGCCATGCTATCAAATTCCAAGATTGGCTGTACATGGATCATGTGGTTCATGACCTTGACTGGCCCCCAGCCTCTCTCACACACACAGGCCTGGTCTACAGTAGGACCTTAGTCCAAAATTAGCCCCCCAAAGGTTGATTATCTAAGCCAGGGGTAGGGAACCTAAAGCTTGCATAGATCCAGCCCCTGAATTTGAACTCTGTGGTCCTGCTTTTCACAAGGAATTACACTATTCCCAAATGTGTAAATTCAAAATAACATTAGTATAGACACTCTGGTGCTGCTAATTTGAACTCATTGGCCTCCGGGAGGCGTCCCACAGTTACCCAGAGTGCTTCCTGGGGCTCTGAGTCTGAGGCAGGCTCTGTTAATGTGGATGTGCTACCTTGGATTACATTCGATTCTTCCCCATAGTAAGGATACAGACCTTCGAATCTGCAAAATCGTGTGCCCAGAAGTCAAACTTAGTAAATTCTAAATAATCACCTAGTGTAGATGTGGTCACAATGTAAAAGCTGTAGAAGAAGTGTTAGTGCTGGGAAAATGCTGTGTAAATTGGCTGGTCTCCAATTACTTCCCATTGGCTGACTACATCCCAGGCACATGGAACTGAGCTTGGGCTTTGTGGCAGGAGCAACTTCGTATGGGAGGGAAATGATACCACATAGTCACCAACTCTTTGCACAGCAACCCCATTTCTCTAACATTTCTGGAATTTTGCTTCTCTCTGAGCCATGCAATGGGAGAGAGCATGAAGCTCAAACAGACAGCGGGGGGAGGGAAGGGAGAGGGAATGGAGGAGGGGACAAATCCATTGTTTTTAAGGAGAGCTGTAATGTAGGTCTATGAGTATCATTCTGAAAATATTTGGGTTTCACTACTCTCTAAGGGTATGTCTACACTAGCTCCCTAGATTGATCTAGGGAGGCTAATGAGGGCGACCAAAATTGCAAATAAAGCGCAGAATTTAAATATCCCACACTTGATTTGCATGTTCCCGGCCGGTCACCATTTTAGAAATTGACTAGCCCGAAGTAACTGCCCATGTCTACGCACGGCAGTGAAACGGGATTCCGAAATAAAGCCCTAACTTGAATTAGCTGGTATTCCTCCTGCAATGTACTTCAGTACTGTCTCAATGATGTAATGTTCCTGTGAAGATGTTATATGAATCTGTAACTTACCAGGATGCTGTCACTCACTGCTTTCCCAAGTAATTTAAATGTCTTTAATTTGTTTATTATGTGCAAATGATTTATAGTGTGGTCCATTTAGAAGTTGGAGCCCGATTGTTTTAGTGTGTCCTAATTGCACCCAGTATCACAAGATAAAGAAACAGATCTCAAGATGGATAAAGAAAACTTAGTTCGATAGTTTCTTGCCAGAGGAAATGCTATCAATAGTTGGGGTTGTGAAAGCCTCATTTCTTTATTCTGTCATTATGGTTCCCACTTTTTCCTATTGGTTTACTGTACCATTACTGTAATGAAATTTAGATGGAATGTGAGGATCTGACTTCTTGCTTCACAGCTTGTGGCTGCTGCTCTTTCAAACTAGCTGCAGATGAAGGCCTTAGGCCAGGGGTGGGCAATAATTTTTGGTGGGGGGCCACTCCAAGATTTTGGAAAGTGGCCAAGGACCGCACTTTTCTGTGGAGGAGATGTGGGGTCTAGGATGCAGGTTGGGTGCAGAAGGGCACATGGGGTAAGGCGCTTGGGTGCAGGAGATGGTGTGAGGTCTGAGAGGAAGTTTGGGTGAAGGAGGGAGTTGTGGCCTGGGTCAGAGGATTGGGGTATAGTGTCAGGGAGGGTGTTTGGGTGCAGGAGAGGATTCTGGCCTGGGGGAGGACTGTAGGAGGGGCTACAGTGTCTGGGAGGGAGTTGTGACCTGGGGCAGGGGAATGCAGAGAGTTTGGATGGTAACCTGGGGGAGGGAGTTTGGGTGCAGGAGGGACCAAGCTGCCAGAGACAGGTTCTGGCTGGGAGGCGCT
The DNA here is from genome assembly GCA_030068395.1 of Apalone spinifera. Lineage (NCBI taxonomy): Eukaryota > Metazoa > Chordata > Testudines > Trionychidae > Apalone > Apalone spinifera. The sequence goes on along the minus strand of CM057848.1, from coordinate 56,381,812 downwards.
TACCTACGTGTCTCCTGGCAGCAGCCCTGCAGCACTCCCAAGGCAGGCTGGGTTCCCTGCCTGCTGCAGCCCCAGACCGCTTGAAACTGCAGGCTGTTTCCTCCATGTGGCTCTCATCTCCGGGAGGAGGAAGAAGTTTGTTTTGCCCCCATCCCATAGGCCAATCTCTCAGCTCCTATTGGCTAGTTGTTTCCAGGAGCTGAGGATTGGGCTGGGAACAGGAAGATCACACAAAGCCTCCCCCTGCCTGCAGAGCAGAGAGCTGCAAGGACTGCACTTTAAATCGTGGCAGCTGCATGCCTGAGGGTCCTGGCAGGGTGGTCTTCAGGCCGGATCCAGTGGCTTGGCGGGCCAGATCTGACCCCAGGGCCATATTTTGCCCAGCCCTGTATTAGGCTTTAGGTCTTCCAATGTGGCTATAGAAAAAAGCCTTTTCCTTACACCAAGATAAAAAAAGCAAGAGACAATCTATATTCCTCCCCCC
>CM057848.1:56326802-56360111 GCA_030068395.1 Apalone spinifera | reverse complement strand
AAAACAGGTTCCCTGCCCTTCTCATATATAAAGACAATGCAGAAACTTTTTGTGTTTTAACATAGTATTTTTTTAAATGAAGCCTGGCCCAAAAAAACCCAGTTGGGGCCAAGCCCCCATCTGGCCACAGCATTATAACACTCCTGCACCCCCCAGACCCTAGATCTGAGCCGATCATACACTGAAACCCCCTGCCCTGAGCCCCTAACATACCCCAATCCAAATTCCTGCATCCTCACAGCCACAAGCCTGTAGTTTGCTTAGTACTGCAACCCTCCATCTGACCCCAACACTCCTCAGCTTGGAGCCCCCTCCCCGAGCCAGCATCCCCTTCTCCTCCTCCTCCTGCATCCAGATTTCCTCCCAGAACTTGCACCTCTCACCCCTTCCCACACCCAAATCCCTCATTTCCACCCCAGTGCCCACACATCCTGTCTCAACCCAGTGAGGGTATGGCCAGACTGCAGGAGTTTTTCTGGGATTAGAGAGAGAGCCTGGAAAAACTCTTCCACCTCCGGGGATGCATTTGTTCTGCTTTTTTTTAGTGGAAGAGCAAACATGCTCTTTCGGTAGCCCCTATATTCCTCGTTCCAGAAGGAATAAGGGGACTTCCAAAAGAAGGGGGTTTTCTAACATTTGGTCCAGTCTAGACAGACCAAATGTTGGAAAAACCTCTTCCTACAGAAGAATTGGGAAAAAAGTTGCAGTGTAGAGTGTATAAGGGCTGAGGATAGCGAGTGATGTAGAGGAGGAGAATAGAGAGGGTGGGGCTTCAAGGAAGGGGTAGGGTCTTGGGGGAAGGGTGGGGCAGACTAAATAAATGTGTAAAAAGGTTGGAGACCACTGGTGTAAGCCATGCTTTGATTAGCCATCAAAACTATACCCCAGCTCCCAGAGGGACTTCATAGAAGCATAGGGTTGGAAGAGACCTCAAGAAGTCAAATCTAACCCCCCTGCTAAAAGCAGGATCAATCCCAACTATAAAGTCATCCAAGCTAGGGCTTTGTCAAGCTGGGACTTACAAACCTCTAGGGATGGAGATTCCACCACTTCCCTAGGTAACCTATTCCAGTGCTTCACCACCCTCCTAGTGGACTAGTTTTTCCTAATAATCAACCTAAGCTTCCCCCACTGCAACTTGAGACCACTGCTCCTTCTTCTGTCATCTGTCACTACTGCGAACAGCCTCTCTCCATCCTCTTTGGAACCCCCCTTTAGGTAGTTGAAGGCTGCCATCAAATCCCCCCTCACTCTGCTCTTCTGCAGACTAAATAAGCCCAAATCCCTCAGCCTTTCCTCATAAGTCATCACTGAAACATTCCTGGGATGTGTCCCAGGCTCTCCCTTAGGTAAGTCTTGTGCAGGAAGATGTTCAAAAAGTGAGGAATGTGAACATTCCGATCTGGGTGCTCTGTCATTTTAAAGTATCAGAGGGGTAGCCGTGTTAGTCTGAATCTGGAGAAGCGGCGAGGGGTCCTGTGGCACCTTATAGACTAACCGAAGTGTTTGGAGCATAAGCTTTCGTGGGCAAAGGCATCTGACGAAGTGGGTCTTTGCCCACGAAAGCTTATGCTCCAAACACTTCGGTTAGTCTATAAGGTGCCACAGGACCCCTCGCCGCTTGTCATTTTAAAGAATTTTTAAAATTAAGAGTGCGTGGTGCAGAAGGTCTACCACTTCAGCTCCTATTCCAGGCATTCATGCTGTTGGGCATTCTGAGACTAACTGCATGCTCAGGCATTAGGTCTTTCAGGAGGCTGCATTTAGGGCCAGCCTTAGACGAAATGGCGCCCGCCCCCCATTTGTTAAACTTTTGATTACCTTATATTTTATTGCATTTGTAGGCCATTTTGCAACTTTGCATGCATGATTTATCCCTATCATATAAGATAATATATATGCATACCATGATTGAAAGTATGAATTTATACATGCCATATATAAGCAAATAAATATTTGTTTCATCTAAGCTCATAGCACATCTGTTATTCTTAAAATTTAAGTTTCTATCAACAAGAAATTGAACTGTGCACCAACATTGGGTGGACCAATATTCTACAGAGTTACAGTAAAAGTGACAGCCTTAGAATGGCAACTCTAGTCCTTTAGTTCAAAGGTCATTTGTCTCATCTTTGCCCTCATGAACTGAAGCACAATGTCATAGAAATCCAAAGACTGGCCAATCGCATTTTCAAGTGATAAAATAGCACATGCTGTCAATCTCTCATTGGCCATCATCATTTGAAGATATGTTTCAATGAGACAGAGTTTCAAAAACCTGTGCTCCCAAATTGCAACTTTGACCTGCAGCATGAGCAGAATCCTCAAAGCTATCCACACAGTAGGAAAAAAGTGTTTGTCAACTCGGCATCATGAATTGGAGACCTTGAGGTAGAGAGTGCTTCCTATGTGGCAAAATGTGACAAATATTGTCCAGTTCAGCAGAGGTTTTTATCATTGATGTCTGAACATTCCCTGTGTGTCAGCATCTGTTGAAGGTCCTACAATTATTCAAGTGTTTCCCTGTCCACTGTCAGCTTACTAAAGTCATACAAAAACACTCCGCTTCCCATCATCTCATCTCTGCTGTCGTCTCCATCTCTTCTTCTGATGAATATCATTTTCCTTGAAGACAACTCCTAAGTTTTCCATCATTTCTTTGGAAGCAGTGATGACGTCTTCAAATCTATTTTCTCTTTAGGTCACAATGAAATCAAGGCAGCTTCTCATCAAAGAAATAGCGTTATGATATCCATCAACTGAGGTTGTAATACTTTGCTTACAATATTTACTTGGAAAGGCTACAGTGCCAAACCACAATTTATTAAGATCAGAAATGTGAGTCAGTAATTTGGTTTGCCAGGTTTTGTGCCTTGTGTTGCATTCTGTCCTTGACTTTGCTCAATTATGCTAGTCCCATAGGTGTTATATACCTCAGTCACTTGGTACTTCACTGACCTTATGCTGTGAATGTGGCTCTCCCAGTGAATGTCATTTAGTGGTTTCATAGTCAGATGTGTGATTGTGTCTGTGAAGAGCTTCCACCTGGTAGTTTATACTGAAAACAGGATGTATATTCTTTGGAGTACTACAAAGAGAGAGTCTGAATCTAAAGATGACATTACATCTAACACAATCAGGTTGAGAGAATGGCAGCCAAAAATGCATGAAGTAAGTCCTTGGATTCAGCATAAGGTTCCTTCACTGGTCACCACTATTTTTCCCCTTTATGTTCATGCCATTGTTATAGCTTTATTTTATTCTCATTCAAAGCTTTTATAAACAGTTGTGTTAAGGTTTTTCCAGTAGTCATCGACAGACTGGAAACTAATCAAGTGTTCCTTTACTTGGATACAGCTGTCCACCTCGTCAACAAATTTTGCTGACAAGACATAGATGTAAATGACATCTTTTCACTGTGACTAATGCCAGGGATATAGTCCATTATTACGGCATAAACTTTGCTATGCTGAGCTGCGTCAATATGTTATCAAGCACCTTACTCGCCATAAGGTCAGTCAATTTGTTTTCAATTATTTTGCTGCAGTAATGGTCCATATCTTCTTTATGACCTATTCAACATAGGCACTCATCCATAACATCATTGTATTTCCCAGGGAACTCTACCAAAACTGAGGAAAGTACTTTTATGTTCAGTGAACAACTTATCCAACGAGCCCCAGAAAAGCCAAATTATTCTTTGCAAAGAAGAGGGTAATTGAGATCAGATGCTCAAGCATGTTCCTCCAGTGCTAGGTTTCTACATTAGTAATGTCCTGGTGTTCTCAGTCAATGCTTTTGGAGTAGGTTATAAAATGGTTGGGTAACTCTTCATGTTGTTTCAGCGCATCAGCTAAGTTATGCTGATAATTGTACTCAGAAAGCTCAAGCAACAATTTGGCATTCTTGTCCAGTTTTTGCAACAAAACCAGAATGCTTTGTCTGCTGATTTTGAGTAAACTAGCTAACCCTGATTCATTTTTTTCTCCATTCTTGAGCACTCTTTTGCAGAGTGACTTTGAGAAGTATCACTTCTGCTCATTTAGTGGAAACATCATATCCTCAATTTTCTCCAATCTGTTCAAAATTGTTTGATCAAAACTGGCAAAATTTAGGATCTCTGGCCATACAGCAGGATCAGATGTATCAATTTGTGGAGTGCAATTTTCTCACTACTGTTTTGGTCATCATATGAGTCTGATTCTTCTTTGCTAATACTCTCCTTTTCATGGTGCCAGCCTGAGCATGGCAGAATTCAAGCCAAAGGTTAGTTTCAGCAGGAGACAGGGAAAAGAGATTGCTCTCTGATGCACAGAAAAGACCTGTTGGCCACACAGATTCACTAGAATTGTGCTAATATCAGAATGTTAAATAAGGTCCTGTTCATGGCACTCCATAGAGGCTGTTATTAGTAAGTTTATAAAATATCCCCCCTCATCCTGACTGGTATGCTTCTGTCACTTTAAGAAGACTCTTATCCAGAACTTTCTTTGTCTTATTAAAAAAAGGGATTTGTTTAGAAAAATTATTCTCCTTAACCTCTGGTGATAGGATAAGAAATTGCATTAAGAGGGTTTAAATTGCATCAAGGGAGGCTTAAGTTGGACATTTAGAAAAACTTCCTAACTAGAAGGGTAGTTAAGCAAAGATATAAATTGCTTAGGGAGGTTGTGGAAGCTCCATCATTAGAATTAGAGAGTTTTAAGAGCAGGTACAACTTTCAGGGATGATCTAGCTAATGCTTAGTCCTGCCATGAGTGTAGGAGACTGGACTAGATGACCTCTTAGTCTTTCTCTACCAGTCATATGACTCTGATTTTATGATTATTTCAGTTACAGCTGGATTATACAGCAAGCTTTCCTTTCATAGCATATCATATGCTCTTTCAACGTCTAAAATGACAGCTATCAAACTCTACTCTGCAAGATTTTTGGTATTTCTGTTTCTAATCTTACAACAGTGCATCTTCCTTTACAAAAACCATTTTACACACAGTTTATAATTTCATTTTTCCAAGTATGCTATTAATCTCTAAGCGTGCCTCTACATAGCACCCTTACCTCGAAATAACCTATTTTGAAATTTGGTGCTATCTACACAGCGCCAAATTTTGAAATAAGGTGCTCTTCCAAAACGTCCCTTATCCGTTGTGCAATGAGGTTTACAGAAACATTGGAATAGTGAGCCCATTATATTTCTATATAACAGCTTTCTCTTAAGATACAGAATAGCTATTTCGGGATACCAGAGATATCTTGAAATAGCTCCACTGTGTAGATGTAGTCTAATTTATTATTCTTTCCATAATTTTGCCCATATATGATATGATGGCATAGGTCTGTACACATCATAATTTTTTTACAGTTCCCTTGTGAGTAATTTGTAAAGTTCCAGGGAGGAATTCCTTTAGTGTTTTCAGCATTGCTTTGGTGTTGATATGTAATTAGCATTTCATCTTCTTTATAGATTTCCCAGCTTCATTTACTTGCTATTGTGTTTGTTGCAGTTCCCAGATCTAAATGTAAAAATATTTCTTCCACCGAAATACTTCCACCAGTATTGAGCAGTACTGGCTTATGCATTTCAATAAACTGATCTAGGCATTTGCCATTATAATCGGTTTTTCTGCTTTCCCATAATTCATTATTGCTATTAAGATCAGTATATAATATAGGATCTTTGAAATCCTTAATTTACACTTCCAGTTGATTGTCTTGTTTTTAAGTGGGTTGTAAATATTATAGATTCATATCAAGATAATGTTATTCTGCAAAAGAATTTCAAAAGTTGTACAGAAGTTACATTTTGAGTACAACTATTTCAATGTAATTAAGACCTTCCTTTATAAATATAGAGACACTTCTTTCTTTCATTATGTCTGTGTTGCATCTGATTAAATCATATTCTGAAAAGAAGTCTTCTTATAAACTAGGTTTCTTGTGCTCATATCACATCAGGTTTGTTTTCCATTTTAAAAAGTTTTCTTTAATTCCTGGCTGTGTGGTGTTAAATATATGCATTTCAACAAAAAACTGTTAAAACCATTTTGTTTGAGCTACATATTATCTTCAATTAAAATTGCATGAATGCGGTCTATTGAGAGATTGCCAGTGTTCAAATACTTTTCTGTCACTGTTGTAATTTTTATTCTTTCAGCCTTCTTCTGTGTTTTCAAAATGTAATTAATCACTTCTGTCATAAATGCTATACCTTTCTCTTTGCATAAAAGCAGTACATAGTCTTCTATTTCCCTTTATTATCTTTCCTGCCCTATACAATAAAATGCAGTATCAGTAGCTATTTTTCTTCACTGGTGTTTTCCTCCTCCACTTTCCATTGTGAAGAATGTCATTTAGTAGCTTCTGCATAGGATATTTTATGGCTAGTTTTATTTCTTTGTGTCTCTAGCTCATTCTGCTGCATTGTATCCCACACTTTGCTTTTCCCCCCACAGTTGCTGCATTTTTAGTTCCATTCTTTCCATAGGAGTGTCTTCCACATTTACCTCACCTCATTTTCCCTTTACAGACAGCCATAAAAGGCCCAAAACTTTGACATTTATAGCATCTCTCAGGGGCCAGGATATATGTTTAACCTAGAAGAGTTGGTATCTTTCCCTTCTTCTGAGACAGAAGTCATTCTGTATATTGTCCTCGCACAGGCTGTGTCTAGACTACACAGTTCTTCTGGAAAAAGATATGCAAATTGCAAACAGCAATTTGCGTAGCTTTTTCCACTTCTTTTTTCGGAAGAGGCTTTTCTGACATTTGGCCCGTCTACACTGGACCAGATGTCAGAAACAAACCCATTTTCAGAACATCCCTTTTTCCTCGTAAAATTTGGTAAGAGCAGTACGTTCCTTGGATACTTCCAGTATCCTGGAAAAACTCTGCAGTCAAGACGTACCCACAGAGCTCCCTGTAAGAAAAAGGAGCCCTGCGTCACCTTACACCATGGGGCTCCTGATTACAGGTGCTTAAAGGAATAGTATCTTGCCCACTTCTCCTCATCCACAATCCAATTCCTAATTCTCCAAGACTGCTTCCTTTCTTCAGATACCAGGCCATTTTCTGGGATTTCATTTATTCTATCACCTGGAATGGGGTCTTCTGGCTCCCTGTAATCTTACCCTATTATGAGTGATATGGGATATTGCATTCAAAACTGCTTTCTTTGAAAAAAGATAGCTAAAGAAACAGTGCATGACAAGGCTGTTTCCCACGCTGGCACTCTGAGTGCAGAAGGTGGGGGCCTGCAACTGACTCTATAAATACTTTGTCACTAAAGGCTTCTTTTAAAAAACTCCCCAAGGTTACAGATTCTCTCACCTTGGGTGGTACACTGCCACCACCCAAATGCAAAAACCCCTTTGGGAACCCAGGAAGGCGCACTTGGATAGTTCTTCCTGTAGGGTACCCTCAAGCTCTCTTAACCAACCTTCTGGAGAGAGCTCAAACTGTAATTTCTCTTAATTTAGGTTGGCATTATTAGGCATGTGCATATACAGCCAGTCCCTGAGTTACAAACGTGTTACGGACCAAACGCTTGGCTGTAACTTGGAATGGATGTAACTCGGAACCCATTGAGTTACATTGCAACTGTGCTGTTCATAAGCGCGGATCATGTTCGTAACTCGGAGCCCACATTTACGACCGCTTTGGTCTTAAGTGCGGATGGTTGTAAGTCAAGGTGGCTGTAAGTTGGGGACCGGCTGTAGTACCGCCCGCCTTCTAGGACACAGGAATCATTTCATTGTCTTTAAAGGGTGATTTTTATTAACAACAATAAGAACAAAAAGGGAAACACACTTTGTAAAATATAACTTGGTTGCTCGGTGTTACACAGTAACTCAAAATAATAATAAAAAAAAGGATTAAAATAGAGGTTAGCTGCTGAGACCACAAAATTGTAAAGAAACATGATCACCTCTCTTTCAGAGGACACTGAAAGGTCCACCTGGAAACAGATGTTGTGACACAATCTTAACTGCAGTGTTGCTGGTGCAACACTATTGTCTTGTCTCTCTGGGCTCACTGCAGAGATTCTGCCCTGAAACTTCCTCAGCCCCCATCTAGCCTGGCTTCCTGGTGGATTTAAAGAAATACCACACACATTATGTGTCTCTTTAGATGTTTAGATTTTGTCAAAAAGATAAAGCCCAGCTGCTCAATCCCATCTCTTTCAGAACTGAACCACTGGTTTAGAAGCGTGACAAAGAGGTCACACAGCTGTGTGGTCTGTGCTTATTTCATCAGGGAGGGCATAGAAATCATCCTTTTCTCTCCCTAAGAAGATAGCCCCTTGAAAAACCTTTGGTGCTCTGTCTCCAGAACTGAACTCGGTAGCCCCTGGGAGTGAAGAATGACATCTGACAGATAGGACTGGAGCCCAGACCCAGGTGTTACAGGAAGCTAGTCTGCAGCAAGTACTTTGAAGCCTGTCTTTCTCTCCACCTCATCTTTATGGGCAAAATCAGATACCATTCAATTACTAAGGATGTAAAGGGTTAATTGGATACCAGGGAAGCATCACTCTTACTGGGTGATGCTTACCGGGTAAGCAGCTAACCAACAGCCTGGGTGGGCTAGAGCAACCCCACACCCACAGGATCCCAGTTAACTGGTTAAACTGAACATTTAACTGGTTAACATTTTAAACAGGATTTTACATTCCTATCCATTGCACTAAGCAGGGGCTCCCTTGCACAGGGCCATCCCTGACCATGCACAAAACATACAGCCACATACGGCACCATGAAATTTGAGGCACCAATTGCCCCAAACTGCATAGAGCTCTATTCAGCTGCATGTTGCCTATGGGCTCCAGCTGCCCATCCCCACAGGCTCAGTCCCAGGGCTCCACCCTGGCCATCGCCCCTTGGTTCTGGTTCCCCCTCCCCCCGGGCTCTGGTGGCCCCCATCTCCTGCTAGCCCCCTCAGGGCTCAGCATCCAACACCCCACAATTAGTGGTGTTCACAGGGCCTGAGGACTCAGAGCAGGGCAGCCGTGCAGTGGACAGCTAGGCTACATCTGCACTGCAATACCTCCCATATCCTGAAATAGTATCCCAAAATAGCTATTCTACATCTTTTCAGGGCACCCGTTATTTTGAAATATAACAGGCCTGCTATTCCGACATCCCTGTAAACTTCATTCCACAAGGAGTAAGGGACATTTCGGGATTGCAAGTTATTTCAAAATAAGTGCTGTGTAGACAGTGCCAAATTTTGAAATAAGCTACTTTGAAATTAACTTGGAGTAAGCCATGCAATTTGTGTAGCTCAAATTGCGTAGCTTATTTTGAGCTCTGGGTGTAGTGTAGACGCAACCCTAAAGAGTAACGGTGCTTTCCACTTACAAGCACTGCTGCTCTGTCTGGTGGCATGACTGCCTGCTGCTCCTCCGGCCCCCACCTCCCTCCCGGCTCTGCTCCTGCATTGCTAACTCTCCTGAATGGGATGGACAGGACACCATTGCAGTAAATGGCATCTGGTCCAGGAGAGTTGGCAAACTCTTTCCCCACAGCTTCATCCCTCTCACCCCTCTCCCCGTCTGAAACAGCCGCTCCGAGGAAGGAGGGAATGTACCGGTGCTGGGCTGTATAGGGCACCAGCACCAGTAGGTACATACAGCCCTGCCCCTGCACTCTTTAAATTGCAGAATATACACACTATGCAGATTAGTCAATGGCTGTATTGCAGTCAAGGATTTCCTATTCCTTTACCTCCCTCTGGTGGTTAAAGTATATCAGTCCTGATGAACTTCTAAGAAAATAACTTGGAAGCTCTATCTCCATGACCTTGCCTTCTACGCAGACACATAATTCACATTCCAACAGTGGTACAAATTGAGGCAGCTTTAGCATAGGCACATGCATTTTTATCACCATGTCATCTAATCCTCTTCAAATATGGGTCTACATTTTGCCATGACCCATAAGACCTGTAACAAACAGGGGATCCAGAATGAAGCCTGCCAGCTCTTAATACTTTTAAAAGGCTGGTGCAGAGTGCAGGGGACACGGTGCAAGGTGGGAATCAGCTGTCCTGGCTTGTGTTGGGTGGGTCCCCCTCGCAGTGCTTCAACCTTTTTAATGTATTAAGAGCTAACCCCTCTGTGGCTCCCCTGCTTATTGGCTAATCGACTGGTCAATAGAAATCCCATCAACTAGTCGATTAGTTGATTAAACTAAATTTAACATCCCTAGTCCACACTGAGCAGTCTGTATTGTATAAACCAGTTCAGGGAGTCCATGCCCTGCAGTTCCTCCAGCCATTGCAGAACTAGTGTTTTGTGTGTCTTCTGAGACACGTATCTGTCAATCTAGAGAGCTAACCATAAAGATAGTAGTGGAGGTGAGGTCTCTCAGTTGTAGTCACAGCAACAGCCTTCACACACTAGGTGTTACCTTCCCATGGGCCAGACTGTGCATGGCCAGAGCCCAGGTGGAGGGAACACATGGAATATTCCCACTCTAGTTGGTTTGAAGAGGAGATGGTGGGATGGCCTCTCCCCCTCTATACTGACTGGACCACAGAGCTGACCAGATGTACTGGGGACAACAGGTGCACCCTCCTTTGGGATGGCATGGTATTAACACCCCCTGAGTTTTAGGTGATTCAGGGAGGGATTGTGCTATTCCAGGCACAAACCTGCATTGCTATCTTTGGGACACTCCCTCTCCTGAGCTGAGTTATCCACATTCCTAAGAATTTTCAGGCCTGAGCCTTAAGTGGGGAACAGAGGTAGGAGCTGTATTGTTTGTGATGATAGCACCAACCGCTGTTTAGAGTATCTAGAAATAATCTCTCACTTGAAAAGAAGGAGCCTGATGCTTGCCTCATGCTAGAATAATTGCAATGACTAGTGTAAGTGAGAAGGAGAATCCAGCTCAGTGTGTCTGAAACCCTAATTATCACTGGGAGGGGTTTTCACCAGTGCCAGGTAGCAGGATTTTTAAATAAGCCCCTTGATTCACGATTTCCATTCTGCTGCATTGCACGTAATGTGCATTTTCAAGAGACCTCTGCCAGTTGACCCTAGGCCTCAGGTCAGCTGGGAAGCAGATTTCTGCAGCACTTCAAACTGAATACCCATTCGCCTTCCTGCCCTGCCCCAATAATTAAATACCAATTCAGCAGTAATCACCAGCCTCGGTATTCCATTCATTTCCTTCTTTCACAAGCATCTCTATGCTTCTTCTAGATCAGCCCCTGTGCTTGAAAGGCCCCTTCTATATTTATTCACCAACCCAGCTCCCTCGAGTGCCTCCTGAAGGGCACAACTAAGTGAGATATGAGTGCAAACTGAATCCATTCAGTGTAAATCCAGAGTGACACCACTGAAGTGAATACGGTCTTCATTCCACATTTATGCCAGTGTAACTGAAGTCAGAATCTGCCCCCTTAGATTTGCTGCAATACCATGAGGAAAGAATTCCAAGGATGAGGGGGAAATCATGACATTTGCTAGGCCTTCAAGTGAGGTTAGTTGGGTGAAGTAGATGGCTCAGGGGGCAGGAAACAAGATACAGAGCTTGTCACCTCTAGATCCTTTTTTCAAACTTAGACAAGGCAGTAATAACTGATCCTGTTCCACTCTGAACAGCTGTTCCACTCTGGCCTGTGGTGGCTTATATGAAATGAGCAGATCTCTTACCAGTTTCCTATGAATATGTAACCATGGCACAAAGCCACTATCGTGACTGGTACTAATAGGCACTCTAAGCAAAGCTGAGTTGTAGGCAATGGTGAGTAAGCTATTTTCTCTCACTTCTGTCAGGCCTTGGGGCATATGGGAAGCTTCTGTTGCTTCTGCCTGCGCCATGCATTGCCTCAGTGCAAAGGTCAGTTACCCAGGCTGTCAAGCCAAGTGCTATTTACACAAGAGAAAGAACCTGCCTTGGCAAATGCCCCATTTGGTGAGTCCAGATGTAGTTATCACAGTGTGGAATCCTTCTGACAGTTGGATATTTGGCTGTGAGCTTTATGAAAAGGGCTTGACTATTGCATGTGATTGCTCCACCTGCATTTGGCCCTGCTGCGTATGTCTGTAAGGAAATCTGATGAGTCAAGAGATCTGTGCTACTAAGCAATTTTTGTATAAACACTCCATTGAAGTATGTTACTGCAATCACACATTTCAACAGCTATGAGAAACATCAGCACAGGGATCAGCTGAGACACAAGAGAGCAGATGCAAGAGCTGGTGCATTAAAACACACCTGGGGGCAAAGCCAGGCCCCAAGAAGCTGGACACTGTGGTGATCCACAAGGAGGTGAAGGGGAGGAGGTGGAAGAATCCTCCCACCATGGGACAGAGCTTCTGTGCAGAGACTAAGGCCTTGTCTACACAAAGGGTTCTCTTATCGTATGATGGGACTGGCACAGCTGCACCAATGCAAAGCCTACTGTAGACAGAAAATGCCATATTAAGCTGTGATCTTCAGTGGTTTCAGACAAGTGACCTGCTCTTGTACAAAACCCTGTGTAACCCACAATCCTATGGGGTGTGGTGTACTGTCCCATATAGTGGCTTTTAGACCACTTACACAGAGATAAAAAGAATGAGTTTGCTCTACAGACTTAACTGAGAGCCAGCTGGCTTTGTAACTGTAGAGCTCATGCACTAAGCTCCAGAGGTCCCAGGTTTGCTTCTGCTTGTTGGTAGGGTTGCCAGATGGTTTAACAAAAAATACCGACCACTCCCCCCCTCCAAAAAAACAGGACAAAATTCTGTTGAGGAAAAAGAGGGGGAGACCAAAGTTGTTAAGCAAAAAGAAAAAGGATGCTGTGCCTTTAAATGGCCCTGTGCTCCTCACTCCCCTGCCCCTGCCCAGATGTGGCAGGGGAAAATTGTCCCCGCCAGGCTTCTGTCCGAGGGAAACAGGAAATACCAGACATTTCTCACGTCCCGTATTTTCTGGGGTTTTTTTTAACGGGACGGGGGATCGAATAATGGACAGTCCGGGTGAAAACCGGACACCTGGCAATCCTACTTGTTGGTATTACACTTGCTTTGCGGATTTGCACTAATACAGCTACACCATGGCTAGCTACTGATAGCTGCAATCCCCAGCATAGGCAAGCCCTAACCTAGTTTAGCACAACGTCTGCATCAGCCTTCATTGTTGCCTGTGTGCTCCTTTTAGCCCCACTCTGGTATCCCTGGAGAATCTGCCACAGACGGCTTCTGTTCTTTGGAAAGCAATTTCTTTTCATCTAGTTACACCACCCAGGAGCCCCTACAAATAGGTGGGAAAGTATGGGTATATGCACTTTTTAATGATTTTAAAATGTCTCCATATTATCCATGAGAGAGCCAATCTCTGTAATTGTATGATTCAGTCAATATTACTTTGTTTATTGAGATTAAATAAAAATTCGCTCTGGGTCAAAGACTATGTAGCAGACTGACATTATGGTAAACTGATCATAACAGCCGTACACATAAAGGGGAAATAGCTGGTCATTAGTAACACTGCACAGGATGCTCTCTATACTATTTTGCAGGATATTACAGTATTTGAGACTGGAACCCCTCCCTCTCCTCTTTCCCCTTAATATCAATACAAATATTGCTATTAAGTAAACAAAAAACTCCTTAGATGGGAGAGTTCCCATATCCTGAGCTCTGGAGACTTGTGATGTGTGGGCATGAGTCTCCACCAGAGATTAATTTGGGCTACTTACAGAGTCCTTCCCCTCTTGGTGGCACACCAGGGATTCTCCAGACAAAAGCAAAGACACAACAAGGTTCTTTCCTCTCCCAGGCCAAAGGAGAACAAGCATAAAAGACAAAGATGGTCAGTCTTTTCAGTAGGTTTTTGGACACCTCTTTCCCTTTGGGCTTCAGCTTATCTAAAGGTTCTAATTTCTTTGATCCAGTTCAGGGTCTGCCTCCACCCACTCCTTTTGGTCCCACCACTTTATTTCTCATCCATATAGTCTTAGGGAAAACAAGACCTGCAACTCTCTCTTCCTTTTTGCTGCTTCATCCCTGTAGCTAGCAGTCCTTCCCCTAAACACCACACCTTTCTGTGGCAGGCTTTTCCTTTCCAAGCCTCCCTAGGCAGAGCAAGCCTTACAGGTGAGTCTGGTTAGTGCTGTCTAAGATTGAGCCCATAAGAGATCATTAACTTCCTTGCTTCTAAAGCATGGGTGTGCCCCCTCACAGCACTGTAATGGAATCTTAAACAGCCCAGTGCTTGGCTACTTGTGTTTATATATTGCAGAATAGGATTGTTTAGTGACAGTGTCACAAACAGGCATTCAGCCGGGGTGGGGTGGGGTGGGGTGTGAAGGATTTTGTGCTGTGTTTGGATTTATTTTTGAAAGAATGCAAGAGGCTCGCTACCTCTATGGCTGGGCAAGCATTGCCAAACCTTCCCTTTAGTCATCTCCAAACAGCCATGGAGGGTTGCTGACTGTCCACCTCTTCTTGTGACTCAGCCCTTCTGGTGCAAGCCAAGAGACCAAACAACCAACAACAGTCTGCCAACCTCACATCTTCAGCCTCACTCCAAACACACACTAGTTCCTTTCCCTTGGATCAGAGGTCTCAACAGTCCCTATCCCTTGGATCTGGGGAATTTCTACACTGCCTTTCTCACTGGGCCAGTGGGGAGGTGAGCCCCTTCACCCAGTTCCAATCTTGGTCCACTTTAAGAGGCAACCAAGGCCAGGAAATGCAGACCCATTGCTGCATTAATGACCCACTGCTACCTTCACTGGTTTTAGTGTTACCTAGCTCACTGTGTAGCACATCACTGTCTCTAAGCCTTTCCCTCCAGTTCATTGCAGGTTCTTAGCACTCTCCACTGTCCAGCTGGTTCTGCTGCAGGAGAGTTTTTTCTATTGCCTTCATTGACCCAGCAGGAGTTTCCCTGATCCCCATGGGCCTCTCCACCAGCAGAGAATCTTGGACCAATTCACTTCTTCTAGCTTTCCTTCACCACTGTCTTGGGCTCCCACTTAGGGCACATCTGCACAGCAGGGCTAAAGCCACAATAAGCTACGCAACTTGAGTTACATCAATTGTGTAGCTTAAGTTGAAATAGCTTATTTTGGCTTTTGATGTGGTCTACACAGCAGGAAGTCCGAGCTAGAGCACTCTTCCTCCGACTTCCCTTATGCCTCATGAAATGAGGGTTACAGGAGTCTGACTATGTCTAGACTGCAGTTTTTTTTCCTGGAAGAGGCTTTTCCAAAATTTGGCCTGTCTACATGGGGCCAAATTTTGGAAAAACCTCCTCTTTTGGAACATCCCTTATTCATTTCACAGAGAGGAATACAGGGATGCTGAAAACATGCCCGCTTTTTTGGAAACTGTTCTGAAAAAGTGGACGCATTCCCTGGATGTGGCAGAGTTTTTCTGGGATACTTCTAGTATCCCAGAAAAACTCTGCAGTCTATACATAGCCTCAGAGTAAGAAGTCCTCCAGCTCAACATTATTTTGATATTATGTCGAAATACGTGTTTGCTGTGTAGATGTGGACGCTGTTATTTCAGAATAATGCTAGTTATTCCTAAATAACATTGCTATGTAGACATGGTCTTATAGATAGACCTATGCCATGAGAATTAGAATTAGTCAAGGACCTATGTGCCTTGGCATGGCTATTATTGATAGGACACCAGTGGAAACGGGGAATGTGGGGAGTTAAGCTGTGCTCAGGGTTTAATACAATTCCAGTCATTCAACTTAACCTGCACTCAGCTGAGCTCTGTGTTAGTGAAACAGTACCCTTCCTTCAGGGAGGCTCTCTCCACCAACAGCCCAACTCTGTTTCTGTCTCCAACCAGCCTTCCTTCCCAGCCTGTCCTCAACTGAGCAAGGTTCAGCCTTTATTGAGCCTCCCATCAGCCTTGATACCTATTGCAGGCATAGCAGGGCCGGGCTGAGGTTTTTTTTTTCCTGTTTCAGACTAGCTCGGCTACCCCTCTGAAGCTTATCTATTCACTGTCTCTCTCTTTTTTTTTTCTTCCTCCCCTCCTTTTTTTTTCCCCCCCTTTCTCCTCACCTCCCTCCTTCCCTTATTTATTTTTGGATCTGGACTTCCAACACTCCTGTCATTTGAAGATGTGGGCTGTGCCCACAAAAGCTCATGAAACCATCTCCATGTTTTGTTAGTCTTTAAGATGCTACTTAGTCTATTGTTGTTGTTAAAGTTTTTCCTGGTGCAGACTAACTCGGCTACCCCTCTGTAGCTATTAATCTCTTCGTATTCTGTGTGGGATCTCTACACCCCATCACATTTTTCTTTTGTTTCTCTTTGATGCATAAAGAAATCAAGAAAGATTGGTTGTTTTTGTCTTTGTTGTTCATGAGGTGGGGAGAACAGTGCTTGTGTGTGACCTCAGAAATATCAGGCAAGTTAGGTCTGGCCTTCCCAAGTTGTACCAGACGACTCATTGGAGGTCACTGAGATGCCGAGATTGAGCTTTCTTAGCCTTGATCTGCAGGGGCTAGGATGGTGATTATTTAACAAAGGTATTTTTCTTTCAAGTTCTTGAGTTGAATAAGTGTGAACCAAAACACAGAACACACCATTTAAATCAGGGGTGGGGAACCTCAGGCTTAGGGGCTGGATGTGGCCCCAGGCTTATCTCCTTGCACAGGGGAGCCCATGCCTACTGAGAGCCTGGAGCACACAAAATCTACTAGCCTGGCCCCATTAGGCTCCTGTGTGCCAGGGGAAAGTGGGGAGTGTCTTTCTTCTTCTCAGTCAGGGGCCATGTCAGTGAGGGTTTGGGTCTTGTTTTTTGTTGGTGGGGGTTTTTTTTTTGGCTTCTCACTTGTGTATGACCCCCGACTTTTCTCCCCCCCCATGGGTTAGGAGCCCCCAACCCATAAAGGGTTCCCCACCCCTGGTTTAAATAGTCTACAGAAAGTATTTCTCCTTACTTTTCTTTCAGTTTATGAGGCTTCACTGGCATGTTTATTGCTGATGTCACCATCTTACTGGTTCTCCAGTAATCATAGCTTTTCCCAGGAAAAAAAGAGTAGGCAAGACCTACATTTCTAATATAAGTAGAAAGGAAACCCAGTGTAATAAACAAAACCAGACAACCTTTCAGCCCTTCTGAGCATAAATCTATAGAGCCCTGCAAATCTGTACATATCCCCTTTATGTCCGTGGATATGAATGCAGATTTCCGCCGCTCATTTTTGTGGCTACAGGTGCAGATACAAATTTTATATCCACTCAGGGCTCCATAAATCTATTTTTAAATGTCCTTTATGTGTCTTTCCTTTTGGGACCTGTATTCCCTTTACCTGGTTGATCTACAGCCCTGACAGAAATGGACAACCTCTTAGGCCTCAGGCCTTTATTTTAGGTCCAGAAGTGAATGTATAATAGATGATGTTTCCTAGTTGTTTTATTCCTGTAAATTTCTAGTTGGCATTTCTTCTGGTTGATGGCACATTGAGCATTGTTCTTTGATATAAGTACTTGGGAATAAAAATCTCTCTGTGGTCACTGTAAAGCAGCTAATCATGAGAAGTCATGACCAGGACACCAAATAGTTCTGTATAAAAAAAAACCAACTCAGGAATACCTATATTAAAACCAGGGATAAGAGGTAAAATTCAACCAGGGACAAGTAACCTGTCCATTTTTTGAGGAACTGGACTTGATTTTGCACCACTATACAACACCCAGCCCTGGTATGCTGTAGAATCAACTGCCTGCCCACTACCACCTCCCAAGGCTCACTGAAGGATGAGAATGAGGAAGCCAGTGCTGTGGTGTCCCCTGAGAACTAAGATCTCTATGGAATTCAGGCCAGGTAGAAAGCCAACCTAATTCCTGCCCCTGCGTCAGTGGAGCCTGAGGCCCAGTCAGAAACCCAGGTCAGGATCCAAGAGACAGACTCTTGAGGGAACTTTGGCAGGTGAGTGTCTAGCTTTACAAGTAATTACTGTGCTCTACTGCCACACTAGTTTCTGTTATGGGTGTTTCTTGGCCACAGCCATTTTAGGCAGATGTGGGCTGGGAGCCTTTCTGAGTCTCTAAGCCCTGCTTGGCTCCTTCTGTCCACTCCTCCACCCCATATATATTTTCAAGTTGGCAACTGCTCTGCCTGGATATAGGCCTCTGACATACTTGAGCCCTGACTGTTTACTGTTTTCTGGCCAATGCCACAGAGGGCAAAAGCCCATCTACCTTTCTCCTCCCCCCATCTCTCCTGCCTAACAAACCTCGCCCTGTACCCCTTGTTTGCCATCTCAAAAAGGCAGCTGGTAGCATGGGTAGAGCTGCAGTCTCCATCCCACCTTCCTACCTCCTGTGGCAGATTTCAGTTATGCAGACAATCATGTGTGCAAAATTCAGTGGTTTGTTGAGACATCAGGTACAGGAAAGACTTTTGGTTAATATTGTCAGTGTACCTGAGGTACACACGGACATTGCATGCCTATCAAGGTACAACAAAGTGCTGCTTCCTCTTGAGGTATAAATGTCCTGTAACAAGCATTCTGACAGGAAAAGAAGTGACAATCATTGCTGCACTCTGTCTTTTTTTCCTCTTCATTTCCTCCATGTCTATAGGAGAGGCGAAGCAGAATCTAAGACACAGATATGTCTCCAGCCATTATGGCAGATAGCTATACTGGGGGGCATCACTCTGCAGCTCACAACTCTCTTCCGTTGGTTCCCGCCCCGTTGTGCTGCAACATCTTGGAGGATAACTTCACATCATATTTTGCTGCTCTGTCTTTGGCATTTTTAAATCAGATCATGCTTTGCTTCCCACTCATCCGCTTCCGTGTAACCTCAGAATCAGGTTGGCCTAGAGGGGATTTCTATCCAGCTCACCCCCACATGCCCTTCTTAGTCTTTCCAACTCCACATAAGCAACCCCAAGACACCACAAAACTGCAAAATCACACCAGGAACATAAGAATGACCATACTGGGTCAGACCAAAGGTCCATCTTTAGGATGTTAAGTATCAGGTACTAATCGAATAGTCGATGAATTTTTGCATTGACTATTCGATTAGTTGACAAGGTGCCTCCACCTTTGCAGTGTAGCAACAGCCCTAGTGTTAGTGGTACACTTCAAAGGCAAAAGCGCCAAAGCCTGAGGTTGTCTGGGGACTCCTCAGCTGACCCTGGGCTCCACGCGGCGCTGCCACTTTGAATGCCACGAGGCTTCATGCAGCATGCAAAGCGGCAGTGCCACATGCAGCCCAGGATTAGCTGGGCTTCCAATGAAGCTGCTACTTTGAACTACCCCCCTGTGCCCCCGTCCTTGCTGCCTCTATCTGATAGAGGCAGCGGGAGGGGGGAGGAGGGGAAGAGTGACTAGTCCACTATCCTGTCGACTAGCCAATAAACATTTGCTTATTGGATATTCGACTAGTCCTTCACATCCCTAGTCCATCTAGCCCAGCATCCTGTCTGCTGACAGTGTCCAATACCAGATGCCCACAGGGAGAGAACACAACAGGTAATCCTCACATGATCCCTCTCCTGTCACCGATTTCCAGACAACATTCCTCCTACTCCCCCCACAGCCTCTGAGGAACCATGGCAAACCAAAAAGCATGTACTGCACAGACCAAAACCCAATGTACACATCACTTACCAGCTCAGAAGTTCCTCCAAGCCTGGGAAAAATTTCAAGGAGATAGTCACAAATGCATAGAAAACGCTGTCATAGCCTATCTGGAATATAAACAATAATTGTGGGTTTTTTTCATATTCCCTTCCCACAGCTGCAACAGGGCCTCTATCAGCAGCCAAGTAGATGCCTAGCCTGAGGGGATGAAAATGGAGAACTCAGGATGCAATGTCTGTGGACCTCATCATAGAATCCCAATGAAAAATCAAAATAGCTGGTCAGTGAAGGCAGTATTTGCGGATGAAGAAGAGATCTTCTTCAGGGAGATCTCCCAGGAGAACATGGCAGTAGCCAGAGAGAAAGGAGGTTGCCAGGAAAAGCATTACCATGAGAGAGAGAGCATGGAAAGACAGCAAGATGCAGAGGCAACTCATGGATGCAATATTAAGCCAGAATACTCTGCCACAAAGTATGCTGTTGGTAGGGCAGCAAGCACTGCAGTCCTGTCAGCCAGGACCCAACCATGTTCTTCAGCTCTTGGGCAATAAAAGCTACTGAAAACACCAGCAATTCCTCCCTACTGTACCCCCACAGCAGTGCCCCTAGGGACTATTTTCTTCGTAGAGCCAACCTCTGGGCAAAGAGAAGAGTTTCACCTGGGAGCCCAGCTCTGTTGAGCCTTTCAACACCACATGTAGCTTCTTCAAGCCACACCACTCAACCCCAGAAGGACCCACAACAAGTAGGGGCAGTGTAAAGGTATGTAGTCACCTATAACTTTAAATCCATTTCCTCCCATACTTTTGTTCTGCACTGTTGCGCTTTCAGTTTTGACTGTTTAATTAAAGGTTTCTTTACCATTGTTAATTAATACATTATTTTAAAATATATTGTTTCATACTAAAATTGTTTTGTTATTGGATCAATTGAAAATTTTTGTTACGTAATTGCTGGTTAATAACAGTATGTTAAAAACTCATTCATAATGAGTCATTGCTGTATTAAACACACACACACAAAAAAAACCCTAAACATGAAATAAATCAGAGGATTTCACAAAACTATGTAGGTAGAAGAAATACTGTAAAACAAACATTACCACAATGTTCCACTTCCACGACCCATCAATCAGAGTACCCCCCCCCCCACCCCCGCGGGATCTCACAGGGTTCCATCCCAGCCTCATTAACACTGGATGGATAGCTGCACGTTTTCAGGCCTGAGACTCCCAATAAGAACAATAGATATCCCTGGTACTATTGTCCTGGCTGTTTCCATTTCCTATGGGAGGCTTTGCTGTTTGCTTGAACTTCTGAGCAGGCATCAGTCCCTCAGCTGCCCACCCATCATCTGGGCTTTCTCTTTACTCTTGAAAATATTGTGCAGAATACTGCATACTGCTATTATAGGCTATGCCTGGACATACTATAGGCTATGTCTAAAGCCTGCCGCATCCAAGGAACGCAATTGCTCTTCTTTTTTTTGGAGAAGAGCAAACGTGCTCTTGCGGGGAGCTCTGTATACCTTGTTTCGTGAGGCATAAGGGCTCTGCCGAAAGAGGAGGCTTTCCTGCCATTTGGTCCCATCTAAACGGGACCAAATGGCAGAAAAGCCTCTTTTGGGGAAAAAAAAAGCGGAAAAAGCTACGCAAAATGCAGAGCGTATTTTGCATAGCTTTTCCCGCAAAAATGCCTCAGTCTAGACCTAGCCCTAGTTGGAATGAATTTTTTTCCGGCTGTGTGCAATCTGTTCCATAAACAATATTGCCTTCCTTTCTAGTAGCCAAATGCACACTCAGCTGCCATTGTGCAACTGCTGAATTGGCAGCTAAAAATCTCCTTCCTTCTGCCCAACCATCCTGTGAATGGCTTCATTAACCAGGGAATCAGAAAGATAAGCCAGGTCACCTGAGATAATTGGTTCAACCTCCACACCTTTAATATCTGGAGTGGGGACAAATGGTCCTTTCTCCATGAATGTAACCAGCACCGAGTCACGGAAGATCCTATGATTGTGGGCCCTTCCATGCTACCCTGCATTATGTCCATAAATTTGCCACAGTGGTGAACCAATTCTGGGAGCATCATGGAGAAATACCCCTTTCTGTTTGTCAATTCTGCGCCTCGGTAGGGAAAAGGAGGTAAATTATCAGAACATGCCCAATATAGTTTGGGAATCCCATGCTTGCAAAACCATCAATAATCTCTGGTTACCAAGCTTTTAAACCCAGTGCCACAGTACCTTTTCCATGGCATGACACACCTGCATGATAATGGCCCCAACTGTTGATCTCCCTGTGCCAGGTTGGTTGTTTATATGCAGTGATTGCCATTTTACAGATGACAGTGGTGACTCATTTCTCCATGGTCTTGTGCAACAACTGCAGATCCCTCCATTTGCTCTCCTGTTTCATGAGGTCTCATTTCACAGGCACCGTCCTCCCCACTGAGAATGGCAGGGGCTTCCCTTTATCATCCATAAGATTTGCCGCTGGGCAATATGAAACAATCCTTCCCCCAAAGCTCTGTCATTAAGTCACTGTGCCAGCTCCATTCTGACTTGGGCTCTGATGCAAGACAGTTATGATTCTGCACCAACTAGAAGCCTGGGCAGATAGACAAACAAAAATGGAGGGTGCAGTAATCTCCTAAGTATTGACATGAGGGTGCCTGTAATGGAAGAGTTTGGTGAGAGCACAAATGCACAGTATCCATCCACCTGCTACTGCCAATATGTGAGTTGGGAAGTAGCAAACATTTTCCATCATTATCATAATGCCTCTGCCCTTTTCTCCTTGTCTCCCAGAGAGGCCACTGCAAGGATACCAATAAATTAAAACTACTATTCCCATCAATGGAAAATGTGATCAGGATTCATGCCTTTACTCTCCCCTATCTCTTCTATCTTCTTAGTAGCTTATCTTTAGAAGCAGTCAAATTATTCATTGCCAAGAATATGCCTAACAAATATAGGGCGTTTGCTGCTTGCAAATCGTTTAGGACTCAATCCTGATTTCAGGAAATGTATTCTGTTATTTATGACTTTGCACTGGATTGTTTGGATGGACAGTTTTCACCCTATGATTTGCTCAAGAACCATTAATCTTAGTTGTTTCCTATCCGATGTTCATGCTGTATGCTTGGCCACCTACATCACATGGTATTGTCTCTGCTACCTAATTAGATGAACGAAATATTTTAAACAGAAAAATATGAAAAAGCAAATACAGAATAAGGTGCTTCTGATTCAAATCTTCAGAGGTGAAGGATTGCTCATACTAGAATTGATGAAATAGTCAGGATCCAAGAACATTTTCATTAATACCTGTCATCCAAATAGCCATGCAAACCAAATAACATGACCATGGTGAACAGCCGTGGAGTGAAGTCAGGCTATTTGTTTGCAAATCCATTTTTCACTGTTCGACACGGTTTACACTTTCCCATGTGGGGTTCTGGCATCAGCGAGTTAAAAGAAGTCATGGAGGGGGGGCGGAAAGGGGAGTGTTTCTTTTTAAAAAGAGAGTGAGATTGAGAGGAGAACACAGGCTTTCAAATACCCTGTCTGTGCTTGGTATATTAGGCAGCCCGTGCTCTTGGCTGGGAGCCCAGACAAGGCTTTTGTAATCAAAACATGATCTTGTATGCTGTGCAACCAGTGCTGAGAGAGGCCGTCTGATGGCTCTCCTCTTTTAGCTCTGCTTTGGAATCCACCAGACTTCAACGCCCAAGTCCAAAATGCAGCGATCTGTGAGTGCTGCCTTTGTTGTTACTGGGAGGGGATGGGGGGATTCATTTCTCTTTTTTAAAAAGCCAAGAAGTGATTTGCGCTCGCTCTTTTTGTTGTTGTTTTGGGGGGTTGTTTGTTGCCGGCAGCTGTGTATCTAAGAGGCGTGCGAGGGCGGGGAGGAGATTTCATATGCCGGATTTCATGTACCGATCACGGGGGCACTTTGCTGTTGCTGGCTCAGGCTGATGTTCTTATCCAGGAGGGTGGGGAGCATTGGGAGGAAAAATCCCATAAAGGCAGGTAACACTGGGCATTACTCATCCTGGAACTGGGAGTTGTGCGGGGAGAGAGGGGGGCTTTCAGCTACAGCTGTCTGATAAGAAGCAAAGAACATAGTGAGCTTGTGCATTGGATTTCATAGAGAAATGCTAATTTAGGGCCCTGACCCTCTCTCGTTTCCCTTCCCCCACCTTCTCTCTGTCTGAGGTCTCACTTCAGAAACAGCTGACTGTGAACGTCTGCAGGGAAAGATGCAAACAGAAAGGTGATTCCTGACACCAGGGGTGCTCTCAAGCACTGACGGTCTGCATAATGGGGGGGGTGTTAAGAGTGGGGGGACAGAATGAGACATCGCCATATAACTGAACCACATTGCTTCTTGCTTCCCCCGCCTTTTGTTCCATTTAAATTTTTAATACAAGGGCGTCTTTCTGTATGGCGCTCACTCTGTCTTTGCGGCATCAGGCTTTGCTTTCTGATTCATAGCACACTGCACATTTGTTCTGCCAAAGCCATTTACCTGCTCTACTCACTGACATACGGGTGCCTTGGTTCCCCAGAATAGCTTTATTCTGGGTAGAGTGAAATGTAGCCACTTTTCATCCTAAGTGGCAGTGCAGCCAGCATTCTTTCCAGCAGCTCAGGAATGGGCACATACCCTTGTGATCAACCGGCTCAGAGCAGCAGCTAGTAAAAAAATGCTGACCACGCTTGGACGTACAATCAGAGCTCCCCAGAGAATCAGTGTCAGGGCTCAAAATGCTGCTCTGCGTTTCTGTGGACAAGCTGTTTTTGTTTGGTTGCTATGTTTTTCTGAGTGGGGTGAGTGTGGATTTCCATTTGCTTTCCCCGAGTATTTTGATTAAACTAAGCCCACGACCACCCAAACAGAGGCTGACTAGCAGCAAACCTTCTAGTGGGAACGTCTATCAGACTGGAATAATCTCCCTAGAGAAAGGGGGGAAGCCCCGTTGCAATATTCATTTCAAACTGGACCAAACACTGATAAATACACAATAGGGAACAATCTCGCACTAACAGAGGATGAATTAGATGACAGGTCTTTTGCATTTCTAACTTGCCTCCTTAAAAAAAACCTCTGGGTTTGCAATGGTTTTCCTGGAATGTGGCTCTGCCATTCTCCATGTACACGAATTTAAAAATTAAAGGTATATATTTCCACACACAGTACTCTGATCCCACCCTGAAAAAGACAACACGCCTACCCTTCTGCAAACACATACTCTGCCAACTCAGCACCCTCAGAACAGTCCGTTGAGGATGACAATGGAATTCAGATTAAATCAGTCTTGCAAAATTGTCATAAAATGTACCTTCCTGGGTACAAAATCTGCTCACCTGCCACTGGATGATTGATGATAATGAAGAAAGAGTATTTCATTCACCTGCAAAAATAAAAACAATTAAAAATGACCCTGTGATGGTGTGAACTAGGCCCCGAAGTCCCTTTTTCGAGGCTGTGGCCCTGCCACATCCTGCCCCACAAAAAGGCAGTAGAGAGGTCCTTCAACTACCTAGAGTGGCTATGTAATTAGGGCCCAGCAGACTAGTATAAGATGACCTGCAAGGCTAGTGCAAGTTCAGTTTCCTGCTAGAGCTGGGGGCATCACTTCTAATTCTGGGGAGAAGGGTGACCTTGCCCCTCCCATTCCCTGGAGCAGTAAGGCTGAAGCCACCCAGCCCTGAAGCTGCTGGTGAGTGCGGGGGTGAGAGCATGGTGCCAGCTCACAGGGGGACAAACAGGGCTGTGGGGCTGTGCCAGCAGCAGGAGTCTGCACTGTGCCCCCCTGCACCTGCCAGCAGCCCGGGAAGTGGATGCAGCGCTGCTTCTGGGGAGCGCTGGAATGGTCCCATCCCTTCCCTGGAGCAGTGTGGCCAGAGAGCAGTGCTGCACTAGCCAGAGCTGCCCGACCTGTGACTTCCCCACAGCTGGCGATGAGTATGGAAGAGGGGAGGGGTGCACTATGCAGACAATGGTGCCAAACCCACAGCCCTGCCAGTCTCCTGGGGGTAAAGCAAGAGTGGGGTGGGAGAGAGCTAGGGGCTGAGCAGGGGTAGGGAGGTGCAGGGTCTGGAGTGGAAACGGGTTGTCCTGGTTCTTCCCCAGGTGTGCGTGGGGGGACCACATGGCCAATGCACTCCCTCCCTCCCTCCCTCCCCTGTCACCAATTGTCACTGGATGGTGCTCTGAACTGGCTGCTGGACTCTATCAGGCTAAGACCCTGAGGTAATGGTAAAAAATGTGCCAGTGTCACAGGGAAGTAACCCAGGGAATTGTAACAGTGACAGTTTATTTAAAGGACATGGCAAATGGCTGCAATCTGTAAGGTCCTTGGGCTGGGATCTGGAGTAAAACGAGGGCCTGGGTCCCCCCACCAGCCACTGGGAAAGTGGCATGAGGGGAACTGAATTCTTTGAGTGGTCTAGCTGAAGAGCTGTGGTCAGAAGATCTCAGGGAAGTGAAGCGCCTCCAGGGAGAGAGCGTTAGGGAACACGACTTCACACCAAGGCTGGGACGGCTTGAAGAACAGGGACAATGTGAGAGAGTGCAGGAGCAGCTGAGTCAGCTCAAACTAGGGTACTGCGATAGGCCCTGCTGGACTGATTGAGGAGTGAGACCAGAGGTAGGATTTAGGACCAAGGGACCTTCAAGGGAGTTGAGATAGGGCCCTGTTAGATGTAGTAGAAGGAGTTGGATTTTTATCACACATACAGACTGTGGGACTTGGCCAGGGGACTGTGTCACAGAAGACCTACTCCAGAGAGGGAAAACCTTAAAAAAACAATGAATAGTCTGTTAGCACTTTAAAGACTAACAAAACATGTAGCTGGTATCATGAGCTTTCGTGGGTATAACCCACTTCTTCAGATGACTGGAGCATTAAAAGTCTAGATCCAAGAATAAATAAGGGAAGGGGGGGGCAAGGGGAAGGAAGGGGAAAAAAGTGAATTAGGGTGTTCAGGTTACAAGAAGCTGATAAGAACAATTCAGAAAGAGAGAGTGCAAGCATATGTATGGAGATAAAGGGTTCTCTCAGAGGTGAGAGCACCGCATTATGAGCCCATTAAGAGGATTTTGCAAGACTGGCTTGCAAATTGTGGGCTTTTATGAAGGACTGTTACAGCACCATTGAAAAATATGATGATTAGTGGAGTTCATAGTCACTAATGACATGAATGAAAATATGTTAAAGATTAGGAGGTGTATCTTAGCAAACCACTTTGCTAACCCTGTTAATTTAAATGTGCACACTTTCCTAATTTCTAGGGCTCAGGGTGTAACTTCTTGCAGGTTTGCAGGAACTTTTATCAGTGAAAGAGCCTTAGACAGTAATATCCTTACTCTCTATTTATTAACAAGTATTAATTAGGCAGAATACACATGCTAAACATACAATGCCATGCTCATCAATCCTGATGAAGGCAGGCAAACTTCTCCTGTTGGCCAGGCAAGGTCAGTCTTGTCTGGATTCTGATTGCTGCACATCATGGTCATACAGAGGATTCTTGACAGCTCTGATCTTAGGCTGTATCTTGGTGGCAGAATTGAAAGTAAGCAGGTGTACCCTGGTGCGCAGCTCCAGCAGGAGCTGGCTGAGTTGCAGCAAAAGCCCACAGGGAGCTATTTAAAGAGCTGGCAGAGACCCGGGTTGCAATAGAACAGTACCTGTAAGAAATGTTGTTACTTTCACCACTGCTTTGAGGTGAATTCTTTCCTCCTTCTTATACTTTCTGTTCCGTCTTTTCCTTTCTTCCTTTCTTGCTGGTCTCCTGCTTGGACCCCAGTTTATATAGTGAAACTCGAGTCCTGCTTAGCTATACCTTATATTACTAACCTTTACTAACTAATTGTAATACACTGTAACAGAATTACCTAGCCAATCATATCCCACCACCTTAGATGATGTGCAGTTAGCAAAATTAATTATGCAGCAGACAGAAACAATTAAAAAACCAGACGGAGGTCATATGAGCAAACAATAGGAAAGTGAGGACCATAATCAAAGAATGAGGACTTCAAGCCCCAACTATTAATGTGGAGTTTCTTGCCAGATGAAATGCTATCAAACTAAGTTTTCTTTACCTATCTTGAGATCTGTTTCTTTATCTGATGATAGTGGGCATCATTAGGACAGGATCTCCTTCTTGACAGCCTGGGATTACTCTATTGTATGTATGTGACTTCCTGCTTCAAAGCTAATGGGTGCTGCTCTTTCAATCTGGCAGCAGATGAAAGTCTTAGGCTTTAGGCCTTCCAATATGGTTACAGAAAAAGGTTGTATCCTTCTAGGGTGAATTGGACTCAAACACACACATTACAGAGGGCAAGCAGAGTCTAATGATATACAATGAGATCATAATGAAGGCCATAGGAAAATGTCTCTGTGAGCATCAGAGAACCAACTGCAAAATGGCAAGGTGTTTCCTGGTATGTAACAATAAATCTTAGATGGTCTGACTAGCTCAGTACATCTCACCATTCATGTCATGATATCCACATAAAATCATTATGTAATATCATTTGAAAATTAACAACACGTCATTACTATCACTGTGAAATGTATGTACTGTAACAGCGCTGTGTGTGAAATTACAGATTCTCTCTGATATTATGTTTTGGAGTCTGTAAATGGACAGAGGAGGGAAAAAAAATTTTCCCCAAAGGAGGAAGGCAAACACCTCTTTGGCTCAATTCCAAATCACACCAAGTGTAACCAGGAGCAGTGACAATGAACTATTCATTTGTATCAGATATTACAGGAAGATCACTTACTTTGTAAATAACAGAAGACTATAATATTAACATGGCATGGCTCAATGTGGACACTGAAAACTGAGCTCCCAGGAGGGGTTTTCTGATTTAGAAGACAAAGATACATTTTGGAGATGTAAGGAACTCCGGGAAAAGTGTGGAGATTTATTGCCTAAGAAAACAAAGAAGCCAGCACTTTGTATCTAGGAAAGATGGGTGTACCTGCTAAAATAGGTGGATAACTTGGTCTGAGTAGGAAACTAGGTTAGGCAAAGGTACATCTTGCTGGAATTAAGTCATAAACACTAGAAAGTGGGTTATTTTTGTTGTGTTTTTGTTTGTAATCCTTTCATATCTCTTCCGCTTTTTCTTGAAAGCACTTAAATCTGTACTTTGTTGTTAAATTTATTCATAGGTTTATTTCAAACTGTCTCAGTGCTGTGTATTGTGGTGGAACGAATCGTCCCAGCTGAGCTAACAAGCTGTTGTGTGGACTGGCTCTGAAAAAGTGAACTTGGTATTATCTCTGTGAGTGTCCAGTAAGAGGACTGGATACTGCAGGGGATATGGCTATGGAAAGATGTGAGACTGGAAGTGTTATTGTGGTCCCTCTGCAAGAAAATAACAGGTTGGAGGAAGGTGAGGGAGAGACATTTATGCTGTGAGCAGGCTGCTAGTGTCAGGGGTCTGAGCCAAAGCTGCAGAGCCTAATGCAGTGTTTCTTAAACTGTGTTCCGTGGTACACCGGTGTGCCATGAGGGAGTCGGAGGTGTGCCGTGGAGAACAACAGAATTCAAAATGGCCACCCTTAAAGGGGCAGGTAACATTTTTTTCTCAATAACTTTCCTAACTTTCTTAACTTTTTTTCCTCAATTACTTTCCCCCCGACTTTTTTTTTTCACTTTATTGTTCCTCATAAAAAAAATTATTGTTTGGTGTTCCTGTCGTAACAGCTCACAAGGTTACATGGGAAGCAGTGAAACATCCCCTCACTGGTCTGGATGAGCTGCCAGTGTGTCACAGTGACCTCACAGTAACTTACCCATAAAGTAACAGATGGTACTACTTGAAGTTTGTGATGGTGGATGGCAAACACTACAGACCCCCTCCTGGGGAACAGAGCCATACAAGCCATGAATCTTATCAGGATGTAGCAGGAGAATTTAATAGCTGCAGTGCAAGAACTAAATGCAAGATTCCCATGGACAATGGAGAGAGTTTCAAAAGCATATGGGAATGTTTTCAAAGGCAACAGATGCCTGGAAGGAAAGCTGTGACTGGAAGCAGACCCCACAGTGGCGTGCTTACGACAAAGGAAAGTGCCAATGACACTGTGTTTTCCATTTTGCAAGGAGTTCAAAAATCTTCTGAACAGGGGTATCATAGCACCTGCCCAGGCCTGTATAGCCTGAGTAAGCAATATGCTGTGGCAAAGAAGCCACTAGGTAAATCTAACATCTCCATATACCCAAAGCCACTGAACAAGGCATTGAAAATATGCCATGCTCACAGTTGATGACATCTTTCCAGAACTTTCTGAGGCCAGAATCTTTGTCTCAGAATCCCAGTCTGTGATGTGAGGAAAAGGTTTTGGCACATACACCTGGCCAAAGAGTCCAGTATGCTGATGGCCTTCGCAACACCATTTGGTTGCTACAGATGGCTTCACATGATGATGGGTAAAAGCCCAGCCCCAGGTAAGTCCCAGTGAAGACTCCCTGGGCACCAGAAGGACTGGCCTGTGGTGAAAATAATTGCAGATGATATTCACATTGTGGTGAAGTGGGCAATGATATAGAAGCTAAACAAAATTCTGATAGAAGACAAGATTTTCTACAGCAATAGAGGAACCAGAACATAAAACTTGTGACTCACAACAGCATGAGCTGACATACCTTGCACATCTGATCTTAGCAATGGGACTGAAAGCAGATCCCAACAAGATCAAGGCAGTAAGAGACATTTGAATTCCAGTGAGATGATAAATTTTCTGTAATAGTGCAATCAGACCACAAAGCCCTAGAGACAAACACCTGAGTGATCTGGGTATGTTATTTGTCTTGACTCAGAACAGGGGACTGATGTCTTGACTCCTTGAGGTCTCATCCACCCCTACACTTCTCTGATTCTGTAGCAAAGCCCTTTTCTAGTACTCCAGAAGAGATTTCAACACATGTTGCTGCACTTCCAGGACTCCCAGATATTGTCCAAGCTGATTACTGGTGTTTAGCTGGCACCCTGAGCAAGGCATACATACAAGTTGAGGGAAGGGCAGCCAGAAATTGAATCCATTAACATGCGGAACTATCTTCAGGTTTCAGCAGTAAAGCTGATGGAAATGAAGAGGCAATGTAAAAGAACATCCAGCTACCAGCAGCCAGGAGAAAGTAGATGATGAGAAGACAAAAGCTAACTACCAACAGGAGCAGAAGCATATTTTCAAATTAAAGATGAGCTGAGTTTGTAAGAATAATATTTTAAGGGCAGAGACCAGTTGTCCCACCTTGTTATGTAAGGATGTAATTAAAAAAAAATACATGCCTCACCTCTGGTCATTGACAGCTCCCTTATATGGGCTCAAGACTGTATTTACTGACTGAAAATGAATACACAATTCTGATCTTTGCTAGAGGCATATGACACTTGCTGGACATGTGATAATCACTATCAGAAAGAGACTTACTTCAGGAACTGCCCAACCTGGAAAAATATGAGAGTGGACTTACCGTCAAGGAAAAGCAGTATTTACAGTGGACAACTTTTCAGCTTTGTGGGAGGTCAGTGCCCTTAGTTGTTGCCTGGATCAGATAGCGATTGACAAACTGAAGACCTACTTTCTGAGATGTCATTCTAGCTATTGTATTCACTGACAATGGACCCCAATTTGCCTTTGAAGAACTGAAGGAATTTGGTCGTGTGACCACCACATCTCCCTCCTAACATACTCACAAAGCAATGGTACTGTGAAAATGTCATAACAAAATTGTTAGTCTTCATCGTGCCATTGGATTCCTTGTTGTTTTTGCAGAAA
This sequence comes from Apalone spinifera, assembly GCA_030068395.1. Lineage (NCBI taxonomy): Eukaryota > Metazoa > Chordata > Testudines > Trionychidae > Apalone > Apalone spinifera. Next base: position 56,328,727 of record CM057848.1, on the reverse strand, counting down.
CACACTAATTTGGCTCTCTCTCTGAAACGTATTTGCATGTCTGGTGCCTTTCTCTAAGGGCCTTTTACAGGCTTAAGGGTAGTTGGGAGGTTCGTGTGGGAGTCTAGTGTTCCTGCAGTATGTATGTAGACAAGAAGATAGCCTAGCCTCACTTAAAAACCAAATCAGCCAGTGCTGACAGCTAAAAACAAAGTGTAATTGTCTGTGTGTATGTGTGTGGTGAGAATGGCATGAGGAATTTTTCATTCCAGGCTTTAGCTACACATTTGTTGGTGTATTACTAGTCTAGAATTTGCTACTGGCATGTGTAACCTATTGGGGTGCTCCTCGAGAATGAAGGGGTCACCCCTCAGGGTCAGCGGGTGGCCACTCCAACCCACTACAAGCCCCTAAGCAGTCAGTAGCCCGGCTCTAATCCTGGGCAGGGGCTGCAATAAGCAAGCAGTTTATAAGCAGACAACGAGTAGCCCAGCCCTAACACAAAGCAGGGGCTCAACAGTTAACAGTCAGTAGCCCAGCCCTAGGGCAGGTGAAGGGCTTCTCCCAGGACAAACCCATCAGGTCACAGTCAGTATGCCTAGGTATGTAGTCTGTCTCCTTACTCAGGAAAGGTTCAGGCCTTTGCCTGTGGCTGCACGCTGCCGTAGGGGAGACTGCCACCCAATCAAGGAGTGGTAGGGGGGCACGGGCCCTCCCTTCACCACCGCCCCCTGCCCAGGGCCCTAATAGCAGCTGGTAATCAGCTGCCAGTTCATCCAGGATCCGGGCCAAAACTCACTGAACGGTTGCACCGGGGTCAGTGGGGGATCCACTCTGCAACCCACTGGCCCCAGCCAGACCAAGGTCGGCTACCCCTAGGCCGGCTCGAGTTCTCTCCTCCGTCCCGGTTCCCTGGTTCCCTGGGAAGTCTTCCAGGAGGCCAGGAGTGGGGTCCTCTGGCCACAACAGCAGGCCCGCGTGGTAATCCTCCCAAAGAGGGCTGGGAGGCTGAGGCCAGTTGTCCAACTCCGCTAGCTCTGGCTCTGACTCCTCCCCCAGCCAGGGTGGGGAGGCTTTTGGCTCCTCAGTGGTCATGGAGGCGGGGGCCTCTGGCTCCCTTGCTGGCTGGGGAGAGAGTGCCTCTGTCTGTCTCTGGCAGGGCTCAGACTGGCCTTGCAGAAAGTCCTTTTATATTCCTGGGCCTGTCCCCTGACTTCCTCCCAGGTGAATCCTCCAGGTGAGCCCTGCAGGGGCTCCTCAGGGAGTGGCACTTCCTCCTCAGGGTCAGTGGGTGGCCACTCCAACCCACTATATCATGTTGTATTAGGATATGTCTACACAGCAAAGTTATTTCGAAATAACAGCCATTATTTCAAAATAACTTTACTAGCGTCTACACAGCCAAACCGCTATTTTGAAATTAATTCGAAATAGCGGAGCGCTTATTTCAAATTTGGTAAACCTCATTCTACAAGGAATAACGTCAAATTCAAAATAGCTATTTTGAAATAAGTGCTGTGTAGACAGTTATTTCGAAATAAGGGGCCTCCAGCCTTCCCAGAGTGCCCTGGTGGCCACTCCAGCCTCAACCAAGTACACTCCTCTCCCTCCACCCTCCCCAGAGCCCTTAAAAGGGTTGACTCTGATCACAGTGCCTGTGCCAGCTCCAAGCCTGCCAGCCCAGAGCCAGCAGTCACTGTCCCTGACCAGTGGCCCCAAAACATGAGCCAGCAAGCCACTGGCAGCCAGCCCTCCACCGCTCCCCCAGGAGGAGTCTGCCAGCTCCCAGGACCCTGCCAGGGCCCGGAGAAGGCGGGCACCTTCCTGGTCCAGGGTGTAGATAATGGACCTTATTCAGGTTTGGGGGGGATACCCCCAACGTCCATGATCTTTGCACTAGATGGAGGAACGCAGCCGTCTATGGCAGGATAGCTGCCAGCCTGGCC
>CM057848.1:56311931-56322932 GCA_030068395.1 Apalone spinifera | reverse complement strand
CTTCTCATCCACTGTAATCCCCAGGTCCTTTTCTGCTGAACTGTTACTTAGCCATTCGGTCCTCAGCCTATAACAGTACTTGGGATTCTTCCGTCCCAAGTGCAGGACTCTACACTTGTCCTTGTTGAACCTCATCAGATTTCTTTTGGCCAATCCTCTAATCTGTGTAGGTCACTCTGGACCCTATTCCTGCCCTCCAGCATATCTACCTCTCCCCCTAGCTTAGTGTCATCCACAAACTTGCTGAGGGTGCAATCCATCCCCTCATCCAGGTCATTAATAAAGATGTTGAACAAAACTGGCCCTAGAACCGATCCCTGACACCAACCAGACATCGAGTCATTAATCACTACCTGTTGGGCCCAACAGTCTAGCCAGCTTTCTATCCATCTTACAGTCCATTTATCCAATCCATACTCCCTTAACTTTCTGCAAGAATATTGTGGGGGACAATAGGAGGTCTCCCACCCCACCCTGCACAGCCAGAGGCATGCGGTGCCCAGAGGGATCCGCCAGGTGTTTTAAACACCTCTGGTGCTGCCTATCCCTGGTGGGGGGAGAAGACTTTGTGCACTTCCCTGCCTCCGGATCTGGATTGGCCTGGGGGTGAGGACAGGCCATGGGCTGGATCAAACAGGTTGGTGGGCTGAATCCAGCCCATGGGCCATATCTTGCCCACCCCTGGCTAATAGCGAGCCAAGGCAGAGATTTGCATCTTACAGGCTGAGAAAACCAGCCACATTGTGGTCTGTAGTTCCCAAGAACCTTTCTATGACATGGGATAAGGAACAGAGAAGTTGTGACCACAGGCAATAGGAGTTTATTTCTTTACCTTCTCTGAAGTAAATATGTTAATATGAAACCTTCATCACCTCAAGGCATAAGGAATGGTGAGTCTTGGTCTCTGCTACAACCTGCCTTTCTTTTATTATAGAGCAGCAGTTGTAAAATGCTGGCCCTAAACTAACCCTTAGCGGATGTTATTGAGAGGTTGGTGATAGTTTCCCATAAGACTTTTCTAATTCTGTAGTTTGTTTATTACTATTGCACATTATAGAATTCATATAACATATCAGATGATTTACAAGGCAGATCTACAGAATATGATCAAAAGGCAGAGACTAAATCTAGACTTTACTGACTTGGTATCAACCCATTTTTTAAAGTGGCGGCACTGTACACTCAAGCTTGCAGTGCCCACAAACCCAACACATTATTCCTATCCCTTCCCATTGCCACCCAGCCCTTGTTATTTGGTTGTGTGTGTGAGCAGAGCAGAGCAGAGCAGTGAATATGACGTGATTCAGATACGGCGGTGACTGATAAAGTGTTATAAAACTTATCTTTTTAAAAGGAAACACACACATAGCACTTCAGAAATCTTAGCAATTTCATCTGGCTGCCTCACTCTAAGACAGACTAGAGTAGAGTCTAGAAAAATGTACCAGTGTGCTGAACTGGTGTGTACCCCTTACAGTCAAATTGGACTAGCTGTTCTTTGTTCCTGAGGTTGCTCTCTTGTACTTCAGAATTTTAAAAGTGTGTATCTGTAAACCCTGGGGTTGCCAAGATAACCAAAATGTGAACAGGAGGGGGAGCCTGCCTGGGAGAGACTGACACAGTAATTTAAAGAGTTGTGATCTCCTCCATTCAACTGAATAGGGTGTTAGTACTGAAACCTAACAATATTTAAATGTCAGCACAGTTAATTATTTAGTTGCTGATCAAAGCATATAAGAAAAGAAAGGGACGACTCTTTATGATGAATTCAGCCTACTGTGAGTAGCCTCTCGTTTTGGTGTTTCAAGTAGACAGAGCTTAGTTGTTGCTAGAGCTTAGTACAGGACCAAGATTATTTTTTCCCCACTGTGATCCCTTGCTGCTCACTGCCCCCAGGTCGAGTGAGGGGCATGTGCATTGTGGACTGTAGGTGGATTCAGAAAAACTCTTGTTCTTCTATCATCAGGCTACTACGGTGGATGATGCTGTGCTGCGGAAGAAAGAGCAGAAAGATGTTGAGTTGGATAAAAAGATCCTGGCTTTGCGGAAGAAGAACGAAGCTCTCATACGAAGATACCAGGTAAGGTTGCTGCACTACCTGCTTGGATTTTATCATCTTCAGGCCCATGTTGGAGCTATCTCCACTAACCAATGTGTCTGCTGAATTTTGCCCAGTTTAATAAGTCCTGTTATTCTGCCAGGGATGCGGAACCTAGCTAGATAAGATCCATCACATAAGAAAATGTTCAGGTTCTGCCCTTGAGTGTGGCTGCTTAATGGCAATTGACTTCAGAGGAGTTGGGCGTGACCATCCAAGGGCATATGTTTAGGAAGACAACATTTAGAAGTATGCATAAATTCATTAGATCAGATCTTCAGGTGCCATGAATGAGCCTAGCTCCGTTGATGCAGAGGAGCTTTGCCAATGTACAGCAGTTGAGGATTTGGCCCTTTATTGGAATTGGTTTTACATTGCCAAGCACACCATTTTTCCTCAGTCTTCCGTCTCTCTCTCTCTTTCTCTCTCACCTTTCGATCCAGATCTGAATGATTAAGACGGACCTAAAATTAAGATCTGGATCCAAATTTTAAACACCCCAAAGTTTAATATTTAGCTTCTGGTTTGGCAATGGGCTGAACTAAAACCCACTTGGGTTTGGGTCTGGTTACATTTGAAAACTATTTGGACCTTTGTTGCTGACCATCTCTAGTGCTGGGAGACCATCTGGGAGAATGTTTTCAGCCAAGAAGAGGAGGCTGCTGCCATGGTGAGCAATGCTACTTATTCAGACTTTCAACACGGAATATTTATCCAAGAAGAAAAATAAGCCTCTACTTAGAAGACATCACGCTTTATCTCCTTTCCATATAAAGCCTGCATCGACTCCCCCTTCTGTTCACAGCAGGGAGCATAACAAAAGGCTGTGGGAAGACTTACATGTCACACATGGTCAGGGGAAGGAGCTGACAGTCATATAACCCTCTCTCTAGCCTCCGTCACTTTGCTTGTGGAATAGGCCTCCATGCCTCAGTTCCCCTCTCCCAGAAGATGCTCCCTTTTACTTCCCATATGGTTTAAGTAACATTTCTGCCCTAGGTACATGGTTCATTAGGCACAATGCCTTTAATAAAAGTAGTTCCTCCCCTGAGCAACAAAGGGTTCACAAACTGGACATAGTCATTTCTGTGCCCTTGGCCTCAGAGCTAATGCAAGTAACCCATTAAATGTAAACAGTTCCCTCTCTCTTCCCCTGGAGCCAGGTCTCACAGAATCCTCCAGGCTCCATAAGCCCCCTGCTTAGTTCACACTATCTCTTTTCCTGGTGCAGGATTCTCTGCAGCTCATCCCCCTCAGTTTTCTAATTCATCAGCCTCTCTGCTTGGCTGCTATGGAAAGCCCTACACTTCCCCCTGCATTACCCTCTCTCCACAGACTTAGGTCTCCCTCCCAGGCTATCCACCTGGTCCGTGTGGTGAGCTCCTCCCAGGCCATTCCCCAAGCCTGGAACTTTCCTCTCTGCTGCTCCTGCCTGAGGATACCTTTCCCCTGAGGGTCCCAGCTTGGGTGAAGAGATGCCCATGCTAGTGCACTAAAAACAGCAGCGTAGTCGGGGTAGTACAGGTGGCAGCTCGGGCTAGCTGAGTACAAAACTGCCTGGACCCTCTCTCTGCCGATGTACCCTGGCAGCAAACAGCCCTTCTACACTGCTGTTTTATTGAGCTGGCTCATCTGTCTGCTTGAGCTGAGGAGCATGCTCCCTGGGCAGTGTACACATACCCAGAGAGACAAGATCCTATAAATCACATGCTTGTTCCTTGTCCTGTGCCCAGTTCCCAGTCTAAAAGACTGGAGCTGGTAACAGATGACCAGGGAGCACATGCACTCAAGAAACAGCACTCTGGTACCGCTTTCTTGGAGAACAAGCTGAGCTGGGGGCACCTTGACAAGAAACAGGCAAGTCAAGTTAGGTCCATGTATTCCCCAGTAGGAATGCAAAATAGGAAAATGGGCTATGTAGTCTGAGGTCCCTGTGAGCACAGAAGTCACCTGGCCTTTGCTTCTATGGTTCATTATGTGGCTCTTCTCCCCTTATGCTGTTCATGCAGAGCTCATGATTCTTTTCTTTCCCTGGCTGAGTGGGTTTGATTTGTCACAGGCCTTTGAAAGATCTGACGTTGGATGTGGACTTGACTGTTTCAGGAAATAGAAGAGGACAGAAAGCGAGCGGAGCAGGAGGGGATGGCTGTCACCTCAAGGAGACCTAAGCAGGATGGTCTGACTATTACTATCACCAAGGCCCATAATGTAAGTACATGTGGACATCTCAAACTTTAGCAAACTGAGGACCCCCATTTTCCTATAAACATTTTCAGAGACCCCCTGTACTATCCCCTCTTCTGCTTTTGGGAGTCATGTGGAACTGGGCAGGCAGGAAGCCGGCTGTAGCCCTGGGCTGTGGACCCCAAGAGGCACTGAGAAGAAGGGGGAGGAGTTGATCATTGGAACCCACAAACCCCCTGGAGTTCTCTTGCAGATCCCAGTTTAAGAAATGCTGCACTAGAGAATTCCTTTCTTATGAACTGCTGCTATCTTTGAAGTAGGCAGCATGCTCAACAGGCATTCAGAGTAGCAGGAATCACAGGAATGTAACCATTCTGCAAAAGATTTAAATGTTCAGAATAGATTCGTGCACTGATATACATTAGCCTGCACACACACACACACACATACACCCCTGATTCCACAGTTGCAAGCACGTACACAAATATATGCAAGCAGATATGTGAGCATGTACATATACACACTAACAGGTGAATGGGTGCACATGTGTATAAATGTGGTTGCAGACATATATCCAAAATAGGCATGCTTTATCTCTGCTGTAGGGTGAAAATCAGGAGTTCCAAATGTGCATCAAAGGATGGATTTAACTGCAGAACACACACAAGAAGAAAATATCATAGGTCCAAACTAAAGAAGGGTCACCCATAAGAACAAACAGAACAAGTGACTATTAGGGATTCCCAGGCATGGTTTCCAAAAGGGTTTCCCATGCAAATACTGCCACTCATGGGCTCTCCTGCTCGTATTTTGTATCTGTGGGTCTAGAGTGAAATTAAAACAAATTATCAATAGTTTTCCCCATTCACCAGCAGCAAGATTAGAGAGGAGGCAATTCATGACCTGATCCACTTCTTCCAGCACTTAGGGCCAAACACATCACAAGGCCAGTGTTCCATGAAGCTCTGCACGCGGCCCTCTGTTAAAGTAAATGCAATGGAGTAAGTAGCCCAAACATACCCTCATCTCTTTCCTCTGATGTCGGATTGTTCACACAATTATTTCCCAGCAACTCACTGGCCCTGACTTTACTGTAGGCTTGCACTATTGTACTATTTCTCCCTTTCATACAGGAGATGAAAGATTTTATTCTGAACATACTGTGGACTAGATTTTTCAACCTTTATGATGGTGAGCACTTACTTACATCAATAATCTTTTGGTGCCAACTATAAGTGATCACCACCAGGATTTAGGGTTGCCCAATCTAGCTGTAAGCGTTAACAAGAAAATGACGACATCTGTTTCCTAAACCTTTGACATTTTCGTCTGAAATGTCAGATTTTTAAATGCAATAGGTTTTCTAGACCCACTTGGATTTGTGGGTTTCATTGCTAATCAGACAATGTGCCTGTTGTTTCGCTCTTTGGAAGAATGTCATGGTATTGTAATGGAAGAGAAAAGTATCCCATGGAGCAAGTCTTGACATTTCCATAGCTGCCCTTTCCCAGCTATCGAGGCAGAGGTGTTCCTAAAGTGGAAACACACTGGGAACCCCAAAAGGGCCTGTTTTCTAACCAGACACATTGGATTTTCAGGAGAAAAGGGTGGTGAGTGAGAAATGGGGAAGCAGCTGCCCCACCAGCCCCGGGTTCGGAGTCGGCAGTGAGGCGGAAGATGAGGAGGAAGCAGATCATATGTTTACATTCAGGATGGGGAAGAGGATGCAGCTGGCTGTTACTATGGACAACAAACCCAAGGTGGGTCTTTAAAATGATGCATCCCTTGAGACTTAACAGATTGCTTTCTCTGTGCTGTAAGGGGTGCCTCAACTTGGAGCTTTGTTCAATGTCTTCCTGTCCCTTATCACGCGGATGCTTGCAATTACTTCCTCGATGTTCCTATTGCTGCCAAGTTCAGGATTAATACAAGAGAGCTCCCTATTTAAATATGCTCCTGTGATCTGTGTGAAACTCTGGATTCCTCCTGCCAAAGGTATCGCATTTCCAAGCCTAAAACTGATAGTAATTTTCCCATTTTACACTTGTGGCTTACTCTCAGATGAGATATCATCAGTAGTCAATTATAGCTAAGAGAAACTTGAACAACCTTCAGATGCTAACTTGAAGCAGAAATTGGTGCCTGAAAAAGGGAAACTTTTGAAAGTGTGTCAGATTTAGACTTTTGCCTCTAGGTCACTGGCTTGAACTAGAAATGGACCTGAACCTCACACGTTAGGGAACTTCCAATTTGAATGTAGATCTGAAAATCGCAGCTTGGGCCTATTTCTGGTTAGAATCCAATCCACATGGGTGGAACCAGAAATTGTTGCATCTGATGGCTGGTTTTTGGCCTATCTGAAATGAATTTATTATTTATATATACTCTGTTCATAAAATGCACTCATTGCATCCTGTGGACATGCATTCAAATCATAACAACACCTGGCAATTTCAATACAGTTTCCAATGGATAGATGTCTACATCAGTAGCCACCATCACAACTGGCACTAATTGATGCTCACTCTAGCAATCTCTGCAGATTGACCGAACATGGAGATTGACCATTTGTATCAATTTTAGATGTGGTTCCTCCAAATTGTGGTTGAGACACATGAGGAGGAGTACACCCTCACAGCCCTTTTTGTGCGTATGACTGTCATTTCAACATCTTCTCTTACCACTAAAATATATTTCAAAGCAAGAGAAACAATTTACTTGTGAATCACATTCACTGCTGAAGTGTTTTTCATAGTACATCTTTCTACCTTTGCTAATTATTGAAGATAATTGTGTTTTAAAAAGAACTGGCCCCTTCCCAGTCCACGTTCTCTTGTTACTTAATCCTGCAGTGAATGCTTATTCTGTGTTTCAGGTTGCTGCCAAGCCAGGCACTATGGGTTTTCCTTTCCATGTCTGATTAACAGGCAGAAGTCACCAATCCTGAACTTTCTGTGCCCTCAGGCGGTCCAGCTGCATAGTCAGTCCCTTTCCTCTGCCTCTGAACTGATCAGTCACAGCAGTGCCCCTTCTGCTGAGAAGAGTCAAAGACAGAGTTGCTAAGTTCATTTGCTATGGAGATGATAAAGAAACACTGTAAGTAAACTGAGGACACAAGTGTACCAGCTGGGATTAAACTATTCTGTGCTCTCCAAGCAAATAGTTATGTTCAATATATGGAAGTAGTACCACTTCTCATTCTGATATACCAGACCCTAATTCAGTTCCCCACAAAGTTCTAAAAATAAAATGGAAACTGGATCCCTGGATGTCCATTGGATACCACGCACTTGAAAGGGCAACAGCCACCCAATGTCAAAGTTGACAGAGTGGAACCCTCATCTTTTCCACAACTTTCTCCACATTATAGCATCGTTAGTATGACATTAGGGTTAAGGTTGAGATGGGGTTTCTTTACAAATTCCAATAATCAATTCTGCATAATCATGACAAACTCAGAGTATAAATTATTTGGCTGTACTACTGACCACAAAGGCAGTAAATGTCTTTTCTTCAGCTGAAAATGAAGTAAGCCTCGCTGAAGTGCTATAGATCTACAATCACAGGGAAAGCTATCAACTGATAGGCCGGTCCTATTCTGCTTGCCACTGATTCTTTGGGGGCCATCTCCAAAAGTACTCTCGTGAGAAATGTCTTCTGCCAATGAATGTTGAGTTCATTGCCTGTGGTGGCTGAAAGAAGAGACCAAAGAAGCAGTCACCTTGCTATGTGATTTTGGAAAGGTAAACCTGGCAACAGATGCCAAGCCTTCAGAATGATGGGACTTACCAGGAAATTTTTTTTACCCTTTCCTGGAGCAAATGATCTTATTGGGAGAGAAGGGATTCTGTTTCTGGGCAGAAATCATTGTGTCCTTACTCGTTTTACTAATTTCTTACTCAAGCGAGCTCACATCGTGGAAGTAAAACATTAAAGTGGCTACAGTTGCCAATGAAATCAGTGAGTTTGCCTGAGTAAAGAATGAATAAAAAGAGAGCAAGGACCTCAAGTTTTGGCCCTGTATTCTGGAATTACATATTTACTTTGACATCTTTCAACACAAAACTCCTGGGTGATAGGATGATATAGATGGACAATACAACTACTCTAGTATACTGTATGTATCAGGGATCAAGATGCTTTCCAGGAATGAAGGAAATGCTAAGTCTGGTCATGTGAGCAGCAAGAATGCTATAATGGCATTTGGTGCCTCAGGGATACGTATTGTTAAAGTTGATAAGTTAAGCAGAACTGGAATTCTTCTTGGGAATTGATCTCACCAACAAGCCTCCACATGACTGTAAGAAGATGGAGATTTTCATTTGTCTGCTTGTCTGTATCAATAGCCAACTTCCAGAGTAGGAAATTCATGACAGATGGACATTTCAGATAGCCTAAGCATTCCTGCAAAACCCTCCTTTGTATAAAGAACTAGAACTGGTTATAAAAATGTGATGTTGGGTCACCCTGATGCCTCCCAGAAGTCACCCAAAAATGTAGCTCTTCACTTTTGAACACTTGTGAAGACTGCGTGTCCATGGGCAAAGAAGAAAATTCCAGCTGCATCTTCTGCTCTGTCAGACATTATTTGCCAAGAAGGGTTTGATAAAGATTTGGCAACTAGGATTGCAAAGATACAGGCCTCAAAGCTCAGTTGCTTGAGGGTCTGATATACTCAGTGGGTCTGATCCTGTTCTCATTGAAGTCAGTGACTTTGCCATTGACTTCAGTGAGAGCAAGAGTGAACCCACTAAATACTAATTTTAATTGAGTTCTTAAAAAGCAGCTTTTTTACCTTTAAAAGCTTTTAAACAGAGAGATGTTAAATTTTCCAGTGAAGATGGGCATTTAATTCATTCAGAATGGTGAATGTCATAGTCTTTATTAATAATAATGAAACATTTAGTAGACAACTAGTTTGTAAGGCCTGATTGACTGGGGACTTACACCATTTTTACATTAGGACTCTTTCATGCAGACAGAGTCAAAGCTGCCCTAATGACCCCCAAGAAATGCCCCAAGCATAGGAGTCATTTCTGGATGGCATGGGATTGGCAAAGCTAACCCTGTGCCAGACTTCTGCAGGTAGGCGGCATGCCAGAACAAAGGAGTCATGGCCAGGGCTTTCCTATGCCTCCGCTATTACTGGCTGAGGGAATGGCCCATCAGGGCTATAAACAGCCAAGTGCAAGTGGGGGCAGCCCCTTTGGCTGTTCCAGCTTGTGCCAACAACCCTGCATGGTGAAAGCACATAGGTGACAAAGTTTTGCCTCATGAATACTTCCTGGTGCTTGGTCCAAGCTCAGAACTGGCACAGAGATTAATATGGCTCGTAGTATCTGAGTGCATTTATATGGTTTAGCTTAAACCCAAAAATATTTTCCCAGTACATGAAGCTAATACACTACAACTCCCACTACACGGAGCTGAAGAAAACCTTGTGGGTAGCCTAAAAGCAGATAGTCACTTCTCCCTTTTGTGGTGGTTTGGAAAAGCTTTCCTGGTTCTGTCCCTCTGGTGCTCTTTGAATTCCATGTCTCCCTCTTGTGTTTGCCCTTCTCCACAAAGTAGATGTGGCTGCAATCACTGTGCAATTATAGAGCAATTAAAGATTACCTTAAATGAACTGAATCATTTAGGAAATAAGATTGCTTTCAAAATTATTTTTCAGGGACTTTGGAAAGGATTCTGCCTCCTCATTTCACTCTTTCCAAAGAGATTGACAGTTGCATTAAATATACTCCTCCCCTTCAGATGAAATCACCTTCAGTCACAACCCCTCATGAGATGAAAAAAGAGATCCTTCTGGTCTTGGACTATACAGTGTCTGCATCAAAATTTCTACATCCAGTATTATTTACTGAGCATTACAAATGAAATGTTTAATTTTCCATCAGTGCCTCTTTGGCTACATAGTTCTGCCTGTGGTCTTAGATGTAGATTAATAACATTTTCTTTCTTTGTGGCTCTCCCAAGTAGCCTGTAACCCCTGAAGCTCAGAGTATGACCTACAGCATAAAATCCAAGTTCTCATCCCAGTTTCCCACATTAGTGTAAAGCACTGACCACTAGCCTGGATTGGTACTATAAGCAAATCAGTTTATTGTTTTATGTATTCCAGGGCCATCACAGTAGAACCCTCATTTAGTTCCATTCAGTACAATTATTCAAATGGGAACAGGAGGTGCATGTGTGTAAGTGAAGAGGCATGTATAGTGGTGGAGGCGAAAGCAATTGTGTAGATTGCTAATTGGGGCTAAGTTGCATATTATTTCAGATTGGCTGTGGACTTCTCTACTACCGCTGTCCTACTCAGACATTCACTGGTACTCTAAAGGCCTGAGAAGTTGCTAGGTCACAATTAGGCCCAGCTGCCTGGGAATCAAACGTGGACTGAAAAACCCTATTGTGTCTTTGTTGGTGGCACTGAAATAAAAAACAGTTATTACATTAATTCACTTTATGTGTGATATCACTTTCCTTCCCATGACAAATTCCAGGGTCCTCGTAAAGCAGAATATTTTCAGTAAAACATCAATTCTTAAAGTAACTAAAAAAGAGCACAACGAAAGACAGGGTTAGTGAAGTACAGAAACCATACAGCACTGCTGAGTTCTGTTTGTTTTGTTTCTCTAAGGGTATGTCTACACTAGCTCGTTAGTTCAAGTTAGGTAGGCAAATGAGGGCAACCGGGGTTGCAAATGAAGCCCGGGATTTAA
>CM057848.1:56294134-56311831 GCA_030068395.1 Apalone spinifera | reverse complement strand
TCATTTGCATAGCTTTGGCGCAAAAGCGCGCCAATGTAGACGTAGCCTGTCAGTTTTAGGTCAGTGTCACAGAGAAGGATGTGAAAGGACACCTAGGGCCAATAGAAGACCTCTGCAAAGGCATCACTGGCATTTATTAGTGGTTCACCATTCCATTTGGAGCATCAGTTGGCTTCTTGCTATGACAACCTCTTCACTTTGAGAGTCCATGCAAAGTCAGCTCCTGCACACTTTCTGTGTGTGGGATTCACATTGAAATCAATGAGAATTCAGTATATAGAGGGCTTGCAGGGGTTAGGCTTTGGACCACAGACATGCAAGAGACACCGTTATTACCAGAGAGATAATTCATGCTCATTTGTTTAGTAATTTGTCACCGCAAATACTACATTTACAACACCTGATTAATCACCCATTGAAGTCAAGAAGAGCCTTTCCGTTGATTTTTACAAGCTTTGAATCAGGCCCAGTATCTCCAATATTTGTGAATAAGTGAAAGTGTTGCCAAAATTGGTGACTAACTCCTGAGAGGTTCAAAGCAGCTGAAACACAGCAGACTGCAAATGGCTCTCAACAGTCTGCAGAGCTTTACTGAGCAAAATGCAGCTCTGCAGGGCACTATGCATTCAAGCCGGAAATGACAAGGGGATCGTGGGCGAGCCATGCGAGTGTGTATTGTCCTGGGTGTGTTGTTCAGCCAGAGACTGAGAGGCAGAAACCTCTGGGAGGTGGTAGGATCTCCCATGGGGCACACTCTAACTCTGAGTAAAGGATCTCTCCAGACATTTAAGATTAGAAACAAGAGATTAGTGAAGTAACTGATACTATTATGCCAGCACAAAGACTTAAAGAAAACACATGAACATTAAATCAAGTGGCTAGAATGAGGATACTGTGAATTCGTTTGTTGGGAGGGAAATATTTCTGGAAAATTCAGTCAAATTTCTGTGACATTCATGTTTGACTTTTTTCCCCCCAAACTAGTCATACTATTCATAAGTTGTAGATCTGTTTCCTGGATTTTTCCTTAAGAAAAACATTGCTCCCCCAAACCCAGATAATCTGTGCTATGCTTACTTGCCTCTCTTGTGCTCTGTTCCCTCCTCACAGTACATTTAATTCTAATGGTAAATTGTCTAGATGTGCTGTATCTGCTGCAAATCCAATAAATGCTTTTAAGCACTCACCCTAACGGGTTAACTTTATTTAAACATTGGTTTCTCTTTGACTGACAGGTTTCCCTGGGTTTCTGCTCACAGCCACTTTTCATAATCCCTCTCCCAGAGCCTCTGACCACCACTTCTGATCTTTCTAACTCTCTATTTGTATTAAAGAGGCTAGGTTACAATTTCCCAAATCTGCTGCATCTGGAGACAGTGGGAAAATCTGGGCTCCTTGTCTCCTCAGGGTGGGATTCTCTGCATGCACAGCTAGTAGCTGTCACTTAAAAAATTAAGCAAAGTTGTTGGAAGGACAGACCTGCAGAGCTCTGGGATATCAAATGGAAAGCCTGCTCCTGTTCACATTGCCTTTAGTGAGAATAGGATCAGTATGGCTATAACACAGGCACCAGGAATGCAAGCTTTCATACTGTCAATCCTCTCCACTGTGTCCCACTCTTAGTCTGGAGGGACCATCGCTAATGGTGGGAGATTAATTCCTTCTCCACCATGCCCATTCAACCTCTGGCCTCTCTGCTGAGTGCCATTTCTAATGGTGTGATCAGTGTAACAGAAATGGAACTGAGCCCATCACGGCATTTACGTAGGCTCCTGAATGTGGAGGTTAGGTTCATAACTCATTATTCCTACTGCGAGCCGTCCAAAACGAGTAGGGACTCTCCCCATCCCACCCACAAATTGGCCTTTTTCATAAGATGCTGCCCACCGTGCCGGGCAGCTCTCATGAGTGCATCACTCAGGGCAGGGAACCCCAGTTCTCCAGCCCATTAATTAACCGCACAGCTGAGTGTGCCAGATGCATTTGTTGGAATTAAGGGTGGCAAAAGGTACTTCTAATAGCATCGCTAGAGTGAGGTTAATCCCCAGCAGAGCACAGGTGTGCCAGGGCAATATTGATACTTGAGAGAACGTTGACAGCACCAGCATGGCATCAGACTCAAGCACTATCCCATGGATAGCAAAGCTGAGTTCTTTTTCCAGGGCTTGCTCATGTCCATTCCAATCGGGTGTGTCACGCTGTATGCAGTGTCACCGGAAGGATTTTTTTCCCTAGTAGTACCCGTTGGGTCAGCACAGGCGCCCCCTGGAGTCATGCCTCCATGGCGACATAGATAGGGCTCTGCTGACCTGCCGCCACAGCCTGTGATGGCCAGAACACTCATTTCACTTGCTTCGGCCAGCCTTCTCCCTAGTAGTCTTCAGACTGTCTTTCTGCATATAGTTAATTCAGTTCGTTATTGTAGTTAGTTAGTCATTATGTAGTTAGATTCCTGTAGAGAATTGTTCTGGGGTCACCCCCCCCCCCACTTCCCTAATCCCCTCCTCCTGGTACCAAGGCATGTCTCGGTCCCCGGAGTATAAATCCTGTGCAGCTTGTAACAAACCTATGCCCAGGAGTGACCCCCACACTTCCTGCTCCAAGTGCCTGAGGGAATCACATCAGAAGGACCGTTCCAAGATCCGCAGGGGATTTCTCCCCAGGATTCAAAAAGAAAAAGACCAGTGGGCGAATATTCTTCTAAGAGAGCCATCCTATGTCCCCACTCAGAGTCAAGTTCGGTGAAACCATCTCCTAGCACCTAACGTGTTCAGTGCTCCAGCACTGATATTGGAAACTTTGGTGCTGAGAAAGGACTTGGATAGAGAGGCTTGGTAGTATGAGGGGTCTACACATGGCAGCGTGTGGTACCATTCCCAGTCTGTGGTGCCCAGTGGTGCAAATGAACAAAAGTTTTTGCTTGTGCGGGAGGGAGAGAGCACTTCATCTGAGAACATAAAAACATAAGTTATATATGGACAAACATTATGTTCTTATGTTTTTGTCACTATAGGAGGGGGGAGAGCACATCACCTGTGGGGGCTGACATGACTCCCCATGTGACTCTGTCCTGTCCCCAGTCCAGGATCCCCATGTTCTTCCTCTTCCCTTCCCTCATTGCCTGGTGGGGCAGAAGACCTCAGGGCAGTATGGCAGCTGGAGGGGAAAGGAGCTGGGGGGTGGGGGGGAATGGAGCAGAACCCCAGCCCCTGCACGGAGCTGCAGCATCTGTGTACAAGGCTGGAGGCAGAGTTCTGCTCCTTTCCCCACTAGGAGGGGCAGCTGAAAAAGGAGTAGAATTCCCAGCCTCTCCATGGGGCTCAGTCTCTGTCTCTAGGGCTGGGAGGGTCAGGGCTGGCAGTTTTGCTCCTTTCCCAACTGCTGTTCCCAGCAGGGAAAGGAGCAGAACTCCCAGCCACACCCCATAGCCCTGAACATAGACACAGCAGCTCCGTAGAAGAGCAGGAGGCATACAGCCATGCAAGAGAGCCTGAGAGGAGATGTGAGGGGGCAGTTGGCTCCTCCTATTTTACTGGCTAAAAATAGCTTGATAGTACAGCATACCAGAGTGTACCACCCTACATGTGGTACGGCCAGTGCCAGAAGAAGCAGCCAGGCAGAGGGTGCTCGCTCACACTGAAGCCGGGTCAGAAGAACTCAGATGCAGCCAGATCCGCATTGGGCCACGTAAATGTGGCACCACCTAGCCTGGCGCCATTGACTCCTGCCCCGACAAGGGGTCAGTTGAGTCTGGTTCATCAGAACGCCCCTCCCCAGGAGAGCTGCGACATGGCTTTGGAGGTGCCTTCCACAACGGAGACCTGGGACGGAGGGAGGCAAGAGAGCCATGGCACCACCTTTCCCACCCAGGTGAGACAAGGCACCAAGCTCAAAGGCAATGACACCCCCAAGATCCCTAGCACCAGTGGACACTGCTCCCCATGATCCTCCCAGAGTGAGTCCTCCTAATCAGAATTTATGGGGGGGAGGAGTGTCTTTTGTGTCCAGGCAGCACTGGCACAGATTTGAGTGCGGTTGCTCAAGGTCAGAGACAGCAATTTCCCCCAATGCTGTAGCCCACGCAGTGGTAAGTTCCAACCCAATGGCCATTTCTGGTCATTTCATCAAAGCCAGGGATTCTATTCCAGGTCTGTGTTGGTGGCACCTCAGTGCTGGACCACTTGCCTCATGCCGTACTGATCACCACACTGGAAGACCTGATACTGTGCAAGCCTCTTGGTGCCAGGGCCAGGAGCAACAGCTTTTCCTGGATAGAACCTCATTTTCATTATCATTGGTTGAGGCAGTGGCTGGTACCTCCTGAAGAGAGTGGTCTAGAACCTGGGCCTCCAAGTGGAGGAGGTCTCTAAGTCATCCGACCCCATGGTGGACATTCTGGCCCCTTCAGGGACTCTCCTGAGTTGCCTTGCCATTCACTAACCTCATACAGGACAACACTAAAATGTTGTGGCAGCCCCTCCTCTGGCAGATCTCCCCTGTCTTCAATGGCAAAAAGGACAGAAAGGAAGTATTTTGTCTTCTCTAAAGGATTTGAACACTTTTATTCACTCCCACCACCAAACTTCTTAATGGTGGTGGTGGTGGTGGTGGCCAATGAATGAGAATGTCAAGGACACCAAGGTCCATCACCTTAAGCCTGAGATGCAAAGAAACTGGACCTTTCCAGGAGGAAAGTTTATTCTACTGACAGGCTCCAGCTTTGGATTTCAACCTCCTATGCAGTCCTTAGAGATATAACTTCAGTTCCTATGGGGCGATGTCAAAATTCACTGATCTTCTGCTAGAAGACTCAAGGGCAGAGTTTTTCACTTTGGTGGAGGAGAGCAAGCTTGTCATACAAGGTCTCAGATGATTTCCTACCACCATGGCAAGGAATTGCCCGAAGCTCCTTGGCCACATGACCGCCTGCACTTACATAGCACAGCATGCCAGACCCCTGACCCCTTCAGGTGTAGCTAGCTTCAATGTATCGATCAAACCAAGAAATTCTAAACAAGGCAGGCACTCTTTCCTGGCGGATTTTCAAGTCTCTCCTAGGATGGCTAAACCCACAATCTGTGTGTGGGGAAATTTCCTTCTCTAGACCGCAGCTGTTCCTTCACTGGTCAGCAATGGGTTGGAGAGCGCATCGGGGGACCTTAGGACTCAATACTTCTGGTCCCCAATATGGAGTTCTCACTTCATATCTACATCAGGGAGCTGAGGGCAGACCTTCCAAGCTCACTTGGAGGGAAGATGTATCAGTCACTGCCTGCACATCATGAACACCATACTCTGACCGTGGGGAATTCCCAAGATAGATCTATTCATGACGAGACACAACAGAAACTGTCCACAGTTCTGCTCCTTCCTGGATCACAGCCTCGCTTGATCAAGGATGCCTTCCTTTTTCCCTGGAAGGACAACTTCCTTTATGCATTTCCAGGTATTCCACTCATCCACAAGAAATTCATCAAGGTCCAGAGGCACAAAGCCTTGAAAATATTTATAACTCTAGCCTGGCTCCATCAGCACTGCTACACATCTCTTCTGAAGCTGTCAATGGAAACTCCAATCACTCTACTTGTAACTCAGGACCACAGCCATCTTCAGGACCTCATCCTTGATTTTCTCCATGTCACAGCTTGGAAGGTACATGGCTAAACCTAATGAAACTCGCTTGCTCGGATATAGCTAGGGAAGTGCTCCTTAGCAGTAAGAAGCTGTCTTCTAGAGCCACACATCTAGTCAATGGAAGAGATTCACAATTTGGTCATTTCAGAAACACGTCTTCTAAGCACTCAATAATACCTTTTATTTTGGACTACTTTACTCACCTGAAGCATAAATAATCATAAATATCAATAAATATTTTCATAAATAAAAGTCTGCCTTTCACCCAGGCATGGTGGCCATTTGGTCTTTGCCAACGCACTAATTGGTCGCTTTCTTAAAGTACCTGACAGGCTATACCTTCAAGTATGACAATTGATCCCAGCTTGCCATGGTGGAGTTGAACCTAGTGCTGGGGGAGGCAAGCCCCGAGCTCTGCCCTGCTGCCCATGCTCCCCCACAGGAGTCAAGCCCCCCATAGGGGTAGCCCGTGCCCTGAGCACATGTGGTCCCAGCCCCACCCCCCTCCAAGATAGGTGGCCGACAGCCCCGGCCTTCCCCAGCCTCCAGGTCCCCTGGACTATGGGCAACCTGTGGTCTCAGCTTTCCCCTCCCCTCCTGAGCACAAGCGGTCCATGGCCTCAGCCTCCTCCCCTCCAAGCAGAGGAAGGACAGGTAGCCTCCCCCCCCCAATCCTCCTCAGCCTTGATGCACAGGGAGGGCTGGCAGCAGAGGGTGAAGCCTAGGCAGCCTCAAGAGACTAGGGGAGCCAAGTTGAATCTGGAGGGGGGAGTCAACCTGGGGGTGGAGTGTGGGCAGGACTAGCTAGGCAGTTTGGGAAGGCATTGCCTTCCCTTACCTCTTATACTTGCTGCCCATGACTGCTGTCCCCCCTTTTGAACCACCTGCAACATCTCTCATGAAAGACAGCAGTCCAGGCAGTCACTGGCACAGTCACACCAGTTGTAGCTTGGGTAGTCTCCCCTGCCACTCCAAGCAGCAGCAGTTTGGCTGTGGGAGGGGCCTGGGAGTTGAGGGGATGGAAGGGGCTCGGGCTCGGGGTGGCACTTATCTTGGGGGGCTCCCCAGAAGAGGTCACATCCCTCCTCTCCCCTCCCCAAACCTGAAGTCCCTTCTTGCGTCTCAAACCCCTCTTCCACGAGCCCACTCCAGAGCACTCACACCTTCCTGCACCTCAACCCGCTGCTTCAACCCACAGCCCTCTCTGTTCCAAATCCCTCTGCCTGACCTCCCAGTCTGGAGCCCTTCTTTCACCCCAAACTCCTCCTCACCAGCCCCACTTCAGAGCGAGCCCACACGCCCTGCCATAGCCCTCACTCCCTCTTGCACCCAGCTACCTGTCTTAGCCCAGAGCCTCCATTTAGAGCCAAACCCACATTTACAGGCCTTGGACCCCGCCACACACTGTCCATGTTCAGAATGACTTTTGTTATGGGATACATCACCTCCATATTGGTGAACATACCGAAAGTCATTCCGCACATGGACATAAAAATTAGAGGGAACACTGGTCCTCTAGGCTGGCTTAGACTTTCTGGGGCCTGGAGCCAAAGCCTCAGGTGGTGGGGCTCATGTTACAGGCCCTTTGTCTGAGGCCAAAGCCTTTGGGCTTTGGCCCCCCACCTGAGGTGACAGGGCTTGGGTAGGCTTAAGCTTTGGAACCTCCTCCTGAAGTCGTACCGTGTCTTTTGTTGTCAGAAGAGGATGGCAGTGCGCTGACATTCGAGAACCGCTGCACTGTTTAAATGATGGAATGCTAAGTGCATGTTATGCTTGCTCTGCTGTTTCCAGGGGAAGCGAATTGTCAGTGAGAAACGGAGTTCAGATGGCTTTCTGAGCCAAGGTGGGGACCTAGATCTGAGTGAGGAAGAAGTGGACCACTTGGTAGCTTTCCGCAAAGGGAGACGGATGCAGATTGCCATCACCATGGACAACAAGGAAAAAGTGAGTGCATTCCAAGTGTCTGTGTCCTAAGGACCAGTGTGCCATTAGTGGGCTAGTGGATAGTGGGGAAAGAGTCTGTCTGTGAAAGCATTCTGGCAGCAGGCATTTGGAGAGAGTGTTTTTAGCAATGTGGGAGTTACCACAGCTTAAGCTATCTGACAGTGCTAGCTTAGAAGGAGACAAGGCGTTAGGCCCCTATCCACTTCCCCTTTTCTGTGATCCTAGCACTAGCTATCTCCAGACTTGCTCAGTTTGGACCTCAGCAGATTTATGCTTTCCATAGGAATCATTTATGATGCTTCTTTGGGTGGAACAAGGAGAGGAGCCGGCATTGCCATGTTCTACCAAAACATCCTGATATCAAGGCTGGTACAAAAATATTTCCCAAGGATAACAGAAACATGCTGACCCCTTTTAAATAATAAGATTAGGATGACAGTATGTTATAGAAATGTTTTAATTGAATCAACATGTACAGGGTAGTGGGGGATAACTAGCCATGTCAGCGGGCAATACTAACTTGATTGCATTGGGTATAATGATGTATTTCAAAGGGAGTATCTCTGTCCAGCCTAGGGAGGAATAGAAAGTCCCACCCATCACTGAGCTGGTCCATTCTTATGGGCATACACAGGGCTGCCGAAGTGGGGAAGAGGACAATTGCCCTCGGCCCCAGGCTCTGGAACACTACTGCAGCAGCAGCTGGAGCCCTAGAAACTTTAAATTGCTGATGAAGCCCCAAGAAGCACTGGGGTCTGGCTGGAGCACTACACCTCTTCTGCCCAAGGTCCTGCCGCTTCTGGTGGCCCAGAGCTGAGCCCCCCTTTACTGCCCAGAGCTCGGTAAAGTCTGTTGCCAGCCCTGTGCGTACACGTGTTTGTGGCTCGGTAGAATCTGTGGGATAGTATCAACCTTCATGTACTGTATTGCCAACACCAAGGGTGTGTCTAGACTACAGGGTTTTGTCTACAAAAGTGGACTTGTCAACAAAACTATACCTGCATCTACACTACCATCATGTTCTGTCGACAGTAAGTCGACAGAACATGGCAGTTATGTCGTCGTCGGTAAACCTCACTTTACGAGGAATAATGCCTTTACGAGAAATAATGCCAGAGTTCTGTCAAAAAAAGGTGCTATTGCATGCAAACTGTGCTTTTTCGAAAGAGAGCATCTACACTCTCTTTCAAAAAAGTGGCTTGCTTTTTCAACACAACTGGTTGTAGTCTAGACGCTCTTTTTTGACAGAGTCTCTGTTGAAAAAGGTGTGCAGTCCAGACTAGCCCCAGAGTTCAGAACTCATGAATCAGGCCTTTTACCTCCCAAAAAAAGAATGGTTTCTTGAAATCACAGATAAAAATACTCTTGGGGATCTTTTCTTTTTGGCATCTGTTGTTTGAGATCTTTGGCTGAACTCGGGGCATGCTTTCTAGCTTTTCTCCACAAACCATGAGATGTAAAGTCTTCTTTTAAAAAAACAACAAGAAAGAAAGAAGGCCAGGATTCTCTTCTAATACCATGCAACAACAAAGCAGCATAAATAAGACCCATCACAGTTGACAGTGGTGCATGAAGCATCAGATAGTGGAGTTCCCAGATCTGGCTTAATTCTAATAACATGGCTGGGGTTTTCCAGGAAAAGAAAAAAGCCCCCAGTTATCAGGAGGCTTGTGATCAAATCGGGAGAGTTGGCATCACTGATATCTAGTCAGTTTCACAAAATGAGTGAATATTTTTACAGCTTACCCTTGTGGACCGGATGGCTCTGCACACACCTCCCTCAGGCCAGAGGGGTGTGCTGGCAGCAGCATCGAGCTAGCAGCCAGAAGCCCCGCTAGCCCCATTCTCTGTCCATGGTGCCGGCAGGGGCTCCTGGTGACTTTTAAATCACCCTGGGGCAGCAGGTGGAGCTGGAGGATGCACTGGGATGGAGGGGGAGAATGATGCACAGAAATGCCAGAGAGGGCTGTCATTGGCCCACTAGACTAGAGGGTTGTGAGGACTGGCACTGATCCTAAGTTAAACTGAATTTGAGATCCCTGCTTTACATTGAGTGTCAGAAAGAAGCAGATAAGTCAGCAGATTGAGCTACCATTGAATGCCCAGCAGCGCAGGGGATTTACATGATAGCTAGTGTAATAGCTATGCAACACAGCCCTTGCCTTAGGGGAATTGTTAGGGCATGTTTGGGGAAGAGGGAATGTGATCTGTGCACCAGTTCACTGTGGCTATTGGCTGCTCAAACAGCCCTTTGGAGTCAGAGGAAACCAGTTAAAGCAGCTTTGAGGCTTATGCCACAGGGATATAAGCCATCTTTCCTCTCTTCCCATTGCCTGCATGAAAGGTACCTCCTGCAGAGCTAATCATTAGAGCCTTAAAGTTTAAGAAAAGGGAGCTGCATTCACCAAGCCTTATCTCTTCTCCATTCCGTGTCCTGCCTGCAAGCCATGCTTCACCATAGTTAAAGCTAAACAGAGGAAACTTCAAAAATTAATAGAAAAATTTTCTGGGCATGCTCAGTAGGGGTCACTACTGCTTTATAAAGGGAGCCTGCCAATCAAATTCTCCTCCTCCAAAATGAAAATAGTATGTCACAACTCAGTTTTTAGGCAGACTCTGTAGACACTCCAAAACAGTCCAAAAGGCTTGGCTTTTCTTCCCCTCAAATAACTTTCTGATCACACTATGCTAACACACTTTAACGTACCATGTTCCCAATTAACTCAGCTAACTGAATATACCAGGGAGAGGAGTCGATATTTCCCTGTTGCTGCCTCCTGTTCCCCATTTGCAAATGGCCAGTGTGCTCATTGGGCTCTGTCAAAATTTAATTTGGATAAAACCCAATTAATGCTTCTCTGCAAACACTGAGCCTGTGTTGTCACTGAGCCTGTGTTATCCTCCTGCAACATATGTATTCATGTTTCAATTTTGAAACTGAAGCAAGTGGTCTGGGTAGGGAAGGAGAGAGAACCTACACCTTGGGGGACATGTACGTATGAGGGGTGATACTGAGCTATGACAAAGTGGATGTCATTATCCATTCTAAGAAGAATTTCACACAGAGGCAGCAGGTTTGCAAAAATGGTGGTGGTACCCAGAATGCCGAGAGCCCCACCCTCCCCCCCCATTCAAACTCTCCTCCTCCCTATGCCACCTGACTAAGGCTCTGAGAAGAAGCTGGGGTGGGGGAAGAGTGTGGGCTCTGGGAGGGAGTTTGGGTGCAGGAGAGGTGAGAGGTGGAGCTTTTGGGGCTTCAGTGCAGGTGGTGGTCTGGGATGCAGGCTCTGGGAGGAGTTTGGGGATTGGCACATGGAAGGCATGCAGGGTGCAAGCTCTGAAAGGAAATGTAGGTGCAGGTGAGGGTTGGGGTGCAGGCTCTGGGAGAAAATGTGGGTACTAGCTCTGGCCTGAGGCAGAGGGTGGGAGCCCTGGGTGTAGGCTCTAGTAGGGAGTTTGGGATCTGGAGTAGGAAGAGGGAATGTGGAATAGGACAGGGTCGGCGGAGAGGGTGCAGGCTCAGGAGGAAGTGAAGTGCATAAGGGAGTGAGGGATGTCACATTTACCTGGGGGCACCCTCCATGGCAATGGCTCCTGGGGAGGTGGGGGTCTCCAGGTGCTGCTGCCCCCAGCATCCTCTAACCCCTTTGCTGTCACACGCTCTCCTCTGGCCTCCTGCCGCCCTGCACACTCCCCCTGCATGTCCTCTTGCCCTGCCTGCCACCCCAGGTGATTTAAAACCTCCCGAAGGGTGCCCCACTGGCAACACAATGAGGTTAGAGTGATTTCCGGCAGTCACTTACCCCAGCTGCTGGCATGTGCATCTCTGTGGCCAGAAGGAAGGGCGGGGAGGGGTTTCCATGCTGTGTGCTGCTCCATGGGCCCATATAACTCACTGCCTATGATTTCACAAAATCATCTGGTCACATTCACAGCTTTGCTGTGCAGCCACAAAGTGTCAAATGCATAGGATGGCTGCAGGAAAAACTAAGCTGGGGCTTAATATAAAAGAGTCTAAATATTGCACCAGAAGAAACAAGTACCTCACAAAGCTGCACTTACAGGTCTGAAAGGCACCAAAAAGGAATAATTTAGAATTTTATATGATTTCAGTGTCTCCTTTTTGGTGGGTTAGTGCAGCCAGGCAAATGGTACTGGCATGAGCTCACTTGAACAACAGAGTCACCTCTATTTATTACTGGCAGAGAGTATAGAGGCAGCTCCCTTCCTGCTGTTGGTACAAAGAGCTTCACTCTCTCCCCAGGCAGAGAGTTCTCAGAGCTACTTCCTGAGACAGGCCTCCTGACCCCGTACAAAGAGCCATGCTGATTAGGAGACGTCTGAGGATATGCTAAGAGACACCCAGTCACCCAGCCAGCAAGCAAAACCTCAGAGGAAGCAGAGTGGAACTGAGAAAACAAAGGCCCTAACAGAGACCACTGGATACTAGACTCCCGAGCCTGATGCTCATTTTAATTAAATAGGCTTTTAAAAAGGTTTTTGCAGATTGACCAGTTGTTAAATCAGCCGTAATATAAAAACGGTGGTTGAGCTGGCAATGAAACCCTCATTTCTAATAGTTATTAGGTGTACCTTATTCTACGTTCCAGTCCGCCTCATGAGATTCTCCCACCTATTTGGAAATACCACAGTTTGCCTACCTATTGAGAAGTACAATGTTCTCTCCATTACATTGTTAACTATTTATATGCAATTTGTAACATGGTAGCACCTGGAGGCCAAGGCCCATTGTTCTGGGGACTCTACTGGCCTATCAGGAAATGGTTCCTGTTTCAGAGAGCTTAGGAGCTAGGGCTATTTCTGTACTGCAGCATGGTGTATGACTTGCAGTGTGCACCAAAGTCATGTGCTGTAACTGCCCCCTATGGATGTCACTAGCATGAACCCAAAGGTACCTTGTAGAGATGTAAGCAACTAGTTGACTAGTCAATTACCCAGTAAGCATATGCTTGTCAGGTAGTCAAGTAGTGACTTGACTAGTTGCTTCACCCCACCTTGCTGCCTCTGTCAGAGAAAGGCAGCAAGGGGAAGGAGCAGGAGCCAGTGCTGGTGGGAGCTGGCTTAAAAGCCAGTTTGTCCCAGCACCATTTCCGTGGGGGAGGGCAGAGGCACAGTGGAGGAACTGGGCGTGAGCCAGGAATCAGCTGTCCCAGCTCACACCTAGTTCCAGATACTGCACCTGTGCTTTTTAAATGTATTAAGAGCTGCCAGGTGGCTCTTAATACATTTAAAAAGCAGAGGCACAGCATCTGGAACTGGATGTGAGCCAGGAATCAGCTGATTCCCGGCTTGCGCCCAGTCTTCCCAGCTGCACCTCTGCCTTTTAAATGTAATAAGAACTTAGTGGCTCTTAATATATTTAAAATGCAGAGCTGCAGCGGGGTTAGCTCCCAGGGTTAGGAGCTAACCCCACTCAGCGCTGCAGTTCCCCCATCATCAACTAATCGAGTAGTTGATGGAAATTACATTGACTACTCAATTAGCTGATTAAATGCAATTTAACATCCCTTGTACCTCGTTTGCGTTAATGTAGACAAAGTCCCCTTCAAGCAGGGCTATGTTAGCGTGAATTGAGCACCTATTAGTTCACACCAGCATTGACCCCACAGCAGTTATAATCCAGCACTCTTTTGTGTGCAGCAGTTCTCAGCCCTGTAGTTGTCCGAACTGTAGGACCATGCAGACATGCCCTAAGTAAGAGATGAGAGCCAGTGGATAACTATGGCAAATGCACAGAGGAGATGTACACTGCATTTAAAAACCTGCAGCTAACCTATGCCAGTTGCCTCAGGCTTGGGCTGCCAAGCTGGTTAATTGCAGTATAGGCTTGGGTTGGGCTGGAACCTGTGTTCTGGGACCCTTTCTGTTGATAGAAGTCTACACTGCAATTCAACCCCCCCACAACTCTAGATCCATGAGCCCAAGTCAGTGGCATGGGCCAGCCACAAAGTGTCTTACCTGCGGAGTAGACATACCCACAGGGAACACAAGATACTACTGAGACAACTGCATGATAATCAATACTCACAGCCACAAGCAGCCTACAACCAGTGAGTCATGTGTCTTGGCCACAACATCGTTAAAGTCTATACTGTTGATGGGACTTCCCCAAGCCCAGTCTATGGGATAAATAGGTTCCCCACTATGCTGCGGATGTTAAACTTGTGATAACCAACCAGAATCAGCTAGAGATGCAGTGCAGAAGGAGCCTAAAATGACAGCTGTCCCTTGTCCCCCTTCTGTTTGGCTTGCATGTGTTGCACCTAGAAACATTTTCTGAAATGGTTTGGCCATCCTACATTGTCACTTCAGTCATTTCCTATATAGAACTGGGAGAGAGCATTATCAGCAATGTATCCATTTACTAGTGCTGCCAGGACTCGGAAAAGCCAAAGACAGATACGTTTATCTCTCCCATTCTACCTCCGAGTAATCTCCCTCCTGGAGACACTAATTAACAGTAAGAACATATGACTAGATTCATTAATATTTTTGGTTTGACTGTCTTTGAGCAGTTCAGAGCAGTGAATTTTTAGCACGTTAACCCATATTACAGGTGGGAAAACTGAAGCACAGAGAGGTTCAATGACTTGTCCAAAGTCACAGAGGAACTCTGTGGGATAATTAGGATTCAATAAGTAGGGTTCTTATCTGGGACTCAGGAGATTTGCCTTCAGTTCCCTGATGCCCCATAGATTTCCAAGGTGATTCCTGGTGAGTTATGTTCATGCTGTGTCCTAGTCTCTGTCAGTAAGCTGGGGATAATAGCACTTCCCTCCCTCCCAAGAGCATTGTGATGATAAATACACCACAGAGTGTGAGGTGCTCAGATCCTACAGTAATGGGGCTGGTGTAACCATCTCAGGCTATGTCTACACTACAGAGTTTTTTTCCGAAAAACAACCATTTTTCCGAGCAAACTTGAATTACATCCACACTGAAATCATGTTCTTTTGAAAGAAAATCAAAAGAACAGAGTGGTTTTCTGACATTGGTAAACCTCTTTCTACAAGGAAGAAGCCTTTTTTCAAAAGAGCTCTTTCGGAAAAAGGCGTGTGTGGACAGGGCAGAGGGAGTTCTTTCACAAGAAGAGGAAAGAGGAAAGAGGTGCTCTGGTGGCCACTCCATCCATAGTAATCACAGCTTAAATGTGGACGCTCTCTTTTGAAAAAGTAGATCGCTTTGGCAGTGTGGACGCTCTCTTTTGGAAGAAGTTTTTTCGGATGATCTCTTCTGGACATAGCCTCAGAGAGAGACAAGAGAATCCTGATTGGCAGTACTTGTTTCTAGCCATTGGAAACACTGCCTCCTCCTGTACCACACAGCCTAGGCGGGAGGCATGGGGCCGGTTCTGTGCTTGAAGGGGCCACTGTATTATTTGTGTTCTCCAGTGGAGATTAAATGTAGCTTTGAGCTGAGCTCTAGCAGCCTCAGATTGACAGAGCCTTAACTACATTCTGCTAATGCAGGGGGGCAATTAACTCAAACACAGCACAATTCAGTCCGCCTTTTCAGGAGGCTCTGATTCAGCAGCAGCGCTTGCACTCTGCCCTCTTCTCAGCATGGCATCTGCAGGAAGAAAGCTTGTCTCTGTGCTGTTGACACTGTGGTGATGCCAGGAGCGGGGACATGGGCGGGTTTTACACAGTAAGATGGGCAGGTCTATTCGTTTTTGCCTGCACAGATCTGGGTGTAGAATGGTTGACAGGACAGCAGGGAGCACAAAGAGACAATGAAATGGAGATTGTAAATCATGCTGGGAGAGTTGGTAAGCATGGCTAGCAGAGTCGCTTGGCTTTCAAGGGCACTGCCTGCCTTTGCGTTTCCATAACACCGCCACATTTGTCTGCAAGCCCGGGAGCCGCTCCACTTCACAGCAAGTAATAGATATTGGGCTTGCCGAAGTGGGGTAAGCAGTGCTTTTTGCTGTGAAGAGCCTTTGTTTTCGTTTGAGTGTAACAGAGTTTCCAACTTCCCTACTTCTCACACAAGGGAGAATTGTTCACATAAAAAAGGGGGATGGCCAGAGCTAGGGGTGGTAAAGAAGAAGCGGCCCCTTTCTATTTATGGCCTGGTCCTGCTGCTACTGAAGTCAATGCAGAGTTTGCACTGAGCGGATCTCTGGGAGCTTCTGGCATTCCTAAGCTCACATTGGGCAGCATCGCTCTAGCAAAGGTGGCAAAGAGATGTGTTGTATTAAATTGCTCAGATGACACTTTGATATGAAACACTCTGTAAAAGGCTTTTTAGCTCAAAAGATGCACAATTTCTGATGCAGTAGGAGTACTGGATCCATCACACATTGGCAGAGAGATTGTCTGACAGACCCCTCTTCTCCTATTTAGGGCCTTATAGACAACCTTCCACCCCGTCCTCATGGGAAGGCATTCCCTCTCTTCCACTCACCATCACAGGAAGCCCCTCTCCTGCCTCATTTATGTCACAAGGACATGTCTCCCATCTACAGGCCATAAGGCAGAGCTAGTTGCCCTCTAACTGGCAATCACATGCACCCAGCTCCCTGTCAAACTTGCTAGTTTGGATCCCACTCATGAATGCACAAGATGGTGGTGACCCCTGCTGCAGTGAAGTTCTGATGGAACCCCGCACCACCAGCGCACGTAGGTATTTGTATCTGTCTGCGAGGCATTCCTGGCATTCCCCAGTTCTGTGATTTGTGCTTTTTGAAAAATATCACACATACCATTACACCTCCTGCCATTATATCTCCTCTCTCCTCTTTCTCCCTTGCACTTGCTTCCCTGCTTCATGATCTCCCTATTGCTCTGCACCAGCTGCCACAGTCCTGCTCCCTTGCTTTTGTAGTCGTGCCGATGCTGGCCTGCCTTGCACAGTCTTGTCCTTGGTTCCCTTCTCTTCTATTCCACTGGCAGATTCTGGAGGGGGGCAGGTGGCTGGTATGGCCACCCTGCTGCTAGATCTAGTCCTTGAGGACTAGACTATTTCTTTTCCCCCTTCTTCTCCTATACAGAAACAGGCAGCAGTGGAGGCAGCTAAGCTGGTTTAACCCTTTCATTTCCAGCTGCTTCTGCAATCTCTTGGTAGGAAGCTTCCTACGACCGTCCCTCAACCCAGGGACAGGCCACCTCAAGAGGCAAGAGGGTAATTCTGCTTCTATTCCCATTCGGACCAAGGCTTTTTACTAAGACTACCAGCAAGGCTGCTAATTCACACCAATTGGGAGGCTGTTTTTGAGGTATGAATGCCTGTTCACAAGGAACTGAACTGAGACAAGGGCAATATACAGCCAGCTGACCATCCTCTCCTGGATTGGGAATGATGACTTGTAAGCAAAAGGCCTTTTCCATCTTTTCTATATCCTGGTGTCCTGAGCCATCCAGTCTGTCCAGGCTAACAGTGCCTACACTCAACTCCCACTACATACACACTCCTCCTTCCCTCTCTTACACACCCACAGATCAGTCCCTTGCTCACTCTTTAACTCCCATGCTCTCCCGCCCTCAGACAGATGCAGCACAGTGAAGAATGCCCTGTGGGTGACTCAGTGGCTTTGACACTGATTCTGAACTAGCCAGACCTTTGGTCCTTCCCCTTTGTCTGGTGGCTGTGGTGTGGAAGTGGCCTTCGCATATCCAGGCTCTTTCCAGAGGGAGTTTGCATGCAGCCTGTTGACATTTTGCTGGACTGAGCAGGTGACTAGAACCCTGCCCAAGTTATCACAGGCAGTGCTCTGAGAACCGTGTGGTTGTCAGCCAACAACCCCTCTAGGCCACCTGCAGCACAATAGAAATCTTCATCTCTTGTAAGTTTTTCCTTAAACAAAGATCGAATGGCCTTTCACACAGCATTGTGTTGTCTTTCAGAATAACAAACCAGGAAAGTATAAAAGTAAAGTTTCCATGAGAGAGCAGCAGCCAGGGCTCTCAAAATGCCTGCCTAGCTCTGCACACAGTAGAGTGTTTAGACAGCTAAAGGTGCAGCACACAGAAAGCAAAGGCACAACGCTGACAGAGATAACTTGTCCACAGGCTCCAACTTAGACCTGATGGCATAGAGCTGAGAAGCCACATTCAGAAACCTTTTACTCCCACTCACGATTGCCATAAGAACATAAGA
>CM057848.1:56272946-56285764 GCA_030068395.1 Apalone spinifera | reverse complement strand
ATGGACTTTATTCCAAAATTATGTATCTACATAGCAAGCCCATTATTTCAAAATAAATTTGAAATAACGGGCTTCTTACTCCAACTTCTGTAAACCTCATTGTACGAGGAGCAAGAGAAGTCGGAGGAAGAGTGCTCTATTTCAAAATAAGTGCTGTGTAGATGTGCCCAAATTTGAAATAAGCTATTTTGACTTAACTACACAATTAGAGTAGCTCAGGATGCATAGCTTATTTTGAATTTAGTCCTGCTGTGTAGACATACCCTATGTGTGTGTTAAAGAGCTGGAGTGTGGAGGCTTTAGCCTGGGTACAGGGAGATGGGTATATACCAACTTTACCATAGCAAAATTTAATCAGATTGCAACTGGTTCCCTGACTCCACCACACTGTAAATAGGGTTAGGTGCCTAAACAGGCTTAGGCCCAGATGTTCAAGGCTATTTGAGCACCTAACTCCGACTGAAATACCTAAGGGGATCTGATTTTTGGTGCCTTAAGGTTTCTTTAGATCAGCTTTCCTCATTGGCAGCATGGTGGAGTAGAGAGATCAATGGGAATGGTTCCGCTTTTGCTGATGTTCTCCTTGTGTCTTGGTGCCCCCTGTTTTCCCTTGCTAGTGCCAGTGTGACACAGTGTATCAAGAGCCAACTTTGACACAGTGTATCAAGAGCTAATTCCTCACTTTAGAGTCCATGCACAGTCATGAATCATGTCTCTTCTATATCCCTACAGGGGGATGAAAGGAGAACAGTGGAGAGGAGGCGATCAGACGCAGAGAGTGAGCACAACATAAAGGTCAGAAGGCTACTCGGTGCTGATTGGCGTTTATGCAAAGAGGGTTGAGATGCTGTGGCCCTTAGACCCTGATTGTTAGAGAGACTGACTGACCATCCACAACTTCCCTTGAAGCTAATGGGAGCTTAGCAAGAACTCAGCCCTGACAGCATTCTTGGTAGAGCCTGTCTTCATTGCAATAATGGCTGCTCAGGTTGCTGTGAGTACAGAATGGTACAGAGTCCTCTTCCTCTTTCACTACCCAATCACCCCATTGTATGGAACAGCTCCATCCCAAAGGAATGGACTAGGTTGTTCATGAAACTATAGATCTTGGAGATGGAAAAGAAGGACTGAGTCACCTGGCCTGGCCAATCCCCTGGTTGATGCAGGATTGAGCCCTAGAGTATTATCCAGAGCTGCCTTTACCATGCTATGATTATGTGGAAAATGTGAACTACTGAAGAAGTGACATGCCTTTTATCTGTCTGGGTTGTTTGGGAGCATTAGTGCTGGAGTGCAGTTGTTGGCTTCCTATGCAGGGCCCAGTGTATCTTCTGTCCAGTACCAATGGTCCCTCTTGCCTTTGTCCCTCTGCTGTGCCCAGTTCTCGGTGACAGTGAGAAAAGTACAAATGCCTGGCTTGACAGAAAGGTCCTGAAGCATGCAGCTTTGAGATGGCCTCCCCAGAAGAGATTGGCTCCAGAGTGACA
Organism: Apalone spinifera; assembly: GCA_030068395.1. Classification (NCBI taxonomy): domain Eukaryota; kingdom Metazoa; phylum Chordata; order Testudines; family Trionychidae; genus Apalone; species Apalone spinifera. Next base: position 56,284,277 of record CM057848.1, on the reverse strand, counting down.
TAAGGTGGATTTCTGTAAAGAATCTGCAATGCATGTGGAAGTCCTTTTCCTTAGGGACAAGCCAGACTACATATTTTTACTGCACCAGTCAGTTTGATTTGAGCTTCATGACCTGAGATTCCTCCAAAGAGAGTTGTACCTAGAAACAGAGCAATGTTTCCTAATTTTCCTTTTGGTGGGTTGGAAGGTCCTTTTGCCACCTCTTCATTCTGGGAGGCCCTTGGCCCTGCTCTCCTTCTCCATGGGCTCATCTTAGTGACCACGCTCAGGGTACGTCTACACTTTGGCGCTGTTTTGGGATACTTCCGGTATCACAAAATAGCTATTCTGCGTCTTTTAAACAAGCCCATTATTTCAAAATAGTTTTTTAAATAATGGGCTCACTATTCCAATGTCCCTGTAAACCTCGTTCCACGAGGATTAAGAGATGTTTTGGAATAGCAGTTTATTTCAAAATACACTCGAAATAAGCTACGCACCCACACAGACAAACTGTGTGAAATGAAAATTCAGTGAGGGTGGAATCCTATCCCCATGCTGTTCAGTAGCAGGACCAGCAGAGGGTAGTCTAAGAACAGCAGGACCTTAAGCAGGCTCACCTGACCATCTTTTCCCAGAGGCAGAGAACAAAAGGCAGAGGAGACTGTCTAAGCCTTGGCACCAGACATGCCAATGCTGCCAGAATGCTTGCCCAGCCACCGGAGGAATGCCATTGCATTAGCTCTTTTCTCTGTGGCTATCATTTGCTTGTGGGTTGAAAGGTTCAGGCTACATTAGCCACAGTCCGTTGCTTTAGCAGGAGCTGGACAGGGTGGTGGTAAATTAAAGTTCGTACCTTCCTGCTAGCTGTTTAATACAAACCCTGGAGGAAGCACAGGCTCCCCTGGTAACAGACACTCTTAATTAATGGAGCACAAATTGAATCGCCCTTGCCCCTAGGCGATTCATTAGGAGAACACAGATGGGCTCCTAAGCACTAATTCCAGCTGCACCCCGCAGAGTGGCAGAGGGTTGTCTGATTGGACTCCCTCTTGGTCCAGCAGATACAGCTGCATCCAAGCTGAGCACAGCCTTTTGTTGGTAAACAGCTCCTCACTCTTGCACTTAGCAGGCAGCAGAGGTACATCTCCTCTTTATTTACCTGACAAACAGCACAGCTATTCAGTGAGAACCACACCATCTGACAACCACAGGACCTCTGCCATTCATTGGTTTGGAGCTGACAGCAACTTTCCTAGGGAATCCAGTGACCAGAGGGTCGAGGGCTCTGTCCTTTCACCTCTGCTCAACTGGGGGGATCAAGTGTTATCTTTGGTCCCCCATATAAATTAATTTCCTAGATCTTGCCTAATCTTTGTGTGTGTCAGGTGGCAGGACTATCAGTCTGTGTACAGGATCTGAGATGCCTTGGTACCAGGGAAGCTTGCACAGAGCCTGTACAGCTCACAGTGCTGCTGCTTCCTGCTTTCCTGAGCACTGACCTCACTCAGCTATGTCATGCCCTTCGGGAGGTGCATTGAGCAGCTAGGGGAGGGGCTACAGAGAGTGTTCAGAACCACCTGCTCAGTCTAAGAACAGTCCTTCCAGGATCACAGCCTGGCATTCCTTTGCCCAAGAATGGAGGGTATCTTTTCTCCCCTCCTGCTCCAGGACTGGCTCCCCAGATCCCTTACTCCCTTTGGTGAAGAATTAATGAGCTGTTGCTCCCTCCCCTCCGAGTCTCCCCACCCACACAGGTGGGTCTCCTTGGCAACTGGTTTTTCAATCACTTCTTTTCCTCCAGTCTATTTTGATCTGCAGTGAAATGTCAGGGAGATTAATTCCTGTTTTGGAGAAGGGGGGAGGGACTGGGTGGGCTTTGAAGGTGGGAAATGTGGAGTGGTGAATTATTCACCAAAAATTAACATCCTGGGACTCACTTTGTGCTACTCTATTCATTATACGACTCTACTTGATAGCAGGCCAAGGTCAGTTGGCTCTCTCCTCCGGTGGAAGGCTGAAATTGGTACCTTATTCCCAGTTCCTTAGGTGTGATACCAGTTCCTTATCATGGGTTCCCCTTCCTTATTCAAAGGCCAAATTGATTACAAATATATCAACGTAAGACTCCATTTTTAGAAATGTCATTGAATTAATGTGTTTGAATGTGATGAAGAATTAAATTACTGATTATTTAATTATTTTTTATTTAAATAAGAGCTGCAATTTGAATGTCTGTACATGACAAAATAAGTCTAGGGTCACCCCAAATGACACATCCTTGCAACCAACAGACTGTTGTGAAGATTCTGGGACATACTCGTGCTGATCCAAAGCTTTATTCTTTTATACTATGCTGCCAACTGTTAGGCTGTTCCATCTCCATATTGTACATAAACATTACGTACAGAGGAGGGTTTTGACAGACTGTACATGACATGATGCATCTCAGGTCACCCTATGTGCTATCCACCCGCCCCCCCCCATGACTCATTATGAAGAGATGCAATGTCACTCCCTTCCTGGTCTGATAAAAATATTATCCCAGGTTTTATTTTGTTAGTTAACACAGAATATGCATGTACAAATCAATAAAAAACCATATTCAATCAATCTGTTGCAAATCCACCATACATTTTCACAGAAATTATACAATAGTTAAAGATGAAGAAGTCTTTAGAAATATTGGATTGTTAGATGAATTAAGAGGAGAAAAATGGTTACATTTATCAACATTTGTTTAACTGTGTTACAGATATAAAAGCATATATTGTTTTACTCATAACACAACAAACATAAAATAAACTCATAGCTTGAGCTGAGTGCATTCCTAAATAATCGTATTTATTAACTACATGAAAATATGCAGGGCCTAACTTATTGCATGCTGCTGTTTCTGATCACTTTTAAAATATAGAAAATGGTGAACACAATTAGAGTGCTCACAAATGACTTTAAGGAATACTGCTCTATTCCTATATAATACAACTAGAAGATTTACCAGGCATTGCTTGGATCCTTAACTCAATTAATTTTGGGTATTTTTTTGGAAAAGAAAATGATGGTGCTGGGGATGAAGGGTTCAATATGCAGGCAGCCCCAGGGAGAGAGGACAACTCCAGACCTCTCTCACTGCAGCAGCTTGGAGCCAAGTGAGAAGTGCCTCTCCATGGCCATTGCAGATCCAGTAAGCATAGCCAGGAGAGGGTGCATGTCCCTCAGCTGGGGTAGGTCCAGGTTCATCTGCCCACAGTGTTCCCCAGCCTGAGTAAGGAATGAAGCAAACTGTGCTCTTTCCCCTCATTCCCTGATGAAAGGGAACAGCGGACAACATCCCCATATGGATCGGGGATAGGGGGAGAGCTTCAGCACCCTCACCTTCCCTAAAGTGTGCCTGGGGAATGGGAGGCTGGGGACTGAGGCAGTCCTGGATGGAGGGCGCAGCCCTAGTCAGCCTGTTTCACCTGCCCGGTGAATATCTCTCTTTTCTGTTTGGTTTTATGAGAAGTAATCCTATTCCATGCACATCCCATTTTCCGGGCACAACCAAACCCTTGCCTTGCTTTAAGTAACAAGGAGGAAGCTGCATACCAAATTTGGTGACCCCCAGCTCTTACCATTTAGGAGTTCTTGAACAGACAGACAGACACACTCACAGATGGACAAACTCTCTTAAATATATAGTAAATTGGTCGATCCAGTCTTTAGTGTTGCTGTGGGAGTTGTACAATAGCAATGTGGCTTGGTACACGTTAGTAGAATTTGAAGAACTCCTTGTGTGACTAGAATATCTGCACCTCTTGCCCTTTTTAATTGCAAAACCCCAGCATAGAAATGCCAGACCTCAGTTTGTCCAAGTTTGTGAAAACACAAAATGTTGTATAACAGCAACTTAGTACCTATAATGGCAACATCTTTGTTTAGATAAATTCTACTATTTATGCAAATAATGTTGCTGACTTCTACTGAACTGATCAATATATAAATATTATTTTAAATATTGTTATATTCAACTTATATGGAAAAGTACTGTAGAGAAGCAGATGCAGAATTTTTCTGTGTTAGGGACGTTTCGATTTTGGTTGAGAATGGTATTTGAGAAGACTTGAGTCACTATTTTGAGATGCAGCCACAAAAATGCATCTTGTTTTCTTTCAGCTTTTTACTATCAGACAGAGAAATCTCTGATGGAAATAGCTGAATGTCAAAGTTTTGATTATTTCTGTGATTAGACTTAACTGCAAATGTAAAGAATAAGAGGCATGTTTCACCATTAAAGAAATGATGTATACTCAGTTGACATAGCATTTGCTCGTTTTGACTTCAAAACTATAAAATGAGTAAAGAAGTTACAATATATTATAATAAAAATACTTTACTTGAGCAATTGGTGCTGCTCCTAGTTCTGATCACTGGTGACTCCTGTATTTAAGCATTCCTAAGGATTTGTATGCAAAGACCCTGTTTTTCACAGATAGGAAGTTTCTTCATTAATTTCTGCATAAAATTGCTGCAGTCATTACCAAATTATGCCTCTCTTTAAGGAGACTTTTTTGGTCTGTAATCCTGACACAACTAACTACTGTATGGAGGGGAAAACTTTGATAAAGGGAAAAACAAGGAGTCTGGTGGCACTTTAAAGACTAGCACTGGACTCCTTGTTGTTTTTGCTGAAACAGACTAACATGGCCACCCCTCTGAAACCTGAAATTTGATAAAGGTATGTGTGCCAAAGGGCCAGTAGCAGTGTTTTATAGACTCAGAGGCTATGTCTAGACTGGCATGATTTTCCGCAAATGCTTTTAACGGAAAAGTTTTTCCGTTAAAAGCATTTGCGGAAAAGAGCGTCTAGATTGGCACGGACGCTTTTGCGCAAAAGCACTTTTTGCGGAAAAGCGTCTGTGCCAATCTAGACGCAGTTTTGCGCAAGAAAGCCCCAATCGCCATTTTCGCCATCGGGGCTTTTTTGCGCAAAACAGTCCTGAGCTGTCTACATTGGCCCTCTTGCACAAATACATTTGCGCAAGAGGGCTTTTTCCCGAACGGGAGCAGCATAGTATTTGTGCAAGAACAATGACAATCTTACATTAGATCGCGGATTAGTTTTTCCGCGGCTGCTTTTGCGGGGATTTGATGGCAGCCTTTAACTTCCTGAAGGGAGGTTCCAGAGAGGAAGGAGAGAGGCTGTTCTCAGCAGTGACAGATGGCAGAATGAGGAGCAATGGGCTCAAGTTGCCATGGGGGTGGTCTTGGTTGGATATTAGGAAAAACTATTTCACTAGGAGGGTGGTGAAGCACTGGAATGGGTTACCTAGGGAGGTGATGGAATCTCCACCCCTAGAGGTTTTTAAGTCCTGGATTGACAAAGCCCTGGCTGGGATGATTTAGTTAAAGTTGGTCCTGCTTTAGGCAGGGGGCTGGACTCGATGACCTCCTCAGGTCTCTTCCAACTCTATGAATCTATGAAATCTATGACCGAGGCTTGAGGGAAGAGGGCTGTGACCTGGGCCATAATTTTTTGCAAAGAAGCTCCAAGTTGGGAACTCCAAAGTCTCAGTTGCAGCAGAACAGGTCAGTGGTTGTGCTGACCCGAGACTTATTTTATTACATTCTGCCAGTTCTTTATTCAGTCCCCATTGATAATATGGAAGTGGGGTGAGGGCATAATGGGACAGGCAGCACATTGCTCATAAACGAAGTTTTGGGTCAGTAAGTGGCATGATCAAGTCCTTCAGAGCAGCCTGATGCTTGCAGGGAGATGTCTCTCAGGGGGACTGAGACTTAGTTCATCACTTATAGGCACTCAAATTCCAGCCCCTCCTTTGATTAGTTAATTAATAAGTAATTGAGGAACTAGCCATTTAATTTTTGTAAGATTCAATTTTTATTAATTTAAAAAAATTAATTTTATTAAACAATTTTGGCCTCTGAATAAGGAACAGGGAGCTATGAGTAAGGAGCTGGTACCACAAATAAGGAACTTGAAATAAGGAGCCAATTTCAGCAGTAGTGTGTATTTAACAGTCACTGTGTTACATGCATCTCCCTGTAATACACTCAGCTTTGTTTTCCACTATCTCTTTGGCTACATCTAGACTTCAAGTCTCTTTGAAAAAGAGCGTCTAGACTACAATCAGTACTTTCAAAAAAGCAAGCCGCTTTTTCGAAAGAAAGCACCCAGGCAGTCTGGATGCTCTCTTTCGAATAAGCACAGTTTGCATTACATAGCGCCTTTTTTTGAAAGAGCACTTTTGAGAAAAGGTGTTATTCCTCGTAAAACAAGGTTTTCCGCAGTCAAAAAAACTGCTGCGTTCTTTCGATTTACTTTCGGAAGAATGTGGCAGCAGTCTAGACACGGGAATTTTTTTCGAAAAAACCGTATAGTCTAGAGACACCCTTAGTTAAGATTTTAAATACTTGAACAGCAGCAGCACTCAACTGCTACAACATGAGAGAGAGCAAAAAACATGGACAGCACAAGTGGTGAAAGTGAACAATCCTCTATTCAAAGGACATTGTTCTGACTTATCCATGTGATGCTCATTATAGTGTACTCTGAATGAAGTGTCTGCATCCATCAGTCCATCTTGAGCTACGGAGCCCTGAAGAATGGTTGCAAATGACTCTGTTCCCTACTCCCCATTGTTGGAGGGTGAAAGGATTAGTGGGGAGAAAGAAGATTATGCCTGTTCACTTGGGCCAGTAAAGAGTTCCAAGGTCTTCTGGGTTCTTAAACCATGATCTTCTGAATTCACATACAAATTTAGCTATTCAGAAATTATTCTCTACAGAAAAAACATTGGAGAACTCTGTTCCGAGTACTACTAAGACTAGCCAAGGCCGCTAGACAGCACTGGGCTGCTTTGGATGAGTGTCTTTTTCAGGAATAACAACAAGGGTGTGTTTTTTCAACCTATTAAGCATGCAGTGGCAGAGACATAGCACGTGAATGACTGCTGTGTAATTTATGTATTTAATTACTAGGACCGAATAGAGACATTAGGTAAATAGAACATGGAAATCAGTTACACCGGCTGTTTACATGCACACACACACAGACACACACACACAGCAGCAGCACAGCTGTATGGTGGGACTGAGAGGCAGCAGGGCTGCCCTGCAGAGCCAGGTGCCCGTCCGCAGGGCTGCCTGGCAGCAGGCCGGGAATCCAGGAGTGGAGCTGCCGAGTGGTGCAGCAAAGAGCCTGGCAACCCCACTGCCGCCTGGCAGAGAGTTGCTCAGTGAGGCTGGGAGGTAGCAAGCCTGCCCAAAGAGACTGACGCTCAAGTGGTGCTGCCACCTGGACTCCAGCAGGGGGCTGTCCCACAGGGCTGGGAGCCCAGCAGCAGGGCTGTGCTTGCAGTGATGGGGCTGCCAGGTGGGTCTGGGAGCCCTGTGCTGAGGGGCTGGCAGCAGGGGGAAGCCAGCTGGGAGGCTGGCAGCGAGGCTATGGCTGGGAGAGGGGGCAGAAATGATCTTCTTAGGTCCAGCAAAATCTCTCTTCTGGGACCGATCATGTCCCGAGTGTGCCAGATGAGGGAGGTCCAACTGTAGAATTCCCACCAGCCTAGTGCAGAAATCTTATTGGGCAGTTTCTGGTTGATGGTATTGAATTAATGAGCTGCTCGTTTGTTTCCAATAGGAGGGAGGGAAACCTCTCCAGAAGAGCTCAGGAGACCTGGGTTTCACTATGACTGGACGGGAACGCTCAGAATATGTGCGATGGAAGAAAGAACGAGATCAGATTGACCTGGAGAGGCTAGCACGCCACAAGAATGCAAAGGGCGAATGGCGACGGGCTTGGGATGTAGAAAAGTCAGAGTACATGTAGGTAATCTGCACTACTGAGGGGCCTAGAATGCTACGGGCCCTAGAACAGCCAATGATAGGGCCTGCCAGTAGGTCTGTATTCTGGTGGGACATTGTGAACTGGTAAACTGTAAGCCATTAAATACCTAGGGCTTATCACCATGGGCTATACAGCAAGGATGGGCAACCTAGGCTAGTGAGTGGCTGTGTGAGTGGTCCTCCTTCATCTCAGTGGGACGCAAGACCAAGATGTCTCCCAGATTAAAGTAGCTTTGCTAACTGCTCTTGCATACGTAGAACTTGGGGGGATGTGCCACTTGAACAGTAGCAGAGCTTTGTTTGGTTGCAGAGGGAGTACACGGCTCTCAGAGTGCTGTGAGAAATCAGCATGCACCTCACTTCACATGTCTTTGTTTTATGTGTGTGTCATTTTAGTAATCCTGGTAGGAAAAAAAACTGTGGCTGGAAACCAGCAGAATCTGGCAGCCCTGCATATGGGCCACACAAAGAACTCCAATGGGCCACATGTAGCTTGCAGCCTGCAGGCTGCCCACCATTGTTCTACAAGGAGACAGAGAGGGTCATGTCACAGCCCATTCTGTCTGCTTCCATTGATGGGTTTACCCACAGCTGATTCCACCCATACTCTGATCCATCTCCCTGGGATACTCCAAATCACTGCATAGATTCTAATAGTCTTCCTCTTAAAAAAAAAAGTCTGACTGCTAGGAATAAAGACTTGGTTAGCAGCATATTTGTTACCTTTTAACCCTTGGAGGAGAAGGGCTCTTTTGACTGTTAAGATTTCAGTGACTGTATTATTTGTGTTGTCTTGTGACATTGTCATGTGATTGGAGTCTTTGTGCAATACTTGCCTATGTAAGATGGAGGTCTTAAAAATGAAACAATTAAAAACAACCCCCTCAAGCTGCCATAGCTTTGTTTCCTTTATCTGCCCCCCAAATGTGGAACTTCCACCCCCAAAATTACTCTGGCCTGTGGCCCAATTAATATTCAGACAGGTCAATAATAGATTTTCTATACATAAAGATATCACAGGTTTAATAGTCGGTATCTCACGGCTGTATGGGGACAGAACTGGGTGCTTTATAATAAAGGAAAAGGGAGACTCCCAGCTTCCCAACTGGAGGCACCATCAGGAGGAGCCCACAAGATTTGTGACCTTTTAAATTTATTGTCAGACAGATTATTGAACTAGATGGGCTACTGCTCTGATCTAGTTTGACAAATCCTGTGTTCCTAGAGAAAAGCTATTTTAGGTCATGTTAAGCAATTTGTGTGGTTCCCCTCTGCACCTTGCATAATTGGCCTCATAGTTGCAAGGGCAGCTGAGTTTACAGGCGACGAGATACAAAAGATACTTCCATTTAAAAATAGCTTGAAGTCTCCAAAACATTCGTAAAATAGTTTCCCTGTAATACATGTGGCATATGCAGAACACAAGATGGTATGTTGTGATATAAAAGCTGTAGAAGAGCTCCTTTGGGGTGGAAGTATACATGATTCATGGATGTGGCTTCTCTTGGAGCTAGTTTACATTTGCAGCTAAGCTGCTGTAGCGTTTCAGCATGTCAGTGTAGCCATACAGGTGTGTGTGTATGCTTGACTGAAAGTCTCTCCGCATAGTTAATCCACCTTCCTGACAAGTAGCTAGATCAACAACAGAATTAGGGGGTGAGGGTGGCTTAACTCTGTCACTCAGGTGTGGAGTTTTCACACCTCTGAGCAAGTTGGGTTGACTTCACTTTTGAGTGTAGACCTACCTAGGTCTGATGGACTGATGTTGCTTAGTGAAGTGAGTGGTTTTGTGTCTGACAATGCCCTGTTTTCACCTGCAGGTTTGAGGAGGATTTTACTAAGGATGGGGAACCAATCTTGGATAATCTCAGCAGTAAGAAAGGTAAGAAAGGGACACACCCGTCCTATTTTGACATTTGTTAGCCATGAACATGTGGCTCACAGATCCATGTCAGGTGTGAAGAGCCAGCCTTTGGAGGCTTTGCTTTCCCTCAGGCCTGCACAGAAGTGACTCTGAAATCAGTACATAAGCCTCAGCACTCCCTGCTTTGCAGAGTGCTCAGTGGATCTGAACTGTGTGCATAGTGTCACTACTCGCCGTTCCCCAGAGCACAGCCATGACTAGCTCAGACACTTGGGCCCCGAAGCTCAGTGGGAGTTGAGCACTGAAATGCATTTGAGGACCTAGGCTCTGAACTCTCTGTTCTTTATGATGTAACAGTATATATAGAAGCTTAGAACTGGCTCCTTTCCCAAGCGCTGGTTTCACAAGAAGTCATATTGCAGCTTATCATCTGTGTTCCCAAGGGCACATGCCAGAGTCTTAATTAGGATAAATCCACCCCAGTTCCTGTCCTCAGGAGAGCTACTGAGGGAGTGAAGCTTTGCTGCTAGAACATATCACAAGAACAAAGATGCTTGCTGTTGGGCTTTCACTATGTAACCCTTCTGCCTTTTTGTGCATGCTGTATCCTTTCAGGGGGAAGAAATGCCAGGAAATTTCAGCACAGGTCCTTTCCTTCTGAAGGGAGAGGTGAGTAGAACCTATTATTGGTCTTAAATTGAACTACTGGGCTCTCACTCTCTTTACACCATGCAGTGATTGGGGTCTCACATACACTGACCAGTGAGGGAGTTCTATACAGATGGGACATGGGGCTGGAATAATGTCTCAAAAGTAGACATACTGGCTATCATGGGACCCATATGGTCCATATGTACGTCAGGAGAAGGGTGGTGGCACGCACCTGTAATCCAAGCTGCTTGAGAGGCTAAGGCTAGCAGATTGCTTGAGCTCATGAATTGTGGGCTATGCCAGGTGGGTGTCTGGTGCCACCGGACAGCTTTGCCAGTGGGTGGCTGAAGGAATAGCATGCTGTGATTGGTGCTCCCTGAGTGAGCACTGATGAACCATTTGATCAAGCTGACATGCTTCAGGCTGCATTTGCCTAGTGTTTCTAACTCCTCTGTATAATGTGACTCTTAGGCACCACCTCTGTGGATGCTCCAGGGCTGGAGCAGCCACATTAAAAATAGTGGGTGCTCAGCTCCTACCGTAGCTCCTCCCTCTCCTGGTGCCTCCTAGCTGCCAGTAGCCCAGCCAATCAGCTCCTCCTCTCACCTGTCATGATCAGCTTTTCAGCAGCATGTAGGAGGCATGGATGTTAAAGACTAGTCGACTATCCGATAAGCATTTGCTTATCAAATAGTCTTTTGACTAGTTGATACCGCTCTCCCCCCTTGCTGCCTCTATGAGATAGGGGCAGCAACTGGTGGGGGTGGGGGAGAAAACGGGTAGCTCAAAATGGTAGCGCTGCACAGTGGCGCTGCCACTTTGAAACCCCAAGGCAGCCGCTGCACAGCTGATCCGCATGAATTTCAAAGCAGGCAAGCCGCGTGCAGTCCAGAGTCAGCGGGACTTCCCACTGGCCCCCAGGCTGCACACAGAGAGTATGTCTAGACTACATGGCTCCGTCAATGGAGCCATGTAGATGAGTTTACTAG
>CM057848.1:56245273-56265011 GCA_030068395.1 Apalone spinifera | reverse complement strand
GCGGAAAAGCGGCTGATTTTCCGCAAAAACTGGCCAGTCTAGACGCAGCCCACATGTTCAAAGATAACCACCAAAAACTAGAGGTCATGCTTGGAAAATTTGGTCTTTAACCTCACTGCCTTAAGTTTCTCCATATATAAAATGGGATAACCACTATCTACTCTGCTGCCTCCACACTCGAGATTGTTTATAAAAATATGTGCCTTGGAGGATTTATAAGAGGCCATACAGCAAGCTATTGGGAGAGCTGGTATTAGAAGTCAGTACTTAGCATTCACTGGCTTGTGCACTAAATCCTAGATCATATGGCCTCTCAGGCTATGTCTAGACTGCAGAATTTTTCCAGGATACTGGGGTATCCTGGAAAAGCTCTGCCGAGTCCAGGAAATGTGTGCGCTTTTTTGGGAACAGTTTCCGAAAAAGCGGTCACGTTCTTTTGGCATCCCTGTATTCCTCTCAGTGAGAGGAATAAGAGATGTTCTGAAAGAGGATTTTTTTCTGAAATTTGGCCCCATGTAGATGGGCCAATTTTTGGAAAAGCCTCTTCTGAAAGAAAGAAAAAAACCTGGAAAAGATATCCAAATTGTGGTTCGCAATTTGCGTATTTTTTTCTGATAAAACTCTGCAGTCTAGATGTAGCCTCAGTGTTGTATACTGAATCATCAAGTATAATCAAGTATTTAAAGGGTGGTTGTAACTCCAAGTCTGTCAGGGTCTGATTCGAGACCATCTAAGGTATCAGATCCAGTGCTTTTAAGTGCACTGCCATCTGTGTGCTGTGACATTTTTAATCTCAGCAAAATTCACCTTGGAACAGTAAGGGTACATCTACACAGCAACATTATTTTGAAATAACTTAGTCTGTGTCTACAGAGCAGGCAGTTATTTCGAAATAATGTTGAAATACTGTCAAGCTGGAGGACTTCTTACTGACTCCTGTAACCTTCATTGTACAAGGAGTTAGGGAAGTCGGAGGAAGAGTGCTCTATTTTGAAATAAGTGCTGTGTAGACACTCCCAATTTCAAAATAAGCTATTTTGAAATAAGCTACACAATTGACATAAAATAAGCTACGTAAATTGAGCTGAGTTAAGCCGTGCTGTGTAGGACTGTGTAGATGCACCCTAACTGAATAGCTGTCAAGAAGCCACCTTTTATGGTTGCACCATAGTCACTTTATAACCATTTCAGTAATACTATGACAAGGAGGTGTCATGCATCGCAAATGCAGGAGAGAAAGGTAGTCAGTGAATACTTACATCCAGCCAGAGGTTGGTTTGCATGACTGGCACAAATTTTCTTTGTCATTGTTTTTACTGCTGTGCTCTCCCTAAGAGGGAAATTAAATGACCATGTTAAGCTCAAACTTAGTTCTGGTTCTCATTTACATTAAGGCCACTTTATACTGCTCTAGTTCTGTAAGAGTGCCTTAAAGTCATTATAAGTATGATTGATTTCCATGTTAAGGCCCCTTCATGCTGCCAGAGTGCTGGAAAATGTTTTTAGTTTAATTGAGGGTCAGGGTCCCTGAGCACAATTTGCTAACACAGTTATGAACTGCACACAGTCACTATAATTGTGCACATGCACTTTTGAAAATTTGAAACTCTGCATATCCTCAAAAATGCCTTTTCAGTTTTCATATTTTGGCTCAAATTATCAAGAGCAACCAAGCAGCTAGAGGCTTTATAAGCCCCAGTTGAATTACACCAGCGATACTTCCCTGTGTGATCAGGGATTATCAGGACACGTAATCAACAGGTACTGTAGTTAGATGAGGCCCACCCCTACTATTTCCTTGGAAACACAGGCTTGTGTGTCAGTTTTCTCCTGTGCTATGACTCTAGAGGTGATCCATCCAACATCTCAATCCCCTAGAAAAGGGCTGAATCTGCTCCTGTATTGACTCAGCAAAGGTAACCAGGAAGCACTGTAAACTCCTACTTTGTGGCAATTTATTTAAAACATGAATCCACTGGCTGATTGGCTATTGCTCTTCCCAGTCAGAGCAAAAGTTGTTCAATTTCCAGTCTGTCTCTCCTCGTCGCTGGCTCAGGAGCACTTTGTGACACTCAGCAGTTCATCCCCTTGACCCTTCATTTGACGCTGCAGGGCTTCCTGCCAGTGTCTCAGGATGGAAGGGGTGCTTTGTCATTTGAAGAGTTGACAGCTTAGTCCTGTGATTTGATTTTGACAGATGGGATGCAAAGGAAGGTGAGGACATGCCCTTTCTAAAGGATGACCATGATAACCAGGTGAGTTTAAAGCAAATCTGCTCAATTCTTGCAGTTAATCCTGAATAAAAACTTGCAGTCTCAGGTAAATTGGGATTTATTGGTTAGAGAACAAAATTGAGAGAGAAGAGACCTGGGACATACATTTGATTCAGTCAGAGATGCTCCCCCACTTTTGACCTTGGGAAATTTCTCCAACTTCTCTATGGCTTAGTTTCCCCCTCTGAAAATCAGGATAATACTTACTTAGCTTTGGGAACTGTACGGCTTCAGAGGCGAAGTACGATATAACTGCATATTGATCTTTTCAATAAATTGAACTAAATGGTTCTTGTTTTTTTCTTCTCCTCTCATTCAAGAGATCCACCAGCACTGACACACTGAAAAGCAAATTTCCAGCTGGCAGAGAGATGACAGAAAATTGCACGGCACTTCAGGAAGAGAACACGGAACAGCAAGGGTCTCAAGACCCTGGTTTCTTCTCATCACAAGGGGAGAAAGGTGGGACAGTTCTGTCTGCAGAGGACAATCAGAGGGAGAAACAGCAAGCAGGGAAGTGCCTCAGCAAGGAAGTGGCAGTGTCCAGTATGTGTGACTCAGAGCCAGAGTCCAAGCTAAGTCAAGAAGTAGTTCTGGAAGTGAACATAGGGAAGCCTGGCACTTCCAGTTTCTCCCAACAGGGCGGCTGCATGAACAGTAGCACTTCCCAAAGCATCACTACAAGCACAGCTGGCCAAGGCAGTATGGGGAGCACCTCCCCTCCCCCAGAAAACGGCTTAGAGAAAAATGCTCTGCCAGAAAAAGAACGCATTGAGGACTCTTCAGAAAGCCTCAATGGAAAGCTGGAAAAGGCAGCATGTGGCAGATGTGATAGAGCCAAAGGACTGTCACTGAGGAGAGTGGAAGAGGTGACCCAACACAGTGGTTCTGAGGGGCAAAAATTCACAATGAAAGGAGACAAGGTAGCCACATGCCTTGAACACAGAGGGGATCCTGCATCCTCGAAGAAAGACCTCTCAGACAAGATTGGGGTCTCTCAGCAGGATGGGGCAAAAGCACAGAACAGGAAAGATGACCAGCTTGAAAAGTGCAGTTACAAGAACAGTGGGGACAGTCAGAAGTCAAGGAGAATGCACTGGATTGCAAGAGACTGAAGGTGAGTGCATGGGCTATAGTTCAGTGAGGTATTTCAATAATCCCAGGTACACGGAATTGAGTGCAAAAATGAAGCAGGTCCATAGCTCAACTTTCTTTGGCTAAGTAGGGCAATTTACTAAACATTTGCCCAAATATGCTCACAAATTTTAACTCTGAGCAGACAATAACTGCACCCAACTTGTCCTACCTCCATGGTTCCAAATTACATGAATCAACTGCGAAAATCTAAATTTCCATACCACCGTTACCTGCTCCTGAAATGCAATAAGGAGAGAAACCTTAGAAAATTCCCTCACCTCTGTTTCCTGCTGGTGACATGTAGGACTCAACAATTCAAGCAGTTCAGACTTTAAAATTGGATATTTGTTTCAGGGAACAGATAGTCTCTGAAATTCCAGGAAAAAGTGGCAACCTGTTGCATGAACTTTTCCTTCTGACGTAGGTGTGTCTACACTGCATGCTTATTTCAAAATAAGCTATTCTGGAATCGTTATTCCGAAATAGCTTATGTTGGAATAGCATGTCTACACTGCAGGGAAGCCTCAAAATTAGCCCAAGGCAGATTTCCCTAATGTATAAGTGCTATCTCGATTTAAAGCCCCAGGGGGCACTGAGGAGGAATAACTTAGTATGGCACTGGTGAGGGGCTATTTCAAAATAGCAGCAGTGGAGCATCTACACACACCTTATTTTGAAATAGCTATTTCAGAACAGATGTTATTCCTTGAAGAATGAGGTTTACAGATTTCGGAATAAGCCATCAGTTATTTCAACATTATTTTATCATCTCTAAATTATTTTGAAATAACAGAATGGCTGTGTAGACGCATTGCTATTTTGAAATAACGCTAGTTATTTTGAAATAACAATGCAGTGTAGACGCACCCTAAACAATCATAGCTAAAATAATTAGTGGCCCATTTTGTGCCATTCCAATAACATCTTTCTTTGTATTAAAGGCCCATCTTATCTGAATAGTCTGAGCATCAGACTAAAAGATCGTATGAGTCTCTCCTCAGTGCATGAAGTGCAAGACAAAATAATATATTTATATAGCAACATTAATGTAAATGGTACTTTACAAATATAAAGGATGACAAGGTTCCTTCTCCAGAGACTTTTTAATATAAACAGAAGGCAGAAAAAATCCATCCACTCTGACTAAATTGCAAAGCTGGGGGTATTCAAGCCAACTATGCATCTTCTGAAATAAGTTGAAATCCAGCCCAAGTGACGACAGTAGAAAAGAATATAAACTTTGGCAGGCAAAAACCAAGATAGAAATTATTCAGAAGGATTTAGAAGGAATTTGAAGAGCAAATGGCTAAAAACATAAAATAAAATAATAAGAAATTCCTTGAATATGTCAGAAGCAGGAAGCCTGTGAGAGATTTGGTGGGTTCCCCAAGACTACTAGAGAGTGAAGGGAACAATAGAGAAGATAAGGATATTGCATAGAAGCAAAATTACTTCTTTGCATGTGTAGTCAGCACAGTCAGTCAGGGGAGATACCTGCTCCACATCTGCTCTTTTCAGATAATAAGGATGAGGCATTGTCAAAGAAAGATATGTCAAAAGAGGTGCTAGAACAAGCTGATAAGTTAGGGCCTGATCCTAAAGCCCCAATTCATGATACTTAACCTTCTCATGTCTGGAATGTCACTGGAACAACAGTATGATCCACAAAGCCTGAGTTAGGCATGTCGGCTTCCTATACAATGCCTGGAGAGCAGTAGGGCCGACAGCCACCATGGGCCTCTGGGCAAGGTGGGTAGGGGCAGCTCTGTGCCCCCCGGAAGGGGTGAGGCCTTGAGTGGAATTTGCGGGACTGAGGACGGTCAGGCCTTATCACCACCTAGACAAGGATGCCCCCCCTCAACACTCAGAGCCATACAGAGCTCTTGGCATGGCACTCCGATGCTTCAGCAGCAATTCAAAGGGGCCTGCGGCAATTGCCCCCTTTGTCCTCACCCCATCAGCAGGCCTGCTGGGGATACATAGACAGCACAGTAAGTTAGGGGTTGCCTTAGCTTGCCAACAGAAGGTGGTGATGAGAGGGGTGCATGCTAAATCCCATCCCTTTCTCTGCATTCTGTGCCTAACTCCATACTTCAGGGAGGTGTCTATCTCTGCTTATGATTTATTAACTGGGGCTGCCTAAGTCACATGTAGGGCTTAATCAGTAGTCAATCTTAGAGGCTGCCTAATGCCACACAAAAGTACTGAAGTGCGAGGAAGAAGACCTCCCTTATAATTTTTAGCCTGTTGGTTAGCATACTCACCCAGGTTATGGGAGACCCCCCACTTCATGTTCCTCACTTCAAGGCAGGTGGTCCTGGGAATTATACAGTAATTGTAAATGAAACTTACTGATGTTAGACCTCTGTGGGAATATTATGTCCAGTTTCTGTGTCCACAATTCAAGAAGGAGGTCAATAAACTGGATAGGGCTGAGAGAAAGTCCACAAGAATGACTTAAGGATTGGAAAACATGCCTTATAGTCATAGACACAAGGAGCTCAATCTATTTAATAAAGAAAAGGTTAAGGGCTGAACTGGTCAGCCTATGCATACCTACTTGGGGAACAAATATTTGATAATGGGCTGGCAAACAGAAGTATAACAAGCTCCATCATCTGGAAGCTGAAGCTAGAAACATTCAGTTTGGAAATAAGGAATACATTTTTTTTAAAACAGTGAGCGTAATTAACCTTTAAACAATTCACCAGGGGTCACAGTAGACTCTCCATGACTGGCAATTTTTTTAAAGACATGCTCTAGTTCAAAAGAAATTAGTTAGCTCTGCAGTCTGTGTTATACATAAAGTCAAATTAGATGGTCCTTTCTAGCCTTGAAGTTTATGAATCTATATGAAAGGCAAAATTGTTGATACAGTAATTAAAAACAGACTGATGCACTTGACATGAGAAAAACAAATGAGCATGACTTCTGGAAAATAAAATTGTGCCTTCCTGCTCTGCTAGGATTCTCTGAGCTTGGTAACAAAATAGCAAATAAAGAAGAACCAGCTGACAGTTTTTTTAGCCTTTCAGAAGTCCTGCACAAAGACCCACACAAGAGATGATTAGGAAACATAAGTTGTCATGAGGTGAGAAAAAGTAACATTCATGGATTAGACACTAGCTAAGAGGAAACAAAGAGTAGGAAATACATATTTTCTTTAAGGAAAGAAGTTTAGCAATAGACTCACTGAACCACATCCTTGATGCTGTCTCTATGCAGCAAAGTGCTTAAGCACATGTTTAACTTTAAGCACCTCAAGTCCCATTGAGGTCAAAGGGAATTCAGCACGACTTAAGCAAATATTTAATTACATGCTTTGCTTTGCTGTACTGGGACATAGGAACAGTATTGTTCAATATACATAATATGTTAATGCAGTGGTATGGCAATATTGGCATGTGACAAAAAGTTATTTAAGTTATTCAAGTCTTAGGAAGATAAGTCAGTCCAGAGGGGCCTAACAAAGAGAGGAGACTGGGGAGCACAATGTCAGAAGACACTCAGCTTAAAGATAATACACATTTGAAATAATAATTTGAACTACAGCTACACATTGGTAGGTTGCAAACTAACGAACCATTCAGGAAAAAGACCCATGTATTATTTCATGTAGCTTTACAAAATCTCTCCTCAGTGCCGTCAGCACAGCAAGCAAAACATCCGATGATAAAGAGTGTGATACAAATTAATGCTCAAACATATTGCCATTATGCAAATCAGAGATATGATTTAGATCTAGACGACTAAACTTGCTTCCTCTGAATCAGAGCTACATGACACAAATAGAAACCATTTGTCATTGAACGGATTCCATAAATCTAATTAATTGCCAGATTGGAAGAGTGAACTTGGATACACAAAGAAGCAAGATCAGGTGTCAGATTGCAATGTGTTTCTTTCTTTCATCCAGGCTTCCCATTTGCACTATTGGGACTTGAACATCAGAGCCACACCAGAGGGTGGCCTTATGTAACTTTATATTTTGGAAGGCCAATGTGTTTAATGGCTTGTTGGGGTTTCACAGCACGCAGTTCTCTCTTCCCAAAGGCTGATTTCACCAAGGGCTGCTCATGTAGCTTGTAGTGACTGGCTCATGCATGAGTGGGACATTGTGCATTTCCTTATGGATCCAGACAGTTTCTCAGCCTGAGAAATCAATCAGGCCTTAGTTGGATGATTTTATTTGGATGAAGTTTAATCTTTTGTCTCTTTTCCTTCTTTTGACAATATTTCAACCAAGTCCCAATCTGTGTTTTAGATGCCTTTGTGCCTTTTACTGATGAATGATGCAGATCAAGTCAACTGTTTCATTTTCTGCATGCTTGAAGTCTCTCCAGATAGAGCTCAACAGCTCTGTGCACAGCCAGCACAAGGGTTTAAAATAGATTTTTCCTATACTCTGGAGAGGAGGAAGTAGCAGGTGTGGAAACTGTGCCTTTCAGTGGGCAGAGAAAATGGGGATATTTTCTTGATGGGGAATTAAACCTCTTGCTTGGTGACTAGCATGTCTAGTTCCACTTCCTCAACTGCAAAGTAGAGAGAATGCCCTGTGATAGGGATGAAGAGCCTGGATAGTAGAGAGTTCCATTGAAGTCAATAGCAAACCTACCACAGACTTCAGAGAGGCCAGGACATCACCGTACATAGTTAAAATTAGTAAAGGGAGATTTTCACACAGTGCATAATTGGCCCAAATTCTCTACAGCAAGAGCCATGTCGATTCTGCATGCTGTCAGAGACAGGACGCCGACTGTAGGAGGCACAAGTCTGAGCCGGTATGGCAATTCTTGTGTTCCTTAACATAAGGAACAAGAACATAAGAATGGCTACAATGGGGGTCAGATCAAAGGTCCATCTAGTCCAGAATCCTGTCTTCTGACACTGGCCATTACTAGGTGCTTCAGAGGGAATGAACAGAACAGCTAATCATGAAGTGAGTGATCCATCCCCTGTTGCCTAATCCCAGCTTCTGGCAAAACCTTCTGACAACCTAAAATGATTTTTGCCTGCTTGGAATTGATAGTTACTTTACTGTAATTCTTTAGAGACTTAGTAGGATACCACTGACAGTACACCTCATTCTAGTAACATGTCCACGATGAGACTCAGCACTACTCATTCTCTATTTGCCTACATATCTATGAATAGAGATTCTCTGACATGATGCATTTCCCATTTGCGGGCAGTGTGATGTTTTGCCATGGTTTATTTAGGGTGGAGAAAGCACAGGAGAGAGAGACTTCTGCTTTTAACTCTGTTCCCCAACTCATCAGTAACAACTGTTGCAGGGAGAGAGATGTAGTGAGCTGGCCAGTATGTATATAACATCTAACTCAACAGAATTGCTTCTCTGTGTATTGCGATACAGATGCTGCTAGGAGGTTTATTTTAAAGTCTCAATTCAAATGGTCAATACATTTGGAACAACAGGGTTTCAGTTCTATGCCTGCTGTTGCTCTGAAGTTCTTAAATCAACCTGGTGGGCAGAGTAACGATAGACATGGCTTCCCTAGAACAATCATGGGCTGGTTGCAGTAACTTCCCTGCTCCCCCCACTTTCTGTTTTCTTGTGGTCTGCACACAAGTTATTTGCTAGACCACATTTCACAAAGCTCTGCAAAATTCAATTTTATTTCCACAGGAGTTTGGGCAAAGTTCTGTTGTTACACACACACACCATGCTCCAGGCTTTTCCTGACTAGCAGTTTGCATAACAGGATTATTTTTGCTTTTAAAAAAAACAAGAGCGGACATTTTGCATGTTTTCAATAGAAAGCCTTGTGCAGTGAAAAAACTGGTTGACTTTTGCTCAGAAGCTGGCCTAGTATGGTTTGAAAATGGACCATTATTTGTTGGAAAACAGCCCCACTTTTGCACCAACAATCACAGACCTTATCCAAGTTTGCTGCAGGAATGGGCCCCTTTCCAATTTGTATCTAAACTCAAAAACATCCATGGATTTTTGCCTTTTTTATCATATCACATAGAAAAACAGTTACAAGATGTTACTACCATAGTACTCAGCTATAAAACCTTTCGTTTCTGTGACTTCCTTCCCTCCTAGGGACTTCATGTCATTGGTATCTTGATCAGGGATATTTAAAATGCTATTGAATAGAGATGCCAAGATAATGTGACTGCTTTTACATAGATGCACAGACCACGATTTTCAAGACTGACTAGGGATTCTGAACGCTCCCTTTGGAGCATTGGAGATACCTTTACAGAGGACTGATTTGCTGAATGTGCTGAGCCACCCTCTGGGGAAAAAAAGTCAGGCCTCTTTAAGGGTGTCTATTGGCGCCAAAACTCAATATCTGATTTTGAAAGTTTAGGCCCAAGAATCAGTCCTGCTTACTGAAAGCTCGGCCTGGCAATGCTGGTATCCTGCCCTTAGCAGTAGTGCGTTCAGCAACAAGCAACCCTGCCCCCTCCAAAAAAAAAAAAAAATCCCAATCCTAGAACAAATCTAGACATGTTTGAATTATAGTGAATTTGCCTCTCTCACTATGAATCTGCTAAAAGATTCAGCACTACCACTCAGACATGGGTTTCTGTGTGACACAGGGTCAGAGAATGGTTCAAGCAACTGGAAGAGTGTGAATCACCTCAGCGTTTACTTCATACAAAAATAGTGGCATTTTCCATTAGTGTATTATATAAAAATAAAAGTCCAGGGCACCTTTACTAGCCACTACTTTCTCATGGCCATGCATGCTATTGTGGCAGTCTGCCTCTGCTTCTCCCACACCACTAACAGTCCTTTGTTTGAGGCGGCTGCTGTTTCCTAGGATTCCAGCCAGGTTGTTTATAACTTCACCCTTTCCAGAGCAATACAGAGTCCAATAGGCCAGGCTTTTTATGGCCCTAGCAAAAAGGGCAACAATCCCACCCACCCTTCTAGGTTCCAGCCCAGGGGACCTTGTATTTAGCTGCTGAAACTGGTTTCTCTCAATCCTTTGCTGCTTCCATGCACCTAATCTCCCTTGCCTCTTCCTAGACTTACTTTTGCTGAGTCTCTCTCTCTGGGACTGTGTCTAGACTGGCAAGTTTTTCCAGAAAACCAGCTGCTTTTCCGGAAAAACTTGCCAGCTGTCTACACTTTGCGCAAGAGCACTGACTTCCTACCGTCTGAAATCAGTGCTTCTTGTGCAAATACTATGCTGCTCTCGTTCGGGCAAAAGTCCTTTTGCGCAAAGCTTTTGCGCAAAAGGGCCAGTGTAGACAGGCACCTTAATGTTTTGCGCAAAAAAGCCCCGATGGCTAAAATGGCGATCGGGTTTTTTTTTTTTTGCGCAAAATCGCGTTTAGACTGGCCACGGATGCTTTTGTGCAAAAGCACTTTTTGCACAAAGGCACTCGTGCCAATCTAAATGCTTTTTTCCGCAAATGCTTTTAACAGAAAAACTTTTCCGTTAAAAGCACTTGTGGAAAATCATGCCAGTCTAGACACAGCCTGGGAGAATTCTATTAGATTGCTATTGAAAAAATGTCCTCATGGTAGTCTTCAGGCAGCTACCTCTCCCCACTCATCTGCAGCCTTCTTATGCCCCCGGGTGTTACTGAGCCAGCAATTAGCAGCAACTGATTAGCTAAGCTACCTGGCAACCCCATACTGGCTCTGGTCTCATGGTCATAACTCATGACATCCTGTTACTCCTCCAATGTGTAGATCAGGCGGGGGGAACCTTTTCTGGGTTGGGAGCCACTGATCCACAGAAAAATCATTTGGGGGCTGCTCAGAAAAACCTCTCACTGATGTGGCACCCGACTGAGAAGGACACTCCCCACATTCCACACACACACACACACACACACACACACACACACACACACACACCAGAGCCTAGGGGGGCCCAACCTAGTAGATTTTGTGTACTCCAACCCCATGGTGGAACAGCAGAGGGGCTGGAGCGCCAGCATAGGCTCCCCAAGGCGGGGGGGAGGAGGAGGGCCTGAGCCTCAGGGGTCAGATCCAGACCAGCTGGGGGCTGCATCTGGCTCCTGGGCCTGCAGTTCCCCTCCCCTGGTGTAGGCTGTAAAACCTGATGGCAGAACTACCTTGATCATTTGCTTCCTCTTATTATTTGAGGAACTGGCAGCCCTGGGGTCCCTAAACCATTCCAGGAGGAGCTGAAAGCTAATGCCTTGTGAACAGTTTTGAACAATTTAGGTTTACATTGACTTGCTGACGTAAATGCGTAATCTTATTGATCCTACGTCAGGCCAACACAATTACAAGATTATCACTTTATCACAGGGAGATGAGGTGTTTTTCACCATATGGTGTATCGACAGCGACAGAGTTAGTACTTTTAAACAAGCAGTAGTAGGGATCTGACATTGCAGCGCTCACTAGCGAAAATAGGAGCTATGCACCCAAAGCCCTGCGTGCTACAGGATTGAAAAGGACACAGGTCACTTTTTTGATGCAAACCAGTGCTAAAGGTTACACCTTCAAGCAATGTAGGCAGAAACTAACATTTCTTAATAAAGTCAGAATCATTGGCAGGGAGAGTGCTTCAGTTTTCTGTGGACCCCTAGGCAATAAAGACTAACTGCCCATCAGCCCTCAGAGGTGTGATAAGTTCAGGGTATGTGTAACTGGCTTTGAGTAGTACCTATTTCAGACCTCTCCTGGGTTTTGTACATCTCTTGCTATCTACCCATATTCCAGACAACTTGCACGAGCCTCTTTTCCTTGCCTCCTTTAATGCTGACTTCAGGGCTGGGCCCTGATAATGCTACCCAAATTCACTTGCATTATCACAACAGCTAGGTCTACACTGGCCCCCTTTTCTGGAAAAGCCATGCAAATGAGCCAAGTCGGAATTGCAAATGCAGCGGGGATTTACATTTTCCCCGCTCCATTTGCATGAAGATGGCTGCCGCTTTTTTCCGTTTCGGAGCTTTGCCGGAAAAAAGCGCCAGTCTAGACGCGGCTCTTGCGGAAAATAAAGGCTTTTCCGCAAGATCTCTTATTCCTTGGATAAGGCTTTATTTTCCGCAAGAGCCGCGTCTAGACTGGCGCTTTTTTCCGGCAAAGCTCCGAAACGGAAAAAAGCGGCAGCCATGTTCATGCAAAAGGAGTGGGGAAAATGTAAATCCCCGCTGCATTTGCAATTCCGACTTGGCTCATTTGCATGGCTTTTCCGGAAAAGGGGGCCAGTGTAGACACAGCCATAATGTATAATGGACTTCTACAGATTCCAGACACACATCCTAGTGTGCTCTACAGCAGCATAGGAGAAGTTAGTGCTCCAGCAGAATTAGGTACAATCAACTACAGAGCTGGCCAAGCCACATAAGGGAAGGTTTTCAAAAGTGCCTAACAAATTTAGGAGCACAGGTCTTTCAGTGTGACTTGTACTCCTATGTATCTTCAGCACTTTTGAAAATCTGTCCCTATTCCTTCTTTGATACATCATGATGACTTATGAATTCAAAGTATAGTTACTATATTTCTTCTCTAGAGTGACAGACATAGGGTTACATTCAAAGGCAATGCATAAGGATACTGAACCACCTTAAAATATCTTAGACACCCTTAGTTCTATTTACTGATGTATAACAGCGTCTTAAATGTGATTTAGATGCCAAGGAGCCAGATGATATAAAGTCACTATCATACATTAACTTACACCTTCTTCTCACTCCCTGGTTTGTAAGTTACACTAACTTAGACTCCTTTACCTGTTGTCAAAGCAGGTAAAAGTAAGCCTAAGGAAATCTGAGCATAAGAGTACCTAACTTACACTTCTTAGACATTGCTTCTGACTATTACTATATGATGTTTCACAAGACCCATCAGCGATATGGTTCATTTTCAGAATAAAATTTTCTCCCAGGGATTTAACTACTGCCAACTATTGCCAAGTATTTTGCCAAGGGTGGATGAATAAAATAAGTCCTCCAACCTGATCAAAGAAAGGACAAGCCCCAGTCTCATCCCAAGGGAAGCAATAACCTAACTGTGACTAGGATAATAGCACAATACTCTTATTTTCATTCCTGTCTCAAATGGAGCTAGCCAGCCTTGTGTGTTTAGCCAGAAACTACCTGTAACATTAGAATTTTTATCATAATCAACCATGAGGTCCCGAGTTCATTTCTTATTGGCGTGGCGGTCAGAGTTTCCCCACAACCCAAAGCCTCAGTGATTCTCAACACCATACCAAACTCAATTGAGCTGGAAAATCTGAGGTACATTGGTGCTATACACAGCCATAAATCCAAATATAATCCAATACTAAGAGTCACATGAGGCTGATGCACACAGATTTGTTAGATTTAGCACCTCTGACACTTGCATTCCTAGAAGAAGAAAAGAGACAGCTCACAGGCACATCATCTTCCTGAGCCTCTGCTCATGCCAAAGAGAACTCCTGTCAGGAGGAAGATGTGCCAGTACAGGGCCTGCTGCATCTACCAGCCAGGGGTTGGGTTATGCAGGCAAGATTAGCTGCACTGTGATATAATAATACCCCAACTCTCATATAATGCTTTTCATCCCTAAATCTCAAAGCACTTTACAAAGGAGGCCAGTAACATTATCCCCATTTTACAGATGGGGAAGCTGAATTATTCTAATCACTGCATCCCTTCATCCTGGTCACTACAGCTCTAAGTAGATACAAAATTTGTATCTGCATCTAATCCATGATCTGAAAACATGGCTCAGAAGTAGCCACATGTTTGTAGGGCTCTACTAATTACTACACAAGAAGAATAACTAACGTTTAGTGTTTTAGTTTGTGCTCGTGCTCGCTCTCTCGCTATATATATAGGACAAAGTGGTTTTTTACCCACAAAAGCTTATACCCTAATAAATTTGTTAGTCTTTAAAGTGCCACAGGACTCCTTGTTGTTTTTGCAGATACAGACTAACACAGCTACCCTTCTGAGACTTAGTAAAAAAGAGTAATTAACACAGAGTACAAACATGGCAATTTTGAAAGGCTGGTCCTACAGAACAGAAGAGAGAATTCAGATCCTATTACAAAGCACTGGAAATCAAGGGTCTTTCAAAGTGGCTTTTTTTCTAATTGGCTAATTAGATACACATCCGTTAAACTACTACAAATTATAAAAAGAGTGAGCTAGAACTTACAGTATCTCAAACAACTCTGAAAATCTCCAATTTCTAACAGAAGCCAAGTTCTCAACCTTTATGCCTAGCCCCTTGGTGGGAAGCACACTGCTGAATCATTTAAAATGGCATCCCCACCGTGAGAGGGAGAGAGAGAGACAAAACCCCACTCACTGACTGTTAATACGGGAACAGTGATAAGTGTTTCCAAGAAGTGTTTTTGAAAATTCCAATGAATTTAGTAACTGTTTTTTTTCCAGTATCTAAGGCATTATTACAAATCACTGGCATGTTGCTTCTGAAGATATGTCCATGATTGTGTTCTTAAATGTTTCTCAGTGCCTTTATTTTCTTTTCTTTTTCTTTTTTCTTTTTCATCCAAAGGTCACTATGGCTACGTGTAGACTGCATTACTTTTCCGGGATACTGGAGATAATCTGGAAAAGCAACACCGTGTCCAAGAAACGCATCCACTTTTCTGAAAAAAAAAAATTGAAAAAGCGGATGCACTTTTGCCATTCCTGTAAACCTTGTTCTACAAGGAATAAGGGATGTGTTGAAAGAGCACTTTTTTCCAAAATTTGGTGCCGTGTGGACATGCCAAATTTCAGAAAAGCCTCTTTCGAAAGTAAATTAGAAAAAGATACACAATTTGCATATCGCAAATTGTGCTTCTTTTTCCGATTTAACATTGCAGTGTAGATCTAGCCTATTTCTCTCCTGTATTCATGGTACGTCATGCTTGTTTTCTTTTATATCCCTCCTTCTGTCAGTCCCACTCTTTCTTGAGCAAGTCTATGGATGCAAGTCTGTGGATTTAAAACACAATTAGCATTTTCAGGCATCTCATTAACTCGGGGCACTGGAGTAGCCAACAAAGAAAAAGAAAAAACTGTCTTTCCTTGTTAAAAATTAATGTGTCTAGGTCTGGACGCTGCTACAGGGAAAGGATCCAGCAAAGAGAAGAGCTGATGTACCCCTCTTTGTCTATACTTGTTGCTTTAACATCCAAATGAATCTTCTGGGATCAAATTTATGTTTATTTACAGTTTATATTACAGTAGTGCCCAGAGGCTCCAATTCCCATTGTACTAGTTGCTGTGCAAGTACATACAAAGACATAGTCCCTGTATTGAATATTTTTAGCTCTTGCTGTTCAAGACGAAAAGGCAGAATAGCCTTATCTGAAAGAGGAGGATTCAATTTCCATGTTTTCTCTAGACACTTACACCACACTTATCCCCTTGGTATTTGAGCCCTGCCTGCTGCTCCCATTAGATCTATAAGCTAAGCTTCTTAATAGAGTATATAGGTTGGCAGAACAGATATTTATCTACACAATATATAATTTCAACACATAATATTGATTTTTATTTTTAAGCGTCTTTTCTATTTTTATCTATTTCAGTTTTCACAGTTTTGGGAAATTATGCCGAGGTCAGACAGTAACTGTTTAATGAAAGCAGACAGATTCAAGGAGCTAAAACTTTATAACCATTAAACCCCAAATTGTCAACATCAAGTGTCAAAACAGACAAAATAAGCAACCTTAAATTGTACTCCAATAAGTTCTCAAGCACCATTTTCCACACTGCTTATTTGTAAATTATCATCGATGGAAATATTTTTTCATTGGCTTTCATATTTATGATGAAATTGATATTTCCTGACATATCTCAATAAACTCTAATCCTTCCCAGCCTAATTATGCTGGAATCCTGTGGACATCCTATCTATGCAGGCAGATCACATTAGCGCTCAGTAGACATTTTAATTTGCTGCTCAGCAGTTCCCTGCAGGCTGATAATTCTGGCATTTTTGTTTTGATCTTCCAGGACAAAGTGCTAAGGGATAGTTGATGAGAAAGGAAGATGAGCACAATTTTCTCACTCTTACAGCTTGTATGAAATCAGCTTTCAATACCAGACCTTCACCGTTCATTATCCAATGTCAACATTCACCACAAATGAGATCTCACTAATCTGTAGTCTTTCACCTCCCTGAAACTGAGTGCTCAAAATTTCAGCATCACCTCTCAGCACCTGTCTCTATGCCAAATGATAGAGAAATCTATAAATCAAGTCGCCAGAGGGGAGAGAAGAAACACTGTCACCTTTATTTCATATTGAATTTTTCTTACATTGTGAGTGTGTGGGCAAGCCATGACTTGTATACTGTATGCACTTTATTTAATAACCAATTCTGTTTAAAATTGAGGTTTGGTGTTCAACTCCCTTCTCCAATTTAAGGACTTACAGGCCACTGCAGCCTCCAGGAAAGGGTAATAGAAATGTTGAAGGATTTATGGAAAATGCTTATATTGTAGCTTTGTAGTTAGTTAATGGGCAACAGATAAATTAGAAGGTATGGGGTGGAGGGCTGTCTCCTCAACCATTGGGTGACAGAAGAAATGGGTTTTATAGGTGGATGATAAAGTGTAGTGTTGTAGGTGGTTGAAAAATTAGAGGGTGTTGGGAAAGGCAGATTATACTAGAGCCTCCAAGTGGCTATAGAATTGACAGGGATGCAAGGATATTCTCTCACCTTGCAGACAATGGAGCACAGAGGCACCAGAGTGATAAGGAATTACATTGTGGTTCATGAATAATTTTGAAAGGCTTAGAATGTCATTGGTGTCACTTATTAAGGAGGTCACCACTTCCTCCTTTTGGAGTTAGCAGGCACAGGTGGTGGTAGACAGCACATTAGCTCTGTGGGGACTGGGCTTTCCTAAATAACAGGCTGGATTGAGCACCACTTGAAGGGATCCTGGCACAGTGCCACGTCTGCTTCTTAAAATCCACTAATCATGAGCACCTACAATGAAATGCACCAGGCAGAGCTTGGAGGGGCATTCACATGTAGTAATCCTCCCTCTTTACCCAACCCACCAAGAACTTTTTGGTACACCTGAGAACATTTGTGCAAATACTCCTGAGCTAGCTCAGATTAAAGGTCCAGGCTTCTTCTGAGATCCTTTCACTTTCCCAACCACATTCTCTGCTCTCTTAACCTTCCAAAGCCTTCTGCATACATAAGATGGTAGTAAGCTTTTGAGGGCAAAACGCCACTTTAGCAGATGCCCATGAAAACTTATGTCCAAATATATCTGTTAAAGTGACACAGGACTCCTCACTGTTTTTGTGGATACAGACCTAACAGGGCTACCCTTTGATACTTGCCATAAGTAGGTAGTCACTCTCCAGGAATCTGCCATATTAGGTTATTTTATTTAGCCTTAAAACAACATACCTTTCTTAAGGAGGAATTAATCTTCAATTAGATAGATGTCTATCAGGATGGTCTAGACAGTACTGGGTCCTGCCATGAGGGCTGGGGGACTCAACTCGATGACCTCTCGAGGTCCCTTCCAGTTCTAGTGTTCTATGATTCTAGTGTAAATCACAATAGCTTCACTGATTTCACTAGGAACATACTGAAAAAAACCAACTAAAAAATAATCAACCAAATAACGATGGGATGACAGCTTGAAAGAACACTACACATTTTTGGGCTGCTGACTTACAGGAAAGTCCTAATTTCCAAACCTGACCCAGACACATGAAGCAGTTTTATCTTCTTCATTGAAGGGAGATGTGGATGTGCATGTAGATATGTGCACGTCAACAGGAATTTATTTAGCTTCACTGAAAGAAAAGTTGCTATCTAAAATGACAGACTGCTTTACTGATGAGGATGGTATGAGTGCACTGGAATACTGTTTTAATAAATTAACATTTGCACAGCAACACATTCTGGTTTTCCTAGTAACTCAGCAAATGCACCTAACTGGGGGTATGTCTACACTAGCTCGTTAATTCGAGGTAGGTAGGCAAATGAGGCAACCAGAGTTGCAAATGAAGCCTGGGATTTAAATATCCCGGGCTTTATTTGCATGTTCCCATCTGGTCACCATTTTGAAATTTCACTAGCCTGAACACACTGCCCTGTGGCTACACACGGCAGTGAAATGTTAATTTGAAGGCTTTCACTCAAAAGGACAGGCAATCTCTTCCACTTGCCAAATTTGTGATAATTCACTGACCCACCCCAAAGCTGTTAGCGAGAGATGGATCAGAAGATAACATACTATAATCATGCTGTATTAAAAACAATTTTTTCTGCTGTCTAGGGCTAAAGTTACAGATGAAGTGGATTATAAAACTGCTTCAATTCCTGGAAGCTGTTCTAGCTCATTAAAGGCTGAATTTCAATGTCTCATAAGATACTGGGTTAGAAGAGCAGCAGAGCCAGGGGATCAGTAACTGGTTACAAATTCATTTATATCTAACATTCTGACCAAAGTCCTAACCAGATTGGAATTTTAAAGTAATTATCACCAAACAGCTTTATAGTTTGGTCACCCATGTAAAAAAAAGACTAGTTTCAGTCCCATTCCCAGAAAGTTTGCAGCCAAAATAGTCTCTTCTACCTAAAAGCTGTTCCTCCAAGACAGACTTCAAGGCACCATGCAAAAGTTTTCACTGCCACATGACCCCAGTTCTACAGATAAAGAGATGAGTTCAGTTTCAATTGTGGTACGCTTAGCACCTTTTGCTAAGCTAAATTCAGTATCAAGAAAAACTGCTGCTTAATTCTCCCTCTTCTTCCCAAGCTCAAGTAATTTAGCATAATAAGTCTTGTAATGGACTTCATGGAAGGTACTGTACAGATGATCCCTGCTATTAATGTTAAATTTCCTTAATTAAGGATAGGCTGTGCATACTGTTTGAAAACAGTTTGTTCCCATTGTTAGAGAACCATAACTACTATTTATTTCTTCTGTATAAGGGCTAGATGTGGGTGAAGTTGAAGTGATTGAAATATTTAAGTGTAGAGATTATTTTTGTTAAATAAAAGTTGAGAAGGAAAAGACTAAGTTCCATTTGTTAATATTTCTTCCACTTACAGATGGTTGGGAAGATTTTCAATGAGTCATAACCTTGGTCTTTTCTTCCATGAGCAGCAGCAGAACTGGACAAGAATTTTATTTATTGCACTCTGTTAGTCTTCCCTAGCCCACCCTACACTGAGTAGGAATGTCAACACCATCCCATTTAATAACTCACCCTTATTGTGAATGACTTATGAATTTGGCCTATGTCCACAAAGTAAGGTTGCCAGGTGTCAGGTTTTCTACTGGACAGTCTGGTATTTGCACCATCTGTCCAGTAGAAACATTCAGAAAATACCGGACATGTGCAATGTCCGGTATTTTCTGAATTCCCTGCTG
>CM057848.1:56208286-56232305 GCA_030068395.1 Apalone spinifera | reverse complement strand
CAAAATCATGCCAGTCTAGACGTAGCCATAGAGTTTCTGGTTCACAGATTTGGAGTTTAAGCAGATGGAAGCAATTTCCCCTTTCCAACAAAATTAATTATTAACACTAGTTCTTACAAAAGCAGAGTTTTGACTAATTTTTTCTGGCTGTTTTCTTTTAACATTTAATGATAAACTCATACCTGTCTCTTTTTTCATTCAACCTCACTGTAGCTTTCAATACTGTCAATCACTTTGTCCTCCTTCTTTAGCATCTCAAGCAAAATAATAATAATATTAATAAATTATAGAACCCAGAACACTCTTCTCCTGCATTGAATAGAAGGAGGCTCTACATTTCCCATAAACCTCTCTGTTAAGAGTATCTCAAGGCTCTGCCTTTGGCTCTTTTCTCTTCTCTTTTTGACATTTTATTCCTCAGTCTTGGATATCACTTCTATACAGGAAACACCCACACTTACATCCCCCTTTAGCTTACTCACTGATCCCTGTGTCTCCCCATTATGAGTCATCTCTTGGCTATTCCATAATTTCCTACTATTCAGTACTACAAAGACTGAGGTCCTTCTTGTCTTCACCTTCAAAACTCCCCACGCATACACTCCCTCCTACCAGTGAAAGATTAGGGCAATATCATGCTAGGTACTACACACTAGGGGCCAGGGCTCAAGTCCTGACTGCTTATTCAGGAACACCATTCCAACACTTAATTTGAGAGCTGAAACAGCGTTCCAGTACTACCAGATAGTAATAGTACTGAAAGTACATTTTGGCACTTCTGTTTTTAGGACTCGAGCACTGCTAGGTGCAGATATAACACAAAGTCCTTGCCCTGTGGCCACTGACAGGGTGGTGAAAGGGAAAGAGGAAGCTGCCCTGGTGCCTGGTGATTTAAAAGGGTCTGGGGCGCCTGGCCACTATTGTGGCAGCTGGAGCCCTGAACCCTTTAAATCACCACTTGAGCCCTGTGCAGTGTGGTCCAGGCAGCACTTAGGGCTGGGTAGGGGAGGCTAGATTCCAGCCCAGCTCCTTCCAGGGTGCCTGGAGCTGGAGCCTCCCCCACCTTTCCAGCATCTTGCCCCAGGGCCCGGCATGGTCTGTCATCAGCCCTGCCCTGCCTCCGTCATTTTACAATCTACATACAAGAGAAAACAAGTAAGAGGTAGAGGGAGCACAAGGTAACAGGGAGATGGTTATGATTAGTGTAATAAGCAGTAGTCATAGCAGCCTAATATAATCCTACCTCCCTGACATCAAATCTACCTATTTCCCATCAGTCCATTTCACTCCTCCTCTCTTGGTTTCTGGCCTGTTTCACTTCTGACTATCCACAGTTGATAGCTACCCCTTCCCTGGCACCAACCCATTTATCTGAAATACTCTTCCCATCCTTCCCCGAACCACAGAATCAATTCCTTTTTAAAAAAATCTCATCTTAAACCATTCCTTTTCCTTATCATCTTGTACTGACTTCTTGTGGTGCATTTTATGAAACTGTATGTTATACAGATTCTCTAACTGCAGAAGCACAATCCATCAACTACCATGCCAAGAGGGATTTTAAAAGCATTCACAACTGAATGTTAATTGAAAAAAATAACTCCACCATAATGTTGAGAGGAATTAGATGTTTTTAAAGGTTGCCCTCCCCCATACCAAGGTCTGGCTACCTCAAGTGCTAGATGTGACAAGCTCAGTTAAATTACGTAAGAAATTGTTTACGTCTGTACCAGTCAGGCATAAGCTTTTCTTTTTACCACTAGCAAATCAGCATGATTTGTTCCTGATGTCCCTTTGTTAGAGTGCAGCCAGCTAGTTGAAGGGGTGTTCCCTCTGTTCCTAAGCTCTTTAGCACCCTATTAATAACAAATTTTAAAGCAACAAACTCAGACAAATGAGATCCAGGAAGTCAGATTTACTGTAATGATACTTTCTTTTTATCCCTGGCCTTTTAGGAGAAGAATCAAACTGTGCATTGAATAGTCTCCCATAGCTCCAGGGAAGAGTAGCAGTGGTGGAGTGAAAGCAGAGATATTTTGTAGCCAATGAACATGTCTCAAAGAGAATGTAATTGACTGGGTTGCCACTGTCACATACTGTGGTGTAGGCAGTGTAACCTACTGGTCAGAGAAGGCATCATGCCTAGTGGTCAGAGCAGAGCTGTAAGGTGGAACTGGAAGCAGGAGACAAGCCAATGGCTGGGGGCAGGAATCTCAGAGAAAGGTTGAGACTAGGGCTGGGAGAGGAACAGATGTAGGTTGCAGCAAGGACCAGTACAGCAAGCAGATCTGGCACAGCTGCAGACATAGAATTTATTGAAGAGCCATTGTTATGCTCTTACTACAATGCTTAAATGATGATTTGCTGGCTTTGCTGTCCACTCTGGGAGTACAGTCACTTTTGTGAGACTTTATTGGGCCCAGCTATGTTCGGTTGCTGGGCAACAGTGCCAAAAAGCAGCTGAGTTCCACTACTTGCTGAGTGCCTTTAAGGCCCACTGAAGACAGTAGTTGAGAATGCTCAGCACTTCTCAGAATTGGACCCTCTCTAAATAAGGAGTGGGACCCTTGAAATCCTTTAATCCTTATGGTTCTTTCTGGCCATCTATGTATTTTTAACCGTTGGACGCTCCCTTTGAAAGTATACTATTCATAAGTTGCTGAGCTCTATCTTGGACTTCTGCTTCTTCTAGTGCCTCAGATGGGTCCTACGATTGCCTTGTATTTAGGATTACTTTTAATTCCTGGCTGCTGGCATCCACTCACTATGACGGAACCTCTAACCTGCATCTTAGACCCCTGTTGCTTGGACCAGGCAGTTGTCTATTGTCCTGGGAGGTTTTAGTCGGCTCTTTTAAGTGTACCATAAGAATGTAGTTGGCAGAATGACTCACCGCTGACCACATACCAAGTTCTGAGTCTGATAATGGATAGTATCTGGTATTTGCATGCAGCCACCTCCACATATGCAATGCACCTCTATAATTATGCAGTGTTGAATATACAAAGAACATTCTTTGTGACCCCTGCAGATGATCAGCTTCCATTCTAAGCCAAGAGTTTTGATTATCTTTATTGTAGTTTGCATAGTTGCAAATGTTGTTCATTATTATACAATTATTCAGTCCTTTTTTAAATCCAGCCACAGTCTTGTCTCGATACCCTCCTGCCATAGTGTGACTTCTACAGGCTGATTATAGACTTAGTAAAGAATCATTAATTTTTATTAGTTACACTTGTGATGCCTTTAGATTTCACATTGTCCCCTTGTTCTTTTATTATGAATCTGGATTATAAAAAGACTGATGACTTTCACTGTGTGCTTCCTAATCTAAAATGAGTCTAGTCTTTTCTTTAAATGCATCTCCTTTCTAGTTGGCAGACCCTGAATAAATGCTTGCTTAGCCTTGAGCTTTTTGTCATATTGTCCTAAGATTCCTCCGCCCTTCATAGTAAAGATAGGATCTCTGGCTCCAGATGCAGCCTTCTCTTTCCCCCTCCAGCCTTTTCTCTGATTCATTACAGGAAAAAAAATCAGTCTCTGGCTCATATCAGAAGGGCCTGTCTCTGTTTCTCTCCAGTGTCACTTGTCAACTTAATTGAAGGATGGGTGTTTTTTTAATCTTCTTAATTTCTGATTAAGCTGCCATGACAGCAGTTAGCACAACACATAGAAGATTCTCTAGTGCTTTTCATGCGTGCAATCCCCATGACTTTACTGATGTTACAGAGGGGAAAGCCAGTGCAGAATCTGGCACTACGTGCATGAAAAGATGTATTTTTCCAAGGGCAGTACCCTCTGATGGAGACAGCCCAGTGTTGTTCAGCACACTGATGCCTCAACAGCCTCCACATCATTATGGCACATTAAAACAGTTGTTTAAATTACATCTTGCAGAAGATTCACAAAATGACAGCGTATTCCACTGGAGTGGGAGCTTGGACAGTAAGTTTGTACAGGGAAAACACCCTTTTGGGTTCAGAAAGAAGACACAGTGACAGCTATTCCATGCTGTGAAGCACTTTAAAAAAAATCATTCTGAAGAGATTTTTAAAACTTTTTTTTGAAATGCATACAAATGGAAGAAGGTTAAGAACATAAGAACGGCCGTACTGGGTCAGACCAAAGGTCCATCCAGCCCAGTATCCTGTCTGCCGACAGTGGCTAATGCCAGGTGCCCCAGAGGGAGTGAATCAAACAGATAATGATCAAGTGATCTCTCTTCTGCCATCCATCTCCACCCTCTGACAAACAGAGGCTAGGGACACCATTCCTTACTTACACATCCTGGCTAATAGCCATTAATAGACTTAACCTCCATGAGGTTGAGGGTGAATTAAGGCTATGTAGTGACTGAAAACAGTCTGGCTTGGTTTATATAAGGTAAAGTTCACAACCACTTGGGACCCCACATTTTATTTTGGAATTAATTGGAGATGTGGCACGATGTCAGGCAGGGGAAGAAGCCACACAGCTTCCCAAAGAATTTTCCACAAACACACACAATGAGGGGCAGTAGGAAAGGAACAATACAAAAGAAACAAAAGATTGAGGAACCTCTTACAAAAAGGGAGGGGAAGGAGCTGAAGAGATTTTTCAGATCAGAAAGGGATGACAGAGATTGCTTGGCTGTGTCCTTCAGCAGTCAGTGGGAAAAGGAGCTTGGCCAAATGCTGTAGAGAAAAAAACTTGATCTAATCTCAGGAATTCCCAATCCTTTCAATTGTATGCTTCACACATCAATATATTTAAAAGAAAATTTCACCCACCCTGATAAGTGGCATGTTCAGAATAGTCATATGGTTAAATGCAAAATTATTCTTTCAGAGTGTAAATCTGAGAGTTGCATTCATAGTCATCTGTGATACCTGCATTTCATGGACCTGGTGTCAGAAATCAGAGAGTAGCTGCTTCAACAGATGTTTCATGAGCAGGAAACAAAAAAGCACATTATTGTTGAACATTTGAAGGTGCTCTGAATTCAATTTCAACTGGGCTAATATTTATTTAGCTGAAGTTTAGTAGTCACTAAAGGTTGATATTGAAAGCAGAGTGCCCACACATAGTTTTGCACCAGTTTAACAAAATTGGTTTACTGTAGAACCTTCTGTTAAACTTATGCAATGGTGAATGTAGACACAGCAATAAAATCACCAGTGAAACAGGGTGGACTTAAATTTATAGACACACTTTCAAAAGTGGCCACTGACTGGGCTTTTCCATTTCTTGGCATTCAGATAAGTTGCCAGCTTAGAACTGGCCTTAGGTTTGATACTTGACTCTCATTAATATTGACTCTGTACCTATTCAGTCAGTTGAGATGGATAAAATCTCCCAGACAAAATATACTTTTGAAACATTTTTCAAGCATTCACTTGAGCTGGACCTTTGTATTTATTTCACTTTGTGTCTGTTTTTGATTTTCACACTCCTCAGTACTTTCTCATTCTGTATGTGACCGGAAATGGCAGCTGCCCAAATCCCAGGAGGAATCCCAAGAAATCTCTGTTCTCATGCTATTTCCAGCCTGATCAACAGCAGAAACCAAAGGACCTCTCAGAAGAGCCTATTCCCACTGTGTTGTCAGTGCTTTTGCGGAAATTCATGCGGCCAGTGTAGACAGCTGGCAAGTTTTTGCGGAAAAGCAGATGATTTTCCGCAAAAACTGGCCAGTCTAGACGCAGCCTACATGGCTCCGTCAACTTTTCACTTTGCTGCTTCCCTCAAATCCTATGTTTAGCTAAGGAACCAAAGGAGGTGACTGCACTCAGATGCAATACTGAGCTGTTGCTTTTCCAGGAATCTGATAGCAATTTTCTCATGCAGTGTTTGTTCCATTTAGTTACATCAAACAGTAAGAAAATGGATCTCGTTCTAAGGTCTAGTTCTTCTCTTTGGAAATAAGTAAGACTGTTTTCTACAGACTATGATAATCAGGACCAGTCAAGGCTAGAAGAACTGAATAACAGAACATAGACAAACAATGCAAGAAAAAGGTTTCCTGGATAAACAAGACAGAATACTCAACCAAAGAGCCTTACCGACAAGAGATTGCAGCCACCCTCACCTTGTGCTACTGTCCTGTCTCCCCTTACCAACTGTGCAAGACTAGGATAGGAAGCCTCCCATGAACCACATAGGTGGTTCAGGCAACAGCACTGGTGTTTCAGGAGAGCCAATTCTTCCTGTATAAGTCTTCCTAAATGAGCAGCTCTGCAGTATTTGGAAAGGGAACTGGACTGGTGAAAATTATGCATAACTTTATACAAAAAGATGCCATCATCCACAGTGTCCTGGTAAAGTTCCATTTTAGTAGTTACATTCTACAGGGCAGAGCCTCTGCTAGTGTAAAATGTCTAGCTCTGTTGATTTACACTAGGAGAAGACTTACCTCTACCTACTAAATTTCCTGCAGTTTCTGAAAATGTATTCTTTAGTTCCTGCCCTACACGCTCACTTACTGTTGCTTTGCAAGATACCAGCTGCATTTTAGCCTGAAGGTGATCCATGATGTGATCTGGAATGGTGTTTGCAAAGGGCTTAGAGATGAAAATATCTTGTATTACTATTAGGGTTGCCAGATGGTTTCAACAAAAATACCGGAAGCACTTGGCATTACATCACAATCTACATTACATCTTATTTAAAAAATACCAGATGTGATGGAGCCAGCAGGCTCCGCACTCCCGGAGCAGGGGCCGCTTGTAGTGGAGCCATCAGACGCCACGCGCCAGAGTCTGAAGCGGCGCTGGCAGAAATGAGGGCAGAGGCGCAGCCCCAGCCCGCCCATGCATGCGCCATTGGGGTGGGCGCCTGCACTGGGCCTGTTCCTCCTCCATGTAATGGGGGGGGAGGCGTACAATGCACTGATGCATGCCCCGGGGGGTGTGGCGACGCTGCGGCACAGTGTTTCAAAACGGCATCCCACCAGTCAGGAGGGGGAGGCTACTGAATGGGAGAGCAGAGAGGGAGAAGGAGCAGGAGGAGTAAGTCCAACGCAGGGGCAGCCAGGCTGTGATGGGCTGAATAGTGGGTCTTGGGAATAGGGGTGAAGTAGCCCAGGAGGAAGGGGGGTAGGAAGTGACCCAGGACAGGGCAGAGAGCCTGTGGGTCGACATGTTGCGGGCGGCTGCCCCATCGACCGTAGGGAACGGGGAGAGAGAGAGAGACATCTCCCTTCCCTCAGGGCCCTAGGTCGGGACCCATCAGAGTGGGCAGGCCCAGGTCCCCCTACCTCCCGCCCCACAGGCGTGAGGTGAAACGCGGTGGGGGCGATCATTGTATGAGCCAGAGAACTATTGATGATATTAAAACACTGATTCCTCCATACGGAGACTGGAGTACTGAATTGTAAAACGGATATAGGTGGGCCCAAGCGGGCTACAGGATCCAAGCTGAGGGTCCCGTGGGACGGGGGAGGGGCGCCCTTACACCGGACATATATATTTTCTCAATTCGTTTCCTGAACAGAAAACTAAAATACTGGACTGTCCGGTTCAAAACCGGACACCTGGCAACCCTAGTTACTATACGAATGAGAAATGCTGCATGGTGGTATCTGCCTCTGATCTGTTGTTTTGGGTGTTGTTTTGGCCTTTTTCCTCTGGGACTCAGGCAGTTCTCCTCACTCCTGACATAGCAAGGGTTCTTTACCCAGTGTAGGTTTGTCAGCTATGCAGCCCATAGGGTTATTGCTAGGTGTAAGAGAAGTAGATGAGAGCAAGGCAAAGTGCTCTTTGAGATCCTGCTATGATGAATAGGTAGAATGGCTCATAAATGGCCATTTAATACTTCGGTAACTTAAAGCAGCCCAGCTGTTCTTAGTTGCATGGGAGGACAGGTGGAAAGGGGCTGTAATTTGGAGAGTACAAAGATGTAAAGCCACCTTCGCTATTCCCTCAATCCCTGGCTGGGTTGTACCTCTGAAGTGGCATGGCTCAGGTGGTACAGCTCAGAACTGGAGCCTCTCTCCAGTGAAATCAGTGTGAGCTCAATGCTTTTGAAAAGCAGGCCTGTTATACTTAGGTATTTAAATGTGGATTTAGGAGCCTAACTCTAAACATCCAAGTTTGAAAATTTTGACCATTAGTAATATTTTAAGATTATGTTGGTTAAAGAAAAAAAAAAAAAGCATCAGTAGTCCCTTCCTGAGGTAGCTACTAGCATGAGATGCTGCCACAACACCAGCATGCCAGACAATGAATAGAGACAAAGATGGCCAGAGCAACTATTATCACCTAATGGCTGAATGAGTGGCAACAAGAAACAAGTGCTTATTAGCAAGCACATTCCTCAACCCAGCAGCTTGATGACAGGACTCTCAAAAGCAATTTGGAATCTTATTGTCATGGTGAATGTGCATTCATGACTTCCAGACTCAATTATTGCCACGTCTCACATATGAACACAAGCATTGGCCTTAAAAAACAAGTAATTGGTTCAGAAAGCGCTCAGTACAACTCTGCAACATATGTTCCCAGACCTCACCATGTCTGCGTTACACTCTCTGTGCTAGCTCCTAGCTGAATATCAAATTCGCTTCCAGGTGTTGGTTCTGACCTTCAAAATCATCTATGCAACTGCACCTGAGAGGCTGCCTTACTCCCTATGAAATGAGAGCTTCTCAAAAGAACTATGTTCCTGGGGACCAATAGCATTCAGCCTAACCCATGAGCACAGAGAGACATCTACCTTGGTATCTGGTCCACAGCTTTGGGATTTACTTCCAGAAGAGATTAAAACAATCACAAACCTCAGTTTCCTTTAAGCAGAATGTAGACCCCACTTCTGCACTCTAACCTTCCCATAAACAAAGAAAAAAATTCCACTGACTGAGAAATGGAGAGAGAGAAAGAAGGAAACAAAAATCCAGTGGATGGAACTTTTAGACATTAGAATACAGCTTTCAGATACCATGATGTTGAACATAGTAGAAAATTTGTTATTTATATTAAAGTTGCATTTAGAGGTCCCACCTGAGATTGGGACCTTGATATGATGGGCTATGAACACACACATAGGAAGCGAAAATCCCTGTCTCAAAGGCTGTGTCTACACAGGCCCCCTTTGCCGGAAAAGGGATGCAGATGAGAGAAGTCGGAATTGCAAATGCAGCGGGGATTTGCATTTTCCCCGCTTCATTTGCATTAACATGGCTGCCGCTTTTTTCCGTCTTTGAGCTTTGACGGAAAAAAGCGCCAGTCTAGACAGGGCTCTTGCGGAAAAGAAAGCCTTTTCCGCAAGATCTCTTATTCCCTTTTCTAATAGTCAAGGCAGGTAAAAGGTAGATATAGAAACAGGCCCACAGAGATGAAATAATTGGCCAAGGTCAAGTAATAAGTGGGTTAGTGACAGAAATGGACATAAAACCCAGGGCTCCTGATTTCTAGCCCCAAACCTCATTCATTAGGCAAATACATAGACTAACTAGATTGACTAATCTAAGGTCTGTGTTTCCCATTGTTGCATGTTGTTCTGTTTTGTCTCATTCAATGTCACTGAGCTGGAATTGCCCCATTTCATCTGGCTTTGTTCATTTCTTATCCTCCTATATATACACACCCCGGAGCCTTTCATGTGTCTCTTTTACTGGCAACTCTCCTCCCTTACTATTCTCCTTAACGTCTCACTCTCCTCTGGTTCTTTTCTGCTCACAATGCAAGCATGCTGTAATCTCTGCCATTTTAAGAAAACTAATGTTGATGCTCCCCCTTTGCCTCTCCAACTGCCATCTCATCTCCCTTTCATCTCTGAACCCACTGAACACACTAATTCAATCAGTGTCTGGAGTTCCTCTCCTTCATTTCTATCCCTGTACTCTAGTAAAAGTGCTCTTGCCAAAGTCTCTAATGACCTCTTCCTATCTAAAGCTCAGAACTCTGCCCTTGCTTCCCTTCTCTCTCCCTCTGCACCTTAGCTCTGAGTCATACCAGACAGAGAAACCATTTCAACTATCATCTCTGTCAAACAACTGACAGATCTATCTCTACTTCGGATTTGTCTCCTTCTTCCATGCTAACATTTTGGCCTGATTCTCTGACATTTTGTGGATGTCTGCCCGTCACCTCAAACTGTGTCAGACTAAATCTGAGCTCTTAGGCTACGTCTAGACTGCAAGCTTCTTTCAAAAGAGGCTTTTTCGAAAGATACTTTCGAAAAAGCATCTAGACTACAACCAGTACTTTCGAAAAAGCAAGCCGCTTTTTTGAAAGAGAGCACCCAGGCAGTCTGGATGCTCTCTTTCGAAAAAGCACAGTTTGCATTACATAGTGCCTTTTTTCGAAAGAGCACTTTTGAAAAAAGGCGTTATTCCTCGTAAAATGAGGTTTTCCGTGGTCAAAAAAACCTGCCGCGTTCTTTCGATTTACTTTCGAAAGAACACAGCAGCAGTCTAGATGCAGGGGAAGTTTTTTAGAAAAAAAGACACACCCTTACAGAGATAAAACGCCATCACGTCACATCTTGATTATTGCAACATCCTCCTTTTTGGTGCTAAAACATGCAATTTTCTCTCCTCGTATTCAAGCAGAATGCTGCTGCAAAGATCATTTTCTGAGCCCACTCTTGTGACCATGTCACCCTTCTCTTTTCATCTGTCTTCTGGCTCTCCCTCCTCTATCCCATTATGCATCAGCTGCTTGTCTTTCTTTCTAGGCCCTTCATTCCTATCCCTACCCTACCATTTATCTTTCATTAGCTATCAGGATATCAACTACCACCTTATGCCAACCTCCATCATCCTCTTGCCTTCATTTTTCAAACAAATGCCTTCATTTTTTCCCATATTGCCCCTCTATTTGGGACAGAGTCCCCATAAACATCTGCAAAATTAACTCTTAATATGTCTTAAAAGCCCTCCTCTGCAATAATGCCTACAAACCAGGGCTGAGCAATATTTTTTTATTTGGGGGGTAGTGCTGCTCCAAGAATTTGGTAAGTGATCAAGGGTTGCACTTTTCCATGATATTAATGGAGGAGGTGCAGAGTCTGGGATGGAGGTGGGGTGCAGAAGGGAGCTTAGGGTAAGGGACTGGAGTGCACAACAGGCTATGGTATCTGAGAGGAAGTTTGGGTGAAGGAGAGGGTTGTGACCTGAGCCTCCTGCTGGCCAGATCTGGAGGCTTGGTGGGCGGGATCCAGTACGCGGGCCATATTTTGCTTGGCCCTGCTATAAACACAGTTGACAAAAACCTGTTCCTGTGCTGAGATCACTGTCAGTCCTGCTGATCAGTAGTGTTTCCTTGTGAGCCATCTGTCTGCAATCATCTGTTGTCTCTTGTCTTGTGCTTAGACTGTAAGGTCCTTGGGGCAGAGACTGTCTTTTAGTTCTGTGTTTGAGCGATTCCTAGCTCAATGGGTCCTGAACCATGACTAGGGCTCCTAGGTGCTATGGTAATACAATTATTATTACTTATTATAATAGTAATAATAAGAGCCAGGTCTGGGATCTTTTTGTGTATCTTTGGTAAACCTGGTGATTTGTGAATCAGCTGTGCTTCTGCGCTTTCTTCACTTGGCTTTTGTTGTGTAAAGAGCACAATGCATGGTACAGCATAGAGCTTTCTTGAGCACTCATGACCAACTGTCCAGGCACATGTAATGGCGATTAGCTTGGCCAGAAACACAGGGGACTGAATCAGGGACCTCCAGAGCTAAATGCTAATGTCAAGTCTTTACAGTTTTTGCTGAAAAGCCATGCTCTCAAGCAGAGTGCAATCAAAGACCCACATCTTTTGTGGATCAGGCATAGCTGGAGATATGTAACACATGCTCCCACAGGTTACACCCACAGATCAGTAGCCTCCCTTTATAGAGGAGATGAGGAACTGTGTATTTGACTGTTTGGCTTTTGTGCATTTTTATATGGCACTGTTTTCTTTAAGTGGGTGACAGGCTCCCTTGAGCTCAGAAAGAGATTACAAAGGCGGAATGAGGGGTAAGCACGCAGCTTTTGTTAAGAATGAATTCATCACTCCAGTTTGATGCTAATTATAAAGCAATGTATGTCATTTCCTAGTAAACCCACTAGAGGTCAATATTTCATATCACAAAACATAATTATGAAGGGACAATTCCATTAATGATTTGTTACTGATTTCAGTGCAGTCTTGCCTCTGCTGAATTTGGTTCTATATTGCCACATAACCTCCTGGAGTACAGAAGCTGTTCCACCAGTAGTTTAATTGAGAGGATAGCTTAAAACCATTGCCTTCATACCCGACCATGCAAAGTCTCAACAGGCTGAGTATTTCACTTATGTATTAAAATGTGTATGCCTGGCGAAGCAGAGGTTGATCATCAGGCATGAAAATATGGTCACTGACTAGGAACATTTTAGAAACATGGGCTCTTACAAGTGAGGGACAGGGTGAAGATAAGGACCCCGACACAGAGAAGCAAAATGCGTTGGGATTTGGAATCATATGGGTAAGGGATGGTGGCATGCAGGGAGAGGGATCTTGCAATAGAATAATGTGGACATGGAACACTGTAAACTTATTCATGGCACACTTGATGGATTCAGATATTCTGTGTTTCAGTCATTTAAAAATATCTAGCCCCACCGAGCTTCACAACAAAGCAGCTATTCCACCGAGATGAGGCCGGAAAGGGGAAACATGCCCAGAAATCCTCTAGGAGCTGAAGGGGGTTGTGTTCCATAAAGAAGAATTCACAAGGGTGAAACCCACCGTGAGCAGAGTTCCAGAGAGTTCCAGTGAAGCAGACATGCTGCATAGGGTCACTCCGGCACACTGCAGGGAATCAAGGAATTTTAGGATGTGTGCGCTTCAGCAAAAAACAAAACAAAATAAAACTAAAGAAACCAACAAAAAATCCCCCAACCCTCATCCTGCACTTTCCCCAAACTCAAAACAAACCCTGCTTGCAGCTAGAATAATGTCCATTTCCCTTTCTTTCTCTTGGTTGTCATTTTTCTCAGCCTCT
This sequence comes from Apalone spinifera, assembly GCA_030068395.1. NCBI lineage: Eukaryota > Metazoa > Chordata > Testudines > Trionychidae > Apalone > Apalone spinifera. The sequence goes on along the minus strand of CM057848.1, from coordinate 56,219,360 downwards.
GCACTTCCTTCTGTTACGACAGGGAAATGACAAAGCATCTTGTGAGAGCTTGTTCCTGTATAACCAGTGGACGAGCGGTTTGGAATGGCTGAGAAATGAGCACATGGGTGTACTAGGGAAAGATACCCAAAGATTCTCTGTGAGCATCTGTTATGTCCCTCCCACCCCAAGGCCTGTGAGCAGCCCAGTGTCAACATTATTCTAAATCTCCTCATTTACTCCAGGCATTCATGCCGAGGTTTCCCTCCTGACTCTGCTCCAACTCCTGCTTCTAGTTCTGTCTTATCTACTGCTCCATTCCTTTCATCTGTGAACTCACTCTTCCTCTGAAGTTTTATGTTCTTTTTTTTCCCCTGTGCTTTTTTTTCTTAGGCCAGGCCAATGCTCACATTTAGATTGACATAGCTACATTGCTCAGCAGTGTAAAAAGTTAAACACCCCTGAATGATGTATATGTGCTGGTATAACTCCTGGTGTAGAAACAGTGTGCCAGTGGAAGCATTCTTCCATCAACCCAATTATCTTTGCTCAGAGAGGTGGAGTGATGAAAGAAATGGGAAAACCCCTTCCATTGATGCAGTGTGTATCTATGTCAGACTTATGATCCATCTAGCCCAGTATCCTGTCTTCCAGCAGTGGCCAATGGCAGGTGCCCAGTGGGAATGAACAGAACCTCGGTTCCTGGAAAAATCATGGAAGGGATCCTTAAGGAATCTATTTTGAGGCACTTGGAAGAGAGGAAAGTGATCAGGAATAGTCAGCATGGATTCACAAAGGGCAAGTCGTGTCTGACCAATCTGTTTAGCTTCTATGATGAGGTAACTGGCTCTGTGGACATGGGAAAGTCAGTGGATGTGATATTCCTTGACTTTAGCAAGGCTTTTGATATGGTTTCCCACAATATTCTTGCCAGCAAGTTAAAGGAATGTGGATTGGATAAATGGACAGTAAGATGGATAGAAAGATGGATAGAAGGCTGGACCCAGTGAGTAGTGATCAACGGCTCGATGTCAGGATGGAGGTCAGTTTCTAGCGGAGTGCCCCAAGGTTCAGTTCTAGGACTGGTTTTGTTCAATATCTTTTTTAATTACCTGGTGAGGGGATGGATTACACCCTCAGCAAGTTTGCAGATGACACTAAACTAGGGGGAGAGGTAGATATGCTTGAGGGGAGAGATAGGGTCCAGAGTGACTTAGACAAATTTGAGGATTGGGCCTCAAGAAATCTGATAAGGTTCAACAAAGATAAGTTCAGAGTCCTGCACTTGGGACGGAAGAATCCCAAGCATTGTTACAGGCTGGGGACCAACCAGCTAAATAGTAGTTCTGCAGAAAAGGACCTGGGGGTTACACTGGATTAGATGCTGGATATGAGTCAAGAGTGTGCCCTTGTAGCCAAGAAGGCTAATGGCATATTAGGTTGCATTAAGAGGAGCAGATCCAGAGATGTGATTATTCCCTTTTATTTGGCTCTGGTGAGGCCACATCTGGAGTACTGTGTCCAGTTCTGGGCCCCCCACTACAACAAGGATGTGGACGCATTGGAGATGGTCCAGCAGTGGGCAACCAAAATGATTAAGGTGCTGGAGCATATGACCTATGAGGAGAGGCTGAGGGAGTTGGGTCTGTTTAGTGTGCAGAAGCGAAGAGTAAGGGGGGATTTGATAGCAGTCTTCAACTTCCTGAAGGGAGGTTCCAAAGAGGATGGAGAGAGGCTGTTCTCAGTAGTGACAGATGGCAGAACAAGGAGCAGTGGTCTCAAGTTGTGGTGGGAGAGGTCCAGGTTGGATATTAGGAAAAATTATTTCACTAGGAGGGTGGTGAAGCACTGGAATGGGTTAGCTAGGGAAGTAGTGGAGTCTCCATCCCTAGAGGTGTTTAAGTCTCGGCTTGACCAAGCCCTGGCTGGGTTGATTTAGTTGGGATTGGTCCTGCCTAGAGCAGGAGGCTGGACTTGATGACCTTCTGAGGTCTCTTCCAGCTCTATGGTTCTATGATTCTATGATAACAGCTAATCATCAAGTGATCCATTCTCTGTGGCCCAATGTCAGCTTCTGGCAAACAGAGGCTAGGGACACCATCCCTGCCCATCCTGGCTAATAGTCACTAAGGGACCTATCCTCCATGAATTTATCTAGTTCTTTTTTAATTCTGTCAAAATCTTGGCCTTCACAACATCCTCTGACAAAGAGTTTCATGGTTGACTGGGTGTAGTATAAAGAAATATTTCCTTCGCTATGGGATTACTGTAGCCTCTGTAGAGCAGACAAGCCCTTTTTTGTTGTTCCTTTTCTGAGCTAAGCTCTCTTCAAATTGGTGCTGGCCCAGACTAGAAAGATTTTTTAAATGCTCCCTCCTTCTCTTTCACACTTCCTATAACATCTCTTTATCCTAGTTCTCTCCTCCCTCTCTTCACAGCTGGTTTCCAGTAACTGAGACACTGGGGCACCCTCTCAAAATCAGGACCTTCTATCTGCCTATTCAGACCTCCCACCGCCAGCCTATTCAGATCTTCCCCCACCCACCCCGAGCGTTTACCTGTACTGCCCCTTATCAGGAGTCTCTACAAAAGGAGACAAGACACAGTCTGATGGGAGCAGAATGTGTCGTTCTAACAATGCATCTACACCCCAAGAGTTAGCCCAGAAAGTCAGAGATTGAGACTTGAACTAGAGTTTCTTCTTAAGCTTTTTATTTTGCAGCCACTGCAGGTGCACCTTACACAAACATGCTCTCTGAACCACAACAGAAGAAAAGAAGATAGGAATAAATTATGCTCAAGGAACTACTATTGAGCTGTTGAAACAGGCCTTTTGCTTTTGTTTGCTCCTGATCCATCAGCCATGTTTTCATGCAGAGGGAAGGAAGCCTCCATGTACAACAGGGAGTGTGAAACTAAAGATAAGATTTGGGTTTTGCAAGAGGAAGTGAGACTAGAGTTTCTGGTCATCTTCACACAGATGGGGATTTTAGCAGAAAGCAGGTTGGAGGGCTGAAACATACACATCCTCTTAGGATTGTTTCCAATACAGTCACATTTTTATTCATCAAGGAAAACTGAAACACTATGGAAAAGCAAGCTAATCAATAGTAGGCATTATGTTGGGGACAGGCATAGCACTGTAAAAGAGAGGAGATGCTCTGGGCAGGGTGTTTGGGGAGAATGGAGATAGCTGGCTGGCAACAGGATAGGGTGCTCTCACTAGGCTCGGGGGAGAGTGGCACATTGACAGGACAGAGGGAAAGCAGCCAAATCTTTAGGGCTAAGTGTGTGGGGGATGGAAATGTCTCTGGTACTAGCAGGAGGCAGACACTCACACAGGGAGGTGCTCTCACTTCACAGGACATAGGGTTGCTGGAACGAAAAATTGGAGCTGGCCTTTACTAAAGATGTTAAATGTGTTTAATCAGCTAATCGAGTAGTCGCTGGAATTTCCATTGACTACTTGTTTAGTTGATAAGAGGGGAAACTGCAGAGCTGCAATGGGGTTAGCTCTCGGCTCCAAGAGCTAACCTCGTTATGGCTCTGCCTTTTAAATGTCATAACAGCTGTTACTACATTTAAGAGGCAGAGTGCAGAACCCACTGTGGCTCTGTCTTTTAAATGTACTAAGAACTGCCCAACTCTTACTACATTTAAAAGGCAGAGGTGCCTCGTCTGGGAGCAGGTGTGAGCCAGGACAGCTGAGTCCTGGCTTGTCCCTGGTCTTCTGTTGCACCTCTGCCTCCCTTGCCCCCTCCCCACTCCATGGAGATGGTGCTGGGGGGAACCGGCTTTTAAGCTGGCTCCCCCTAGCACCGACTTGTGCTCCTCCTCTTGCTGCCTCTGATAGAGGCAGCGAGACGGGGGAAGAAGCGACTAGTCAAGTAGTGACTCAACCAGTCACTTACATCCCTAGCCTTTAGTATCCTCAAGGGCCCAAGCTGCAAGCCTCCAGCTTTTCACTGCCAGTAGGTGGCAAAGCTAATCTCAGCTTTCCTTTTTTCAAAGGATCAGATAGTCAAACTTTGTCCCTTTCCTCTAGCACTTTAGCACTCCTACAGCACAAGGGGCAGGTGGCAGGGAGTGTCAGGGAATCCTACCTCTTATAGACCCTCCATCACAACACACTGTACTCCAGATGCTCTGATCAGGTAAAATGCCCCTTAGGGGGCCATTACTGCCAGCATAAGAAAGAGCAGCCCTGAGACTGCTCTGACTTATGCAGTTGATCAGGGAAAGAAAAGTAGGAGGACTTTAAGCCATTACTGCATCCCTCTCACTGTTCCTGCCTGAGCACAGTTGACCAGGACCTAAAGATCTGATCCTGTGTTAGCCTCTTGCAAAATTAGCTTTGAAAATGTAACCCAAGTCATTAGTCCTGAAGATTTGTTACTGTAATTTGCCCTACAAGTCCCATGTTGTTGAGGATGTCCCTTGTATTCAACCCATTTTGGCCTTTGGGATCTGTGCAGCAACTGGTGCTTTGATTTGAGAAAGAATGACACTACGCTGGGAAAGGAAGCACTGCCAAAACTGTCGCCTGTGGGGCTAGGAACATCACAAGCTGCTTCCCATGTGGCTGCCTGAAGCTGAGCAGCTAGTGTAAGTCCTGAATATTTGGTGAGATAGTGTGAGCCCTGAATATGTGGGAGAAGCTTAGAAACATGCTGGACCAAGTGGGCTAGTTACTAGGCCAGAAGGGAGAGACTGCTGGGCTATAATCCCAGCTCTAACAGGGAGGATCTCTTATAGCTCTGGCAAGTCCCATCATTTCCCTGCCTTAGTTTCCCTGCTTTAGTTTCCTCAGCTGTATAATGGGGATGATATCAAGCCTCTTAGTTAGTTAATTAATTTATTTAATTAAAGCACTGTTTGAAAAGCAATATTTACAGCTAAAATGTACCAGATTATGAATAAAGCCCAGCTGTGGCTGGAGGTCTAGACCCCAACTTGCAGGGAGAATTGACCCTTGCAACACGATTTTAAAAGAAGGTTGCTTTGTTCTGATTGCTCTACTTCCACTGCAGGAACTCATCTGCATATGGCTCCGCATCCTTGCTTTTAATTGTAGCAGGAGCTGGAGTTAATGGTGCCTAGCAGTTTCCAGACAAAATGAATCAGCAAAGCATGAGACTGCCCCACACAAACATCTGGCTGGTCTCCCCCAGCGTCTTTGGCTGGCCATGCACATAGTGGCAGGAGAAGCAGATTAGGTTTGGGAGTGTGAGGGTGAAAATTTTGTGACAGGCCCATTTCAAAATGCTCAGGCTGCCTCTATGACTAACAGGAGTGACCCCCTTGGCATAATTCCCATTTTTGTAATTTACCCTTTTCAGAGAAATATTATTTCCTTTTATATTCTTCTCTCATGCCCGCCATGAACAATGGCTGTGCTGAGTGCAGATCACAACCACAATTGCTACAGCTTGATTTTCATAGAAGGGAACTGTTATGAAATCCCGGCTCGCATATGGAAATTCTGTTAGATGGGGGTTGTGCTGCAGTAAACCTGCCATATATTTTATTCAAAAAAGGCTAAATGCCTTCAGTCCCATCCATTTCAATCTGTGCACCTGTCTTCTCAGCTGCCAATGCTCCTGTACTGGGGAGATGCCCCTCCTTGCCTGAAATCCACACCCATAGAGTTCTAGCCTCTGTGCACACAACTGTGTTAGGAAGTTGGGGCTCCTTTGTACGATGGTGTCAATGTTCTAGTGCTCTAGTCTGTTGAGAGCAGCTTCTGCAGTTAACAGAGAGCATGTCTTCCTTACCCTCCGTCCTATGTATCTCCCAGACTCAGTGCTCTCTCCTGGAGCCATAAGAAACTTGGTAGTTTTGCCTTTAGTGGGTCTGTCAGATCTTTCCTTTGGTTTTAATCTATTATATTTGCATCTGCTCTATAAATCTTGCTCTGTGCTTAAAATTCAAAAAACCCCTTGATACACAAAGCATAATTCCATCACAGTTGCCTCGCTGTGCCCAGGTTTGCATCATACTCATGAAGTTCACATACTTTGGATTCAAATCTGGGGTCCCAATTGGCATGAAAAGTTAATAAACCTTCATGAATCTTTCACTTAAGCCACTCCAAGATTTTGTCTATACTTGGGATTCAGCCTTGGTGACCAGAAGCTAAAGCAACTGCAATGTTGCAGTTTCCTTAGTGCAGATATAGAAAGTTGAGATTTGCACCAGTGGCACTTACTCCTACTTGAAAGAGAGGTAGGAAGCATGATCTAGATTCTAATTAATAAGGGTCTTCCTAAGGACTTGGATGATTTTAATTCCTGGATTAACCACAGCTTTCCTATATGACCTTGGACAAGTCATTAAATCTAATCTGTCTCAGATTCCTCTGTCTGTAAAATGGGGATAAGAGTTCTTTGCTTCACAGGGGGGATATTATGAGGATAATTCCATTAAAGATTTGAAGTGTTCATGACTCCAGAATGAGGGCCATATAGGCAGAATATGCAATGAGAGAGAAAAGCACTCCTTGACCCAGGTAAATGGTTCCATCGTGTGAAATGGGGCAGATGATGTGTGGCCAGGCTCACTGGTGTTCTTGTGCTGGTGTCAGTTGAAATTGATAAATGGCTGAGTGGTTCATTGGTAGAGACTGCACTTGTTCTAAAGAAAAAAATTAAGGAAGTTCTGTCCGGAAGCGTCTGCTGTACATACTTCAGTGCACAGTTCTAAGGAGGCGATCTCTCCTAGAATGTCTGCGTGTGGGTGTCTCACTCAGTCCATCTCGGGATTTCCTCTTGTATAAGCTTCATCTTCTCCTCCTGTGCAGGGACCCACCTGCTTGTTTGGAGAGCTGCTGATTTACAATGCAGATGAGGAGCTCCTCGGGTGTCTGTGTCAGCTGTCCTTAAGTTTCCCTGGGGTATAAGAGGTTGTTGGTGCCTGATGCCAAGGGCTGTGATGGCAGAGAACACCATGTGAGAGTAAGAGATCAAGGAGGGGCGGGCAAGAAACAGCAAACCCTTTGGCTGCTCTTTTGGCTGAGGTGCAGTCTGTGGGACAGAATGTCGATGCTCACACCCATCCTGATGCCCCCGGAGGTAAAGGAGTATCTATCCAAGGGCGAGCGCTTCATCAAATGGGATGATGTAAGTACCTGGGCTTTCACTGCATGTGCTGGGGGCATGGAGGAGGCTGAAGTCCTGCTGGAGGGCTGGGAGTGCTTGCCGGTGTGGGTGTGGGTGTGGGTGTGGGTGTGGGCATCCTGCCTGTGAGAAACTGGGAGGGGGCAATGGGTACATGTATGTCTGCGGTACGTGTGTGCACCTGATGCATGGAGACAACTGGGTGGATGAGTGAGAGGAGGGGGATGCTGAGCGAGGATGTGTGTATGGATATGGGAGAAGTGATGTGGACGTGTGTGTGTGTGTGTGTGTGTGTGTGTGTGTGTGTGTGTGTGTGTGTGTGTGTGTGTGTGTGTGTGTGTGTGTGTGTGTGGGGTGATGGCTAATGCACTCTGACCCCCACGGGCACAGGCAGTTGTGTTTCAGTTCCATGAAAGAGTTCTTGGTGGCATGGTCAGGGTCTATTCCAGGGGTCAACCTAGGGCAAGATGGAGAGTCAGTGCAGCACCCCTCTCTTCTTCAAGCAGAAGGAAAGACATCCTCGGTGCTGTAGGAAGGGCTCTCCAGTTTTGCAGAGGGAGGGAAAACAGTTAGATCAGTTCCCATGTTGGAGGGAGTAAGGAGGTGTGGCAGCAAGCTGTTTCCTTCTCCCCCAGCTCTCTCCACATATATGGAAGACGTAATTGGTCTGTGAGCTATAGAACTTGTATGGCGGGGTGGGGAACATCAGGCCCCTGGATCTGGCCCCGGCCCCCGAGGGTCAGGGCCCCTCCCCCCCCCTGGGACCTGGAACACAGAAGATCTACTAGGCTGGCCCCCATCCCTAGGCTCTGGTGTGGGAGAAGAACATGGAGAGTGTCTTTCTGCTTCTCAGCTGGGGCCACATCAGTGAGGGTTTGTTTTTGCTTTGTTTTTTTGGCTTCTCGCTGGTGAGTGGCCCCCGACTGATTTTTCTGTGAGTCAGCAGCTCCAACCCAAAAAAGGTTCCCCACTCATTGTATGCAATACAGGCCCATGTGGCTGCTCATTCCAGGCTTTCACCAGTGTTAGGAAGGAGACTCATGCACAGTCTCATCTTCCCATCATTCTGGGCTGGGCTCAAGAGCCCGCCATTTGGTTGGTTTTTAGCTGAGGACTGTGAAAAGCTGCTTGCTCATCCATCTTGTGTCTGCAGTGACTGGTTTGAACTTTCCACTGAGTGTTCGTCACAATCTGGGCCAGGGGTCTGGGACCAGGAGTGAAGGAGGAAATTAAGATGCTTAAATATTCCTCTAAGAATCCATGCTCACTGTCTCTCAGGAAGGTCTACTCCAGCATTTCCCCTGGACAGGGATATGGGGCAGCTGTCTTATCTCCTTATAGTAGTGCCAGATCTCTGTGCCTCTTAAGATGTACTTATCACTAGAGGTAAGAGTCAGTAGACCGGGGGGAAGACACATTTAAAAGGTCCATAAGTGACTACATAGCGGGTGATGGTGAGCTACTCAAGTAGATGCAGAACTAGTTTGAAGATAAAGGGCCCTGCTTTGTAGCAGCAATACGGGATGGAGGAGGCAACTGGGGACATGTAGTGATCAATGATTTGTAAGGATAATCTAGCAGTGATTAAGTCAGTAGGTGATGTAGCATGCAGCTAGATAGCAGAAATGGTTTGTGCTAAGCAGTGTTCCCTCTAATTTTTTTCACCCAAGGGTGAAATAAATTGTACGGACGTGTACCACCAATAGACACACATGCTGCCCACTGTGAGCTGCTGTGGGCGATTTGCCGATCAGCTGGGCGGCATCTGTATCTCTTCTGGGCAGCTGCCCAAGTGATCAGCTTACAGGAAACTGTCAAAGGGACAGTGCTAGCTCAGCAGCTTGGACAGTTGCTCAACCTGACTTGTATAATTTGCTGTAGAAAATAAGTGAAACAGGCCAGAGCTGAGTGGAACACAGATATATCTATGTTTAATCATGATTGCTGCTAGCAGGGTTCTAATGTGGCTTCCTTGCTATTTTGTTTCTAAGAACAATGTTGGCCAAACACGCATCGCCTAAAGCCAGCATTTTCAAAAGTGGCCACCGATTTTGTGTCCCTGTTTTTGGGTGCCCAATTTAAGATAACTTGAATTTGATTTTAAAGGCCTTTCCTTGGAAATACGAGTGCTTAGCACCTCTAAAATCCAAGGTGTTTCAAAGTGATCATCTAAGAATCCTTTGCAGCACCTCCTACCCTTCCCCCCACAAAACAATGGCCATTGCTGAAAATGCTGACCTTAGGTACAGGGCTGGAATAACTCTTTTTGTTATTTTGTAGAGGCTCCTAGGCTCCATGGTGGGGCCAAAAATGAAGGGTTCAGAGTACAGGAGGAGTTGTGGATTGAAGCAAGAGGTTTGGAGCAGGATAGGATGAGGTCTCTGACTGAGAGTTCAGGCTCTGAGGTGGCGCTGGAGATGGGGCATTTGGGATCAGGAGTGAGCTCCAGGTAGGGCCAAGGAGTTTAGTGCGGGTGCTCAAGGCATGAGGTTCGAGTGGGGTTGCGGGATCTGGATGGGAGTTAGGATGTACGAGGGGGCTCAGGGCTGGGGCTGGGAGTTGGATTGTAGGATGCTTACCTGGGGCAGTTTCCCTTTGGTAGCACAGACTACAGGGAAGGGAGGGAGCAGGTGACTCTGCACAACTGCCCTGCATTCACCTGCAAGCACCGACACCTTCCCTTTCCCTCGGAACTCCCATTGGCCAGTTCTCAGCCTGCAGACAAGGGAAGTGATGGACAGAGCTTCCTGGTGCTTGCAGCTCCAGCAGGGGTAGGGAGTGACTGTGACAGCAGTGCATTCCTCCTCCCCTGCCAGGACCTGCACAGGGAACTGCACTTTTGGTGGCCCGGAGATCTTTTTGTGGGACCCTCCCTTAGCCCAAGGCCCTGAGCTGCAACCCCTAAAACCACTTTCTTAATCTGGCCTTGCTTAGGTAGGGCTCCTCAGAAAAATATAGCCCTAATCAGGATTTGGTTATTCCATTCACCTTTCTCCATCTTGTCATGCTTCCTATTCCACAGTTGTGTGTGGGGAAGGAGTCGGGGGGAAGGTGCTGCAAAGGGAAATGGTGAGGCACCTTGGACTGCATGTTGTCAGTGGGATGGCGAGATTCAGGTCTGCTTTTCCTTCTCATTGAACTGGATGATGGGATCCCTTTGTTTTCTCTGCATCTGACCAGATTAGGATCCAAGCTAGCTGCTTTATGCGGTATGCAGATTAGGTGCTATTGGCTAGGGAGGGGGGAGGAGAGACATTTTGATGAAATGAAGGAGATTACATCTGCTTCTGCTGAAAAGGGGGTATTTGGAGTCGTGCTGGAACCACTGCTGCTTTTGGATTCCCAGTGAGCAGATGTGGCCTATGGGACCTTTTAGCACCTTAAGCTGGCCCAGCAACTGGAGCGTTCCCTCTAACGGGGGACATCCCTTCCAGGCTAACTTATTTTAATATCTTTTATTTAATTAGATTGGAACTTCTGTCAGGGAGGGATGGTCTTTACTCTGTGTTAGCACAGTGCCCACTTCAAAGGGGTTGTCCTGCAGAGCAGGGTGTCACAAGTGTTACTGCAATACAGATGATACCAATTCATTAGAGTCCCCTTGAAGACCATTCCAAAGCCCCATCTGCTGCAGAATGTGCTTAGCTATCTGTTAAGTGGGGCAAACAGATGTGATCACAAACCTTGTGTAATCTGGCTCCCAAGCCACCCCCAAATGCAAAGGAAGAGGGTTTGTTAATCTACAAAGCCCTGAGGGGCCTGGGTTCCCACATCCATCCTGGGTTCCCACCTGCTATGCCATATTGCAGCAGTTGTGTTCTACAAGACAACTCTTGTGCTCTGTCCCTGGGGTTGAACTCCAGAGCCTAGGCAGAAGTATGTTCTGGTGGAAGACCCTCATGTCTGGAATTCACTCCATCCTGCAGTCTATTAGGGTATGTCTACACTGCCACCCTAGTTTGAACTAGGGTGGCTAATGT
>CM057848.1:56154136-56187995 GCA_030068395.1 Apalone spinifera | reverse complement strand
TGTGGGCCCTAGGCACTGTGCCTACTGTGCCTAATGGATAAGTCGGCCCTGTTTCAAGCACATACCTTAGATGGTTCTCTACTCACCCAAGCCATGCCTACCAGTTTATACTGCTATTTTTAGCTAAGTAGAGTCCTGCTGCCTCCCCGCTGCTGGAGCCCTTCCTCCACTGAAGGAAAGGCTCAGGCAGTGGTGAAAGTGTGTCCAGTTCTTTCAGTGATTGGCTGTGGTCAGTTTGGAATCCTTGAGTCATCTGCTTGTGCATCTGCCATCTGTAGTTTGCTTTCTGAGAAATAATCTGTAGATGTTGACAGTTTCTGTTGAAGTCTCTACTGTTGGTCTCAATCACATATGACCTGGGTGCTGAACTCTTTTTCATCATGACACCTGGAGTTGTCCGTTCTTCCCCCCCCCCCCCCATCCAATTTGACGTGAACGTGGTCATGAAGTTCTAGACTTTGCAATTCTCTGAGGCGACATCTTACTTACCTGGAAGTCTGAATCAAGATATGCAACTCCAGCTATGTAAATTGCATAACTAGAGTCGATGTACCTTGATTTGAACTTTGACACCATCCCCACAGTGGGAAGTCGACAAGAGAAACACTTCTGCCAACTTCCCTTATGAGTAGAAGTACCAGTGCTGATGGGGATGCCTTCAGCATTCAATTTAGAAGCTCCTTACTAGACCCGCTAAATCGAATGCCAGAGGATCGATCTCTGGAGTGTTGGTTTGCGGGAAAGTATAGCCATGGCCTGAGTGACTTCTGTTGTAAAAGCATTCATAAGCTTTGTTAGCCTTTTTGTCCAACTTGGCTACACACTTCATTTGAGGCCACTTTGGAAATAGTTTTTCCCCTCCTCCCCCCAAGGTGAAATAGTAGTTCTGAGCAGTCTTTCCTATAAGCAGCCACCCAAGAGAGATATATATGCCTCCTAGCTGATTAGCAGTATGCCCACACCCAGATGCATGTGTTTCTATTGGTACTGCACATCTGCATATACTGTGGTGCACATAACAAAATTTATTCCACACACAAATGGAAAAATTAGAGGGAACATTGGTCCTGAGTTGCCTTTCTATTAGCATTTGTGCTGAGCTGTATCCAGTAGCTGCTAGTGGTGTTGATCTGTAACACAGAAAAGCTAGGAAAGGATCTTCCTGTTATAGATTTTCTTAGCGCTCCGTACAGCTCATCAAGCCTCTCCATTTGTTTGTGGGTAACGTGGGCTGATCATATGATCAAAATTGTATTTCATTTGGAATGACCTAAATTCTGCTGCAGTGAATTGTGGTCCATTGTCCATCACTAGTTCTGGAATATCAAAGTGAGCAAAAATGGACTTCAGTTTCTTGATAGCACTGTGGCATGTTATGTCTTTCAAATACATGGTTTCTACATATGTGGAAATATAGTCCATGATGGACAGATAATGCTGAGCTCTGAAATCACAGCAATCTGCATCAAGTCTTTTCCAAGGTCCGTCTGGTAGAGATGCTGCTAAGGTTCCTTGGGTTGATCTGTTAGTTCTACAATGTTCACATGCAGATACTATATTCTTTATGTCCTTGCTGATGCCTGGCTACCAGGCCGAGTGATTGGTCCAGTTACAGCATTTAATTAATCCTTAATGTCCATGGATGAGATTTAGTATTTCTCCACTCCTTTGTTTGGAATTACAATGCAAATAGCCTTTAAACATGGGTACATTTGACTCACTTAATTGTCTATGAATCACAAAATAGTCTCTTGTCACTTCCTTAGTGTCCTTTGAGACTGTACTTGAGTCAGCCAGCCCAAAGTAAATTAGAACTTCCTGAAGTTGCGTGTCTGTAGAGGTTGGATTTTTTTTTAACTGGAGTAGTCCCTTTTCTGACACTGGTCTGTATGCAGCCACAGCATCCACATATGCCATTATGTCATCTTCAAACTCACAGGAAACTGAGTGTGATGCTGGGCTCTGTGACAGAGTATTTGCTACCATCAGATTTTTCCTAGGAACATATTTAGCAATTGGGTTAAAGTGCATTAATTTTATCAGGAGATGTTGGCATTTGTGTGGTGCTTGATCCAGGTCTTTTGTAATGAGGGTTACAAGCTCTTTATTGTCTGAGTCCACACAGATCTCTGTAGAAGTTCTCACGTGCCCATACACTTGCCAGGCAGTCCTTTTCAATCTGTGTATATCCTCTTTCTGCTTCTGGGAGAGTAAAATGTAACTAGCCTCTACTGAGAGCTATGTTGTTGTACCAATGCCCCACCTAGGCTATAGCTTCTTACATCTGTCCTTGTGGGTTTGTTCACATCATAGTACTGGAGCTGATGAGATCAAGCCTTTACCTTTTTGAAGAAAATGTTGAGATTTGGCTCCCATAGCCAAGATGTGTTGGACTCCAAGGGTGTGTCTACCCTGCAGTGAAACACCTATGGCTGACCTGTATCAGCTGTCTCAGACTCAGGCTGCAGAGTTGTCTAACTGCAATATAGATATATGGGTTTGAGATTGGAGTTTTTGGCTTGGGGGACCTTCCCCCTTCACAGAGTTTCAGAGTCTGGTCTCCAGCCCCGTCTACACTACATTTTAGCAGCCAGGCAACCGGAGACGGGCCAGCCATGGGTGTGTATTTGCTGCAGCATAAACAGATGCTAACAGTTCATTCAATGGTTTTGTCCTGGTAGATACATCTTGTAGGTATTGACCAAGGTAATTTACTAACACAGTATGTTATCTCAGTGCTTGTTCATTAGTTGATGCATTCCATTCTGAAATTGTGTTTACTTCCTCAGGGTGAGGACTGATTCCATCTTTGCTTATGGTTTGCCTAAAAAACAAAATTTGGAGTAGGCAGAAAATGCATTTTTCTTTGTTTAGTTTAAATCCAGACTGATTTGAGGGGTGTGTTGTGTTGTATATCCATATATCAGAATATCATGCATGAAAACTGTAACTTCATTTGTATTCATTAACAAGTTCTTCCCTCTTTCTATGGAAAACTTCAGGTGCAGTGATAATCTCAGAAGGCACTCTTTGAAACCAAAATCTCCAAAAGGGTGTGATATCACTTTCTTTAGAAAAAGAACTTTGCCAGACATCTAGCACAGAGAATACTGTCGCTCCTTTCACTTTGAGGAGGAAGTCTTCCAGTGTTGGGAGAATATATTTTTCAAACACAACTGCTTCATTAAGTCTTTTAAGATGTACAGACTCATATTTTCCCCCCATTTTTCTTTAAAACTGACATTAGCACAAACCAGGCTGTGGGATCAGAGATTTTCTCAATTATTCCAGTCCACTCCCTTCTTTTAATTCAGTTTCCACTTCATGACATAATGAAGTAGGAATCCTTCAAGGTGTATGTATATGTATGATTCAGCTTTGTCTCTTAAAGTTATTTGTACTGGATCTCCTTTCAGCAATCGTGGCTGATACACTGTCTGAGAAGGCTGTTGGTCTTTGGTCACATAAAAAGACAAAAGCAGTGCATCCAGAGAGTAAGTTATTTCTGTAGTGAATTGGCCCATGGAATATAGATATATCGGCCCATGCATTATAGACAGATTGGCCCATGCAGTATAGACATATGGGTGGGCTTGGGCTGGAGACTGGGCTCAGGGACCCTCCCCCTTCACAGAGTCTCAGAATCAGGTCTCCAGCCTGAGTCTGAACATCTACATGACAATTTAGTAGTCATGCAGCCTGTGCCCGAGTCAGGTCAGGTGACAGGCCAGCCATGGGTTGTGGCTAGAGCAAAAGCTAGGCAGATCTGTGTCAGATAACTTTATCTTTGGGAAAGGTTGAAGATGATTGTAAGTCCTTCTGAGATAACTAAGAGGTCATCTTCCGAGTTTAAAGGCAATACAGTACTGTAATCTTTCTATCAATATTCAGTTTCACTCTACTGGCAATCTCTGTGCCCTCAACCTTAGAGTTTTCTCCTTGCCCCCAGAGGTTTTATGACAATGACTTTTAACACTCAAGTGTCTGTTTATATAGCTTAACTAGTTTCAGGGCTTTCAAATTGCTTCTACCTTTTGTTATATTGTTTGACTAATTCTGACTCTTTTGCTATCTGTATAACTGTCACTAGTGGTAAATCTTTCTTCAGTTATAGCTGCTATGAAAGGTTTTATCACTAACCCAGGAACTAGCCTGTATTTTCATGTTTTGCATTCCTCAAAATCAATTTTTCAGCCAATGTATGCAGTGCTCTTATAAACCATTATTTATTTTCCCCTTAGTTCTTGAAGTCTCTGGTGAAAGCATACTCGTTTGTAAGCCACATGTGTGAGATATAAAGGATGCATTGAACATAGCCAGAACTCTTTCATAGTGATCTCTATGACTGTCTTCGTTAAAGTCAAAGGATTTAAAGATATGCTATGCTTGCTTCCTCACAGCATATGTTAGAGAAGATCACTGTATAACTGCAGTTTCTTTGTGGAGTTTTTTGCAGTTCAAAATCATGCAAAATACTGTTTCCACAATAAACAACGAGAAGTCCTGTGGCACCTTATAGACTAATGGATTTATTGGAGCATAAGCTTTCATGGGCAAAGACCCACTTCATCAGATGCATGTACATCTCACAAAGTGGGTCTTTGCCCACGAAAGCTTATGCTCCAATAAATCTGTTAGTCTATAAGGTGCCACAGGACTTCTCGTTGTTGATGCAGATTCAGACTAACACGGCTACCCCTCTGATACTTGTTTCCATAATGTCCACTAGGAAGGTTTGTCAAAGCTGAAGTTCTTGGGGCATTGAATAGTGACATATTGTTGAGATCCCACAAGCTTTGTTGCTGTTCCTTTTGTCTGCAGCATCTGTTGCTGTTTTTCTTCTCTTTCTGTTCTTAGTTTACTATTGATACCATGTCATACTTCTGTACCAAATGCAGACAGTTCACAGAACTTGCTTAAACAAGTTACAATATTACAAGCCGTCCTGTGGCACCTTAGACTACGTCTTCACTGCGAGTTCTTCTGGCAGAAAATATGTTAACGAGGGACTCATTAGCATAAATTGCAATCCCATTAGCATATTTTCTGCTGTTTCTTTTTGTGCAAGGGGTTTTTGTGCAAAAAGAAACAGTGTGGATGGGTTTTTTTTGCGCAAAAACCCCGTTTTGTGCAAGATCCTTTTGCCTGTCCTGGAGAAAACCAACCATCCACACTGCTTCTTTTTGCGCAAAAACTCCTTGTGCAAAAAAAAAAAACCTGGCAGAAAATATTCTAATGAGATTGCGACATGCTAATGACTCTGAATCCCTCATTAGTATATTTTCTGCTAGAAGAACTTGCAGTGAAGACGTAGCCTTAGAGACTAACAAACCCATGAAAGCTCATGATATAATATTATTCGTTAGTCTCTAAGGTGCCACCAGACTGCTGATTGTTTTTAAAGTTACAGACTAACACGGCTACCCCTTTGAGTTACGATATATTTATCATAAGATCCTTTAATGCTCTGCCTAGTATGACTCTGGGTTGTTAAATAAGAGATTTTTATGTACAGTGCTACCTAGTGGCTGAACAGAACAATACAATTTAGCTTGTCAATTACAGCTCGGAAAGGTTGTCAGCTCCCATTGCTGGTCTTTACTGGCAGCGGAAGAAAGTATCCAGCATCAGGGAGACTCTGGAGAGAGGCAGCAGAGGCTGGCGCAGATGTAGTGTGCTTTTCACTGCGAAATGCAGCTACACCTGCAAGACATGCCACTGCCAATGGTGGGTAGTGTAGACATAGCTATAATGGCAGTGACAAACCAAAGTACAGTAACTCCTCGCTTGATGTTCATTGTTACATTGCTTATCTATTAGAGAAGGGGTTCTGTCACCTTCCGCGAGCCTCTGGGCAAGGTGTGGGGATGTGGCTCTGTGCTCCCAGAAATGGCGGGGCCCTGGAGGGAGGACTAGAGTAGCCAGCCCTCTGTGCTGTCTGGAACACACACAGTAGCCTCTCTTCCCTGAGCCCTCAGAGCCCCCGGAGCAGGCACATCAGGTGGCAAGTTTGAGGGTCCGGGTTCAGTTTTCTAAGATTTTCCATCCATGAGCGGAGTGAGTTTCATCTTGTGTCCCAACAATGAGACCATGTGCACTTGTTCGGATGTGTGCCACCCACTTGTGGTGCTCCTCCCCAAGAGACTCTCCAAGGTAGTGCCCCCCCCCCAACCTCGTGAGGAGATGGTGAGGTGTGCCCCTCCACACAATGGAGTCCTGCTCCCTGGGCAGCCTGTGTCCAAAGAAGAGACTGCCCCAGGCTGCTCCTCACGGGGCTGCTGTGAGTCCCCACCTAGGGCAGAGGGAAGCTGCTGCACCCAGGGTTTGCAGGGAGTGAGGTGCTGGGGGTGGGGCAGTGACATGTGGGGAGTGTGTGGAGGGGTAGACGGTTGGAGGCTGGGGGCTCTGAGGGGCAAAAGAGAGGAGTGGGAGGGAGAAGAGAGATGCAGGGGGCCCCAGACCCAGGAGCAGTCACACCACAGCCTGGCTCCAGCTTTGGGCAGCTGCCACATGGCCAGCCCACGGAGCAGTCGGGCAGCCACTTTGGTGCCCTAAACACAGCCCCAGCCCTGGGAAAGGGGTAGGGCTGGAGCTGGCCCTGGGAGCAGCCCCAGCCACCAGAGCAGCCCCCTGCCCTGTGGCCCCAGCCGCTGGAGTGGCCCAAGCACCCCAGCATGTGGCTGGCCCCTAGCCAACCGCTGGAATGGTCCCCCCACCACTACATGGGCCTCAAATGCCTTCCCCAGTGGCCATGGAGCAGCCGCCTGCCGTGCCAGGGAGTGCTGCTATGTGGCTCTACAAAGAAGGTGGCCGGGTGGAGAATTTTTTGTGCATGGCCACGCAGGCGCGCACCTTAATGGGAACTATGCCCGGGGCTCTGGCTGTCACTGCTGCTGTAGTATCAGCGGTGATGGCTGGGAGCCCCGAGCCGATTTGAATTGCTAGGCTCCTTTGTACTTCTCCCTCCCCACTCGGTGGCCCTGACAGCACGTGCTCTTTTAAGGTTGTGCACTGCTTGCAGGATTTTCTGCAAAAGCAGCCTGTCCTTGTGGGGGCTTGGAACCTGGCTGGGCCTGCAGTTCTCTCATCAGTTCCCCTAAGTTCCCTGTAAAGTATGCGACTGGGCTACTGCCCAGCATCCGTTCAGTTGGCCCTCCTTCTTCTGCCGTGCTGCTCCTGCACTCTGCCTAGGAGCTGCTCCTAAAGCCTCCTGCTTGCGTGCAGGGGTGAGGTGGGAAGAGGGGTGCTGCTGTCAGGATTTCTTCTCTCTCCCCAATCAAGTCCCTGCACTCTGTATCCTATCTCCACAAAGCAGGATACGATGGGGCCCAGAACTATGGAGGGAGCTTGCTGGAAGGAAGCTACTCCTTTTCTGAACTTGCAGAACTACTTAAAATGACAGTGTGGTTGAAGTGGGGTCAGCATACGTAAAGGGGCAATGTGAGTCTGTCTGCCTTTAGAAAGCCAGTGTCTATGCAGCTGTGCACACGCCGTCCAGAGGAGAGAGTGGTGTACACCTGTGGGACAGTGTGGCTTCATCGTCATGTTCTGCTTCCACTGGGAAGTGTTTGCAGCATGAGTCTATTGAGTTTCCTCCTACCTGTCTCAGTCCATGCTGCCTTGTAGAGTACAAGGCCACATTAACAGCAACGTGTTAACCATGGATGGCTCTGTTGAGTGCTAGTTCATCATTTAGTAGCAAGACATTCCCAGGGAAATATTTCACTTTCTGACTCCACTTCAACCAAGCTTCACAATCATTATTGTTGTGTAAATACTTAAATTGTTTAAAACATATATAGTATGTGTATATACAAGCATTTATTTGGTGAAAAAAATTCCTTGGAATCTAAGCACCCACCCCCTATACATTAATTCTTATAGGGAAATTGGATTTGCTTAATATCATTTCATTTAAAGAAGCATTTTTCAGGAACATCACTACAACATCAAGTGAGAAGTTACTGTACATTGGAGACAGTTAAGCACATACTTGCTATCAGTGCTGGGTTAAGGCATAAGATAACTAAAATACGAGGTACAGGACTATGTAGCACTTTAAAGACTAACAAGATGGTTTATTAGATGGTTTATTAGTCTTTAAAGTGCTACATAGTCCTGTATTTTGTTTCAGCTACATCAGACTAACACAGCTACATTTCTCTTTCTAAAATATGAGGGGCCTCTAAAAAAGAGAAAAATTGACTCAATTTAAAATTTTATCAAAATTGGTTGATGAATAAAGATCAAGGAGATATGGTATAAAGAAGATTCTCTTTAAATATAGATAATTTTTTCAAGTATGATGAAATAGACACAAATACCCTTACCCTACCCTTACACTTCACTAATTGTTCAGCATTGAGAGATGGGAGGGGAAAAACAGCAATTGCATTTGTAAAATTAGTATTTCTAGGAGTAAGCCTGCTATCAGTCTCTTAAGACAGCATTTTGTTGGCCAGCTGCCACTGGTAAAATTCTGACTGTGCCTTCATAACTTATTTAAACAAATAAATAATCTCACTGCCAATAAAACTGAGAAAAACGTGAGGTCGGAGATGGCATATCGTGAAGCAGTCCTGCAAGCTCATACATCCTAGGAGTGATGTCATCTATTGCACCCCCCCCCTTGGCTGGTAATCTTTTGTTTATAGTCCAGCATGCTCAGTCATATATATAGTGCCTTTGCTCCCATTTTTCTTCATTTTCTGAAGTATTAGTGTGTTCTTTTCTCTTCTGATGTGTACATATGTACAATTGTGTATTTTATTGCACACACTGTGTTCTGCATCATGCACTATCCATGCTTCACATGATTGAGTTAGCAGGTGATCACCTTACAGACTCGGGTTGAGTGGATCTTGAGGAGGACACACTTGTGTGTCGACTTCCATTTATCAGGTTTGGGAACCTTCACTGTGTTTTCATACTATGGCAAAAGAAAAATCCCAACAGTTCATTGTTTCATAGCAAAAATTAAATCAGAATAAAGATTTGCAAATATATATAGTCTGGATAAACTGTGTATTTCCCTATTGAAATTGATCAAATGTTTTTCATTTATTCATATGAATAGAAGGATAATTTTCCTTATTCATGGTGTAAAAATTATATATCCTTTCTTGTTTTCCTGTGAGAACATAAAGATTTGGGTTTATATGTTCAATGTCCTTTCTGTGAAAATAAAAAATTCATTTTTATAGTATGGAGCCTCTACACTTGATGTAGCTTAGGGCCTCAGGATGTTGTAACCAGGCCGTACTTGATATTATATAAAAGTGATTAAATCCAGAATCCCAAAAGTTATATCCAGGGAAGATCCCCTCTAACATCATATTAGCCCTGACAAATGCTGACTCTTTCTAGCAGTGTGTCATATTATTTAACTGACCCAAGGATCATTGTCAAGCAACAAATCAACACCTCTCATGGGTGTTTCTAAGGTATCTCTCACTGTCAGTACCTGTGTTGACTTCCTTTTCTGCCTCCTTCCCAAAGACTGGGAGCAAACCTCTGCTCGTGGGTTGCATCTCAAAATCTGCCAGATCTAAAGAAGAGCTCTGTGTAGCTTGAGAGCGTGTTGTTTTCACGAACAGAAGTAGGTGTAATCAAAGATATGACCTCACACACCTTGTGTCTGGGACCAACACAACTACAATACTGCAGAGAACTCTATTTAGCAGTTAACATCTGAGTCTTTCCCTCTCCCTAATCCTGACACATGTGGTCTGGAAAAGTTACACAAATATATTCTTGTGCTATCTGCTCTTTTTCACAGCCTGGTGAAGCTGAAGATGCAGCTGAATGCTGAAGGAAAAATTCCTGTCAGGAAGTGAGTACAGGCATTTATGTCTCATTGTGCACTCACGTCAAAAACAGAGCAGGCGGTTGAAGGGATGGGATCTCAGGCTAACTTTGTCTGCCTTGCTGGGTTTCTGGTCCTTCCGCCAGGAAAAAAGCAAGGGACATCAGCCTCATTTGGCTGTCCCTAGAAGGGGTTCAGGCCACAGGGAATATGCCTTGGTTCTGGAGAGCCTACTAGCAGGAGCTGCCCTGCTTCTGTGGCAAAAAGAAGCCTGGGATTAGCACTCTGATCTCTATTAGAGATCAACAACCAGGGCTGGTCTGGGTTATATAAAGTCTCATTTGTTCGGGCTTTGTTTTGCAAATGCAAGTCCAAGGCTGGGTAAGATCCAAGTCTCATTTTAGGAACACTCCAAAAGCTTAAGGGCTTCTGGTCCTGGTCCATCTCTAAATGAGCGTTCTGCCTGGCTGGCAGCCGTGCTGGCATGCCTGTGATTTTTACTGCCCTCTGGGAATCCTGAGCTGATTTGTTCTTTAATTGTTTTTCCATTATCTTTGTATAAAATCTTTGGACCTTTTCCCCAGCTTGACACCACTGTATCTCCACTGATTTCAGCAGTTACTCTGGATTTACACCAGAACTAATGAGAATAGAATCAGGCTTGAGTCCCTATTCCTCCGTGGGTCAGTGCTTGTGCTGGTGCAGAAATGGAGGGGATGTGATTTGTACACTCCTTCTGCAGAGCACAGTTAGTCCATCTGGTGCACACCAGAGCAGCCATTGCAGCAACGTAGAAATGCTGGGACACAGGATTCCCAGCTACGCCCAAGTTCTTCAATTGCTCCCTTACGTGTTGCAATGGCCTTCTCCAAGGGATCACGGCACAGCCTCTGCCTCTTAGAAAAGGGCCTCTGATGCTAAAAATAATCTCGGCAGGTCTGACGACCCCTTCATGCTGGTTTAATTGGTGCAATGCAAAGGGGCTCTAACGCAGGGTTGAATTTCCCTGATGCTGTATATATTCTCTTCTATATTAAGAATAAAATTTACATTTCTAGGAAATTTACATTTGCTCTACCTTCATTTTTGTACCTTGTAATAACCCTACCAGAGGCAAATGCTAATCAGTATACTAAATATACTGCCTACTGTGTCTTATCACTTACCGGTAACTATTCCAAGCAGAATCTGTGCCTGCTAACCATATTACTGGGTGGCTGGTTATTACTCAGTCAAATATTATTTTTAAAAAAACTACACCCAGAAATTCAATTTGTCAGAAATCAGCATATTCAAAGGAGTCTTTAAAATGTTCAGTCTTTTAATGATTAGCCACACAATACAAGTGTCTCAGCCTTTAAAATACAGCTGGCCAATATTATTGCAGTGAGAAAACAGCATATTCTTATTTTAAAAAGGGTTTTGAAAACTACCCTGGATGCTGTACATCTCCCATCTGTCTAGTCTCAGCATGGTTAGTCTCTCAGGGAGAGGGGCTGGGTAGACCAGAGAGGTGAAAATACCAGGCTGTCTATAAAACCTCATCTCACAGAGACTCCAGCCACTAGGGACAGAAGGAGCCAAACCCAGTACTGCCACACTGAGAGGGAAGGGGATAGAACCCAGACAGGGCTATCTCTTCCCCCTGGACCCAAAATTGTGTAGGGGAGACCCTCCTCCCCCGACACACTTTGGGTGCTCTAGGACTCATGTGGCCTTGGGGGAGATCTGCAGAGGAGCCAATCAAAGACCCTTCTCCTCCCCCAAAGCAAGGACCTCTGGGTAGTCCAGTCAAACTGTACAGCATTCTCAGACTGTCTCTGCCCTGGCCTGACTGGCTTTTTGCCCCAACATTCTTTCCTCTCCGCCCCCCCCCCCCAGTCCCTTCTCCACAGCTTTATTTCAGATCTGCCTCCTACCCTCTTCCCCCCAGCCCTGGTCTCTTGCTCCCTGCTTTCTGGTTGTGACAAAGTGGCTCATCAGCCAGCACATTTTCTCATGATTGGGCACTGTGTTGTAGGGCTTTCCCCTCCATTACCCTCCCCCCACTGACCTGCTTACCCATACATCCTTCTGCAGGGTCCTCAGCAGAAACTAAAGTTGGTTTTGGATGGGGAAACTTCTCAATTGAAGCAGCAGTGGAAAACTCCTGTAAAATATTAGTTCTCAGTCCTCAGGGGTATTTATGTATTGATATAAATGGGCGTTAGGTACCTAAATAACCTTTAAAGGGTTTGTACATGACATCTCTCCATAGAAGTGTGTGTTCTCTTTCTCTCTCTGACCCAGTTTTGCAGTGCACCCTTTTGTCCCTCTCTCTGATTGTAGCGCTCAAGTACCCACCGCATCTACTCCCACACATTGTCTGATGGCACCTGCCAATGGCCCCAGCCCTTGCTCTCTCTTACTGCTCTTCCCAAATCGCTCTGTGTCACTTTTGCAGGCTCTAACTGTCCTTTTCTTCCTCAGTATTTTTCAGATGTTTCCTGCAGACAGAAAGAGGGTAGAAGCTGCATTACATGCTTGTCACCTTCCAAAGAGCAAGGTGAGTGACTTCTTAGAATATGCAGAGCTATCCTTAGCTCCAAGACAATTCCTTCCCTGACCCTGACCTCGATCTCGACCTCTTGACCGTGATGCTGATAGCGCTAAAACAGCACTAAAGAGACAGACATCACAGACCAGCCCTAACGTACTGTGAAACTGTACAATCAGTACTATGTTGTAGCTTTACCCAGTCCCCACCCATAATTACATCAATTATTATTATTTCTATTACAGTGTCACTTAGGGCCCCACTGTCATACACACTGCACAGATTCACAAGATAGTCATTGCCCCCCAAAGGGCTGACAGTCTCAATAGATAAGGCAGACAAAAGAGGAAACAAGGCACAAAGACTTGCCCAAAGTCACTCAGCAAGTCAATAGTGGAAATAGGAATATAGGCCAGACCCCTAGCTATCCACTCAATAACTGTGCCTTCCCAAGAAACACCAGGGACAACTCGCCACTTCCCCCATTGAAATAGCTTCCCCCAAAGCATCACAAATTATTTGTCCTGTTCCTCTAAATCTAAGCAATGTCTCTGATGATCTCTGTGCTAATTCACACCACCACAAACAGGGCTACTAGATGTACCACAGAGCAGAGTAGTAGGAACAACTGGCTCTAATAGAGAAGTGAAGGAGACATGGGTTTGCAATACATGTGAATTGCTGTTTCATTTGCAGAACGATGCAATCAATCCAGAGGACTTCCCTGAGAAGGTGTTTAAAACCTTTCTGATGAACCTGTGCCCCCGTCCAGAGATCGATGAGATATTCACCTCTCAGTGAGTCTTCCTCGTGCTGCAGGGGCCAGCTTTGTTTCATGAGGGGAAAAGACAGGCAAACAGGGGACAGTAAAGGAGGATAATATGGTACAACTGAAGCGAGATGACTGGGTTATAGGAAGTGACTTCAGTCTCAGTCCTGCTCCTAATGTGCAGGTCTCCACGTCACAAATAGCACCAATGGAATTGACATGCTTCCTGACAGCCTTAGTAAGGAGGGCAAGGCCTGGCTGGGGGTATGAAGACTGATCTATCTTTTTTGCTAGAGCCTTCCATGAATACAAAATTTGTTTCCACAGTTGTATCCCTAAAAATGAGCCGTGGATATCTGCCTCCACATCTGCGGATGTGGAAGCCTGTGGATATAAAGCAGATAGCCACATTTGTAGGGCTCTGGTCACAGGTCGCAGCTGCATCAGGTGGGTGGGAAGCACGCACTGCCAGTTTTGGTGCTTGAACCTGTGCAGTGGACAGCTAAAGAACATTAGACCACAGTTTTCAGAAATCACCAACAACTGTGGGTCCGTCTCTGTGCAGGCGGCCAAATTTGTGAGAATTTAAATGTGTTTGATTTTTCAGAGGTGAGTGCTCAGCTCTTCCTAAAAACCAGGCCCCTTTGTAGTGGCTCAAGTTGGGCACCAAAAGCCATTGATCACTTCTGAAAACCTTGGCCTCTAATCCGTGTAACCTTTCACCAGCACTAAACATATCTAGTTCAGAAATAAAATGCAGAGAAGAGGGGAGGGTGCAGCAAGGCTGAGGAGATGAGAGAGAGCTGAAGCGTTCAGAGAGAAAAGGCTCTTTAGGAAATGGTGCGAGTCCAGACAGATGGGTGTGCACAGCCAGCTGCAGGAAGGGTAAGTCTGGGTCTTGCTGTTGTAAGGGGTTTTCCAGTAACACCTAAATACGCTCCCTCTCCCCTTCTTCTCTGCTTTTCTGCCGTTAGCCATTCGAAAGCCAAGCCCTACATGACCAAAGAGCACTTGGCAAAGTTTATCAACAAGAAACAGCGAGATTCCCGCCTCAATGACATCCTCTTCCCTCCTGCCAAGCCAGAGCAGGTACAGGGTCTGATAGAGAAGTACGAACCCAGTGGGATTAACATCCAGAGAGGTGAGTCTTGTTGAGTATGCTGCCTAACTCTCTCTCTCTAGTGCTATGGAGACAATGTGGAAGCAGGGATCATCCTCTCACACTGCCCATTACACTGATACTTACCAGAGTGTCTGGAGCAGCCAGTCTAGGCTCCTGTGTTTCAGCATTACTCACCTGTGAGAGTGCCAGGCCACTTCCTTTCACACCTGTTAATAGTTTTGTTTTCCCTGCAGGGCAGTTGTCTCCCGAGGGGATGGTCTGGTTCCTTTGTGGCCCTGAAAACAATGTTGTATCACTGGACAAAGTAGTGCTGTACCAGGACATGACCCAGCCACTCTCACATTACTTCATCAACTCATCACACAACACCTACTTGACAGGTATCTGTGTTCTGGTTGAAACACCAATGCTGGGGATATTCTCCTAGTTTCAAAGCAGGAGTGTTGCACCAAGTACATGTACTGACATTGGAGATGGGTTTTGCCCCATGTGCCAGGTATGCTGGGCAGCAGCCAGGTAGTTTGTAAGGAATCAATACATTGGTAAGGATTTGAAAGGAAAAAGCATAGCTTCTTGGTAGAAAAGGCAGGACTCAGTGATGCCAGGCAAGGCAAAAGAACTAGGGAGATCAGCCTAAACATTCGAGCCAATGAGTCACAGTCTCCTTGTATCTGATGGATTCTTTTTTTGGAATGACCTGTCACCTGAGTGTGATAGGGTGTGTATAACATTTGCCACGCAGAAAGAGTGAGCAACTCTTTGCCCGCAAGCACATAAACATGGTCTTGTCTCATCTCCATGGCAGTGAAAGATTATGGCTTTACTTCATCTGACTATATAGACAGGCATGGGTCCTTAGGATGTAGGGACAGGTTCATGTCTCTCTTATAAGGATGTGAATGTTTAACTGGTTAACCAGTAAACCTTACCCATACTGGGCGAGGCTTACCAGTTAAGACTAACCGTTGTGGGCTCGGGAAGAGGGTTGCACCAGCCTTGCGGGAGGCCTGTCACAGTCAGGGGTTGCTCTGGCCTCTGCAGCTTCTTTCCACAGCGGGCCCAGGTGCCCTGCCTTTGGTGGTGTGGCTGCTCCAGCCAGAGGCAGGTGGGGGGCAATAAGTGCTCCCCCCCACCCCTCCCTTTAGTTGAGTAAGCAGTTAAACAATATGTTTAACTAATTAAACAGGATTTTACATCCCTACTCTCTTAAATGGCTGGCCAAGCGTCTCTCTCGAGTCCCAAGACTGAGCAGATGTGTGCCACTCTGTGTCTATCCCTGGGTAGATCATTACCCTACAAAATGATTGGGCAGGTGTATATGCTCTAAGAGTTCAAGGAGAAGCAACCAAGTGCCCTTCCCAAGCAGCTGGGCTGGTATATAATCCCATAGATTTGAAGGCAGGTCCGTACCCTTCCTGACAGTTGAGCAGGTGTAAATCCCTCAGGAATTCAAGAGCAGGTAGTTGTGTGTCTCTCCCAACTGATGGTCTGGTGTCTCTCCTGGGGACTGAGAGTAAGCGGATACCATCACTCCTCATTCCCCAGTGTGCAAAAAGTAAGCTGGTTGGTATAAGCCATGCTTTGCAGGAGGAAGACGTGTTAGGTAGGGCTCCACTGCCCACTTACCTAAAATCTTTCTGTGGGCTAAAGTGCATGCTTGAGCTGGGTGTGCTCAGAGCTCTGTTTCTCCTTCTTATTCGTGCCCATGCAGACTGCACTCACATAAACACAGCAAACTAGTCTCTTCTTCCCTCACCCCTCTCCAGCTGGCCAGTTTTCTGGCATCTCTTCTCCTGAAATGTATCGTCAGACCCTGCTGGCTGGCTGCCGTTGTGTGGAGCTGGACTGCTGGAAGGGTCGTCCCCCAGATGAAGAGCCCATCATCACCCATGGATTCACCATGACAACTGAGATTCTCTTCAAGGTAGAGGATTGTCTCCACCGATTATTTGTCCTGATTTTCTACTGAATTCTGTCTCCTCTGCACTAAATGGATGAAATAGCAGAGAGATGGGCTGGGTGTATGGCTAGGTGAGCTCTATTCAACAGGAGAGCCCAATGTGTAGGTTAATTGGGGGAAAGTAGATAGATGGGGGAGAGTGGTGGGGCTCTCCATATGGATAAGTCTAAATAAATGAGGTGAAATTCTTGTGAATAGTCAGCTAGAGAGACGAAAAGGTGGTTAGGTGGACAGAAAGATGTATGGTTGAGTGGATGAGTGCCTAAGGGTTGAAGGGGTGTGTAGGCGGATGGATGAGTGAGTAAATGAAGAGCTGTGTGAGTTCAGACACATGGCAAGCACCAGGCATCTTTTCAGAAGACCAGGAGGTTGAAGAGAGAGACTTGCTATCTTCTACAGGTTGATGTCTACCGCAGTTTGTAATGTTCAATATTGGCACTGTGGGGGGTTATTCCTTTTAACCTGTCCATGCCATGGGAGCATATGATATGCCTCCAGCACAGTACCAGCCATCTGGGATGTTGTTCGTACAGCTTCCCTCACTGTTCCGCTCAAAGGCTCCATAGGGCAAGGAGCCAGCCCCAGGGTCACACACCGTTGTGTAGTTACCTTGCTCTTTGCTCTAGAGGATTTTGTTTTAGTGCATATAATGACATAAATTACAAAAACCCACACATGTTAAAAATCGCAAGACTGTACTCACTTCCCAGAGTCCAGTCAGGCAGAGCTCAGATCCCACCAGCCAGAAGCCACATTTTAATAGCTCCCTTGTGCGTTCTCTGTGTCCCTCACCCCCAATTCTCCCAATTCATTATTACCAAGCCATATGAAAAAACAAACCCTTTCTCCTGTAGTGCACAGATTCTTTGAGCTGTCTGTAATATTCAGTGTTGGTAATTTCCCTGGCTAGCTCTTTTGGTAGCATGGTTGCTTTTGCATAGCAGTTCACTGTAGATAAGGCAAATCATACCACAACTGTGTATTACGAAAGCTATAATTGCACTGAGGGGTTCTGCGAAACCATGTGAAACTATTCCTCAGGATGGAATTATAGCCTGTTAACGCAGCATGAGCCATGTTTTTAGTTTATATAATACATTTATCCTCTTGTCTCCAGCTCCTTCCCTTCTCCAGCCCCCGTCCTTCTAATAGCATCTTTTGTCCCCACTCCTCCTCCTGAATTTGTAGCAGCTTCCTTTGACATGTCGCTCAAATGACCTCCTGAAGTGGCACTGGAGCCCGCCTTCCTTAGAGATAAACTGCTTGTTGAATCAGGGTTTCGAGGAAGGGGGGCAGTTACACAGATTGAAGTCATTTGGCCACATTTAAACCTGGCTTTATGCCACTGTCTTCCTCAGGCTTACACCAGAGCTGAATTTGGCCCACTGGATATAACTGTAGTCCATGTGCTACATAATGCAGTATACAATGGACTTGTATGATATCACTGAATGAATGGAGCAGGAGTATGCGTAGGCAGATAATTATACAGGAAAAAACTATGCTCCTGTAACCTGCCAATTAGCAACAATGGGAAAGAAAATAGAGAAAAGTTCATGGCAGTATAACAGGAGTCTGGGGAAAATAGTATTTTAACAAATCAATAATGTTGAGAAAATTTCCATGGTACCAGCATCTGGAATGTTAGTAACTGCTGGTTGCTGAGCATTTCGGTTTGCTGTGCTACTAGACAATCAGGATCAAGCAGGTTTTTATAGGAACTACAATGACAAACAAATGGACAAATTCAGGGGAAGTGTGAGGCTCAGTAAGTCATGAGGGAAGAAGGCACCTGAAGAGTTCAAGTGGGATTTCAATAATTTCTCCCCCACCATTAACTTCAGCCTGGACCAGTCCACACGAGAGATCCACTTCCTGGACACTACAGTGCAAATAAATGACAGTAATATGAACACTACCTTATATTGTAAATGTACCAAGTGCTACAATTAACTACAAGCCTTCAGTTTTCACCCAGGATGATCCATTGTTTACAGCCATGCCCTAAGATACAACCGCATTTGTTCCAATCTCTCAGACAAACACCTAAAGGATCTCTAGCAGGCATTCTTAGAATTAAAGTACCCCCCTGGGGAAGTGATGAAACAGATTGATAGTGCCAGAAAGGTACCCAGAAGTCACCTACTACAAGACAGGACCAAGTGGGAAAGTATCAGAACACCACTGGCCATCACCTACAGCCCCCAGCTAAAGCCTCTCCAGCACATCATCAAGGGTCTACAACCTGCTCTGGAAGACGATGCCTCGTTCTCACAGACTTTGGGAGGCTTGCCAGTACTCACTAACACCCCCCCCAACCTGAAGCAAGTACTTACCAGCAACTATACACCACACAACAGCAACACTAACCCAGGTACCAACCACTGCAACAAACCCTGTTGCCAACTCTGTCTGTATAGCTACTAAAGTGACACAAACATAGGACCTAGCCACATCAGCCACCGCATCAGGGGGCTCATTCACCTGCCCATCTACTATGTGCTGTCATGTGCCAATAATGTCCCTCTACCTTGGACATTGGCCAAACTGGGCTCTCTCTACACAAAAGAATAAATGGACACAAATCAGACATCAAGAATGTAATGTTCAAAAACCAGTAGGAGAGCACTTCAGTCTCCCTGGACACTCAGTAATAGATTTGGAAGTTGCCATACTTTAGCAAAAAGCTTCAAAACACACTTCAGCGTGAAAGTGCAGAGCTGGAATTCATATGCAAACTTGACACTATGAGACTGGGAGTGACTAGCTCACTACAAGAAGTAATTTCCCTCTTTTGGTATTCACACCTTCTCATCAATTGTTGGGAATGGGCCAATCTACCCTGATTGTATGGACTTTGTTAGTCCTGGTCCACTGCATAGTGATATAACACTCCCATCTTTGCATGTGTACATATACCTGCCAAACTGAAGTTTCCATTTCATGCATCTGAGGAAGAGGGGTCAAGCCCATGAAAGCTTATGTCCAAATAAATGTGTTGGTGCCACAGGACTCCTTGTTGTCTTTATACCATATTTAGTCTTCCTCTAGATGCAATTACTTTGAATTGCACCCATGTAACAAGGTATACCCTGGCCCTCCTATGTCTTAAGCATCACCGCTGAGTGTGACGTATTCAGTGTAAAAGAACCTAAGGGAACCCAAGTTGTAATTCACATGCTGAGGGACCAGAAGGGAGGAGTGTGGGAAAAGGAGGTTTAGTCGTGTCTGGGCGAGTCTCTGGAAGTGATCAATTCAGAGATGTGAAAGCTGTGTGGCTACTCGGAATGAAATCTGTCTCAGGACACTATAATAATGTTGTTTGTCTCCTCTTGTTTAGGATGCCATTGAGGCCATAGCAGAAAGTGCTTTCAAAACCTCTCTCTACCCAGTGATCCTGTCCTTTGAAAACCATGTTGACTCGTGAGTATCCAGTGGTTGCTGGTGGGCTCATCTCTGGGGAACATGCATAAGAGAATTAATATTTTTGTTGTCTGAGAGGGAAGACAGAGGCAAGCAGCTGCCTCCCACTTGGCTGTGGTTTCCCAAGGGCCTGAGCCTGGCAGTAGTAAGGTGAAGCACTGGAGTTGCAGTATTAGGAGTTTTTCTTGGAGGGACCAGAGATGGCTGATGCCAAAAGATGAGTTGAAAGGTGCAGAGTAAGTGAGAGAATTAAACCAGGGAATCCCATCCTGCCACTGCCATCCAACCTCCCTCAAAATCCATCACCTAGCATCAGGGAGGGGATAGGGCAGATGCTGTTAGTCCTAAAGCAGGGTTCCAGGGAGCCTGCGTGCGAGATCAGGATAAACCGAGATTAGAATTAGCCCCTTGGGTGGGGTGGCAGGGTGTGCACGCTGGAGAAGGGTTGCTCATGCTCTTTTCCAGACTCAGTAGATTCATATCTCACTCTTGTTTTATCATATTATTCTTTAGGCCCAAGCAGCAGGCTAAGATGGCTGAGTACTGCAGAACCATATTTGGGGACATGCTGCTGACAGAGCCACTAGAAAAATATCCAGTGAGTGGAAGATGGAGATGAACTTTTATTGGGGAGAGGGAGCACCATACACACGGGGATCACTCTCTAGTGCTGCCTAGCTCAGCAACCTATATGGCAACTCTGAGGATCCTTTTGTGGCAAGAGGGAGGAGGCTTATAAAGGCATTGAAGTCAGTGAGCCTGGAGACGGGCAGAGAGAAGAGACAATGGAAATGGGGCTGGGTGCTGAGCAACTTGCTGAACTTTTCACCTTCAGGGCCACATTTTTTTAAACAAGAGACCTGATTCTGCTCTAAGTTAGACCTCTGGGACTTCTTCAACTCTAGAATCAGACCCCACATGAGTTGTGCATGTGAATATATGTGTGCAGACATAGCCAGATGTAATACAGGAGGTTTCTGGGGGCACTGTTGAGAGGGTCAATTCAGGGCAAATAGCTTAGAGACAAGGCTGGGGATCCTCCACTATAATGCACACATAACCAGTTACAAAGAGCACATCTGTTTACCGCACTGGCTAGCAAGAAAGCATACAAGCCATTTCCTTAGATACTCCAGTTCTCTTATGCCACCACCAATACCACTCCCTACACAGATGAGACATTATGAAAACCAATCTTACCAAATCAAAAAAGGTTCTTTTGATCCCCAAGGACAAGCCATTCCCAGGTCAATTTATAACTCAAGATCTTATCCTGAAAAGTATCCTTTAGGATCTAAAATCTAAAGATTTAATCATGAAAAGAAAGAAAGAGCTAACATTGTTATAGAAATCAGACTACATACACTATTTGTAAAGTCTTGATGGAGGCTTATAGCAGAGATGAAATAATCTTAATAGTCTTAAATCAGGTCTCTGGAATACATTTATTTATTAGGATGGGTCATCAGTCCTTTGTCTGAAGCTTCAGTTCATAGCAAAGATGCTCCAGAAGTGAGAAGCTGGATTAAAGACAAAATGGAAGAAGCTCCAGGATCCTTTTTATATCATTAGCTATGTGGCGTGACTCCCATTGTTCCCTGTGGAAAAATACAGCTACAAAATGGAGTTCATCACCTGAGCAAGTCATCTGTCCATTCATGACTCAGTACTTTTCAGGCAGCAGCCATTGCTCCCATGCTGGTCTGAACGTTCACAGAAACACTTATGAGATGTGGTTTGGCACCTCTCAGGGCCCACTGCCAGTCAAGTAGTTCTAGTCACTTGACTAGCAATCCTGTCCAAGTCTCCTGTTGATGTCTCCTAGAAGCAAACATTTGAAATACAAGTGCAGAGCCAATACACATAACTTCAAGTACAAAAACGATGCATGTATTTGCACAGTACAGACAGACTTAGCGAATCATAAGCTTTCTATAGATACCTCACTTGATCCACTTTACATAAGATTTGGTGCAAATATACAACTGTGGTTGCAACAATGACTTGTATGTTCACATTACAATCCAATAATATCACACGAGGTAAGTAAAATATGCAGCTGCATTCACAGAGAGTGGAGTGCATGTCCACATAAGTGATTGCACATACAATTTTCATGTACAAATCATATTACTTTTTTTGTAACCCCCATGCACATTAGTATTGCTGTGCCATAAATATACATGGTACTTTGCAGAAAAATTTAAAAACATCAGTGTCCCAAAGTGCTTACAGTCCACAGTAAAGCAAGAAACCCTGAGGGATGGGATGTTGGGGTGTTGGATGGTAGGCAGTGGCTATAGCAATAGGTACAAACATGCAGTACCTCTTGGGGATGAATCATGATAGGCAGACAAGATAGAGCACCTGAAAATCATCTGTTAGTTGGATGGATACACAGGGACATCTGAGCATCCTTTCAGTGGTACTGGATGCAGGGAGAAGTGTGGCTGGAAGCAAGCATGGCACAAGCAAACACCAAGATGAAAAAAGTGTGGGCTGTAGGTAGAGAAAGCTATAAAAACAGAGTAGGGCGCCAAAGTAAAATTGGCAGCCAGATGGCAAAGATACAGGAGATGGCTGGCTACGTAAGCAGATGGGTGGATACAGATACAGAGGGTGCAGACAGGGCAGTGTGCAGGCAGACAGGTGAGTGGAGATGTTCACAGATACTGATGGACAGCTGAGTGTTTGAGCTCTGCCTCTTGGTAGGGGAAATTCAATAAGGTCTTTCCTCTGTTACAGCTGAAGCCAGGTGTCCCCTTGCCAAGCCCTCAGGATCTCTTAGGGAAAATCCTGATTAAGAACAAAAAGAACCAATCTGTGCCTGAGGACAGGCGGGACTCTCTGAAGAAAGACAGGAATGAAGCTACTGACCAGCCTGTCCCTATGGATGGTGATGATACCGGTACAATATGAAGTGGGGGAGGGGATTTATTCAGCTCCGATGGGATGGCCTGGCCCTTTGGAGAAGGTCCAGACCTGCCCAGTGTTATTTCTAGAGATCTAATCTCATACATAAACTCAGGCACATCAGAGTGGAGGGTGACAGGGATCAGTTCTGCAGAATAGAATTACATTTTCAGACATGTTATAGCACTAATAGCAACACTGGAGCCTTAAGAGATCATGTTACTAATATACTGGCTATCTGCCAGCTGTTCTTTTTCTCCTGAGATGCACTGCTGCATATACTGGCTGTTGATCTGATGTATGCATGACTCTCTGGCCCTTGATTCCTGTCCTACATTGTCATTGAGTAGCTCTGTGGAATCCAGCAAATTACACCATGACATATTTCCTAAGCATGAATATTTTGGAAGCCTCCCCCAGATTTTTTCATCTCTTCTGAGTCTTATACTTGGAGACCTCAAGACAGAACAAGTGAGATTTCAGCCCATGTAGTCTCTATGCTCCTGTCACACTAGACTAGAGGCAGAGAGGGCTGCAAGAATACAAGAACAGCTCCTCTGAAAAATAGCTAGGAGTAAGGATTTACAGTAAATCCACTTCCAGATTTGTCCCATTAGGCTTGACCCTGATGGAAAAGTGGAATTACAGTCCACTCCTCATGGAAGCAGCCTATGAAGGGAGGCTGGAGACTTTGGGGATACAGCCAACTTAGTTTCTGATACTGTTATTTGGGGCTAAGGAGACCAGTAAGAGGATGAACTGAATTATTTGAGTGCAGCAGCCCAGAATGGTGCTTCTCCATGTTCAGCTGCAGTTGTACAGGTACAGACCTCTTTCTTGTTCCCATGTTGACACTGGGAGGGATTTCCATTCAGAAAAAAGGAATGTTTCCCTTGCTAGTGGAAACAGCACTAGAGGATGTGTTGGCAATCTTTCATGCTATTCTGTCTAAATGTGCTGCTGGGGTGCACTGTGTATGCTTAGTCTGGGCAGGTGATGTGACTGAAGAGGACCCAGAGGAAGAGGAGGAGGAATCTGGAAACTTGGATGAAGAACAGATTAAAAAGATGCAGTCGGATGAGGTAGTGTCACTGATCTTTCCACTTTTGGCTCATTTGCCTGTTCTGAATAGTGATCCTATCACAACTTATTGTGGGGTCCAGTCACATGATTTAATCTAAGTTCCCCTTTCACCTGTCCTCACTAGGCTTGAGAGTCCAAGCTGTACCTCAAGTCGCAACCTCAAAGCAACGTCTACACAGCTGCTATTAGTGTGCTCATGTGAGCACTGCTAGCACAAGTCTAGCCTAGGGCTGGAACGCTTGCTTCCAGATCTAGTGTAGCCATAACCTTAGAGACTCAAATGTGAATGTGTTGTTTTTTCTGGGAGATGTCTCTTCATCTGCTTATCCTCATTTTGTTTAGGGCACTGCTGGCTTAGAAGTGACAGCTTACGAGGAAATGTCCAGCCTGGTCAATTACATCCAGCCCATCAAATTTGACTCCTTTGATATCTCAACAGGTAAGAAGGATTCTTGTCTTTTCACTATTCTAAATGTTTTCATTGAAGCAGCTGGTATGAAATTTCACATATTGAAAATCTCCAGCTATTTTGACTGCAGCTGTGTTTGAAGATACTTTGTTGCCCCCAAAGCATCTTCTTTTACCCTCCTTGCTGTCTCTTACAGTAGCAAACATGGACATGTGCTCACACATCCTTCTTTGTAGTCAACAAGTCAAATTATACTCTATTACACTAGTGAAAATCCACAATAATGCCACTGCTATTCATGGAATTATTATGGTGTAAATGGGAGCAGAATTTAGTTCAGCCTGTATCAGTATATGTGACTGGTCTTTCTTTTGAGTGGGGATTCCCCCTGCTGAGTGATGGAGAAAGCTGTACACATGTAACCATGTGAAATGCACCTCATTACAACAGACACACCAAGTTAATCAGATTCTCAAACCTGGACCAGTTTTGAGTGAACTGGGCTGATTCATGGTGTCAGTGAAAAACTTGATAAAATGCAGAGCTTTTCATTGAGCTTTGCTATCAGTGTTTGGCTTCACTTGAACATACAACTCTAAGGGGAAACAAACAACTCCTTAACTGGCATCAAGTAAATAATTTATCTTTTCCACATCTCTACTATAAGAGCTCTCTGTGTCTGGGAGATTATAATGTGTGATTTGGAAACAAAATGAACTGGGGATAAACTGTTGCTATATGTTTTCTATAAAAGGGTGAACTTCCTATCATCCCTCCCTTTTTGAAACTGATCCTCTGGATGTGTTCATTTGCCATCCCTGTCCCACTAAACCCAATCCAAATCCCAACAACTCCAATAAATCTTTGAGTCCTTCCTCCAGCCCCTTTCAGAGGTGGCGGTGCCTGGTTGGAGGCGTCTTGATCTTATAACAGGCTACCCGGGGAAAGGTATGGGTAGGTCCATGAGGAAAGAGACAGGCTGGGTATTTCTTGGTCTGAGGCCCAGCATGAATGTGGAATGCTTTGATTGTGGTATTTGGCAGAGTGTGAGATGAGGTGCTGGGAGTGCCTATCTTTCAAACATTTTCCTGTTTCATATTCCCAGAGCAGAACCGAAGTTATGTCATCTCCTCCTTCACTGAAATGAAGGCTTATGATCTACTAACCAAATCTCCTGTGCAATTTGTAGAGTATCCTTTTTGCTAGAAGAGCTCTTAGGCAGCTGATGCATTTTAATTGGACTATTACTCCCTGTCATATAGTATCATTCTGGTGAGATGTATGACAATGTTGCATAGACCCTTGAATAAGATAGAGACAGCACAGCTTACTTTGAGGCTCAGAACCTTGTTAGCTTTTATTCGCAATCTATGGAAAGTACCAAGTACATATAGAGCTCAAACATGGTAATATTACCAGGGGAACATGTAGGTCATACGGGTCACAGGGCTTCCTGATAAGATGTCTGCTGCCTTCTAGCAGGCACAGTCAGACATACCAAATGCTTGTTGTTAAGCATGGAGCACACCATGTTACATAGGGAGGCAGGAGGAATGGGGTTCTTGCTTTGATAACAAATCTTACAGCATCTTGTGTTTATAACACTGGATGTCACCCAGCATCCAGCAGCCATTTCAGACATAAAAGAACCTCATAAGCTGGCACTGGGAGGTAGTCCCAGCACACACATGCATAGGCCATTCCAGACCTGTTTCCTATGGAGTAACTGCAGATATAACAAGCGACAGATGAGCAGGATTTACCCCAAGGGCACCCGGATGGACTCCTCCAACTACATGCCTCAGATGTTCTGGAATGTCGGCTGTCAGATGGCGGCCTTAAACTTCCAGACAATGGGTGAGTTGCAAGCTGTCCCATGCTTATGGGTGGGGTTGTTGCTTTTATTACACCTGCTCTTATTTCTCCTCTTTTCTTTACTGGGAATTCCCAGTGTTACCATGTGCCTCCGAACAAACGTGCTAGCCGTTAGCACTACCCTTGTCTTGTAAAATTCTGCCTCTGCATGGAGATCTCTGTTTCCAGCTGAGCATCTCATTTGCAGACAGAGCCTTTTTCAACAGCACTAACTGGATGATCCTGCATTACAATACCCGTGAACTCCACCCTCTCATATACTATCCATGCAGTCAGTATCTGCAGAAATCATCTTAGACAAGCCTAATTTGATTTTTCAGGTAGTGTGTGGAGTTGTAATGGTTAACAGGCCGTGGGAGGCACA
Source organism: Apalone spinifera (assembly GCA_030068395.1). Taxonomy (NCBI): domain Eukaryota; kingdom Metazoa; phylum Chordata; order Testudines; family Trionychidae; genus Apalone; species Apalone spinifera. Next base: position 56,161,735 of record CM057848.1, on the reverse strand, counting down.
GCTACCCCTAAGCCACACATGCTGCTAGTAGGCAGCATGCCCAACTAGACACCTCCATGAAGAGGTCCTTCCCTCTGCCAGACTCTAGCATTTTCCCTGCCTACTACTGTTTCAAATGTTGATCTGGGGTGGGCAGGAAAGGGCTTCAGGGCTCCCCCTTCCCATGTCCACTTCAGGACTGCAGGGTGAGAAGGTGTGGTGGAAGGGCCACTATCTGACTGTCTCTCTCACACACAACACATGTGCACGAGTGAGAGTATAGGAGAGAGGCAAGACGTTGAAGCTACACAAATTCAGACTGGAAATAAAGTGCGGATTTGGAACTGTGAGGATAACTAGCCACTGGAAGAGTTTACCAAGGATTAGGGTGGATTCTCCAGCATTGGCAAATGTAGATCATGATTAGGTCTTTTTCTAAAAGACATGCTCTAGTTCAAAGAATTATTATTTGGGAGAAGGTCTCTGGCCTGTGCTGCACAAGAATTGGACTAGATGATCACAATGGTCCCTTCCAGCGTTGGGATCTATAGATGGGAGGGGGAGAGGGAAAGTGGAAGAGAGGGGAAGTAAAAATGACAGTGGGAGAGACTGGTAGAAAGGAGATCATACTGTGTATGGGGCATAAAAAGAATAAGGAGCAGAGTAAGTGAATGGCGAAGGAAGGAGGAGAAGGCAGACATTAACAGGGGAGCAGAGTGAGAGAGGTTAGAAATAGGAGCGTATTCATTTGACACACAGAAAAGCAGGAATACTACAGGGAAGGTTCAATACCTAATTCTGCCACTGATTCACTGTGTGACCTGAGCAAGCCACTTAAACAAATGGGGAAACTGAGGCATGGAGGTTAACATCTGCTATGGTACTTTTTCCAAGAGGATGGCAGGAAAATGTGGATGAAAGTTGCAACAAAGATAGTCACTACAGCTCCTTGATATATACAGACCTTGCTGCTGCACTCTCACAGAAATTCCTCTCTGTGTCTTCCTGTCTCCATCAGATGTCCCCATGCAACAGAACATGGCCCTCTTTGAGTTCAATGGCCAAAGTGGCTACCTTCTCAAACACGAATTCATGAGGCGTCCAGACAAGCAGTTCGACCCTTTTTCTGTGGACCGCATTGATGTGGTGGTAGCAAGCACCCTGTCGATAACGGCAAGTACAAGCCACTTGTAGTCCAGTGGTCTGGGTGCTACCCAGCTGTGCGGGTGGTGTGGGTTCTACTCCTTCTGCAGCTTCCATAGAAGGGATTTGAGCAGTTGTCTCTGAAATGACTGTTCAGTTGCTGGTCCAAGAGGTGGTCTGCCTGGTGTTTGCCACCACATCCTGTTCTGCTGCAGTTCCACTTTAATTCTATCATGGAGAGTCACGAGACTAGCAAGCAGCCTTGTGGGTGTGTGCTTAACATGTGTTAGCTTAGGGTTCAAATCCCCCTTTATTTTTGCAGAGAAGGGATTTGAACCTTCATCTCTTACTTCTCAAGAGACTGGCCTAAGTGGTGGGCAAGGTGCTATTCTAATCTGAGGCCTCTCTTGCTCTTTTCTGCTGAAACTGCTCCACTTTCAGTACATAGTCATTGGGCCAAAGCCCAAATAAACAGTCTTGTGGAGCTTACTGGATGGGTATGTGCCCAGCAGGTGGGAAGTTAGCGGTCACATCCCCTTGTTGATCTCTTATCTTTCAACTAAACCACGGGCACCCTAGGGTGGACTATGAGTCTCGTTGTAGTCCAGGGCTTTGCGTGTTTGCCCCTTGAACAGTGCAATCCTGAGAAGGGATTTGAACGTTGATCTCTTACTTCTCAAATGAATGGCCTAATTGCTGGCCTGGTAAGAAGTGAGGGCTCCTTCAGACTCTTCTGTTGGTGGCTGGTCAGAATCAGTAAATATGAAATGAGAATTGGGCCACTCAATTCTTGTGACTCCCTCTGTGCCCCTGTGGTTTGGGTCCCTACCCAAGAGGTGCTAGTTCAAATCCTCTTTCTGCTTGTTGAGAAATGAGTGGCTGTGTCATCTATTACCATCAAGTGTTTCACTTTAATTATATATTAACTAGGGCACAGCAAGTCTCCAAAGCCTTATATGGTATGGGGGTTAGAACCCTTACTTAGGATGTGAGTACCCCTGGATCAAATCCTTGCTCTAGCAGGTAGGAGGGCCTCTAGTGTGTGGGAGCATAACCATATATCTGGTCAAGAGGCCATTTGCAGCCTTTAATTAAAGAAGAAATTGCTGCTGAGCAGTAACACCTCCCCCCCCCAACACTTTTGTCCACCATGATTAGAATACAGGCCCAGCTTGTGGCAGCCCCCAAGGCACTCCCCTGTTCTTTTGAGGGATATGAAATGGGGACCCCCACCTCCTGGGGAGAGTCACTGGTGAGCAATCTCTGTCTGAATCCCCTTCCCGTTCTAAGAAGACAACAGCCTCTTGAGATAGAAGATTCAAATAAGGATGGCTCATCAGAAAGGACAGTCACCTCAGAGGCAACAAATCCACATGCAAACCCCTACTGAATAGGGAGCTGGGGGAATTGAACCAGGATCTCCTACAACCCAAGCAAGTATCCTAACCAGAGAGTGAGGGTTAAGGGAGAAGCTGCTGCTTGTGGAGGCAAGCTCCACCCCTGCACTACCCAGGCTCCTTTGTCTCCCTCTTCTCTCTGCTCACCCATTCCAGCCAAATCTGTGAATCCAAATGTAGCAAATGACATGCTCCATTTTCTTTAGAAATACATTTCAGAAGAGTGAGCTTTTCTTCAAATGTTTTCCATTGCATGCCAGGTTGTGAAAACTAGACGTGTAGAAGATACCTAATTAAAAGCACTAAAATTGGGAATAAAAAAAGTCAGTTTTTTTTATACACCATGAATTTTGTCATAGATTTATTTGCAAAAACTCTGTAGTAAGGACCTGCTGAATATAACATTAAATATTATGGAATTCATGATGCAGCCCTCTCAGTTTTAGAGTTTCTATTTTAAACATACTTTTAAGCCTTCATAAAGTAATCATTCCAGATTACTACATGTTTAACTCACTGAAACAAAGACGTTATTTTAAATTAATCAGTCAGAGCAGTTTAGTGTGTTCATAACAAAGTTCACTGCTTTTAGAAAAATGGAAAACTTGTTATGAAAAGTAACACAAAATAAATTTGTCGTGTTAATGAAATTTCACTTTATGTTTGTTAAAATATATTTCTAAAGATTTTAGGCATAATTAAGGATTTTATATCTTAGTAAGAGATACTGATGTTGGTGGAGGGTTCTCTTCTCACTATTTCATGAACTAGTTTTAAGTAAAAGGGAAACTCATTTGTTTAGCTATCTGGAAGAAAAGGAATTGTCCCTTTAAGTGCTCTCTTCAGTAGGGGGTGTGAAAAGGGAATAGGAACAGAAAGAACAGGACAATTTTGGAAGTAGGTTTTTATACTATAGTAATTAAAATGTGTATTTTAGAGAAGGATGGTCTTTTGAAGAATGTATTTTAAAAAAACTCTATATATCTGAATATCCAAGCATTTAAGGCTAAAGCTAAATACTCAGATTGTACCTCAGATTGAGAGGTGTGATTTTTATAATCTTCAGCAACAAACTAATGAACTGTTTAAAGCAAATTTTAAACTAAGGTCCTGTAGACATGCACAACTGTTCCTATCAGTAAATTCAGAAGTCCAGTGGCACCTGAGAGACTAACAAATACATATATATGTATTTAGTATCATGAACTTTCATGGGCAAAAGCCACTTCTTTAGATGAGATTACCATATAAATATATATTTATTACTCTCTCAGGTGCTACTTGCTTTTAAAGTTACAGACTAATATGGCTACCCCCTGAGACTTTTAAGCATGCCTGTTAAAACATTAAATTGTTACATTACCACTTCATGGCTCTTTCATAGGTTCAATGTTATGCTAATAGATCTGACAAGCTGGAAGGCTTTTCACTTTTAAGTTAACAGATCCACTTTGGGGGAAGAATCACCAGTCTGCCAACAGCAAGAGCCTGCTGCAGGAGCCTTTAGGAATGGTCAGAATAGGGATAAGAAGAGGGGACGGGTTGAGCACTAAGACCCAGGGAAGACACTGCTTCCCCTTGCCTCTTATATGTGCTGCCCATGGTTACTACGGCAACTCCTAGGCCTTTCAGTGTTTAAAATTAATCACAAGCACATGAAAATAAAAATTTAGCAACTGTCACACTGAATAATCCAGGGTTGTGGTATTGGAGAGGGAAGATTATGGGAGAAACACTAAAACAAAGAGCACAGGGGAAGGGAAAACAGAATGAGACAAGCATGAAATAGGGAATGATTGGGCTGGAGGACATCAGTGACCAAGAAAAAAGAGGAAACAGGCAACAGAAGTGGTGTAGGAGCTGGAGAGGATTATAATAGCTGTTGCTAGGTTTTTTTCTATTTGTTCTTAGATCCTTTCTGGCCAGTTCCTCTCAGAGCGCAGTGTGAAGACATATGCAGAAGTGGAACTTTTTGGTTTGCCAGGGGACCCAAAACGTAAATACAGAACCAAGCTGACATCAAGTGCCAATTCCTTGAACCCTGTATGGAAGGAGGAAGCATTTGTTTTTGAAAAGGTAACAACACTTAATGGTAACTCAGATAAAGGGCTGCTAAAGAGCCCAGTAACCATGAGCATTTTCCTTGGGGATGCCACGACCACATGAAAGACACCTTCTTAGATCCATAAAGCTCTCCTATGGAGATTTCAAGGACCAGAGATTCAAACAATCACAAGTTACTCTACTGATGAAGAATCACTGGTGACCCTTTTTGGACGTCTCAAAGGCCAAAACACTTCTCTGTGAACATTTTAAACGGAATTTGCCAATCAAATAAGCCTTGGAAATCTCTAGCCATGAGGAAACAGAAAAGATTATAGTAAATGTGCCCATGTTGTTGCATCACAGATGTTTTAGGGACAAATAGAGAGAGTCTCATTTGAGTCAGATCTTAGGATCCATTCAACTTGCCCTGGAATTTACTTGTTGCTACTATTTCAGCTCTGGGGTTAAACGTCATAACAGCAAGAGCATAATAATACTTCACACTTTCCTACAGCTTTACATGTTCACCTTCACAACACATTTGTGAAAGCAGTGGACATTTTCACCAGCTCATTGTGCAAGATGGGTATTAGCTCCTTTTTCAGGATGGAGCTGAGACACAGATACATGAAGTGACAAGCCCAAAGCCAAGATTAAACTTCAGAAATGCCTGATTCCCAGTCTGGAGGTCATTCTTCTAAACTCTGGTGTCACAAAGCATCTCTTATTGAGCAGTGGGGGAGCGGGGGGAGAGATTTCTCCCTGTATTACTGGTTCTTGGATTTACATTTTTACTTGACACCATTAACCTTTTAGGAGTTATAGCAAGGCACCTGGGACTTGAGTTGTTGTGTTTTTCTTCCCAGATTATGATGCCAGAGTTGGCTTCTCTCAGAATTGTGGCTTTGGAGGAAGGAGGAAAGTTCATTGGTCACCGCATCATTCCCATTATTGCTGTGCATTCAGGTAAAGTGAGACCTTGCTGTGCAAACTTCTTCAGTGTCCTTCATCACCCCCTTTTACTGGCCTGTGCTCAGTTTGCTGTGCAGCACAGTATTAACTGGAGCTATGCTAAGGTTTGGCATTAAGGAAGTGAACCTGTGTGCTGATGGAGTTTTTGGGAAGTAGCAGTGATAGAAGCTGTGGTTCAAAGTGCAGTGGTGCTCTTTCTGAGGATGAAGGGAGATGGTATGTTCCCCTCTCTTCCAGTCATTGTTGCATTCCGTTTTCTTGTGTTTGAGGGATTCAAGCAGCAGAGCCCTCCAAACTCATTTCACTGGAACCTTTGTGTAACCCATAATTTCCAGTTATGAGTGCTTTCCCTTTATCTTCTTTATCACTCACACACTGCTGTGTTTCCTCTTTGGACTAGGGGCAGGAGGCGGAGGGGATGCCCTCATTTACTTGCTCCTGTTTTCTATCATCAGGCTATCACCATGTTTGCCTTCGCAGTGAGAGTAACATGCCACTCACTATGCCCTCCCTCTTTGTGTACCTGGAGATGAAGGACTATGTCCCTGACACCTGGGCAGGTAATGTACTTGGACTGCCTGATGTGGTTTGTCCTCTCCTGACTCTAACCTCCTGGTACCCTGAAATTGCCAGAGAAAATGACTGCCTCTCTCTGTTTGTGGGCTGGGATTGTTTTAGTTACCTAGTGTGTCAGACTGGAAATCTCACTCAGTGAGGTGATGGTGGAGCTGCTCTCAGTTTGGAAGAGAACTTGCATACAGAGCACAGGAGGGGAGTGTGGCTGGCAGTCTCTTCAAGTACACCTTCTACTTGTTTACCATTCTGGTTCTGCTACAGCCTACAGGTCCCACCAGTCACTTCATAAGCAGTTCTTTCAACTCAAAATACCTCTCACCCCAGTCAAGGCACTTTGCGCAGGCTGAGAAGAGAACCCAGTGGACCAGTCAAAGGCCAACAGAAATGCTGTGAGGAATAACATGAAATAGTCTTACATGATTCTCTTTATCCTGTCATTTGTTCCAGTCTTTCTGCAAACGTGTGTTCTTATCACCAAAGAGAAGGAACCCCAAAGCCCTTTGCTTTCCAGTGTCTTCTGATTTAGAAAAATCTTTAAACAGTCTTTGCCATCTGAGACTTAACTTCTTAAGCCCAGCCATGCATGTGCTCTGGTGCCAAGCAGCATTCCTTTTTGTTAACCTTCTCCAGCTGTTCATCCTGAGCCCCTTGCTCCTAGCCATTCCCCAGGAGAAGTGGCTGAGCTTTTACCTCCCTGGCAGCTCTCTTTGTTTTATGTCACCTTCAAAGCCTCCATGCCCATTTGGGAGTAAGAGTTCATTAATTAGCCACAGGTGTACCCCCCTTTCAGGTTAAATTGTCTCCCATGACTAGTGATAAGGCTGGTCCCATTTCCCCTTTTAAAGGTACCATGCACATTGTGGCCAGGAGGGATCCCATTCTGGGATTCCCTGGGATGCTCTCTGACTTACAAATGGGATGTATAAACAGCAGTGAGGTATAGAGGAGTCCCAGGAATGAGTGAGGTGAGTAGAAATCCCTCTCTTAAGAACCAACAGGGGAACTTTCACTTAGTCATGCACAAAGATTTTCAGAACTCAGCGGTTTCACTCTGCAGAAATTTGTGCAGACATTCCATTGGTTCTGAATCATACATCAGCTCAGGATTAGAGGAGTAGAGAGAGGAGGGCGGGGGGGTGGCAATTGCCCCCGGGTGCCACGCTAGGGGGGCGCAGGGCCGGGGTGAAAGCGAGTGCACGCTGTGCAGGCTCACCTGGCGTGGTGGTGAGTTATATGGGCATCCGCCCCAGCCCCGGACCGTCCCTGCCGTTCGCAGCATTCAGTCGGCTTCCCTTTGCCGGCTGCTGCCGCCATGCACTGCGTTTCCAGGTGAACAGGAAGACGCCTGGGCGTGACGTGACGTGATGTCACAGCCCGGGACTTTAAAACTGCTTGGCACCGCGTTGCGCCGCACGGCCTAGCTCCGGGTTCGGAGTCCAGGGACTTCTGGGGCCTGAGCGCAGACTCCGGCCCCGCAAAGTGGAAG
>CM057848.1:56132420-56152380 GCA_030068395.1 Apalone spinifera | reverse complement strand
GGGGGGGGGCAGTGGTGTAGCGAGGGAGCCAGAGGGGTCAGTTGCCCCTGGGCACGATGCTAGGGAGGTGCCAATTTAATCCCATTCTGCTCCCCCCGTCATCCGTCAGCTCACGTGCTCCTACTCTGCCTGCCACCGGCAGATGGAGCCTCCTCCCTGACTCTCTACTTCAAGCCCGACCCTCCTCCATCTCCACTGGCGGGTTAGTGCATGCGGGAGCCCGGCCCCAAACTGTAGGGGGTGGGGGAAGATGCGGTACAAGTTCCCCTCAGCTGTGCACCAGATTCGGGCTCATGCCATGGGAAGGGTTGGGGGGGGGCGCGCAAATTTTTCCTTTGCTCCCGGGCACATAACACCCTCGCTACACCTCTGCTCAGGATTTACACAAAACTGAGCAGAGGTTGGATCAGAAAGTTTGCACAGTTTAGTAAACCTTTCACCATCCTTAGCATTATATTTGAGAGCATCACTTGGTTTTCAACCTGAGTGCAAACACTTTGCACAGCTCTAGTTAGTGCTGAAGTGCAGAGAGAGACAAATGGGAAAACAGCATTCCCAGACACAGAGAAAATAGAATTGCAGTGTCTCCCTGTAACTCGTAGGGAATGTTCTCACTAACATGAGGCTGAGATGAAAAGACAGCAGGGTGGGAAAGGACCTATCCAAGAGAAGGCTAAAACAGAATGGAATCACATCCTGGTACCGGGAAAGGGAACAGGGGATTTATTCAGGATGCAGTATCTCCGTCAGGCAGTTAGTTTGAGACTGACTATTCATAGAAATAAAGTGTGAGTAGCAGAGAAAGGGAAAATCTGATGAGTCCACTGACTATCTGGATTTGCTCTTTGTTTCCAGATCTGACTGCTGCTCTATCCAACCCCATTAAGTTCTTTAATATCCAGGAGAAGCGATCAGTGAAACTGAAAGAGATCTCTGCAGAGGTGAGTGTTCCTACACATTCTGCAGTGTGCTTTGTGGGTTCAGTTTCAAATGATTCAGGGTACTTGTCCTAATGCGTCTTCACCCTGCTATGAGCAATGAGAGAGTGTGGCAGCAGTTCAGTCTTTGACAGGTGGAAGGGTATTCACTGTCTGTTTCCGAAAATCTTGTCTAATTCCTTGAGGCTGTAGATAGTTGCTGCACCAGGAGTTATATAGATGACATAAACCACAAAAGGGGAGCCTGCCTTGTGTCAGGAAAGTCACACACACAGGTCAAAGCTAAGCAGACTATGGCATTGAGCTCTTGGGAGACTTCATTGTCTAAATGTAAAGCACTGTACTGTTTCCCTCACCGGCTTTGCTCAGAGGTATTGATTGGCCTCTCCATTGCCAATTCTGTTTCTTGGGTCTGTTTTGCAGTAGCATTGATTTACATTTGATCTTTGTTTTAGAGGCCTGACATGCAGAAGAACCTTATGGAAGCTCAAAGCAATGGAATACCACATTCTACCAGGAGCTTTAGTTTGCCTCTTCCAAATGGACCTGCAGGTAAAGTAGGCAGATGTGGGAGGAACTAAAAGAATAAGGAGGGAGATGTACATTGCTTCAGCATTGAAAGAAGATGGTCTTGAATTTTTGCCCTAGGGGCTGGTAATGGGATCATCCCATTCATTTCTAGGTCACTTGTTTAAATTCTGGTCTTGCTCAATACTGAACAAAACTTGTTACTATTCAGTTGCTCTTTGGTGTGAGGGGGAGTGTGGGTGGATGTGTAAAACAAGTGGGTGACTTCACTCCATTTCTAAGTGGAAAATATTATAAAAAAATCATTGTCACAATCAGCACAATTGATAATCTCAATAAACAAACCGAGATCCAATGAGCATGGAACAGAACAAAAATTTACCCTTGGGCTGTGTCTAGACTGGCACGATCTTGCGCCAGAACTGTGCAAATGAGGCTCAGCATTGGAATATCGCCGAGCCTCATTTGCATAGCTAATGAGCCGCCATTTTCGCAGAAGAGGCTCTTGCGCAAGACGGGGCTGTCTACACTGCCCCTTCTTGCGCAAGAAAAACCCTCTTGCGCAAAGCCATTATGCCTGAAAATAATCAGCATAATGGCTTTGCGCAAGAGAGTTTTTCTTGCGCAAGAGCCTCTTCCGCGAAAATGGCGGCTCATTAGCTATGCAAATGAGGCTCGGCGATATTCCAACACCAAGCCTCATTTGCATAGCTCTGGTGCAAGATCGCGCCAGTCTAGACACAGCCCGGGGGTAAGAGCTCCATATCTGAATTGGGACATACAGGTGCAGCAGTATGGATGAAGATTACATTGCCATTGCTTACACTGAACTTTTGTGAATAAATAGGGGAGGTTACTTCCCAACATTGACAACGCAGCACCTTTCACCAGCACTATAGTCAAAAGAAGATAACATTACGGAAAGCAGCAGAAATAAGTTTAGAAGAGAAACACAGCTAATGGGAAGATGGTTCAAATTGTAAATTACTAGCAGGCATTCAAGAAATTTCTGTAGATTAATAAACACCAGCCTGCATACCCTTTTCTCCTTATAGTCAGATATCCAGACCTGGGGAAGGGTTTCTAGATAAAAACTATTCTTATACCACCATTCAAGTCTATGCCACCCCAGTCATCTGAAATGATAAGTCTCACAATGACCAAGTGTCAGGGAATGGTGAACTACAGCCATTGGGAGCTACTGTCAAAATCAGCAAAATATCTTGTGGCCCACCAGCAGATTATCCTGATGGGCCATATGCTGAAGGTTGCCAATCCCTGGTCTAAGAAGCCCACTGACTTCAGCTGAATTACTCCTGATAATGTTAGTGATATGAAGAGAATCTCTCCCGAAGGTCCTAGTGAACAGCAGTTTATGAGGTGGTTTGAGCAGACTAAATTAGTATGTAAGCACCCAGATTATTGTTCCTGGCAGAAAGGGTAGCAAGGGTACTTGATGCAGGAATATTTTCTTCCCCTCTCACAACTCCCCTTCCTTCAGTGTAAGCATGTCAGCAATAGGGGGAAATGGTGTAGAACCCCAACTCTCCATTCTCCACTGCTCCATTTTCAGCACAGAAGTAGGGTATGAATAACAATCTCCTTTGTGGTTTCAGGAGCTATGGGCCTGGGGAAGGAAGAAACTATAAAAGAAATTGCAAAAGAAATTGCAGGTAATTACGCCAATATTACTCTAAAGGAGAAGGAATATAAAGATAACTTTAAGCCACTTTTGTGACTCCACTATCATCAGCCAACTGGAGCCCATTTTGTTGTCCTGAATAAGTTAGAGTAACTTTAGGGCTGATCTAATTTGTTCTCTGCTGCCTGTGATCCCAAGGGGACATTGTAGCAGCTGTGAATAGCTGAAGCACAGCAACATTTCAGCCATGTTCTAATGCAGGGATGGGAAATAATTGTTTATAGGGGGCCACTCCAAGAATTTGGAAAGTGGTCAAGGGCTGCACTCTTCCATGATATTAATGAAGGAGGCATGGGGTCTGGAATGGAGGTTGGGTGCAAAAGGGAGCTAGTGGAAAAGATTGGGATGCAGGAGCAGGTGTGGGTCTGGGAGGGAATTTGGGTGAAGGAGGCAGTTGTGACCTGGGGCAGGGATTTAGGATGCAGGGTTTGGGTTGTGACCTTGCTTAAGAAGGGGTTGTGACCTAGGGCTAGGGTTTGGGATGCAGGATCTGAGACAGGGTATGGGGGAAGAAGGGAGCAGAGGGTTTGGGTTATGTGGGGTGGGGGGACAGAGGATTGGGAGACTTACCTGCTTGATTCCCAGCCAGCAGCCTTCTCAGGCAGACTCCCTGCCTGCCCCAATACTGGCTGCAGGGGCCATGTGATCTTTGAAGAGCTATGAGCCTAAGGAGGGGAGAGGGCGCTTTGCAAGCTGTCTGTTGACAAACCGGCCAATGGGATTGTGCTGGGGGCAGTGCAGGAGACCTCTGTCTCCTCCCACGGACTCGCAGCTGTTCAAACAGAGTCCCATAGCAGCTGCTTTTCTCAGCGGTATGGGGGAGGAGGTGGCAAGGAGTCTTCCTGAGGCTCACTAATGCATCCATGGGCCAGATCCAGAGGCTTGGTGGGCTGGATGCTGCTCACAGGCAGGATTTTGCGCAGGCCTATTCTAATGCCTTCAGGCCTGCCTTCAACATACACGATGCACAAGGGGTTCTTATAGGGGACAACTGAGAGCCAATATCACCCGCTGTACCCATCCAAGGAATCCCACAGTGGCCAGATCTGCTGGCTTTCAGGCCCCTTTACACTGGCAGAAGCAGAACAACATGGGCTATAGAGTAGCTTGAGCAATCTGGAGGACTGAGATCTCCATCTGTTGATTTAATGCATTTATTATTTGTCTATTTGTCTGCATCACAATGGTGTGTGATAAAATCAATTAACAGCCAAAATTAAAACCCAACATGCCGGAATATACTACCAAACAGAACACAAGGATGAATCCACCTGGCCTCAGTCAAACTACCCCATTGGGATCAACTGGCAAATAAATCCATCTGCTGCAAACTTCCCCACATCACAATTATGAGTAAATTAGGCAATAAAGGATATTCATAATTTAAAACCTTTGTTAGGAAGGAGTTATGATTGTATAAGGGCAATCATATATAGATGTTAATATAGCAAGTATCTGAGTCATTAGAAGGTAATAGTGCAAAAAGCCTAATTTCCTGATACAAACATTTGTGGTTGCACATTATCCCTGAATTTCCTCACTTCCACATGTTTACTAGAACTAAAGTTCCATAACAGAGTCCCAAGCAAAAACCATGACTTTCCTTAGCACACCAATAACCTTTTAATCACAGATACTAGAATTCTAATGGCTTGCTGCCCAAAGATAATGGAGTCTCTGTAACAGTTCCCTTGCACCTTTCCTCATAATCCTTCATCTCCCCTAAATGCCACTAGCAAAATAATCTTTTTCTTACACCTTATAGAGGATGTCATACGTTAAAACTAGAGGTCATTTTTCCCAGGACAGTGTAAGAGTACACTGTTCAGAATGGATTGTTTTAATTGGAGAACCAGTAATAGGAGAAATATTCCCTATATTTGCCAACTAAAATTTGTCCCAACTTGTGGGACACTTAATTTTGTGAATTGCCTTGTGTCTCACAATACCTTGATGTGTCCCACACAATTATGTTGACCATTCAGGACAAAATACAAAAAGCTGGCAGCTTTACAGGCATGTATCCAGACCATGTTGTTTACTGACCTTGCAATTACCCTGATGAAAGGGAGAAGATGCTGGAGTCAGTGTTGAAAAACAGCCTGAAACAAAATGAAGTTAGAGTACAGAAAGAATGTGTGTATGAGAGAGAGGTAGGTAGATGGGTTAGACAACCAGCCAGGACTCTTGTTGTTCTGTATTTTAGAACTCGAGACAGCCAGCCTTGAGGAACTTCAGAAGATGAAGCTTTTTCTGAAGCTGCTGAAGAAACAGGAGAAGGAGCTGAAGGAGCTGGAGCGAAAGGGAAGCAAGCGCAGGGAAGAGCTGCTGCAGAGATATTCAGAGTTGGTCGCTCAGGGTGGCAGGAAGAAGATCATATGCCATGGGAAAACCCAGAAAAAGAAAAGGTAAAAAAACAGCATAAGAAATCCCAAGATGTTTTGCATGGCACTCATATGGCCTTGCTGGCTGCACACAAAGAGGCATACTAAGTGCTCCCCTCTGAGAAAGACGTATGAGCCACACACTTTCCCCCTCTTCATGCCAACCCTCCAAAACAAAGGCATGGAGGAGGTTGCCTGCCTCTTATTTCCATAGGTGTGCATGGAGTTGCACATTCCTTTCTGAGAGGTGTGCAGGAGGACTCTTGGATATGGTGCGACATGTGGAATGGATTATCTGTGTGCTGCAGTAAGCAGTGCTCCTGAATTTGGTGTTATAGGAGTTTGACTGCAGAGGAAATCAGTGCAGCATGGAGTCCTGCAGAGATGGCAGCAGAGTGTGCTGAAAGCCGAGTCTTGGAGCTGAAAGAGAAGCTGGAAATGGAGCTAATGCAACTGTGGGAAGAGCAGTATGATGGGATTCGGAAAAAGAAGGAGCAGCATGCCACGGAGGTACGGACTGAATGCATACTCCACCATCTGAGGGTATCTCACCTTTATAGATGCAGCCAGGCACAGAAATTCCCACCAACACAGCCCTTGTCACCAACAGGGCTATATCCTGGCACATGCCATGCAGGAATAAAGCTGCTCCAATACATTTCACACTAGCCATAATCAAAGCAACACCTATAGCTATTGTGCCCACGCACAGCATTGCTCCCCACACTTAGGCTACTGCAGGGCCTGCTCGTGTGCCTGTTGGAATCAATCAAAAAATGAAGTTTACAGGATCTTTCTAAAAAGGGTTTCTTTTTCGAAAGATCCACCTCTAGACTGCTGGTTTTTTGTTTGTTTGGTTTTTTCAAAAAAGCACCATTTTGAAAAAAAAAAAAGCAGCAGCCATGTTTATGCTAATGAAGCACAGGATATTTAAATCCCTGCCTCATTAGCAATTTCGACATGTCTAATCTACATCTCTCTGTCGACAGAGAGGTGTAGTCTAGACACAGCCAGAGTGCCACTGGTGATGCACCACCACTCAGGAGTAATAGCCAGAGGGACAATACCTGAAGATAGATTGTTGCCCAAATATAGTGATAGCTGGGGTGAAAGTAACTTAAATTATTTACAGATACTATACTATCACAACCCGCTGCCCTGCGAGGGGAGACTAACGGGGGGGTTGCGATGCAATAGTACCTATAAGAAATGTAAGTATGGGGTGGAGTGTGGGAGGTTCAGGGCAAAGGGTTGAGATGTTGGGAGGTGCAGGAGTCAGAGTTGGAGTGTATGAGGGGCTCAGAGCAGGAGGTTCAAGTGTGGGGGATTATAAGGGCAGGGCAAAAGGCTGAGGGTGTGTGGGGGAGGTTGATTAACTTACCTGGCTGGGATTGGACCATTGCAGCCAATTTCACCTCCATTCCTACCCCCCTCGCATTCCTCCAGAGAGGAGCTGGGGCCAGGCTGCCGTGAACAGATGGGGCTGCTGCCAGCCCCTCCCACAGCAGATGTGGAGCAGACCGTGGGGCCTACCCCAGGGCTGGAGCAGGAGCCAGCCCTCTGCAGCCACAGCCAGAAAAGAACTAATTCCTCGCTCCGCCCTTCAGAAGGAGTGAGGCTGGGGCCAGGCCACCGTGGCAGGAGTAGGCTCCTGCTAGATGGGAGTCAGACCATAGGGCCTTCCCCTGGATTGGAGCCACAGCCAGGCTGACACAGCTGGCAGCTTGACAGGGTCTAATTCTGTCCCTCAGAATTAAGGGTGGGGCTGGGCTGTTGCAGTAGGAGTGAGACCACCGCCAGCCCCTCCTGCGGCAGGATGGGGCCAGGGCCAAGGCCAAATGGGAACTGTAGGGGAGGTGAAAGTAAGTGGGTGCGCCCCAGTGCATAGTTCTGGTAATAGCTGACATAACCCATGGTGCAATTCCACCTATGGTGCAGTCCACTACCACAGTATCACAATTTGCAGACACAATATCACATTTCCCACACTATGTTGATTAATTGACTGCTGGAAATGGGGGGGGGGGTCAGATCAATGGTAGGAGACTTAAACCTTTATCGGTTAGATTCTAACTATACACTTGGGTTTTTGTTTTGATCCCTCAAACAGCAAATTGCTAGACTGATGGAAGTAGCAAGGGAGAAGCAGGCAGCTGAGATGAAGGCACTGAAGGAATCCTCAGAAAGGTAAACTATGATCATTTGAATAACAAGGCAATAATAGATAGTACAGCACTTGATTGGCAGAGCACAAGGCTATCATGCAAAATGGGGAACTATGACTTATCCAAGTACCATGGCAAAGATGAGAGGAGAATTCTGGTGTCCTGACTTCCAGAATGATGCTGTATGTTGCATGTTGGAGCACAGTATCAATGCAGTTAGAGCTGCCTTAGCTAGCCAACACACAATTTTATATGGATAGCAGCTTGGAATATTGTACAACATGTAAAACTATCTATTAGCTGATTGCAGTTTGTGGATCTAGGCATATGTGCATTGCCATTCCAAATCAGACCAGCGACTTCCTACTCTGGAGTTCTTTCTCTGATAGCATCCAGTGCCAAATGCATGAGAGAAAGCTGTGGGAAAGGCCACAAAAGACTTTTTTAACTTATAGTCCTGTGGCACCTTAAAGACTAACGCAAATATATAATATCATGAACACCTTAGAGACTAACTCACAAAACCCACAAAAGCTCATGGTACTATTTTATTTATACATATATATATATAGAAAGAGATTTTTTGTTTAAAAAAAAAAAAGTGCCGGTACTCCAGGGGAAAAGGTGTGTGCGTACCAGGCAGTACCATCACAAAAGTGCGTGTATGTGTGTATATATGTATATGTGTATATATATATAATTTTGTTAGTCTCTCTCTCATATATATAATTGTTAGGTGCCAAAGTGCCACAGGACTACTTGCTGTTTTCAGAGTTACAGACTAACACAGCTATCCCTCAGATTTTTTTAACTGTGAGGGTAATTAACCCTTAGAATAATTAACCAAGGATTGTGGTGGATTCTCCATTATTCACAATTATTAAATCAAGGTTGCATATTCTTTTTAGAGACCTGCTATACTTCAAAATGAATTGTCTTAAGATGTTCTCTGGCTTGATTAATACAGGACATCAGACTATATGATCACAATGTTCCCTTCTAGCCTTGGGATCTGAATTTACAGAGTAAGATGCTCAGAGGAGAAACACTTCCTACCCCAGACAGTCAATGGTTGGCTTGTGTCCTGCCACATGAAGATTTATATACCTTCTATTCAATGTAATTGAAGCTATTTACATTGTCAATATAAATGTCTGACTACTACTAAGTTCTTGGCTCAGATAGTCTCTTGTAGAAATGAATTCCATAGGTTAATAATGATGTGTTATGTAGAAAGTGTTTTCATTTACCAAGTTTAAATTGACTGCCTTTCAGTTTCACAGAAATACATCCAGATCATTTTCCTGGGTGGTAATGGTTAAGTTAGAACCTAAGTTCTCGCTAAGCTGAGCAGCCATGCAGCCACAAAGTTGCTTATTAAGCCTTGTGCAGTGGCTCAGGGCTGTGGTGGTGATAGACGCTTCTTCCCAAACTGCAGTCTGCTGTGATGAGGAGAGAGGTGTTCTATCTGCTGGTGCCAGTGCTGAACTGCCATGTACCTCTGCACGCCAGTCCTGGTGCAGAGCTGTGGCAGCCAAGGAAGAGGTGCCTCTGCCTACCAGCCCTGGCGCAGAGCTGCGCCAGACTTGCAGCAGCCAGAAAAGAGGTACCTCTTCTCTGGCCCCAGCCCATCTCTGGCATTGACCTACTGTGCCTGAGGGAGATGTGCCACTTCCCTGGCCCTCACCTACCCTCCCCTGGATATGCCAGGGCCATGGAGTGGTACCCCTCACTGGCCAGGCCCTGCTGCAGCTATGGAGCCCTAGATTCTGTGGTTAGAGAGGGCTAGAGGTAGTCGTCTCTTCCCAGACAGCCTGCACCCCCTCCAAACCCCTCATTTCCAGCCCCACCATAGAGCCCTCACCCCCCAACTCCAACCCCTCTGCCTGGGAACCTCATCCAGGCTCTTAAATCCTTGGCCCACTCCCCCACAACATATCATGTATATGTGGAATGAGTTTTGTGATGTGCACCAATATGGACACTGTGTGTCACACATGCCCTCCATATTGATGCACATAACAAAATTAATTCCACACATGGACATAAAATATTAAAGGGAACACTGGTTAGAACTCAACAACATGTACAAATCAATTGATGACTTCCACTGTGCATTATCTCATGTTTTTCAACACTAAACTGTATCTGCTCTCTCTGAAGTTCTTTAGTCATTTTTAGTCCTAATACATAAATTTGAGTCACATGCAAATGCTGCCAACTATTCTCTATATTTTGCAGATCAACAATAAATATATTAAACAATGCTGGTTCTAGTGCAGAACACTGGAACACCCAATTCTTAATATTAAAAAATTTAATCATTATTTATTCTGGTTATTTCTGTCTCTTAGCTAGTTTCTTATTTATTTCCCTCTCATCCTAGGACAACATAATTTCTACAGCTCTCTTTTTGAGTGACTTTGTTAAAGCTTTTTGAAAATGCAAATAATACCAACCTGCTATTTCATCTGCTATTTTGTTGACATACTAAAAAATTTTTAGTATATTATAAAGGAACCATTTTCTTATGCAGTAGCCATGTACATCTAGATGTTCTATAGTTCTGATTTTAACTAAAATTTCCAAGCAATTTTCCTAGAACAAAAGAAAAAAAATCACAGGCCCCTAATTTCTAACATCACCACAGTGATTTTTTAAAAGATGGGCATGATGTTTGTTATCCTCAAGACCTCTGATATAGTAGCTGAGTTTAATGGGAAATTGCACATTTTAGGCTATGTCTACATGATCTTTTGAAAAACTGCCCCGTTGTCCGAAAAACCACGTCTAAATCGTGGTTTGTTTCGAAATGGCACTTGTTTGAAACAGCGCCAGGACGCTATTATGCAAATGAAGCACGGGCTATTTAAATCCCCACTTCATTTTCACTTTCAATGTGTCTAATTTACATCTCTCTGCCGACAGAGGGGTGTCGTTTAGACACACCCTTAGTGACAAGCTCAGACATTTCATTCTAATGGTTCTTTGTCTTTCTTGAATGAATACCATCCTGACCTGGAGAATGTTTGCTTTTGAGCAAAATGTTCCCTAGTGGGTCTGCAAGACCCATCAGTTCATTTGCATGTTTTCTATTTCTGAAATACTTTAAGAATTTCCTGTTATTTGTTTTTGTCTTTGCTATTTGCTCATCAATTCCCTGAGCCTTCCTAATTTCTATTTCATATCTTATCTGCTATAGGATATGCTCCTTTCTATTACCTTCATATGGGCTGGATTTTAATTTTTTCAAGGATACCTGTTTGGCTCAAATAACCTCTTTTAACTTTCCCATATAATTATACAAAGCCTTCCTTTTTACTTAGGATTATGAGTACTTTCTGTGACTGTTATCAATATTCTCACAAAACAAGTGTAGCAATGCATTGGAGCATTCAGAGAAGATATAATCCCTACATAATGTATGTGTGTATTGTGTCCTAGACAGCTGGGATCACTCACCTTGGACAAGGAACTTTTTAAATCCAATAAACAAAGGGTCTTATTTTAGATCTCTTCTTAAAATTTCCCTTGCTACCAGGTTTGCCTTTCTTGAATGAAAAACTCTCCAAGCAATGTGTTTATAGAAATGAGTTGTTCATATATAGAAAGAGTTGGTCCTTTCATTCATGACATCTTCATCTCTGCAGTGATACTAAAGAGTTAAAGAAGAAGCTAGAGGCAAAAAGACTGGACCGAATCCAAGCCATGATCAAGATCACCAGTGACAAGACTGCTCAGGAGAGGTATTGGACAGCTATCCTAGGTTTAGTCTGCACAAAACAGAGAGAGATCCCAGACAGGGAACTTTAAATTGGGCATGGAAGGCAAACCCCTATGCCTTATTCCCTTATCAGCCTAATAAAGGGTAACATCACAAGATGGTATTGCTCCAGCTGATATAATTGATTTGGTCTGACTTCATGTGGACAGGATCTCCACTCCTCTGTGTATTGCCATCACCTTCTGGTAAACAGGCACACATCCTCTGAGAGGCCAAAATACTAGATGCAATAGTAAAAGTGTTACTGCAGTCTGCACTTGGCTCTTGCACTGTTCTGCAGGGCCTTCCACACATGTAATGGTATACAGGAAGATGAGCTCCACCTAGTACAGCCTTACATGGTTTGATTCTGAAAGGAGCTGACCACCTGCAATTCCTTTTGAAGGTAGTAGTATCTGTGAGTGCTCAACAGATCTCAAAAATTGAGCCCAAAGAGTCTATGTGAACTGCCCTCCTCCCCCAGGTCATTATAAATGGATGAAAGCTTTCTGCTGTAGTTCTTAAGCCTGAAAACCTTGACTAGAGCAGTGTTGCTTGCACAGAAGAGAATCTCTCTATGGATCCTATCACAAGTTGGTATGGTTGGTATCTTCATTTGGTGTTTTCCACTAGCCTAAAGGTGCTGCTCTCTTATTTGTCCTAGTCTCTCACTCATTAAGATAGCAAAGAACCCTCAAGATCTTCCAGCTATTTCAATTTTTCAGCTGAGGGCTGGGAATGCAACCTTTTCCTAAGACTCCCTTCCTCCACATGCACTTTAGTGGCAAAGGACTTCTGAGTAGACACAAAAGAATCTCTTCCATAAAGCCTCTCTTTAGAGCCTATTTATGAGCATCTATTATTCATCTCAGTTAAGATACAAATGCAAGTTTGAGACTCATAACCTTAGTAAGGTACTCTGGATGCTTGTTAGCTTGAACATATTATGTTATGTGCCACCTTCCTTTATACTTGCTGGCTACGTCTAGACTGGCATGATTTTCCGCAAATGCTTTTAATGGAAAAGTTTTTCTGTTAAAAGCATTTGCAGAAAAGAGCGTCTAGATTGGCAAGGATGCTTTTGCGCAAAAGCACTTTTTGTGGAAAAGCATCCGTGCCAATCTAGACACGATTTTGCGCAAGAAAGCCCCGATCGCCATTTTCGCCATCAGGGCTTTTTTGCGCAAAATACATTTGTGCAAGAGGGCTTTTTCCCAAATGGGAGCATCATACTATTTGCGCAAGAACACTGACAATCTTACATTAGATCATCAGTGTTCTTGAGCAAATTCAAGCGGCCAGTGTAGACAGCTGGCAAGTTTTTCCGCAAAAGCGGCCACTTTTGCGCAAAAACTTGCCAGTCTAGACGCAGCCTATATGTGACAATAATTTTCTGTGTTCTTTATTTGCCCGTTTATCAAATTGGTGCTTCTACTACCACATTTATACACCGTGAAATATCCTTCAAGGCTATAAATGCAGTTCTGTCTTTCTCTTTGGACACCAGCAGCCCGGTCTTAAACATGAACATTTATGGTAATTTTACTGACATTTTTGACTAACTAGCACCTTGGATAAAGATAACAGATAAACAGGATGCACTATAATAATACCTGCTGTTGTTGTATTTTTAAAGATTAAAGAGAGAAATAAATAATTCACATATTCAAGAAGCGGTGCCAAAGATCAAACAGGTAAGTGTCATTTTTGTTCTCTCCAGGGTGGTGGTTCCTTGCACACATACAACGTGTGCATCACTGGTTTGTGCATTCAGTTCTCGGAGGGTGTGTCTAGACTACAGAGTTTTGTTGACAAAAGTGGACTTTTGTCAACAAAACTCAGCAGTTTTGTCGATGGCTGTAAACCTCATTCTACGAGGAATAATGCCTTTTGTCGACAGAGTTCTGTCGACAGAAGGCGTTAGTGCAACTACACTGTCATTTGCATCTACACTGTCATGTCGACAAAGCGGCTTGCTTTGTCGACAGAACTGGATGTAGTCTAGATGCTCTTTGTTGACAGAAGCTTTGTCGACAGAAGTTTTGTCGACAGATACTATCGACAAAAGCCTGTAGTCTAGACGTACCCTGAGATACTTAGTCCCTATTGCACTGGATCCTCGAGATATATGCAACTCCAAATCTTTAGTGAGTATGTTTTCTGTGATAGTGTGAAGACAGCTACAGTCATGCTAAGGATTAAAAGTCCTGTCAGCTGGAGACAATGCATGGCAAAAGAGATTTCTTCAAGTTTCTGCAAAGCCAGCTTGGAGGATGCTGTAGGAAAAACAAATTTTAGTATGTGTATTCAGAGACATGGCTTTATGTCCCAGTATCACTGGAATGAGTCATTTGCTTAAAGCTAATCATGGGTATAAACCTGAGGCCTTACTCAGCACACTTTCTACAATAGACGGAGGAGCAATGGTTTGATGAACAGATACAGCCATGGAATACAGTATGAGCTCATGCAATGATCTCCCTGTCATTATAGGTCATTGCCAACTTCTGAATCCATTAGCTGGCAGAAATAGCAGGGCTACAGGGGGATGTGACATGCCCTTTATAAGCATTTATAAGCTTTGGCCCTGAATTTTCTCTGCAGTGTTTATATAGCTCCATTGAGAAATGCCTCTTAGATTTGTTTTTTTTTTTAAATTCCTTGAAGATGACAGAAAAGATGGAAAAGTATCAACAGATACTGGAAAAGAAGCAGGCAGATTGTCTAGAAAAGATCAAGGAGAAAGAAAGCCAGGTAACGACAAAGAAGAATCCAGGATTTAATATGATCATTTAGTTTTAGTAAATCCAGGACTTAATGTGAGACTTAGTCTTCTTTATGAACTTTCTTCTGATAATGCCACCCTGTAAAATATCAGTTTCATGTACACATGTTGCACATGATTAGTTCCCATTTCATACACATGCTGTGCAACTTACAATGGAAAATGGTAGGATTTGGAGGATATGGAACTCATCTCCGAGTCACTGCATAAGCTCCAACCTATGCAAGTTGGCAAAGACTGAAAACTGTTACCATCTGGAATGCTTCTTGGTAGCCTATGTGAAATGAGGTAGTGAGCATAGTTCAATTCTCAACACATTGTGGTACAAATAAAAATACAATCCAATTAAAGTCCTCACCAGAGAAGTCTAAGCAATGGGCAATAAATAGCCCTCTCCCTCTGAGATGAGCTCCCCAAAACAGATTGTGAGATAGTGGGGTTCTGATGAGAAGTTTACACCATCACTGCCTTGAAGTATGTGTTGTGGCTAAAGAATTTCAGCCTCCACTGCTAAAAACCCAGCCCTCTCACCAGTACTATATTCATTTTCAAATGAAGAAGTCTATACAAACCCAGTTTGGATTGACCTTTACATTGCCACACTCATGTTCTGAGTGTGATACCAAGACACATGCCTCATTTATTGATTTCCCCCCCCCTTCTTTGCAGCTCCACAAAGAGGCACTGGCAGAGTATGAGGATAAAGTAAAAACCCTTCACCTGGAGGTACAAGAGCTGGCAAAGAACTGTATGAAAGTCTGCTTCCCTCTGGAGGCTAACATCAAGAAGGAAGAAGCTCTGAACACCAGCAGTGAAGGAGAACTAGGGTATAAGGACCAACCAGAAGGAAAGACACCTGAAACTGAGGCATCAGGACTTGAGACATCCATGGCTGAGACCTCCATGGCTCAGACCCAAAAAATTGAGATATCTGACCAGAGCATGGAAAGTATATTTTGAGAGATGTTTCTCCTAATCCTTATTCTGCTTCTGGGAGGTCATTTCCAACATTAATAGTATCTACAGTAAAGTTATGGACATGAAATAAATGTAATCTACTCAGAAGACCATCCTTCCCAACCAGGGAGTTGTATGGGTTCCTGAAGTGTACCAGAAACTTACTACTTTCTTCACTGTCCTTCAAAATGTGGAAAAGAAGATATTATAGGGAAGAGATTTAATCTGTGGGATTTAATTTGTCTTCCACTCTGGCTGAGCAGCAGGTATTTCAGGAGCATGAGTGGCTCCGTGACAGGTAATTCTGACACAGCCAGTTTGTCTTCATTATCTCAGACTCCATCAAATGTATTGTTTTAGGAGGCCCTTCTGCAGACTAGGAGAGAGAGGTAATGTCACTTTAAGGAACCTCATGCCTTCAATACACCATTTTCCCTCTTTTACAAAACAGGGGTGGCTTCATGGATTTCTTCCATCAAAGAAGAATCTTACAGAGCATAATTCTGGTGTTCACACACCATTTTAGATAAATTGCAGTGGGAAAACTAGGAAATGGAAGGAGAGTATTCTACAGTCAGTTTTCTAAACTAAAAAAATATATATATCTTTTTTCTACTGTCTATTTTTCACTTCTGCTCTATCTTTAGGAAGTTGCTGATTCTACAGACAGGTTTTACAGGGCCCACTTATACTTGGCTTGACCCTTCATAGAACATATAGACAGATAATCTGTAAAGGATCTCTAATACTCACTTGTAGAAATTATGCAGAAAAATGAAATTTCTCCCATTTGTTACTTCAAAATAACTAGAGAACTCCTGTCGAGTTATCTGTCAACAGTCCATAAAGTTTTCTACAGAGCCCCATCAACATTCTCTAATTAACCTACGATAACTTCACATTTGGGCCCCTTTCAGAAGCATACATTTGCCATAATCGAGTTAATCACTATCCAGTCACAATTTTGAAAGCTTTTAATTTATTTCAAGGGTAAATACACTGTTTCCTTAAATGTGCCTCGTAATGTAAGAACACCTGTTCCTGTGGTTTGCCTTCCAAAAAGTACAGCAGTTTGATTCAAAACCTTTATTATTTGGCAGCAGTACCAATTTATTATAACAAAAGATCTGCAAATTCACCAGCAGGGGGTGCAGTCTGAAGTACAGAATGGGAGGAATTGGGGATGAGAAACTCCTTCAGCACTTATGCTACACAGGAGGTTTTTGGCCTTTATCTTAGACTGCTAGGTGCTCAAGGAGTTTCTTTATGCTGTTTGCCTTGTGGCACACATGCTGCCATGCACTGTGTATAATGGTGCAGTCACAGCATCTTCCCTATACTATCTGCAGATTTCTTACATCCTCCGTAGTTATTTCTGTCTGTAATTGCAGACAATTTTCCTCCTGATCGAAGGGTACAATGCACATGTTCAAATACACAACTTTATTTTGAAGCACATTAGTTTTTACCTTAAGACTTTCCTCAGTTTTTGAATGCAAATGGGAGTATGTGACCCGTAGATAGTCTGAGACCTCGTGTCCACTTGTTGCTGTTACTCTTGGGTAATACAAAGCATTATAGCATAAAGAGAAAACAAACAAAGCATATATCATGGGCTATATTCCCAGTTACTCATTTCTGCATTTGGGGCAGGAAGATAATGGAGGTGGGGATATTTGGAAAGTAAATTTAAAGTCACATTTGGATGTCCCATAGTCTATGACTGTTCAAGGCCCTGCCTGGTCCCCAGTGTAAATTAGAGCAACCTTCTCAGCCTATGGACACTGGAAAGCAGAGAATAGTACAGTGCACTCCGGTGGTACCCACTCTTTGCCCCAACACATCCCATACACTGGGGACTGGGACAGGGCTAGCAAATAGCCCTAATACCAGATCTATAAATGGTTATCTATATTTGGTGGTTGTCAGGATTTTTGCATGCTTGCCCCCAGTTCTTTTCCTGGTCAGTACCACAATGAATTGGGGTTTATGAACACTGCTGATTTGATACACATTAGTTTGGAAAAGCAGCATAGTTAACTCTTTTGGAAGCAGTAATCTTTACATTATTACATGATAACATATAGTAATTCTACTGCATTTAGCTCTTGATAAGTCATTTGGCCCTGTGAGTCATTCATCTGGAAACAGCAGGGCTTAATGAAAGGAAGGGGGACACTTTGGCACAAAAGAAAAACAGAAGCTGCCATACTGTTTTCTGTAGACTGCATGAAACAAAGAGTTCAAATGTCCAAGCTTAGCATGAAATGGAGCAGCCTTAAGACTGATGCAAGTTATGTCCTTTGCCAATAACCCTAAAGGGCCATGCCAGCAGCGAAGCATTCCCTGCCTTGAGGGAATCCTCCTGTACTTAGATCTGCTACATTTAGGGCAATTTTGTGATGCTAGAGGGCAGCAAACTGGAGCATTGGGGTAATTATTTCTATAAAAGTTTCCTCCTCTTTAAACTCCCTTTAGAATATTCTAGTAATAGAAGAACCAGTAAGAGACTATGCGCTTTACAATGTGATTTGAAATGCTTCTTTTATCCACTTGTAATTGGAAGCTTTGGTCTTAACTTGCTAGGCAACACTAGTTCTTCCTAATCAGTAAGAGGTGTTCCTGATCAGTAAGATGCTACTTTTCCTAGAGCTCTATTTTTTGGTGACATCACATACCATTCCCAACCAAGTATTTACCATTGTAGAAATGTTCTTTCCAGCAGGCTTAGTTTTAGTGGTTCTACAAAAAATGGTGGTTACTACAGTGAAGAATACATTACACTGTAGAAAAACATGAAATTAGCTCATATTTGGTACTACAGTGAAGAAGTTCTAAATCTGGTTTAATGGCTGGGTACAGGAGTGAAAGTACCTTCTTCTGTAGCATATTTGCATGAGATGTGAGATTGTTTTTTATTAAATAACAGGAGTGGGATTGTGTATTGTAAATTTGTGATGTATTTATTTTCTGGAAAATAAAACATTTCTATAAAATTTCTGAAGCATTTTTTTTTACTGTGGAGCAGGCTAGTGGGAATGGAATACAGGTATGTGTTAACAGGAACATTAAGCTTCCTTTGTTCCATTATCTACATTCAAAGCTTTTTTTCCCTGTAGCTGGCTGCAGCTGTTGACCCCAGGTACACTTCTTGCATAAATAAAGATTTAGGTAGGTGGAAAGATATTCTTAATGTCATGTTTCCCATGCATGTACTCCTTCCCAGATAGCAATGGTCCAGTGACTTCCATACTTTATTGCTAACTGTTTACATTAAAGCAATTTATACTACTAGAATGCCATTCCTGCCCCTTAAATTAAGGGTACAGGGTTACCCTCACCTATTTCTTCCAGCATCGTGCCTTCTTGAGTCCTTCTCATGAACCTGATTTAGAAGAGAATGCCAACAAAGGTGCACTGTTCCACTAATTAAAAGATGCAATTCCAGCTGGAGAGGGGCGTCCCAGAGCTTGGAGAATGTTCACAATCTGGATCCAAATTCTGTCTCTTGGGTTCATCTCTAGTTAATATGGAAGAAACAAAAAGGGTTTCCCAAGCGACAGAAAGAGATTTCTATTGATAGGCCTACAGAAATGACTGTAGCAGCAATATTCATCATGGGTGAAGCTGGAAATGTGCTGCAATTGGCCAATACCAAATCTAACAAAACTCAGCTCAGTTGACTTTGTCACAGTGTGTGTCAAACAGAAGTAGACTTAAAGAGTTAGACAAAAAAACCCTCAGTGTTAACTACACTGAAATCACTGCTCTTCACTGCATGTTCACTACCGGCTACATGATATGTGTGTGTGCATTAGGTATATACACAGCTGGTCAGCTCAGCCGTAGCAAAAAATAAATCTAGTTTACAGTTCTTAGAGTCCCTTCGCTGGAGCACAGCCAGGCCTGCCCAGAACCAGCACCTCATTTATCACAGAACCAGCTCTCATGTACATTCTATCTGAAATCATCTACAAATGCAGCTGCATCACTACCCAAATCATCTTTTTTTTTATATACTAAATTGTGCTAGATGGCAACTATCTCCACCGTATGGTCCAGTTCATGAATAGCAACAGCCTTCGAGCCAAAGTGGACTGTGGAAGGCAGCCTTTTTGGTTTGCAAAATGTGTAGAAAAAAAATTGTCCTTTCCATTTAAACAGGCCTTTTTCTATAGCCAAACATTTCAGCCAACAAATAGAATCACACCACTCTAAGATTTCGCTGTACTGTTATTTTACATAAACAAAAATAATTCGGGCTTACTTCAGTGGCTTGTAAAGTAAGGATCGCTTAGTTGACTAGTTGAGTAGTCGATGGAATTTCCATCTACCACTTGACTAGTCGATAGATTCGACTAGTCAATACTACTTGACTAGTCGATAGCCCAGCAGGGGCTCTTGTACATTTCAAAGGAGGAATACGAAACTCTGCACGCAGCCCAGAGCCAGCGGGAAGTCCCACTGACTCCAGGCGGAATGTAGTATGCCTGCTTTGAAATGTACAAGAGACCCCAGAGGGGGCTCTTGTGCATTTCAAATACACAGTGCAGCATGGAGTCCGGCATCAGCAGGGAACGCAGAGGGGATTTGAAATGCCGCGCGGAGCAGGGGTCAGCTGATCCCAGGCTCCCCGTGAAATTTCAGCAGAACCCAGGATCAGCTGGGGACTTCCCAGCTGACCCCAAGTTAGACTCATAGACTTTAAGGTCAGAAGGGACCATTATGATCATCTAGT
>CM057848.1:56086694-56109437 GCA_030068395.1 Apalone spinifera | reverse complement strand
TCATTTGCATAGCTCTGGCGCAAGATCGCGCCAGTCTAGACACAGCCAGAGAGACTAAACTAGATCTTAACTATATAAGCCTAAATTTTTATGAAGGATTTCTATTAACAATAGAAACTACAGAAGTGTAACATTTCCATACACATACTCATTTTCAGGTACTCATATATAGGCACCTATGTGCACCAGCATGGGTAGTCACTATGTAGTCAGTAGCGTACACAGAGCACAAACACACACAAAAGCAACTGCCAGTTAGAAATTACTTCCTGTTTCCATAAAAGCTTTACCCCTGCATTCCAGCACAGACATGCTCCTGACAGGAAGGTATTTTATTTCTGAACTCTTATTTTGTTGTACAAAATAGGGTTGTTTTTTTTTTAAATAACCTAAAGCATGCAAAAGGCCTTTACATGCACACAGGCTCATACATGTCTAACCACATGCATTTCCTGCTCCAACCCTCTATCACCCCATGGATACACACATTCCTAGGTTAAAAGTCACAAAGGGGTAGCCATGTTAGTCTGTATCTGCAATGATGATGAAGGCAGGGACATATATCAGATAATCCTAGTTAGTGACCCAGACCCTCCAGAGGAAAGTGAAAAAAACCAAGTAATTGCCAATTTGACATGGAAGGAAAAAAAAACCTTCTAGACTCCACATAAAGCCATCAGTTAGACCAGCGCTACTGAACACACAGCCCGTGGGCCGGCCCGTTTGTTTGTGGCCCACAGTGCGGTTTGGGTTTATGCAGGGCTCAACACATGGCCCGTGGGTAGGAGCCAAAACAAAAAAGGTAGTCAATATAATGGTTTTCTGTTAATATGCATTTTAGTAGTTAAATTCCTGGACTGTCATTGCTCATTAAAAGTGCTGTTATATGGGTGGAAATATTGCATTTTATTAATATCAGCAGAACTGACTTAAATAGGGTCCGCGTGTTGTGTAGTCTTGGCTTAATCTTTGAATTCATGCCTGTCAGTGTGAAAGAAGCTATTTGCATATATGCAACCCCAGTTAAGTTGCAGCCCTCAGCATGTGCTGTGAATGTTATTGTGGCCGCGGGGGCTTCCAGAGTTGAATAGCCCTGAGTTAGACCCTAAGCAAGTGACATCAGCCAGCCAAGCATCTGAGAGAGACACTGCTCGGTGCCATGTCAGGACTCTGGCCCATCACATCCAGTGTCCCAGCTCTGACTCTTCAGAGGAAGAATATAAAAAACTTCCCAGAATACATTGCGGGATAATCCCTTTCTCACCCTGCTGGTGGCTGGCGGGATCCCTGTAGCATTAACTTCAGGAGCATAAGATAGAAACCAGATGTGAACCCCAGGGCCATTAAGCCCTGCCCACTACTCTTTCCAGAAAGGTTCAGTTTGCATCTGTAGTCCTATTCTACACATACAGTGTATCTATATCAACAGCATGTGGAAACTTGGGGTGTAAATCTACTTTGCACTAAGGTTATGTCTTCACTGCGAGTTTTTCTGGCAGAAAATATGCTAATGAGGGACTCAGAATAAATTATGATCTCATTAGCATATTTTCTGCCATTTCTTTTTGCGCAAGGGGTTTTTGTGCAAAAAGCAGCAGTGTGGATAGGGTTTTTTTGCACAAAAACCCCGTTTTGTGCAAGAGCCTTATGTCTGTCCCAGACAGGCATATGGCTCTTTCACAAAACAGGATTTTTGCACAAAAAGGAAACAGCCACACTGCTGCTTTTTGCGCAAAAGCCCCTTGTACAAAAACAGATTGGAAGAGATTATGCAAATGAAGCATGAGAAAATGCTAATCCGCACTATTTGCATTGCCTCTTCTGGCAAAACTCATAGTGTAGCCATAGCCTAAGTGTTCAAGTGGTCCCTATGGCCATGTGCTAAAAGCTTTCTAGCATGCTCTGATTTACTCCCATTTCAAAACAGAGTAAATTAAAGCACACTGGAACTTTCAGTGTGTAGTTGCAGGGTCCACACAGACAATGCTAGGCATATTAGTAAAAAGGTTGATATATATCACAGCTTTCCACATACTAAGCCCTGGTCTAAACTAAGGAGTCATTTTGAAATAACTCCCCTTATTTCAAAACAACAAACGGAGTGTCCACACTACCAAGACTGTTATTTCAAAATAATATTCCTCGTGGAAAGCAGGAGTTAATGCATATTTTGAAATAGTTATTTTGAAATAGCAGTAGCATGGCTGTTCTATTTCGAAATAACTACTCCCCAGAGTCATTCAGAGTAATACTCCCCAGTGCTTCCGGAGGCGCTAAGTGAAGATAGCGCATCCACATTAAGGGAGCCTGCCTCAGACTAATTTAAAGGCTTCCCTGTATGGTGGACTTGCTATTTCAAAATAGTTATTTTTGGAGTTGTTATTTTGAAATAAATGGTTTCAAAATAATTTCCTAGTGCAGACATGCCCAAACTGTTCATTTAGACAAGCCCTGAAAAAAGGTTTGCCAGTATAGCTCTAACAACATAGCTCTCCTGGCAAGTCCTCTTCGAAAATGTAGCTCCTAATAGAGTATTTTTGCCAATACGAGGTAAGCCCCAACCAAAACCAGCAAATGCACTTTAGAGCTGCTATAGCTGGCTGTAGTTTTGATCTATGCTCAGAAGCCTACTTTGTGAGGAACATTATCATTTGTCTTTGCATGAACAAAAGAGGAAGGAGAATTTAGTTCTGTATTTTTGATCAGGACATCTTTGAATATCTGTAAGTATGTTGTTTGCCACCAGAATTGCTTGAATATGAAAGAAAAAATGAAGCTCTATAAATTCTTCAGTAAATAAAAATAAATATACCTTTATGTGCAGGGTGGAGACTGACTTAGAATCACCAGATGAGAACACACTTCGTAACAACCTCCGCTTCAAGCTGTTTTCTCTTGATTTGGGGCAAGGGCTGCCCTCCCCAGAAGGCCTGGGATTCATTTGTGCCACCAAGCAAGGCTGGGGCCAGCATTCTGAGCTTCTTTCAGCCTTGTCACTCTTCCCAACCAGAACACAGGGACGTTGTTGGTGCTGTGAAACCGAAGTGATCTGGAGGCAGCCTCTACCCTCACCTTGAAATTCTGAAGGCCCAAGGGACTGTGCTTTCATTACCATACCATTGGGAGGAGATTGCCCATCTGTCCTGGGTTTATAATCTGGCCACATAGTCTGCCTTCGGATTGCTTTGCTTCCACCATTGCAGTTGAGGTAGTTTCCATATCTGTCTTCCCAGTCGACTTCAGGATTCTGAAGATACATGTCTGGGAGCCTGTCATCTCCCAAAAGTCCAAGTGACTGAGCTCTCCTCCTGCTGGCAGGGCTCTTTCCCCTCAGAGTGTTGGAACTGATGACAGAAAGCTTCTGAATATCATTTAGTATCTCAGAGATATATCCCTCCACTTCGATGGTGCTGCCCCTCACCACAGTCTGTCAAACATACAGAAACAAAAGACAAAGTTAGAGCTTAACCCTAAGAGCTCAGGAGGTTGAGGGCAGGAGTTTTGTGTTTGGCTAGTCTTTGAAGTTCAGGGCAGGGGGAAACATTTGGCTTCTCTCTTATTTTTACTTTCTTCAAGTTTGATGAAGTGTAAATTGCTGTGACAAAGACTGGCACTCTCACACTGTTCTTCTAATGCATCTCAATCCTGACCTGCAACATATCTACTAGTTCCAGGACTGGGCTCTCCTTCAGTCCTGACTTCTGTTTATTTCTGCTGTTACACTGGGCTCTCAACTCATTTTGTAACCACACCTCACACATGAAATGCAGCCAAAGAAGATACGTACACACACACACACACACACACACACACACACACACAGTCCTTGTTGGAAAAACTGTGCATTGAACGATCAACGAGTCCTTAGAGTTGGGTTAAGAACTTTGATTTTGAGCACGGGGCAAAAGTTTCTTCTTCATTTATTGAGCACTACTTTCACGACTAAGACTCCACAAATCCCAGCACTTCTTAGTCTTTATCTACACATCCTTTTCTCCTACAGCTCTGTTAATGTGCACACAGGTGCTGACGCCATGGGTGCTTCAGTCCTGGAGCACTCATGGAAAAAAATTAGTGGGTGTTTAGCACTGTCTCCCACCCACCAGATACCCCTCTGATCAACCTCTCCTCCTCCCACCCAGCACCTCCTGCTCACCACTGATCAGCAGCGTGCAGGAGTTCAGAAGGAAGCAGAGGAGCAGGGACAGTGCACACTCAGGGGTAGGGATGTAAAATAGCATTTAAAATGCTAACGAGTTAAACTGTATGTTTAACTGGTTAACCCCCCACAGCATTGCACCATGAGCAGTGAGCCCAGCCAGGCAGGAGCAACTTCCCATCCATTGCGCGATCTGGTGGGCCCAGTGAGGTTGAGCTCGCCACTCTGTACTGCAGGCTGGGGGCTGCTCTGGCTCAGCCGGATACCGGTTAACTGGTTACTAGTAAGGGTGATACCGAGTAACCAGTTAACCGGTTACATCCTTACTCAGGGGAGAGGGCAGAAAGAGGCAAGGAAGCGGTGGAGCATGTGTGGGAAGGGATGGAGTGGGGTACTGGCAGAAGGGATGGGGGGCAGGGGCCTATAGCTGAGCATGGGCTGAGGACCCCCTGGAAAATCTGGAAGCTGGAGCCTGTGAATACACATTCAAATCCTGCCTTAGTTTGCATCTACTTCTAATTTTTTTTTCCAAATGCTTCTTAATCCTGACTCGTAAACCCCATTCTGTTCCATCTCTCGATCCCTCATCTTCTCTGCCAAGCCATTGCAATTAAAAATGGTGAACACACTACTGGAAACAAAAGGATTGCATCAGTTCACAACTGCCTTTTAGGCAAATGATGAAGGATAAGGCATCCATCCAAACAATCACCAATACTATATGCGTGCCACGCCCTATACACTTAATATACTGTACAGCAACTTAGCCATCTTGTTTTTTTGGGCTATGCACTCAAACCATCTATTCTCCACAAGAAGATGTGGTATAATATCACTCCCTCCCCTTGTGTGACTCTCAATCTGTATGAGGAAATCTTCCTGTGGAGTGAGAGGTGGTAATCTGTTTTCTCCCTCAACTCTGGGGTTCCTCTAATCATGCTGAATTAATTACAGCTGGCCAGATCTTCAGCTGGTGTAAACTGACAGCTCCAATGGAGCAATATTGATTTGCACCAGCTAAGAATCAGGCTCACTGAGTTAAGGAAGGAAGTGCAGCGAGAAAGATCCTATCAACTAGAGGTGAGATGAGGCCACTCAAATTCATTTCATTGTGTGTCCAGTATCTTGGGCATGGGTAAGTTCATCTTTTCACTCCTGAGGTGACAACATCTTCACATCTGTATACATGCACGACTTGCTCGGCTTTCTGTTTGAACTGCTCTGTCAATCACATCTTGCTTGGGACATTGACTGCAAACCGGTTCTACCACCTTCACACAAAGGAGATGAAAAGGAAAAAGCCAAGAGAAAAGGGTTAGAAACCCAGCCCCAGGAGCCTATTCATTATGGTGAGTAAGCCTTTTGTCTATTCTAGTTCACTCCTAAACTTCAGTAGTCTGTTTATACAGTTCAAGGGTTCCCAGACTGTTCCCAATTTTAATGTGGTTGCCAGGGCTGGCATTAGACTTGCTGGGACTTGGAGCCGAAGTTCAAGGGGCAGAAGGACTCAGGTTACCGGCTTCCTGCCTGTGACTGAAGCCCTGGGGCTGTGACTTTGTTTCCTGCCCCACCCCCTCTGGGGCAGTGGGGCCAAAGAGGGCTCAAGCTTCTGTCCCGCCTTCTGGGATCATGTTGTAATTTTTGTTATCCAAAGGTGGTCATGGTGTAATGAAGTTTGAGAACCATGATCGAGTTTACCTCCTCAATGCAAGCTGGGATAATAGCAATGGTAATAGTAATCCACCATCTTAAGCTGTGGTCAGTGTAACCTCACCTCCTCCTCCTGACTGGAGCACAAGAAAGGCAACACAGACTCATCTCTCATTCTTGCAAATGGGGCAGTAAGATAGGGATGAAAGAGCAAAGCCCTATTTCAGATTTACAGGTGCTTAATTTGTTAGGCCAAACCTAGGATCATATGCCTTGTACTCTGGATATGCTGGGAGCTCTCCAAGGTCCATTTCTTACTGAAGGATAGTTGAATGAGCTGTTCAGCAGTTCTCAAACTTATTGTATTGGCGACCCTTTTCACGCAGCAAGCCTCTCAGTGTGACCCACTCATAAATTAAAAAGTACTTTATATTTAACACTTTAAAATGCTAAATGTAAAGCCCTATTGTTATTTCTCTCTAAATGAAAATGTTTTCCTGTAGGATGACAAGGTGATGTCGTCATGTCACCCTGTGTCCTGCCACCCGCCTCTGCCACGCAACCTCCTCCTTCACCCCTCTCTGGTGCTCTGGGCAGGTGGGAGCTGCACAGCTTTCCCCCCTCCCCGGCACTTCCCGTGCCGTCTGGCCCAATGCACAGCATCCGGGCTGCAGCCCCACTGGAGTGTGAAGGAGTCAGGAGCAGTGCACCCAGCCTAACCCCGCCCCAGGAGCAGCTAAGCAGGTCAGAGCTAGGGAGCGGGGCCTAGCTGGGGACACCAGCTGTGAGGGGAGGGGAGGGGGGCCCTGGCTCAGGCCATCTGGCTGTGAGGGACAGGGAGGGGGAATTAGCCATGAGGTTTTATGGTCTGGAGGTTCTGGGAAGCAGGGGGACACAGGTTGGGGGAACTTGACAGTGGGGGCTTTGAGAGGACCCTGATTTACATGAGAACAGGGCACTTAGCTCTGGGTGACTGACTGGTAGAGGCACCTGCAGGGAATGTATGGGGCTGAGTGGATGGTATAATGAGACTTGACTTCCTCCCTTCAATTATCCAGGAGTGGAGAATAAACTAACACGGTTTCCTCCTCATCCTTGTCTCATCTCAGTGCCCAGCACTGTATCCAGACATAGCTGCTAAGGACAAATCTTCCCCACCCCATTATTTGCTTTTGCATGTCTTTTCTTGTGTTGGGTTTCCTTAACTCTGATAGTAATGACAGAATCAGAGTCCACACCCTTCCCCCGTATCTTCCACTCCTATGTGCTCCACTTCCCTGTGGCTTGCGACAGATTAGTGTTGGTTAAACTGAAGCACACAGATGAGTTAAAGCATGCAGATGAGTTATTTTATCAACAGCTGTGTGGTAGGAAGAGGGTTAGATTTTTTTTTAAACTTCTGGGCTAGTGTGGGAATCATGTTTACATCTCAAATTCAGACTAAAAAAAGTTTGCCCTAAATACCAGCAGATGCATGCAGTACATCATCAAATTGTTGAATGTGGGGATTTAAAACTGATCTGATGGCTGGATTTTAATATAGTCACTGTTATAGAATGACAAATCAGTGATGAATTAAAGCTGTCATATTTTGCAAATCACTAAAGCTAACCTAACCACCTACTTATTTAGATTGAAATGTACTAATCTCTCTCTCTCTCTCTCTCTCTCACATGTATGTGTGTGTATATATATTTTCCTGTGGGATGACAGTTACGTCATCACATCACTCTATGTCCCACTGCCTGCCTCCACCCCCAGCCACACGGCCACCTCCTTCGCTCCTCCCTGGTATTCCGGGGAGGTGGGAGCCATGCGGCCTCCTCTGCTCTCTGGTGCTCCAGGAAGGTGGGAGTCATGAGCTATGTGGCCTCCTCCCCACACCCCCAGCCCACACACACACACACACACACACACACACACACACACACACACACACACACCCTCTGCTGAGATGCTGCACCCTCAGCCCACTCACTCATACCTCCCCAAGCTGAGACCCCACACAGATAGCCCCCTCACTTCCCCCTTCCACCGAGATGCTTCAACCCCAGCCAACTCCTGCACCCTCCCCCCGGCCAGACAGCTACTCCCAGAGCGATGGGGGTTGGCAAGCATAGCAGGCAGGGGGCGCAGCTCCCTAATTGTTTAATATTTACCTTTTAAGACAAACACTTTTACTGTGTTATTTTTAAATAGTTACTGTTCAATACTGGGAAGGTGTGCAAAGAACCTATCAATATCACTGTTCACAGCAGACTTAGTGCCTTATCACCACCCTTATTAATGCACTACTTTCAGAGCTGTGTTGCCAGAGAGCAGCAGCTGCTGGCTGGGCACCCAGCTCTGAAGGCAGTAGTACCACTACCAGCAGTGTAGAACTGCAGAAATAAGGGTGGCAATGCCATATCATGCCACCCTTACTTTTGAGGAACGTGTGCCCTCAGTACTAGGAGAGGTGGCTATGTGCAGGCTAAGGCAAATTTTGCAGTAGCTATAGCCTCCACAAGATTCCCCAGCACCACCCTTGCGAGATTAAAATACTAGGATTTTCATTTTAGAAAAGAGGAGACTAAGGGGGGATATGATAGAGGACTATAAAATCATGGCAGGTATAGAGAAAGTGAATTAGGAAAAGTTATTTACTTGTTCCAATAACATAAGAAATAGGAGTCACCAGATGACATTAGTGGGTAGGAGGTTTAAAACAAACAAAAGGAAGTTTTTCTTCAAGCAGAGTATAGTCAACCTGTGGAACTCCTTGCCAGAGGAGGATGTGAAGACCAGATTTTAACAGGGTTCAAAAAGGAACCAGATAAATTCATGGAGGTTAAGTCCATCAATACTTATTAGCCAAAATGGGTAGGAATGGTATCCCTTAACCTCTTTGTCAGAGGCTGGAAATGGATGACAGGAGAGGGATCATTTGATGATTACCTGTTTCTGTTCACTCCCTCTGTGGCATCTGGCATTGTCCACTTTTTCGGAAGACAGGATACTGGGCTAGATGGACCTATGGTCTGACCCAGTATGGCCATTCTTATGCATCTGTTAAATTATAAATTACTTTTTATGGCCAATCAGTCTGAACACTAAGATCTGCAGTTTAAGGAAGCTCTTCAGCTCTGAACAATCAAACCCTAAGGATGTTAAAATGCGACTATCTGGCTAATTGTTTAATCGACTCAATATGTATTGACTAGACGATAAGTCGATAAACGTCATTCTGCAAGCCACAGTGGGGGTAACTCGGGGAGCCAACTCGAGCCGCGACTGAGGAATCCTGGCTCATACCAGCTCCAGAGCTGTCAATGCTGCAGCTCTGTTTTTTAAATGCATTAAGAGCTGCTGGGCTCTTGCTACATTTAAAATGCATAAGCGCAGCAATCTGCACAAGCCGGGATTACTCAGACCCGGTTCGCGCTGAGTCCAGCAGCCCCTATTCACAGCAGCCAGGGCAGCGGGGGAGGGGTGGTAGGCAGCACCCCGGAGATAGTGCTGGGGGGAAACCAGCTTTTAAGCCGGCTCCCCCCCAGCACCAGCTCCTGTCCCCCCACTAACTATCTCTGGGAACAAGGAGGGGGGCCCGCAGAGAGCAGCGGGCCTGCTTGTTCCATGCTCCTTTTGGCACTTCTGCTTTTGAGCCCTGTAGGGCTCTTGTACATTTCAAAAGCAGAAGCACCTGAGGTGGGAACCATCATGAGCGGGGACTGAAGCAGACCCCATTTGCGCCGTTTCCCCACTGTGCCTCTGCCTCCCCTATCCCCACACAGATGGTGCTGGGGGAACCGGCTCCTGCTCCCCTCCTTGCTGCCTCTCTCATAGAAGCAGCAAGGAGGGAGAAGCGACTAGTCGAATCACTACTCAACTATCTGATAAGCATTTGCTTGTTGACTAGTCGCTTACATCCCTATCAAGCCCCCTAATGTTTTCCTCAGACCCAGGAATGGCCTTAGGGAAAATGGCACCTTGGTTGAACTTCTGTTTTGTCACCCTTTCTTTGGAGCCAGAGACCTGTCATGGGCAGGGCTGAGAGCCTGAAATTCCCACAGAATAACCTTGCAACCCCCTGGGGTCATGACCACAGATCACTGTAAGCTGCACAGTCACACAGCTGTACAGCTGCTTAATAAGCACTGCACAAGGGCTCAGGGATGCCGTGCATGGAGTGGCTACAGCCTCCTCTTCCCCAGCCACTCCCCATGCCTCTCCTCCAGCTGCAGCAGGGCCAGCAGCAGGGAGCTGCCACAGCTGGGGGAGAGACATGCTCCTCCAGCCCCAGCTGCAAGTCCTAATTGTGAGGGGATTTAGGCACTGCAGCCCAGGACCCCAGGTTGCAGCCCATAAAACCCCCTTTGTTCTGGGCCAGCCCTCCTTGGTGGGGGGAGGTGGCTCTGTGCGCTGCCATTCCTCCCCTCCTTCCCCCCTGCTTGAGTCATGTCACTGCAAGCGCCAGGAAGCTCTGTCCTCGCCTGGAGGTTCTGTCCCCGCAGCTCTCATTGGCTGGGAATCATGGCTAATGGGAGCAGTGAAGGATGGTGCCTGTAGGTGAGCATGGGGCAGCTCAGAGTCACCTGTTCTCAACCACAAATGAAAGGAAGCTACCCCAGGTGAGTGCTCGCACCTCAACCTGAGCCTCCTCCCACGCTCCAACACTCTCCCAGACTCTGCACCCCAGCCTGAGCCCACTCTAGTTCCCTCCCAGACCCCACACTCCAACCTTGAGCCCCACCCTGCACTCTAACTCTCATCCAGACCCTGCACCCCCCCACTCCAGCCTCCTCCCCTGAGCCCATTCCCACACTCCAAACTTCTTAGCCCCAGCCTGCACCCCAAACACCTCATCCCCAGTCCCACCACAGAGCCCAGACTCACAACTAGAGCCCTCAGCACCCCCCCATGAGTCCTCTCCCACATTTCAAACTCCTCAGCTACACCCCTACCACAGATCATCCATGTGCAGAATGAATTTTGTGATGTGCACCAATATGGAAATGACGGGTCACACATGTCCATATTGGTGCACATTACATTTTTAATGTCCATGTGCAGGATGAATTTTGTAGAGGGAACACTGGTTATGACCCCCAGTTTGAGAACCTCTGGGTTAGTTTAAATGTAGTAGTGTAGTTGTTATGGTTATCCCAGAGGTCCTATTACTGTCCCTGTTGTTCTTTTAAAACAAGAGAGATTTTACTCGGCCTTCACAAAAGATAGTTGGTCAAAACCTACACCTTGACCATCCCTGGACACTTTAGAGATCACCCTGTAACATCAATAGTACATTTTTATTCTGAGGAACATGGGAGGTGTTGCTTCTCTTGGGCGGCATTGCATTTGACAGAATGGTATGGCATAACTTTCCTCTCTCACCTTCATAGGTTGAAGCTGCATCTTGGTGATTCTTGAAGGGTCTACAACTGGCTTTGGACGTTTCAGAGTGTCTAGAATGTTCTGCCATTGAGGGGGCAGGCCAATGAATTTACCCTCCTTTGGATCAAATGAGGTGTGGACCCGATGCTGGAAGTTCTGTGGAGCAGAGATCTCAGGACGTTTCTTCTTCTTTTTGCGGAACATGATGCCTTAAATAGAGAGATCAAAAGCATTAGATCTAGTCATGTCTATGGTATTCTCAATAGTTGCTGTAGTATGTAGGTAGCACCTTCTACAATTAGGGTTGCTAATTTTGGTTGGACATATTCCTAGAGGTTTCACTTCATGATATCTCTTTAATTCCTAAAAACTCCAGGACAACCTTGGAGGGTTGGCAACCTAGCTACAGTCATAGAGGAGTTATAATTTCCAATATAAAACCCTCTTTTTCCATTGCTTAGACACATTCTTTTAGCCTGAGAATAGGTGCTGACTATGGGTGCTCTGAGGCCGGAGCCCCCACACAGAAAAGTTAGTGGGTACAACAGAGCACCCACCAGTGTCAAGTTCCTTCCCCGTGATCCTCTCACAAGCGGACAGCCCCGTGCTTGCCTCCTCTGCTCCCTTCCTACCACTGCTTCCAGAGCACCAGGAACAGCTGATTCAGTGTGTTCAATCTCAGGGGGAGGAGGGGAACAGGAATAAGCAGAGATGGGGTGCCCTAGAGTGAAGAGGTGGGGAGGAGGCACAGCAGGGGTAGAGCAGAGGTGGGATGGAGGATTAGGGGAAGGGATGGCGTGGGGGCAGGGCCTGGAGCACCCACTGGCAAAATGAGAAGTTGGCACCTACAAGTCTGAGTTTTGGTCTTAGCCTAAATAACTGTTCTTACACTAGGATCCATAAGTCACCACTGGTGCAGCTACCTTGTTGGGAGTAATGAAGAAGAATGCAGATAGACTTCAATGAGAAGTCATAAAAACACCTATTTGGAGTAAGTTTAGAGAACAGAAAAAAAGAGCCTGAGCCCAACTATAGCTACCATCAGAGCTAACACCAAGAGAGCTGCAGAGGTGGTAAGTAACGAGGCCTCATCTTCCTAGAGCAGAGAAAGCCAAAGAGAATTGTTTTGGACATTGTAAGCAATGTAGGCTGAGACTAAATTTTTATCTGCAGGTAACTTAAAGTTGATATAAGCCTGAACCAAAGGCTCAGACACAGGGACTTGACACAGCACCCAGGTGTACAGCCCCAGTGGGACCAGGACCCCACATACATCTGTCTTACCTGTTATAAAAGTTTCATACAGAGCAAGCTTGTAAGGTATTCACTCCCTTTATCAATGAAAGAGAGATATGTACATCTTTAGTGTACGCGGGGTAACAGTGATTTACACTGGGTTTAATAATAAACAAAAGTGATTTTTATTAAGCATAAAAAGCAGGATGTAAGTTGTTGCAAGTGAAACAGATCAAAATAAGTTACAGTGAAACCTTTGTTATCTGGCACTCTGTTAACCAGAAAACTTTAACTGGCATTGTCCCCAGCTACAATACTGTCACATCTTCAGGAGCAAAGGCCTGCATTGGTTTACCATGATTGGCTTAACAGTTTTTTATTTAAGAAGTATGAATCGTCTTTAACTCAAAATAGAAATGTGAGACCAACTGCCTCACACTACAAAACTACCAATATTAAAAACTTGAGTTTTACTATTATTGTCCATCCGGTTTTTCCTAGGTTGATGGGACCCTGAGATATCCGGCACGCTCGGGGATTAGGGTGTTCTGGCTAACACAGGTTTTACTGTACTAAGATAAAGGAAACAAAACAGGCCAGTTAAGCTTAATACTCTAAGACGCTTCTTGCATGCTATTTCTTACCCTAATATTAGTTTTAATTATCTTCTCTCATAAGCTAGGCAGCCTTCTAGCTAGGGCTCAATCCTTCTCCCTGTTCAGTCTTAGATGTTTCTAGCTATCATCTCAGTGTCTGGCAACAGCCAACTCTTTTATTGTTTGGTTCCCTGCCTACAAATATATTTTGCCTACAGTGGGAATCCTTTGTGTTCAGTTTCAACCCTTTTACCCTTCCATGGAAAAATACCACATCCAAAATGGGTTCTAGCAACAGGTGACCTGGCCTGGCAAGGCCAACCATAATCCCATTTTACAAGAACAAGACTATTTATGAATCATTGTCTTGAGTACCAGGCCATTAAGTTCCTTGAGTATTACTAATGGCTTTCATTTGCATATTTAGATATATGAACAGTTCATACTTTGGATGTCTAACTTCAAATACAGGAATGACACATTAGGGGATTACAAAGTCTCCAATGATAAGTCACATGCCACATTTTGCATAAAGCATGTTTGAATTAGGCATATTCATACTCAAAAATAAATTTCTATTAAAAAAAAAAAAGTGCAACATCCCAGCACAATTCAGTATTTTAGATAGTTCCATTAGGTAAAATGTTTCAGCACAGGCTCAGTGCTAAAGCTCTGTAGCATAAAATGAGCAGCTTTAGTTTAAACAATTTATAATTTCCACTGAAGACAATCCTTGTTTTTGTTTCCTTTCCTGTGATGGCTGCCTATTTTGTCTATCTGTCCTTAAATTGTGAGTTCTTGGGGCAGGGACTGTCACTTCCTGAATGTCTAGAAAAGGCCTAGCACACATTATACACCCTCATGAACAAATAGTAAATGGGTAAAGTTTCTGCTGAGCACCTCCACAAAATTACACACCAAAACACAAACCTGAGCCAAAACTTTCTTCCCAAGCTTCACTGTCCTTAGGGTTTCCTTACAGGACTTCCTCTGTGATTCTCTGTCTTTTTCCCTCAGAAAGACATACCAGTCACTCTTGTATCCCATTTAGAGCTAACAAGCATGAATCAGAAGTAATTATTCTGTTCATTTAGTCAAGGTACTAACACCTGAGGATAGGGGGGACTCAGCAGAGGAATATTGTGACTTCATTCTTATGCATGGTTCTAGACACTGATGCACATTTCCAAAGCCAAAGAACTTGAGATCTACTTAGTTTTATAACTTCTTAATGTTTTGGAATTGAAAGGAAAAACAGTGCTAATGCTATGTAAAGCTGGAAAAATCAAGTACTCAAAAGAAAGGCAGTCCTGCAAGTTAAAGTTATTCCCAGAAGTTGATTATGTTGCATATGTAGAATTTTCTTTATCCGCTTCTCTTGTTCATTTTAAACCTTAACTAGGGGGGCTGCACTCTCTGCTCGCTACACTAGGCAGCCCCAGGTCTCCCACCAGCTGCTTGGGAAGGCCAGGCCAAGGCATGGCAGCCCCAGCCTGCCCCTTCCCCCTCAGCCACTGAGCTGAGGTTGTGTCAGCACCTGCTTTCTTCCCCCTCCCCCCAGATATTTTGCAGGGCCAAGGCCACAGCAGCCAAGGCCTCTACCCCCTTTTCGTTTCCCCCACTGCACCAGCCTTGGCTCTCCCCCACTTGTTCCAGCCACTGGGGCAGACCGAGGCTGCTCCAACTTTCCCTCCTCCCTCCCCTAGCCGCCGAGGAGTGCGAAGGCTTTGCCAGGCCCTGCGTGTTCTCCCCCCTGCAAACATGTATGCATATGCGTAACTTTATTACAGGTTGGACCTCCCTTGGTCCAGTCCCCATTAGGATCTGACTGGTCCTAAGCAAGGAAATTTGCTGGACCAGGGAAGGTCTTCTGGCCCTGCTGCTGCCAGGCTCAGACTCTGGCCATGGTCCCCCTGCCACTGGCTCGGCTGGGACTCCCCAGGACCAGAACTTACTAGCCGCTGCCAGCCCAGTTGGGACTCCCTGGCTACTGCTGGCCCCACTCTTGCCAGCCTGGCTGGGGTTCCCTGGGGTCAGGACTCCCCGGTTGCTGCCAGCCCTGCTGCTTTTGGCCCAGCCAGGGCTCCCTGGGGCTGGAACTCCCTGGCGGCCACCATCCCCACTGCTGCTGACCTAACCAGGGCTCGCTGAGACTGGAGCTCCCCAGCCACCTCTAGCTACACTGCTGCCAGCCCTGTGGGGTTCCCGTCTTTGCTGTGGGGCTCCCAGCCATGCCGCTGGCCCCCCAGCCAGGCTCCCAGCCACACCATTAGACCTCCCTGTCCCCGGGGTTTTTTGTCCAGGAACATCCATGGTCCAGACCAGAGAATCTCAGAAGTACAAGCTGTACCATGCTAAGTTCCCTTGAAACAGTAGGGTGGGATTTGGGCCATACATTGTCTATCACAGCAAGGCATCTATGTGAACTTTTCAAGTGCAAAGACAGCATTACTGTACTGCATCAAAATGCCCTCAAGAGACCTCAGAACTTGTTATTCCATCTGAAGAACTGAGAAATGACGTAGAGAAAGGCCAGATAAATAAAACCCATTTAGAGAAACAGGGGGGAGGGCGTGTGACACTTCTGCCACAGAGGGGCACTGCCCCTGTCTTCTGTCGCTTTGGTGATGGTTCCAATGGCACCTAGGCACGTAAGTTCTAATAGTGGGTTCACTGGGGCAATGATGGTCTTTGTTCTGTAGCTGCGCAGAGCCCAGGATAATGGGATCCGAGTCCAGGACTGGAGACTCCTAAATGCCATACAATGAGAAATCATTGTGGAGGCACTCCCTGGAGGAAAAGAACTGCAGAAGATTTCCATGGAAAAGGAAGTGACCTGCAGCTAATCGTTTTGGCACTGTTCAAAGGACAAGTGGGGCGAGAGGCTCCTTAGCATCTGACAATGGGAAGCACCGGGCAAAGTGCTGTAAATTTCAACTCTCTGCTGGGACAAGAAATGTGTCAATAATTATTAATTAAAACCTCTTTATTGAGCCATAAGAGGGAAGCATTCCTAAATTGAGTAACCACATGATCTTATTGTTTTAAACCTTGTTCTTCCTCATTCCACTCGGTCCTTATTCTTTGTACCCACCCTCATTTCATCCCATCCATAATTATACTGTAAGATCTACAGCACAGGGCCCATGACTTTCTATTTGGTTTGTAAAGCCCTAGCACACTTTGGGGTGCTGTAAAAGTAAATCTCCATAATAATAATTATTAGTATCCCTTTGTGATCGGATTTATGTGTGAA
The DNA here is from genome assembly GCA_030068395.1 of Apalone spinifera. NCBI lineage: Eukaryota > Metazoa > Chordata > Testudines > Trionychidae > Apalone > Apalone spinifera. The sequence goes on along the minus strand of CM057848.1, from coordinate 56,093,167 downwards.
TTACTGAGTTAAAAAGTCCACTTTTCCATTTGGGGCCAATTGTTTTGTAAAAGTATATTTGCCCCAGTGTATTACTTTGCAGGCACATAAACGAAACATTGGTGTATTCGTATTAGCTAATTGCACCTGCACATCACTATTTAGAAAGCATTTACCCCATCTTTATACACAAGAATATGGTTCACATATGCAGACGCATGTATCCATTAAGTTCAGGGTCACACTTACAATAGCTGGCTGAAAAATTGGCCTGTGTATCTTTTTGGCTAGTAGTGTGAGTATTATAATGATAAAATGCATCCAACCCTGTACACATATGTGTTCTACAGGATTTCCAATGATATTTGCTTTGCATTGCTTTGATTATAAATACTGTCTGATATTGGACAGGTGGTTGCAGTTTAAAGGGACACTGCCAAGATAAAAAAATCATATACTAAAAATAGATATTTAAAATCCCATCAGCTTTAATAATCCTTTAGGTTTTGCATTTCAGTCAGCATGGGCAGTAAAACGAGAGTGGTCAGTTACACTTGTGGTTCTCCTGCATGGGCTATAATATTTGAATTTCCAACATGGCTGGAGAATGTTTAAATAAGAAAAAAATAAACATGCCCTTTGTTATCCAAAACAAATTAATAAAAATATTTTTATCATAAGTTTTAGATTTTGTAAATAAACACAAAGCCAATGCTTTAGTCTTAAACTATTTGACTACATCCCCTTAATCTATCATACATATCATGTCACTGACATATAGTAACCTACTAGACCCTAGTCTTTTCATTCGCTGTTGATAGCAGTACTGTAAGAACTGTCATAAATATAAATAATAAAAGTCACTACCCTGAGACAAAAGCAGCTGGAGATTTAAATTCTCTCAGTGATCCTTTTCTGATGCCTGGGAAACCACGTCAGATTTTTTAACTCCAGATATAGCTTTTCATAGATAATATAATTCCAAAAGCTGTCACATCTGCTAGCAAGCGAGGAAAAAAAAATAGAGGGCAGAGTCAGAGCAGTAGGAGGGATCAACTGGAAAGGAAGGGCAAGGAGAAAGAAGCATTCTAGGAAGGGAAATTAGCTTGGAAGAAGGGAAGGAAATCGGGGATGGGATTAACTGTGAGACAGAGAGGGGAATAGAAAATGATCAGCGTGATGAAGAAAGAGGACGTAAATGGTAGTAGGAATAGTTCTTTGTTCTCACACAGTATTTCAAACACTAAAGCAATTTTTTTCTTGTGCTTTGTTATTTCATCAGCTTCCCTGATATAATTGAACTTCAGTGGTATATAGGACACGTGTACAATGCAGCTATGTACACACACACACACACACACACACACACAGAGTGTAAAAAAGGTGGGAGCTAATGGCAGAAGACCAGACTTGATTTCCTCTCAAGGTCCCTTCCCACCTTACCTGTCTATGAATCAATATTTGAAATGTGATCAGAGAGTGCTATGTCCAGCTGTGATCCCTTTCCTCACCTTTATTTGAGGCTCTGGGCTTTGGAAATGCTGTTTCGGGTGCTTCCCTATAGGAAGAGATTATATTTGCTGCTGCCCTTTAACTTTTAGTATTTCAAGTCCTTCATTTTTTCTGATACTAAAACTGTATGTCTGGCAAGATGGGTGCACCATGCAACCTAACAGGACTGCAAACTAAGGTAATGCTCTAAATCCTGTGTGACTACATACCCAGGCATACAGATTAATATTCCATTAGAAATAAGATTAGAAGAGACTTATTTGTTATGTTGCTGGGTTTATTTTGTGACAGATGAGAAAAGAAAGGCAGACTCCCAACAACTGAAGCATGGCTTTTATCCAAAGGATGAGAAAGACCATGAAACTAAATTGTTGGCTTTTTTTCATTCCTTTTCTCAACCATGGGAGCAAAAACATAATACATATGTCTTCCTGAGCTTACTGTGAACAGCATTTATTGTCATGCTCCATGGTGGGTTTTAGACAAACTGGGTCAAATTCACACCTGATGACATAAACACTCTTCTAAAGGAAGGTGCTTTCATACTGTGTGAATCTAATACTATCATAGCCCAAATGTAAACCAGCTTCTTTCTTTATGAAATAATAAGGCTGTATCTGTTATCACAATATTATTATTCACATTAGCATTTAGAGGTCTCATCTGCGATCAGGGCACTGTTGTGCTGGGTGCGCCTCCCTCCCCCTCAAAAAATCTCTGCCCTGAAGATTTTACAGTCTAAATAGAGACAACTGACGAAAGGTGGGGGAAAGGAACTACCATCATCCTCATGTACAGATGAGACACAAAGAGATCAAGTGACATGCTCACATTCATATAGGGAGTCTGAGGCAAAGCCAGGAACTTAATTTTGCTCTCCTGAGTCACAGTCCACTTCTTTAGCTACAGACCTAGAAGAGCAGTCTCAGCATCTACACTGGGATAACAGACTCATGTTGACACCGGTCAGCTGACTCAGGTTTGCAGAGCTTGGGCTGCAGGGGAATAAATCACTGTGTAGACATTTGGGCTCGGGCTCACGTGGCTAAAAATTACTGTGTAGTAGGGATGTTAAGAAGTGGGGTTCTTTTTTTGTAAACAAGTAACCTCTGAAAAATTCAGTGGTTACACATTTACATGCTGGGGGAGGCAGCCCTGTAGGAGCCCATGTGCGCAGGGAACTGGCTTTTAAGCCGGTTCCCCATGAGCACCAGCTCCTGCAGAGCCAACTGCCTCTCCCCCCATGCTGCTGCCTCTGTATCAGAGGCAGCAGCACACATTGTGGGGGGAGACAGGATCTAGTGCTCACAGGCCCCTGCAGAGCTGCCCCCCACCCCCACACAGCTGATATAGAGGCAAATACCAACACAGATCAACAGCAGCACTGCTTTTCCCTGGCTTAGACCCAGAGATCAATCCATAGGACTCTCAGCTGGCTCTGCTGAAAGAAAAGCACCTTTCATCCACCTTTCTCTTCACTCACACTTGCCTCTCCTTGCAGATGGACACTTCTATATATTCACTGCCACATACCATTCACAGGTGGATGCTCCAGGCACCACACAGATCACCTATAGCTTCCCTAAGGTGCATCAAAAATGTAGATGGACTTTTAAAAAACATGTTTTTCCACATATTCTCCACTCTCCACCATAATAGACCCTTCATTAAGTCAAGACACTGTGGAGACATATGCTTAGCTTGCCCTTCCTTGGGACTCAGTATATAAGGGCGGGGAGAGCCCAAACCCTGATTCTTTATTGTTCTGCACTTGGCGACACCATCCATCTGTGCAAAGTGAGTGAAATTCTGACTAATCAAAATGGAGGCATTTTACACTCATTGTGCCCAGAAGTAAGTGCCCATACTAGATGCAGAGCAATGAAAACTCAGGCCACAGTATTTTTGCCTTAGCAATGTGGTTGAAATGTGCTGAGGTGGGGGGTGGCAGGAAAATGTCATCTGATCATGATGACCCCAGCAGCAAGGCTAGCAAGGACTTAGAGACAGTGACAGCTACTTCCAGACAATAATAAAGACAAGTTGATTCCCTGCTTGTCAGAATAGAGGTAATAATACATGGCTTTGCACTCATGCAGCTGAGTATTTCAAAATGATTTACAAAAACCCTAAACGTGCCACCTACCCATGAGATTGGTCACTTGTATGATCCCCATTTGACAGATGGAGAAACTGAGGCATGGAACTGTAAAGTGACTTATCCCAAATCATATGGGCTGTGTCTAGACTGGCCAGTTTTTCTGGAAAATCAGCCGCTTTTTCAGAAAAACTTGTCAGCTGTCTACACTGGCCGCTAGAATTTCCGTAAAAGCACTGACTTCCTACTGTAAGAAATCAGTGCTTCTATGTTGCTCCCGTTCAGGCAAAAGTCCCTTTTGCGCAATGCTTTTGCGCAAAAAGGCCAGTGTAGACAGCTCAGATTTGTTTTCCGCAAAAAAGCCCCGATCGCGAAAATGGTGATCGGGGCTTTTTTGCGGAAAAGCGTGTCTAGATTGGCACAGACGCTTTTCCTCAAAAAGTACTTTTGTGGAAAAGCATCTGTGCCAATCTAGATGCTTTGTTCCGAAAATGCTTTTAACGGAAAACTTTTCTGTTAAAAGCATTTCCAGAAAATCATGCCAGTCTAGACGCAACCATAGGGAGTCATTATATGAACTGAGCTTAGAACTGAGTCCCTCACCAATCCCTCCCCCAAGCCATTTGCTGCAGCCAGTGTGCTACATTGATCCTGCGGCCACAATTAAGTAACATCTCATCAGACTACACCTCCTCTCAGATGTCAGTTATTTTGTCATCCAGTTCTCAGACTGTAGAAGGGATGGGAATGGGAGGAGCCTCTGATTTGTAAGGGCAACAGCATCATATATAGCTGCATCCTACATAGGGCTAAGAAATATTTCTAATAATGGGTTGTGAAGGGAACAGGGTTAGAAGAAAAGAGCCTGATTTTTATTTTCACCAGCTATGTTAATATTTGTCTCTTATATAAGACCAAGCCAATCAATCTAAACACAAAAGTAGTATCAGTACTCAAGGCCATCCCTAGGAGGGTGCAACCCCTCCCAGTGCCCCGGGCACAGTGTCCAGGGCAACTTCCCCCAGTGCCCCAGGCACGGGGCTCAGGACAATCCCCCTGCCAGAAGCCACATACCTCGCCCACATCCCCACAATGCCTCTGCTCCACTCCTGCCCTACCCTCAACATTATTCCTTCCCACAGACCCCACTGTTCTGCTCCCTTGCCTGAGCAACATGAGCTATGGGATTACTGGGGGGTCTGGTGTGGTGCAGCAGCAGCAGCAGCAGCAGCAGCAGCAGGGATTGCCCCCCCTCACCACTGCAGTAGGAGCCAGAGCAACCCAGCAGCTTGCTTTGTTCTGTCTTACTGCCTATATTCGAGCCAGCTGCATTTGGCTTCACCACAGCAGCTGGTAATCCCCTTGGCCACCCTGGCCCCCATCCATAGGACAGTTAGGCAGCCGCTGTGGGACCTGCAAAGCGTGGTGCCTAGAATCACCCAAACCATCCTATGGATAAGGTGATTCTGCCAGCCTTGATCAAGGGTTAACACAGCAGTGTTGCAGAAACACAGCATGTTGCCACGCAGGAACCTATGTGTGTCCTTTAGATACCATACTGGTAGTAACTTAAAATTAAGAGCTATATTAAATAGACACGGCCTGATTCCCCACTCCATTACAGCTAGTTTTCACTGTAGCCTATAGGATAGTTTGGATTAATAAATAAATAGATGTTACTCTAACTTGGGTCAAAAACCTATGGGTAGAGGAGTATGGGAAATTGAAATTGCTACTAGTATGAGAAAAAGGCAAAAGGCAAGTTAGAGACAGAGTGACATGGGAAAATAAGAGTTAGCAAGGACATGACCCAGAGTTCTGTAATCATTATGTTTTGAATATATATCTGGTTTAAGCAACCTTTTAAATAAGTGTTTATGAAAACTGTGAATGGTTTATTAAAATGTTATCTATATTGCTAGAATGTGAAGGACATTGGTGCAGCTGTTAATTTAAATAATATACATTGTAAAGAGCCAATCAGAGGGTAGGAGAAAGATAATTATGGTAAAGGAGTTTAATGTTAATTAGTATTATAATACAGTATAAAAGGAGTAGTTTTGCTAATTGCAAAGGAAAGCTCCAATTAACATCCAAAGGGTACTACTGTTACGTTCCAGGACTATAAGGCTGTACTTCACTGTGTTGTCAATGGACTGATTAGCCATTGACACACAGTTGATAGTTGCATTTGGGTAAGTAGTAATTGCATGCCTGCTGGCTTAACTAATAACGTTGCTTTTTGATAAAGTTTAGTTATATCATTCAAAGTGTTGCCTAGTGATCCTCTACTAAACATTTTTTCTGAAACCAGTATCAGTGCTTGAACTGAAAACCAAGTTGTGTTTTCTTGTATCCTTATGTTTAACAACTCAGTATTACTTGGGAACATTTCAGCAGAAAGTTTACTATATTGATATAACCCATTCAAGTCAGCAGAGATACCTAGGAGTAAAAGTGATGTGATAGAGTGGAGAATTAGTCCTATAGTTTAGATCCTGATCTGGCAGGATTTGAAATTGCTGTGATGATAAATGTGCTCTCCCCTAACCTCTGCTGAGGAGGGCAGCATCTTACATGAATGTCCAGAGTGTCTCTCGCTGACTGAAGAGGAGTATTAACTGGACTCCCAGGGAGTTATGCCTGAGCCAGACCAAGGGAAAGTCATGGTGACTTGGGGCCGGAGATACCACCCTTTTACAAAGATAGATACTCCCTGATTGGCAGGAGCAAAAATTATGCAGTCTAGGTTTGAAAAATAAATACTGTATGATTCAAGGGAATGGGATGTATGTAGTTAAATGCATTTTTATTTACAATTAGAGCTAATCTGACTAGTTGTTTCAGTTTACTCAACGGCTACGTCTAGATTGGCATGATTTTC
>CM057848.1:56054492-56076183 GCA_030068395.1 Apalone spinifera | reverse complement strand
CGCTTCCAGGGGGACAGAGCTAGGCAGGGGGCTCGCTGAGCCGGGAAGTTCCCCGAAAGGCCTTCCCGTGTTCGCGCCCAGGACCAGCCTGCCACACATGGTACGCCCACATCTTGGATACTGTGTACAGATGTGGTCTCCTCATCTCAAAAAAGATATATTGTCATTGGAAAAGGTTGAGAAAAGGGCAACAAAAATGATTAGGGGTTTGGAACGGCTCCCATATGAAGAGAGATTAAAAAGACTGGGACTTTTCAGTTTAGAAGAGACTATGAGGGGGATATGAGAGAGGTCTATAAAATCATGAGTGGTGTGGAGAAAACGAATAAGGAAAAGTTATTTACTTGTTTCCATAACATAATAACTAAGGGGTCACCAAATGAAATTAATAGGTAGCAGGTTTAAAACAAACAAAAGGAAGTTTTTCTTCACGCAGTGCACAATTGACATGTGGAACTTCTTGCCAGAGGATGTTGTGAAAACCAGGAATTTAACAGGGTTCAAAAAAGAACTAGATAAGTACATGGAGGTTAGGTCCATCAAAGGGTATTAGCCAGGATAGGTAGGAATGGTGTCCCTAATCTCTGTTTGTCAGAGGCCAGAAATGGATGACAGGAGAGGGATCATGTGATGATTCCCTGTTCTGTTCACTCCCTTGGAGCATCTGGCATTGGCCACCACTGGAAGACGGGTTACTGTGCTAGATGGTTCTTTGGTCTGACTCAGTACGACCCTTCTTATGTTCTTATCAAACTGCTGTTATTCACGTGTGAAAAACTGAGTCTGCTGAACCTACTTTACATTTTTGCTGTCTAATTTAGAAGATATTATGAGATTAGAATGTAAACACCTTTATATATATTTGTTGCAATAAAAGAAACATTTCTGTCCCTAGTGAATTCACCGAGTGGGGATAAGAAATCTTTCAAAAGTTTTTGTCTGATTCTTAAAACAGCTTTTAGTTGACCAGCCCCAACAAAAGCAACTGTTAAAAAATCCCTGACATATAATGATTTCCTTGAAGGAGCTCCATGCAATTTGTGCATTCCTAACAACCATTGTTATAGCCTCAGGTCATTTTTCTTCCATCATAGGATATTAGGAATTTTTTTTGAATTTTTCTATCAAATCTTTAATTTTTCCCTTTCCCTTAATTATTTGGGGACTTTTGTTGCTGCTTTTAGGGGTCATGGAAAGAAAAATAATAGAGGAGTACAGGCTTGCAATTCTAAAGCAAGCAACCTGCACAAACAACAAAAATATACCCAGCCATTTTGCTTGGAGATTTTAGTGAGCCTGAACACACAGCTGGGTTCCAGGAGCTATTACTCACATTGCTTTCATTTTTCACATTAGTGTTGTTTTCTCCTTGATTCTAATTCACCTGCTGATGTTACTGGAGGATGGCTACTTATAAAAATGATTGTTCATGTTCCAATGGGGCTCAGTTCTGCAAGGTTCTGCGTACTGGGTGCAAAGCAGTACAGCACTGAAGAAAGTTAGTTTTAAACATATAAGTAGTCCCATTAAGGTCAATGGAATTGAGCATATGGCCATCTTCCCATCTATAATATATTTTAAAATGTAAATTTAGTGCTAATAAAACTTTCAAGATTTGACAACCCTGGAGACTCAGAAACAGATCCAGGCCAGATGTCAGCCATTTTACACTGCTCCAGAGGCACAAAACAGTCAGGGTATGTCTACACTAGCTCCTCATTGCAGGAGGAGAAACAGTTAATCCGAACTAAGGACTTAGTTCGGATTAACTTCTGACTGCTGCGTGTAGCCGCAGGCAGGCAGTTCTAACTAAGGAGATTTAAAAATGGCACCTGCCTGGGAACATGCAAATGAAGCCCGGGATATTTAAATCCCGGGCTTCATCTGCAAGTTCGAATGCCTATATTAGCCACCCTAGTTCAAACCAGGGGGCTAGTGCAGACATACCTTCAGAGAGCTGGGGAACTCACCCTGAGGATTACTACAGCATGGGCAAACATCAGGGTTGACATAGTGGCTCCTATACCAATCTTTCTGGCCCCCAGTATAAAGGATGTGCCTCTGAGAAAGGGGATGTGGCACAATGTCTCTACATGCAAGTTGCCCAGCACAAAATAAGGCACAATAATGACGATTTGTATTGCTGTAGTATCCAGAGGTCCTGATCAAGATCCAACCCCACTATGCTGAGCGCTGTGCAGACATACAGTAAGAGACAGTCCCCTCTCTGAAGAGTTTAGTCTTGTAAACAGGTGAGAGTAGAGACGATCAAGGCGGGGATATAACAATAGCAGCAGCTGGAGCACAGGAAACATGAATAAACTAACCATGGGAATAACATGCAGGTTTTGAGGTTATGCTTATACATTACATAGGTATTAGTGATGTGAAGGTTTAATCAGTTAACCTAATGGGTGAGGCTTATCGGTTAAGGTTAACCAGTGGAGCTGAAATGGTTCCAGCAGCAGACATGAGCTGCTCCTGTGCAGCCCTTAGCTGTGGTGGGCCAGGGCACCCTGCAGGAAGGGGCTGCTCTGACTGGGATGCCGGAGTAGCATAACCTCTCTCTGAGGGTGCCCTGGCCCACCACAGCAAAGGATGTTCTGGATGGGCTGAAGCAGAAAGCCTGGGAAGAGGGGCTTTCCAGCCCAGCAGCGGGGGAGGAGGGGCGCTTGCTTGCCCCCTTTAATCGGTTAATCAGTTAAATAATATGTTTAACTGGTTAGCCAATTAAATGGGATTTTACATTCTTAATAGGTATGTGTAAGCTCACACACACACACACACACACACACACACACACACATGAATGAAACTCTGCCCCCCATCCATTTGTGGGGATCATGATTATGGTGGGTTTGAGATTGAAATTAAAGAAGGGAACAGACCCAGTGGTCCCAGGACCAGTAGGTGACAGGAAGGAGGGAAAGTAAGCATAGAGGTGGCTTAATGCCCCAACATACCCCCAAGATACACCATGTACAACCCAGAACCTACGCTTGAAATCATCTCTATTTTATCCACAGAACATGCACAAACTAAACAGTAGTAGTGTAAGCTTCTCCATATTATACCAGTCAGTGCAGCCTGGCTAGCTCCATTGGTAGAGCATGAGATTTTTAATCTCAGGGTTGTGTGTACTTATTCTCAGCCTATAAGGCAATTCACTCTGTTTAGCCAGGATGGGTAGGAATGGTGTCCCTACCCTCTGTTTTGTCAGAGGCTGGAAATGGATGACAGGAGAGGAATCGCTTGATGATTACTTGTTCTGTTCACTGCCTCTGGGGCATCTAGCATTGGCCATTGTCAGAAGACAAGATACTGGGTAGATGGAACTTTGGTATGACCTGGTATGGCTGTTTTTATAGGTCATAATTCTGGGATAACAAGACAATTGCTAGGGCATGGGAGAAGCTCAGTCCCCATGGCCTTTGGCTTCTCTTCTGAGACTACGTAGGATTCCATTTCTGGCAGTGGTTCAGAGATCCAAACAACTATTCAAAAAGAAATGTTCTCTTGGGTCACCAAAGAGTCATGAGGTAAAACAGATCTCATTCCTATTTCTGACTGGAACCATGTTTGAAAGTAGCCATGAAAAGCTTTCCATTTCTATTCCTCTGAGCCACACTCTTCTCCCCCCCTCCCCTTTTTTATTGCATTTGTGTAATTGTGCCTCAGATGTTCATGTGAGAGGTATTCCTCATGTCCTGGGATTATTTCCTTTAACTACCGGACTGCCTAATTTTCAGTAGTAATTGTAATTGAGAAGGATAATCAGTATTTAATTAAGGACACTTTTCCAGGCTTACCACAATTTATATTCCCTAGAAATATGTTTCTTTTCCTTCTAATTATGCTAGCTCGTTTAGGACCTTCAAAAGTTGCCACCAAAACCAAAAAATGCAGAGAAAATGTTGCTGAATAAGGAAAATCTCAGATGGAACATAATGCTGGTGCTGGAATTTAATTATGCAAAATTCCAGTAGGGTTCAAGATGTCAAGTAATATAGTAAGTGGTGGTATCTATCTTCTATACTGTCCCTGTAACTGCCTGCAGTTGCCAATGCTCCCCTGCCTTCTTGTCACAAGTATACTGCTGTTGGGTCCATCTGGCATCTTTCTATTATAAAGATTTCTATTTCTAAGTTTGGCAGTAATTACTATGTCTCAACTATGGGCACACAGCGGAATCTAACTGGCAGCAATAGAATCCAAAGAGGCATCAGACTCCCTCCCTGACAGCTGGGCACAAAATCCCTTCCCTGGGGAATCTCACCAACGCTCTTACTGCCAATACACAACATGATTGTGCACAAGCCCTTGTCTCTGGGCAGTATTCCCTCCCGCACCACATGCAATCTGGGGGAAGAGAAATGGCAAAGAAGAAAGACTTAGACGTTACCTCACAAAAAGCTGTCTCTTGGGATGTCCTTTTTTGCCTGTTTCTTCCATCCCAACTCCAGCTATTGTAATTTGCCAATCATACTAACTTCTTTGGATCCACAGTGGTTTTGCTTATAAGAGTACTTTTTTTTTTACTGTGTCCAAGAGCAAAATGGGATCTGTTTGCAGATATTTGACCAACTAGTGTGTATAGAGATCGAGTTCATAGACAGAAAAAACAGAATGCTCCTCCACTCCACTTTCCAGGCTCAGCAAGTATATTTCTTAATGGCTTTGGCATCTTGAAAAAGTGAATCAGAGTGTAATGTCTCATCCAGGATTATAATTTACAAAAAGGAAGCAATCAGCTACATCCCACAGCATATATTTTCCAGCCTGTCGTCTTCTCTCTTTTTTTTTTTTTTTTTGGTTTGTGTGTGTGTTTTACATTTTAGGGGTAAAGTATCTTTAGTTACTGGTTCTTCTTTGAGAGTTACCTCTACACATTCAAAATCTATTTTGTTCCACTTGAAAAGAGGATATGGGATATTAAAACAAATAATCCCCTCAAAAGCCCCCTTACTGCTGAGACAGAGAGATCTCTAATCTTTACTGGCCCCTTCATGAATAGTTGTCAGCACATCTGAATGCTAAGTCAGGTGTAATTGAGATGCATGTTTTACAAATACATAGTCTCGAGTTCTTATTTCAGTAGCATTTCACCACATTATAGTTTCAAATTAAGAATCTTATGAGCATCACAAAAGTCTTTTAGACATATGCTCCGAGGCAGGGACCATCTTCATTTAAGCATTCTGCAGAGCCCCATGCACTCTGCCCCGGTTTAAAAAACACAAAATACAACTAATAAAATTTCTGAGCTGATCTCTGCAGAATTTCATTTTCACTTTGAATCCCACAGTGACATCAGCCTGGGATCTGAATCCTGGCACCTCGCATTTGAATTAGAAGGGTAGATAGTCAGTATTGTTCGCCATTTGCCCAGGATGAAGTAGGTTCTCTGGGGTTAAAAGTCTTTCCCTGTTTGTGGCTTCAGGCAAAAGAAGATGGTTCCTATTGGTTGATTTAAATTTCCAGCCTGAAAAGGGAGTGTCAGACACGGTTCCTCAGATCAGTCTCACTATTACGATTTTTCAAACCTCCAACCCAAGCTTTAAAATCATCTAATCACACCCACTGTTCACACATGGGGACGCTATTGTTGGACCTTCTTGCCTTCCTATAGCAGTAAGTCTCAAAGGGGTCTTACCTTGAGAAGATCTGTGAGAGCTGTTTCTTCTAGAGTGACTTTGGCCACTGCTTCTCTCTGACTACACGCTGCTGCTTGCCTTAGATTAGGGAAACATCCCTCGCTTCAGGCAAAAATTCTCAGCAATTTCATCTCAAAGCTTCTCCAGAAAGATCCTGGTTCCGTGTCTCACACAAAGCCAAACACACACATCATCCTTGCAGCTGCTTACTCACCAGCAGTAGCCTAATGCCAGCTGCCGTGGAGGAGTATATGAAAGTGCCAGACGCCCCCTCTCCCTGGCAATAAGGAAAGGTGTTTGAAGAATAGAAGGAAGTTACAAAGTCTTCACACTGAAGCATGGATGAGACCAGTGACAAATTCCATCAAAGTCTGGCATCTAAAACTGATTGGATCTCATTGTAGATGTGTGCTCCTATTAAGGTTTGTATTGCAACGAACAGACATTTTCTAGGACCCCTTAGTATTATGGTCTGATTCTGTGATCTCAGCAGAAAGGATGGGAATAGGGGTTAAGGGACATGTGTACATCAGAAGCAAGGACAATATTTTAATCAAGATTCCTGGATACAAAGATTATTCATGCATCTCTATTCAGCTAAGCCTTGAAATCAGAAGATGGCTGACTAATGTTCCCCTCCAAGTGGAGGAGGGTTAATTGGTAGAACATGACCTCATACAGTACTTCTAAAATCTGTGATTATAGAATCCTTTGCCATGCACATTGGAAAAATGGAGAATGTGAGCCCTTATTGCTTGCTCTTCTAAAACAGAGACTGGGGCTCCAGGACTCTCTTTGGGTAGATAGGTGTGGTTTTTTTTTCATTTTACTAAGTGCTCCTGGCCAAGACATCATGGACATCAGCTCTCATGTAACTGTCCTACATCTGTCCCCAGCAATTTTTAAAATCAGACATGCAATATGGAGTTGACCTTTCAGGAAGCTGAATTTCTGCAACAGACCTTGGAATGTCACGACCGTGAAGTATAAGGAAGGATATTTTCCCGGGATTTTAGACATCCATGGCCCAGATCCTCCACTCATGTAAATCAGAACAGCTCCATTGGAGTAACTGCTGAGACATTACTTTGCACCAACCTGAAAATTTCCTTTCACATTTCAGTTGAAGCCATTACAATCCCACTATGAGGCCCAGTTCAAACACAACACAATCCAATTCTATAAATAAGCCTCCAGATAGAACTACTTCCACTTACTCTAGCAAAAAAGTTAAAACCAGTAGACTCAATACTGAAGCAATCACATTTTGCACAAAGAAATGTTTCAGTGTTGTGTTAGACATACTAGTTCTTTCTGGACAAAACTCATAAAGCACAATAATTTTTTAATAAAAATGTTGCTGCCAAGTGAAAGACTATGATTAATTTTCTTGACATTAAGGTTTGGTTTTATTTCCTCACTTGTATAACCACAAGCACATATTTTCAGGAACATTAGGGAACAATAAAGCCTGCTGCTAATTCTGTCTCACTGGGGTCTGGGGAAAAAATACAAGCTGCAGGCCAAAAGGTAAGAACAAACAACAATAAAAGGGAGAGAGAAAAAATAATTAAGGAGTGAGTCAATCTGGATCCTGCTGCTTAGTCACCTGTAGTGCTTCTCTCCAGGCCACTGGAGATAGGAAAATAAGATGTCCACCCACCTCCTTCTTTTGACAAGGATATTTATAAAAAGAAGATTGACGGGGCAAGCTGAATTCTAAAATGCACTCACAGATGCAAGCTTTCCAGAGGATTAGAGCTGAGAGGAGCCCATTTGCTCCCATCCACACCCCCTTCCCCCACCCCCTGCTCTGTTTTATTTTCAATTAGATCATCCTGAATCAACCTGTTCATTTAGAGCTTTAAGTTTCTCAAATAGTGCTTGGAAATTTTAACATCGTAGGGAGTTGCCATGGAGAGGAGGGTGATGTCATTGACAGAAAAAGCACTGAATTTACAAATAGGACAGGAACAGAGCTATTTATAAAGAACTGCTTTTTCCCCCTTCTGTGCTGAAGTAGAGGAGGAAGGGCAGGCGGCAGTTCCATTCTACATATTCTTGTCGGCAAATCTCAAAAATGAATTTTCTCATTAAAAGAAAGCTTCAAATCCCTGAAACTAGTGAATGCTGTTAGGTTTCAGATTTCATTTATTCCATATATCTGGATTTAGCTTCCCAGCTCACACCTGCTTTCAAGTCCTAAATAGAGGTCAGATAGTATTTTACATTTATACATCTTTCACCCTAAAAGATCCATATAGCACCACTAAAATGTAGTCACCTCAGGGACAAAGGGTAACAGCAAAATAGCGTACTGCATGTAACCACAAGGTGAGGAGAAAGGAAATTTCTGACAAGGCCACTGGAGCAAACATCATCTCTTACCCAAAAGAATCATGATATCTTTACAGTTATTTCATTTATAAAGCAGTTCTCCACCCTACGTGATCAATATTTATTTAAACCAGTAGCAAATTAAAGCAATATTTTAAAAAATAGAGAAAGGATCCAAATACAGCATGAAAACAATGGGAGAGTAATACCTTTGGGTATGACAGAGTTCATTCTAAAGTACACTTTGAGGAGCAAACTGATTATTTGAAAACAGGAAAATGGAAGGAAGGGCTATGATGGATGTCAAGGGGCTGTGATTTATATACCTAAAGCTCACAACAAAACTACAATCATCTGCCAACTTCATATGTTACGTGCTGGTGATATCCCTAAAAGTTGGGCGCTGTCTAAGCAAGGATACCCTCCAGGGTCTTAAATTTGGCTTTCATTTTAAGGTCTCAAAGCTTTTTTTTTTTTAAACCACTGCATGGAACTCAATGATGAATACGACAGTAACATTCAAACTTGTGCAGACAGAAGGGTCAATGCTAGAGAATAACTCTGCAGCTCCACCCTTCCATACCGATGCTCAAAACCCTGACCATCTAATTTATGTAAATATGATTGTACTTACTTTTTCACTCACAGACACGCCCCTTGTTGGCGGGAGGAAGGAGGAACCCCATCCTAATTTACAGATATAAATCAGCCTTCCAAAGGAAAAAAAAATCTAATGAGGTTTTGCAATTAAACCCAGCTGCACTTGCTTGCTCAGAGCAAGTGAGAGAGATTCAACTTAGACCTGACCACGGTAGGGTTCCATTTCCATACCAGCCAGGACATCATTTTGCCAGTCTATTACCCAAAGCCCCGCAACAGCCCACATGAGCACAGATTGCACACCCTAGACACTAGAAGGGTACTAGCTTTCTACACTGCCTGCACAAAACCTCTCAGAAAATCATCACAAATCTGTGTGGTGGTAGCAAAGTGTATGAAGGGACTTCTGGTGTCTGTCCAACACATCTCCTCTTGGATCACCGCTTGTAACTGTGCTTGCTATGGTCTCAACAAGGGCTGAGCTTTGTCAGCTGCATTCCTGGCCTAGGTGCCACTGCAGGAGATCTGCAGAGTAGCAACATGGTCCTCAGTTCACCTTGTCCACCAGTGGGAATGGTAGGAAGGTGTACAACAGGCGGCCCCCCCATGGAAATAGGAACACAACTACAATCAAACTGGTTCCTGGAGGAGGAGAATGCCGGACACTAGCTGATTTGCTAGTTGATTTGCGATCCTGAGTATCAGCCTCACTGGTGAAATAAACTTTGTGACCAAACAGATCGAAGGATTTGGCCTCTTGCACCTTGGGTAATGAGACCTGCTGACCTTGCTTCTCCTCCTTTTCATTTACTGCCCCAATCACCAGCAATCCTGACTGACCTGAGAGTGAATAAAAAGGTATTAGTACCCCTTTGTAGACACAAATAATAGCAGATACACTTGCTATACAAATAATGGACTAGATCAGGGATTGGCAACATCTGGCACGCATGCCATGCAAGATGGTTTTCAGTGGCACGTACAATTCCCCCTCCCTGATCCAGCATCATGCCCCCTGCAAGATTGAAGCCAGCGCTGGCTTCCTGCAGGGGCAGGGAGGAAGCGAGGGGGAACACGCTTCAAATCTGTGGGGGGAGGTTCATTGAGTGTGCCCTGCAGACGTGAGACTGATCGCAGGGATGGGGGTGGGGGAAGAGACTAGATGCCTTCGTGCATCGCTGCAGGGCATGTAATGTGGCGTTACGTGTGTGTCGTCTCCGCTTGCAGAAGCGGAAATGACCTATGTCAGCTGAGCTGCCCCTAGTGGCAGTTCGGTCCCATCCCTTTCTTCACCTGGGGCAGAGACTTCACAATGCATTCCTGGCTCCAACACAGTCCCTGGGATGGGGGTCAATCGCAGCTGAGAGGGGAGGAGAGAAGGAGGCATTTGCGTGCACATGCACTGAAGGCCAAAGTCTGGCAGCTCAGGCTGGCATGGGAAGCCCCAAGGCTCTGCGCTGGATCTGGCTTGTGGGGAAGTGCGCATGTGCTGAGCCTCCCCTCCCCACAGGAAAAGCTGGAGCGAAGCCCAGTGCAGGAGACCAAGCAGGGCATGCGGTGGAGAGAGCTCCTCCCCCCCACCCAGGAGAGCTGCGCGGCCCAGGGCAGGAGGGTTAAATCTTGGCACCCCACTTCGGAAAGGTTGCTGATCCCTGGACTAGATTTTTCCTTTATGCACAGCCCTGAGCAAGGGATGGCACATAAGCTGCACCAACCCAGCAGCAGCCCCGGGAACCATTGTGACTGAGGGTGCATCTACGCAGCAGGGCTTAATCCAAAATAAGCTACACAAATTGAGCTATGTCAATTGCGTATCTTATTTCAAAATAGCTTATTTTGAAATTGGGAGTGTCTGCCCAGCATTTATTTCAAAATAGAGCACTCTTCCTCCGACTTCCCTTACTCCTCGTACAATGAGGGTTACAGGAGTCGGAGTAAGAAGTCCTCCATCTTTACAATATTTTGACATTATTTTGAAATAACTGCCTGCTGTGTAGACATGGACTAAGTTATTTCAAAATAATATTGCTGTGTAAACGTATCTTCAGATACACTTTAGAGTCACCATTCCTTTTTGTTCTAGGCTGGTGGAAGGTATTAAGTTGCTGCTAACCTGTTCCAGCAGCAGGTTATGATATATTTATGTATCAGGTCAGCTGAGTGGGCCAGTGAGAAGTGGTGGGTAAAGACAAGGCAATGCAAGTTACAACCTACTCCAATATTCAGATAAAAAAATTAGAGCCAAGTAGACAGTGAGTGCTCAAGACAGGGTATGGAAGCTAAAACAAGGTCAAAGAAAAAATGAGTCTTTTACCCTTGGGAGAAGATTCATAGTGTTAAAAGATTACAAATCTCTTTCAGTGACCATGAACACCATTTCTGCCAGTGTACCATGACAACACTTATTACCAATTCATAATATAACTCGAGAGATCCAGTTATATTTGAGACAGAAATAGGAAGTACCATTTCTTCTTGCATCTGAATGAATTAGAAACGATGGCTTGTTACTTAGAAAGTGGTAATATAAAGAACAAAAAGCCATAGAAATTTAATTGCCTTAACCCAAGTACAGCAGGGATAATCAGCAAAGCAGTGCCCTATGCTGATGCTATAAAGCACTAAAGATACCGCCTCCCGCCTGCAGGCTCCTGGCCTGTATGGCACCTTCCCATGCCTGTTCGTCCTTAGACCGTGCGTGTAGCGAGGCTCCCTGGGACGCCTGTGTCCCTGCAGGAAAGTGCCTGCTGTCTAGGCAACAGATGGCCTTGCTCAAAGCACATTGCCATCATCTGAACTGAAACCTTCAGTGTTGGTACAGAGAATAGGGCAGACTTAATGCACAGTATCTCCTGGGATGACTGCCCTTGTCACTTTTCTTTACAGCTGGGCCAACTGTGAATGTGGCACATCCACCACCTCTCACCCATCTTCCCAACTCCACAGGAGCCAACAGAGGAAGTGAGCACGGGAAAACCTGCTGCGGGACCAAATGGCCTGCTTCTAGTCCCTCATCTGGGGGTTCAATGAGGAGCACTGGGAGCAGGCTGCCAACCGGGAGGAGCGCTTGGCTGACTGGGAGCAGCGGAAGGCCATGTGGGACCAGCTGGCATGCCAGCATGAGGCCATGTGCTCCTCCATAACCTCTGTGATGGAGTGCATGGTTGCATGCATAAAGCAGGCAACAAGCCACCTCCCCACCCTTGCTTCCCCAACTCTCCGACCCTCAACCTCACCCTCCCCCCCTTGGATTCCCCTCCTAGCACCCCTAGGGACTGCTGGGGCCCTCGAACATATGGCAGTGGGACCTCTCAGGCAACCAAAGCGGAGCTACCTGAGGCAAGCACTAGTCCCAGACCCATCCTTGAGCCCACTTCCCCCTCCCCCATTCCAGATTCTTTCCCCAGACCCTCCCCTGTTGTATTTCCCCTTCAGAAACAAACTGAGTTGTTTTTTTCCAAATAAAAAGGCTTTTTTATTTGCTCTGGAGGGGAGAGGAAGGTGGGAAGGGAAGAGCAGAGGAAGGGAGTGGTGGGAGAGGCACACAGGGACAATGCAGGGACCCATTGTGGAGAAGCCTGGGTGAGAGTCTCACAGGTGGCCTCGGCTGAAACTATCCCTCAAGGCCTCCCAGATGAGCACAACCTCCTGATGTGCTTTCCATATGGCACTGATGTCTGGTTGCTAGTATGTCCCCACCAGCCGATCAGCCTCTGCTCCCTACCTGGCAAAAAAGTCTTCCCCTTGCTCTCACATAGGCTGTGGAGTACACAACATGCCACCACCACGTAGGGGATGTTTTGCTCGCTGAGGTCCAGGCGGATGAGGAGACTCTTGAATCTCCCCTTTAGGTGGCCAAAGGCACACTCCACAACCATGCAGCACCTGCTGAGCCTGGCACTGAAGTTCTCTTTGGTGGGGTCCAGGGTGCCCATGTAGGACTTCATAAACCAGGGGAGCAAGGGGCAGACTGTCACCCAGGATGCAGATGGGCATGTCCACATCCCTGACCCTGATGGTGCAGTCAGAGAAAAACGTGCCAGTGTGCATCTTCTGGAACAGGCTTGAGTTCCAGAAGATGCAAGTGTCATGCACCTCCCCCTACCTGCTGATGTTAATGACCATGAACCATCCCTTGTCCTCCATCAGGGCCTGCAGCACCATCAAGCAGTCTGAGGCACGGTGGTCAGGGGCCAGGATGGGGACGTGTGTGATGTATATGGCCCCCTCAGTTGGGGAAGCCTATGGTGGCAAAGCCACCCAGCATGGGGTTGACGTTCCCCAGAGTGATGACTCTCCACAGCAAGATGTTGATGGCCTTGACTACTTGCAGGAGCATGGCCCCGATTGTGGATTTCCTCCCACCAAACTGGTTCCCAACGGAGCAGTAGCTGTCTGGTGTAGTGAGCTTTCACAGGGCAATGGCGATGCACTTCTGCAGAGGGATGGCAGGTCACAGTCAGGTGTCAGGTCAGCTGAGGGTGGGGACGAGCTACTCACAGAGCTTGAGGAAGGTGGCCTTTTTCATGCAGAAGTTCTGGAGATGCTGCTCGCCTTCCCATAACTGCAGGAGAACATGGTCCCACCAGTCTGAACTGGTCTCCCTCTGCCAGAAGTGGCGTTCCACAGGATCCAAGGCATTGAGGATCATTTGCTGCAGCAGGAGCGCCAGGACCTGAGTGAAGGAGTCCTCCATTTGGGACTGGTCATTGTCCTGCTGGAGCAGCATGTGGGCAATTTGGATAACTTGTGCCATGAGGTACAGCATGAGGTCTGTGAGCCTGACACTGCTTTGCAGCAGCTCTGGCTCCATGCTATGAGCGCTGTGGTGTCCACAAGGGCAACCAGAGTACATGATGTGAGTTTGGCATCCCGTGAGAGGGTAGGCAGTGGAGGAGTGGCGTGTGAGATACGGCTGTAGAGAGGAGCCCCTGTAAGCATACATCTCAGCTAGTCTCAGCAAGCAGCCACAGGAAGTGTCCACCCTCTTGATGCCATCCCCAGAATACTTGTGGGGGCTTTAAATCTGATTCAGGCTCCAATCACTGTGGACACACTATTTCAAAATAATTCTGAGCCCTCATTCCCAGCACAATCTCTCAGTTCCCACTGGCAAATTTCTCCCCAGCGTCTGTCTGAAGCAGATGCCACAGGGAGCAGCCAATCACTTAAAGTGGCATAGGCTGCTCAGGATCCTGGTGGGTGGCCTGCGGGCCAGATCTGGCAGCTTGGCATGCTAGATCCAGCCCATGGGCCATATCTTGCCCACTCCTGTCCTAGACTATAATGAAAAGTTATGCTTGCCCATAACATTCTGTTAATTAGCAGGCCTCAGAGGGATATGCCTTCCTGCCAAACATGTTCAAATGCTTGGACTCCTTGTTGGTAATGGTAGATGACTCCTTCCCAGTTTTAGCATTTGGAGCTGTGACTATAAGTGAGCAGGGGTAGTCTTCCGAGAGAACAATTTAGATCTTTCCTAGGAATATGATATAAGAAAACAATTCCTAGAAATTAAAGTTGCAGAGGTAGGGTGGGTCCAGACTTATTTGGTTGTGCAGGTCTAGTTTCTTATTCACTCTTGGAGCCGCAAAACGTCAATTTATGTGACTTGAGTTCCCAGGAAAAGTCACTAGAGGAATCTTCAGAGTTATAGCCAGTCTGCCTTGACTATTCTGGTAGTAGATTTCCCCTGTTTGCTATCTAGTGGTTACTTAGACATTTTCTCTACACAATGAAATCTTTCTCCTTCTCCCCCGCCAAGAGAAAACAGACAGAGCAGAGACTTAATTCAGTTCATACTTGTTCAGATCAAGGGCACTAAGCCAGTTATTTGTCAACCTGAACAACTGCTGACTGCACCCATTGTGTCATGTGGTATCTTAAAGTGCCACTGTGCTTCATCAGTTTTAAGAGACTCTTAAATTGACCAGTAAGCATTTTACACATAAGGAAGATGGCAATCTGTCAAGCTCAGCACTGGCTGTCCAACAGTCACTAGAATTAGTTCTTTGAGAGGCTGCTTTCAGACAGCATCTCTGTTTTAGAGTTTGACATAAGAATTGTGGCTTTGGTTGCAGTAGATCTCAATCTTTTTCTTTCTGAGGACCCTCCGACATGCTATAAAACTCCACAGCCCACTTGTTTCCCAACAACTGGCTTTTTGCATATAAAAGCCAGGAATGATGTTAGGAGATAACAAGCAGGACAATTGCATGAGGCTCCATGCTGCGGTAACCTCTGCAAAGCTAACTTGTTCAGGCTTTTCCTTCAGCCTTGGGTGGTGGGCTCAGGACCCCAGGCTTTAGGCTCTCTGTTATGGGCCCCAGCAAGTCTAACACTGGTCCTTCTTGGAGCCTCTCTGCGGGCCACGGACCCTTGGTTGAGAACCAACCAAGTGTAGGGGAAGAACAAGACTCACTCCAGCATGAATTGTATATAGAGGAAACATACAGTTCCCCCTGCACTGTTGGTACTTGGTAGGAATTACATGAAGTGACATTGAAAGAGTATATCTCCACATCCTTATTTGTCTGCTTACAGTTCAAGGTCTTCTTGGAATTCATTTCCAGGATAACAGTCAACATTGTAGTACATGATTTCAGCATACAGACCCTCTGAAGATGTTGGTCTGGACCATGAAGTCATGGGAATATACTATTAACTATTCCAGGACATTGATAAAATTTTAGCCTACTTGCTTCTACAATTAGGGATGTGAACTATTAGTCAACTATCTGATAAGCAAATGCTAGTCGATGAATAGTCGACACACTAATTGACTAGTCGCTTCCCTGACTTTGCTGCCTCTATCAGAAACAGGCAGCAAGGGGGGGGGGAGGAAGAAGAGAGGGTGCTTCAAAGCAGCAGCACCGCATAGAACCCAGGGCCAGACCCTGGGCTCCATGCGGCACTGCCGCTTTGAAATGCCGCGTGCAGCCCAGAGCCAGCTGGAAGTCCTCAGTTGGCCCGGACTACACCAGAGTTTCAAAGCAGCAGCGCCATGTGGAGCCCGGGGTCTGCTGCTTTGAAATGCCGTATGCAGTCCGGGGTCTCTAGCTGACCCCAGGCTGCACATGGCGTTTCAAAGCGGCAGCTCTGTGTGGAGCCCATGGTCAGTTGGGGACCCCACGCTCCATGTGGCACTGCCACTTTGAAATGCCATGGGGAGCACGGGGCCAGTAGGGGACTACTTGAGTTCCCCACTAGCTCCATGCTCCCTGCAGTGCTTTCACCTTTGAAGTGTAGCAACAGCTCTGGAGGCGCCCTTATCGACTAATTAATTGCATTGACTACTCAATTAGCCTATTAATTGAAATTTTATATCCCTATCTACAATAGCAGAAAATAGTATCCAAAAGGGTTACTTATGGGAGCAGATGATTATTAAAACTAATATGCTATAGCGGTATAGTGCTGCTCTAGCTTCAAATATAAAAACCTAGATATCTGAAGAGACATGGTAAGGGAGTGAATCTAGAGACTGCAAGGCACTAGAAATTCAAGTATAAGAAAATCCACAGAAACTAAGCAGAAGAGCTGACAGTTTGAAGGTGCTTCCAGCATTTGCCTTTCATCTGTGCTCTTATTCAGAAGCTGATCCTTCTTGGTGTCATATTGCCATACCAATTGTGTTTAAGCTACAATAATTAGATAACCTTGGGCAGTGCATGTGACCAAAAGAAAGCGAAACAAATATTGATAGTGCAGAATAGAAGAATCTGACACTTCTCTAATTTAATTGAGTGACTTTAATGTTCAGATGCCAATTCAATTAAATGTATTTCAAATATTCCACCAGTAAAGAATTCATGGACATGAGAGAACTCCGTTTCCAAGAGTGTCCTGAAGCAGATGTCATGGATCTGACACAATATTTAACTTTTAGGCATGACAGTCATTTCCTGGTAATCGTTGGAAAGCATGCACACTAGTGTAACTGCAGTACCCACAGCCCAAAGCTAAATGACATATTTTAACCTCCAGTTCTCAGCACCTCAGTCAAATAATGCATTCAGAACAACCCCACTAAAACTCACAAAATATTCCCACATACAAACACCACTAGCAACTTTTTAGGCTATGTTTACATTACAGACTTATGTCAACTCATGTTGGCATCCAGCTGCCAAACTTAGTATGTCACTTGTGCACATGCATACTTGGCTCATGTTGGTGATGCACATAATCAACAGGAGTGCTTGTATTCATGCAGAGTATGGTGCACCATGGGATGGTATCCCACTGTGCAACTTGCCACCATCCAATACACTGTCTTTTGGGAAGTTTTAGAAATGCATGGTGGGCCTGAAATGAGTCATGCAGAGGTGACTAGGAGAATGGGGGTCAACATCCCAGTTTGAAACTGTGTCCTTCTTGTAATTTTTGCAATTTTTTTTCCAAAATCCCACAAATCTGCACAGTCCTCCATGTTGTCCATCAACTCTGACAGAAACATGGAGCCTGCATAGCTCTGCACTATTAATGTCAGTGTTGTAAGCACAGGGCACTTGATCTTGAAGTATTTGCACAATCAAAAGAACCAAATCAGTGGGGAACATGACAATTTCTTGGAGGAAACCTTGCTGGAGGACATTGCAAGAACCAATTCAAGTTTGTTGTTGGCATTCGTGGAGCAGTTGCAGCTGATGGAGCACTGCTTCTGGGCCTCAGAAGCAAGCATTGACTGGTAGGAGTTCATCATAATGCAGGTTTGAGATGACAAGCAGTGGCTTCAGAATTTTTGGATGCACAAGACCACATTCCCAGATCTGTGTGCTAAGCTTGCCCCAGCACTCCAGAGCAAGGACACCAAAATGAGAGCAGCACGAACAATTGAGAACTTAAGAACATACATAAGAACATAAGAACGGCCATACTGGGTCAGACCAAAGGTCCATCCAGCCCAGTACCCTGTCTCCCAACAGTGGCCAATGCCAGGTATCCCAGAGGGAGTGAACCGAACAGGTAATGATCAAACAATCTCTCTCCTGCCGTCCATCTCCACTCTCTGACAAACAGAAGCTGGGGACACCATTCCTTACCCATACTGGCTAATAGCCACTAATGGACTTAACCTCCATGAATTTATCTAGTTCTCTTTTAAACCCTGTTATAGTCCTAGCCCTCACAACCTTTTCAGGCAAGGAGTTCCATAGATTGACTATGCGCTGTGTGAAGAAGAACTTCTTTTTATTTGTTTTAAACCTGCTGCCCATTAGTTTCATTTGGTGGCCCCTAGTTCTTATATTATGGGAACAAGTAAATAACTTTTCCTTATTCGTTTTCTCCACACCACTCATGATTTTATAGACCTCTCTTATATCCCCCTATAGTCTCCTCTTTTCCAAGCTGAAAAGTCCTAGTCTCTTTAATCTCTTTTCATATGAGAGCCATTCCAAACCCCTAATCATTTTTGTTGCCCTTTTCTCAACCTTTTCCAATGACAATATATCTTTTTTGAGATGAGACCACCACATCTGTACGCAGTATTCAAGATGTGGGCGTACCATGGATTTATATAAGGGCAATAAGATATTCTTCGTCTTATTCTCTATCCCTTTTTTAATGATTCCTAACATCCTGTTTGCTTTTTTGCCTGCCGCTGCACACTGCGTGGATGTTTTCAGAGAACTATCCACGATGACTCCAAGATCTCTTTCCTGATTAGTTGTAGCTAAATTAGTCCCCCATCATATTATATGTATAGTTGGGGTTATTTTTTCCAATCTGCATTACTTTACATTTATCCACATTAAATTTCATTTGTCATTTTGTTGCCCAATCACTTAGTTTTGAGAGATCTTTTGGAAGCTCTTCACAGTCTGCTTTGGTCTTAACTACCTTGAGCAGGTTAGTATCATTTGCAAACTTTGCCACCTCACTGTTTACCCTTTTCTCCAGATCATTTATGAATATGTTGAATAGGATTGGTCCTAGAACTGACCCTTAGAGGACAGCACTATTTACCCCTCTCCATTTTGAAAATTTACCATTTATTCCTACCCTTTGTTTCCTGTCTTTTAACCAGTTCTCAGTCCATGAAATAATCTCTCCTCTTATCACATGACATCTTAATTTACATAAGAGCCTTTGGTGAGGGACCTTGTCAAAGGCTTTCTGGAAATCTAAGTACACTGTATCTACTGGATCCCCCTTGTCCAATGTTTGTTGACCCCTTCAAAGAATTCTAATAGATTAGTAAGACATAATTTCCCTTTACAGAAACCATGTTGACTTTTGCCCAACAAATTATGTTCTATTATTCTGACAATTTTATTCTTTACTATGTTTCAACTAATTTGCCTGATACTGATGTTAGACTTACCGGTCTGTAATTGCCGGGATCGCCTCTAGATCCCTTTTTAAATATTGGCGTTACATTATCTATCTTCCAGTTATTGGGTACAGAAGCTGATTTAAAGGACAGGTTACAAACCATAGTTAATAGTTCTGCAATTTCACATTTGAGTTCTTTCAGAACTCTTGAGTGAATGCCATCTGGTCCTGGTGACTTGTTACTGTTAAGTTTATCTATTAATTCCAAAACCTCCTCAGATTTGTCACCTACAAGGGACGGGTCACGTTTGGGAATCTCCCTAACATCCTCAGCCGTGAAAACTGAAGCAAAGAATTCATTTAGTTTCTCCGCAATGACTTTATCGTCTTTAATTGCTCCTTTTGCATCTCGATCATCCAGGGGCCCCACTGGTTGTTTAGCAGGCTTCCTGCTTCTGATGTACTTAAAAAACATTTTATTACCTTTTGAGCTGTTCTTCAAACTCCTTTTTGGCTTTTCTTATTACATTTTTACACTTAATTTGGCAGTGTTTATGCTCCTTTCTATTTACCTCACTAGGATTTGACTTCCACTTTTTAAAAGATGCCTTTTTATCTCTCACTGTGTCTTTTACATGGTTGTTAAGCCACGGTGGCTCTTTTTTTTTACTTCTTCTACTGTTTTTTAATTTGGGGTATACATTTAAGTTGGGCCTCTATTATGGTGTCTTTGAAAAGTGTCCATGCAGCTTTAGTCACTGTACCTTTTAATTTCTGTTTAACTAACCTCCTCATTTTTGCATAGTTCCCCTTTTTGAAATTAAATGCCACAGTGTTGGGCTGCTGAGGTGTTCTTCCCACTACAGGAATGTTAAATGTTATTATATTATGGTCACTATTTCTAAGCAGTCCTGTTATAGTTACCTCTTGGACCAGATCCTGCATGCCACTCAAGACTAAATTGAGAATTGCCTCTCACCTTGTGGGTTCCTGTACCAGCTGCTCCAAGAAGCAGTCATTTAAGATAGCAAGAAATTTTGTCTCTGTGTCTCATCCTGAGGTAACATGTACCCAGTCAATATGGGGATAGTTGAAATCCCCCACTATTATTGAGTTCTTTATTTTGATAGCCTCTCTAATCTCCCTTAGCATTTCATAGTCACTATTACTGTACTGGTCAGGTGGTCGATAATAGATCCCTACTGTTATATTCTTATTAGAGCAGGGAATTACTATTCATAGAGATTCTATGGAACATGTTGATTCATTTAAGATTTTTACTTCATTTGATTCTAAAATGGCAGCGGCAATTGTACTGTGGAAACTTGCAATACCAGATTACGACTGGTCAGAAATCAATTTGGACTTGGGAAATCTACCATAAGGGCTGTTGTGATGCAAGTGTGCTGGGCTATTAACTGCCTCCTGTTATGCAGGACTGTGACTCTTGGCAATATGCAAGGTACAGTGGATGGATTTATAGCAATCAGGTCCCCAAAGTGCAGCAGTGTGACGGAAAGTACACATATTTCTGTTTTGGCATCTAAACACCTAACCACAAAGTAAATCAAACAGAACAGACTACTTTTCTATTGTTATGCAATCATTGGTGGGTCACTGAGGACATGTGACCAAAATTAATGTGGGCTGGTCATGGAGGGTACATGACACTTGCATCTTTAAAAACACAAGACTATTCAGAAAACTACAAGCAGAGATTTTTTTTTTCTGACTAAAAGATTACCACTGAGAATGTTGAAATGCAATAGTTATTCTAAGGGGCCCAGACTAATATTTGTTTCCCAGTTCACAAAGCCATCCGTTGGCCACGTTGACAGCACCAAGGAATGATTCAGCTACTGGCTCATTGGAAAAGTTCAGAAAAGATCACCAAAATGATTAGGGGTTTGGAATGGCTGTCATATGAGGAGAGATTAATAAAACTGGATTTTTCAGTTTAGAAAAGAGGAGACTAAGGGAGGGGACATGATAGAGGTCTATACAATCATGACTGGTGTGGAGAAAGTAAACAAGAAAAGGTATTTTCTTGTTCCCATAACACAATAATTAGGGCCACCAAATTAAATTAATAGGTACCAGGTTTAAAACAAACAACAGGAAGTATTTCTTCATGCAATGCACAGTCAACCTGTGGAACTCCTTGCAAAGGACATTGTGAAGACCAGGACTGTAAGGGTGCGTCTACACAGCAGGGTTTAACTCGAAATAAGCTATGCAAATTGAGCTACATCATTTGCGCAGCTTATTTTGAAATAGTTCATTTTGAAATTGGGAGTGCCTATACAGCACTTATTTCAAAATAGAGCATTCTTCGACTTCCCTTACTCCCCCTACAATGAGGGTTACAGGAGTCAAAATAAGAAGACCTCCAGCTTGACAGTATTTCAATACTATTTTGAAATAACTGCCTGCTGTGTAGATGTGGACTAAGTTATTTCAAAAGAACACTAGTTATTCTGAAATAACGTTGTTGTGTAAATGTGCCCCAACAGTTCAAAAAAGAACTACATAAATTCATGGATAGGTCCATCAATGGTATTAACCAGGATAGGTTGTAATGGTGTCCCTAGTCTGTTTATCAGAGGCTGGGAATGGGAGGGTTGATGATCACTTGATGATTATCTGTTCTGTTCATTTCCTATGGGTTTATGTGGCACTGGCCACTGTTGAAAGACAAGTTACTGGGCTAAAGGGAATTTTTGTTCTAGAACATTGGTTCCCAAACTTTTCAGCATCGTGCCCCCTTTTTTATTTTTGAGAAACTCTCCCCCCCCCCCAATAGCAGCAAAACTTACTGGGGG
>CM057848.1:56027263-56045428 GCA_030068395.1 Apalone spinifera | reverse complement strand
TAACACTAAGCCTCATTTGCATAGCTTTGGCGCAAAAGTGCGCCAGTGTAGACGCAGCTAATATGTAGGAAATGGAAAAAAAATAAAGAACCAATAGTTAGAGATATAAAATTGTTGTCTTAGAAGAAACTGGAAAAACTGTCTCTTGTTATTGAGTAATTCCAAACCTTTTTACCCCACAGACAGAAGTAAGTATAAGCTGAATCTCTCTAGTTTCACCCTCAGCTGCTGATCATTGCTAAACAAGAAAATTTGCTGAACCACGGGAGGTCAATATCATCTAGCAGCATAACCAATACTTCCACTGCTTACTGGGCTCTTTATAGACATTTAGGGGTAAAGTAGAGCTAATTAATAGCACAGAACACGGAGAACCAGGACTGGTGGCTGTAAACAAACTTTATGGGACCATGGGAAACTCAGCCACACCCATGGTAAAGTAAATGGACATCCAGCTAACTAAAATCATGCTGGACCACGGATGTTGCTGGACTAGAGTGTGCCAGACTAGAGAGGTTTAACTTGTACTAATATTTGTGATATCCAGAATATGTCTCTCTCAAAAGAATAGAAAGCTACCTCTAGTAGATTCATCCAAACAGGGACTCAATGAGACACTGAACCTGCAAAGTCTTGTCTAAAGTTACACACATTCTTAAATCATTGTAGGATTGAGGCCTGAGAGGACAGCACAAAGCAGTCTTTATTGGTTCTGGGCTTGAAATAATTTTACTGATCGGTTTCATCTATTTCAAGCTATCCTTATAATTGTCAGACAAATTACTATTATCTGTTAACTTAAATTTAAAATTTGTACTGAATAAACTACCGGAGTTACAAGAATCTATCATTTACGCTGTAAACAAGAGTGTATAAAATTACATCTTTTTATAAAGAGGCTGTACATATGTGACATGGATCCTATACACTAACTCTCATAAAATGCCACCTCCTTATCCATCAATAGAATTTATACACTAGGCAACAATTTAGGTAACACAGAAAAACTACACTCAGTGCCTATTCACCTAACCTTTTCTAAAACTTGTTTGATAACTAACCTGACTTATTCCACAATACCAAGCACAGCCACACCTAACAAAGTATCACAAAAAACAGCTGAATAATCCTCCTGCTGAATTGCTTCATGACCTCTTCACCTTATCAGACTCCTAAATCTACTGTCTCAAACACTAATGCTTTTAGAACCCTTCTGAGTTTGTGCATATGACAGAGGGACAGAATTTACAGCTTTATCATGAGCTTTTGATGTGTGCACAGTAATTCTTCATTTAACACTATAGATATGTTTCAGAAAATGATCGTGTTAAGTGAAAACGTGTTATGCGGGGTCAATTTTCCCACTGAAAATAATGGAAAAGGGTGGGGGTTGCGTTTCAAGCGGTGGTGTCTGTTGGGACCAGGACATAAGGTTGGGGGAGAAAGGGGACTGAGTTACAGCAAGGAGGAGAGGTGTTTGGCTCTGTGGAAGGGAAGGGGAGGAGAGGGATGGGAGAATGCCCCTGTGATGGGTCTGCCAGGACCTGCACAGCGTCCGGTGGGGGGGGAGTCACCAGGGAACGGCGCGGCGAGCGGCAAACTCTCCGCCGCTTTGCAGGGAGGTGGGGGAAGCCCCGCACAGCCACCGGCAACAGGCTGGCTGGGGAAATTGCGTTGTTCCGGGGACGGTCGTGTAATTCAAAAAACGTTCCCTAAAGAAAAAAAGTGTGTTATCGTGAAAACGTGTTAAGTGGGCACGTGTTAAATGAGGAATTACTGTATTACACAGTTGAACTACAAGTTGAACCTCTCTAGTCCAACAACATCCAAGGTCCAGCATGAATTTAGTTAGCCAGATGTCCACTTACCATGGGTGTGGCCAAGTTTCTCACAGTCCCACAAAGTATTACAGCCACCAGTATTGGCGCTCAGTGTTCTGAGCTGTAATTTAGCTCTAATTGACCCTTAAATGTCTTCTAAGAGCCCAGTAAGCAGTGCAAGTGCTGGTAATGCTACTAGACCAGTGTTTCTCAACCTTTTTCTTATAAAGTACCCCTTAAAAAAAGATTATAAGTACCCCCAGTACCTACAGTTTTCAGACACTCAAAATTTGTTTCTATCATTGCAACAATTTTGTTTAAACAACTTAACTGTAGCTGGGTGGGCAATGAAATTTTTTAGTGTAAATAGTACAAAATTAATAAAGTGCTGTAAAACTTAGAACAAAAATTCAGTTTTCTCCAAACTTCAGTTATATTGACGTACCCTCCAGACTTCTCGTGAGTACCCCTGAGGGCACTCATACCACTGGTTAAGAAACACTGTGCTAGATAATATTGACCACCTATGGTTTGGTACCAATCAGGTCTTGAGTAAGGATATTAGATATTGGTTATTTTAATAATCGTGTAGCAGCAACAATTTTTAGCAGTTACGAAAATGCTCCCATTGCCCGCCCCGGGGACAGAGCCAGCAGCCAGTGTACTCCCAGTCCCACTCCTGGGGAGCCTCCTGCTGCCCCTGTTGTATCAGAGGCAGTAGCGCGGGATGGCAGGCAGTACTTTATCATTAGCAAGGTAAAACAGAAAGATGCATTAGTTAACTAGAACTTAATATCTTACCTATTCCAAATGCAATGTTTTGTAGGTTACCTAAAATATCTTTGTAAGGAAGAGTGCCAACTCACCTTATGGTACTCAGTACAAAGTCACTTGAACTATATTCAACCTATTAAATTAAATAGTTTCTTAGTATTTCACCTACTGGCCCATACTTTAGCAGATGAAAGACAGTGATATATTTGTTGAATATAAAAGTCAACTTAAACAAATTTACAATAAATATCTTAATATTTTCAAGTAATATAAAAAGCAGATAATTGCTATGGCTAGACTCTCAGGCAGACAACTTATTTTTTTTGCAGATAACTCAGGGAAATTTTGCCAATTTTAAGGAATAATTTGGAGGGTTTGAAAGTCAAAAATGTTATTGATTTTCCAAGAAACTCAAATATTAGCATTGCTTCTATCAGTTTGTACTCATCATGCAAACCACAGACCACAAAAAAAAAAAAAAACTGTTCACATTCTGAAGTTTTACCACCAGTTTATGAAAGCCAACAGATGTTTTGTGCATCCAAGGCCCTCAATCAAGCCTTGCATCTACTACATATTTGAGAGTTGGTCTGTTCAATAACTCCTTCTAAACAATAAGAATTAGGACCACCAAATTCAGTATACAGTTTCCTCTTATAAAAAAAGCAAGGTAAGGTTTGTTTGTGCCAGGGAAATGGATGTGCCTGAAATAGGATTGCTTCTCATGAAACCATACAGAAAAGAGAACCATCAGGCAGGTGAATAGGGCTGGAGGCAGTCTCTTCTCTCTCCACTGCCCCCAAATCCAGGACTGTCCCAGTCACAAGCCTCCTTTCCCCTACATGGCTGAAGGTTCTCTCCGTCCCAATTTATTTGGCAACTTTGTGGGCTGGTCCTCTTCATCAAGTGAAGGGAAAATGCAGAGTTTGCTGCACTTCTCACCCTGGCTGGGGAGCACAGGGGACAGATGAACCTAGACCTGCCCTAGCTGGAGGACATGCACCCCTCCCCCCAGGCTGTGTCTGCTGGAGCTGCAGCAGCCATGGAGATGTGCTTTTCACTTGGTGCCACACTACTGTGGTTAGAGAGGGCTGGGGTAGTCCTCTCTCCACAGGTAGGCTGCATACTGAGCTTCTCATCCCCAGCCCAACCCTAGAGAAACAATTTAAATGAAGAAAAACAAAAATTGGAGTTAACGATCCTAGCAACACCAATTAAATCTTCTCTGCCACATACAAGGCCTAAATGTGACTCGAAGTATGGTGAAATGAAGGACAGTTTCAGTGACAGTCAAGATCATGCACAAGCCAGTCAGTAGTAAAAAAGAAAATAGAATCCAGAATCAACTTATTTGAACATTATTTCACTTTCATGCACAGCATACAATTTATAGCTGAAGAACCCAACCCACTGCATTACTACTTCACAGGAGATATTTAGACTAATTTACTTAACTAAGTTAGCATTATGATTAAGAGGATTCCAAAGATGAGAAGGAAGTGGGGCTGCCCTATAATAATGTATTAATTCTATATTTTAACCTGGTTAGTGGGATGTTAACTTCTTGAGCCATCTATTTTTACAGTAAACCATTAAGTGTTCACCAAGTAGTAAGAGAAACTCATTACAGGAAGTGGCCTGGGAATAGAAGATCAAAAGGATTATAGAGCAATTTTTAAAAGGGCATCCTTATCAAAAAGGAGATGGATCTTCATGATTGTTGAGGTAGTTATTCAGGGGAATTGGGCTGACACACACGTACCTGCTGGGGATGTCTGAAGAAGTTAATTAAACCTGCTTAAATGGTAAAACAGGTATGTGTATAGATTCAAAGAGCAGGAGAATTATAGAATTCCACCTCAATAGAGCTAAAGACAAGAAGCAAAAGGCATAAATTATAGGACACACCTCTGTGATAGGACAAGAATCAGTGGGCTTAAATTGAAAAACATCATCATCATGTCCCACCCCCCCAGTCTTTTCTTTTTAACCTAAACAAGCCCAATTCAGTCAGTTTTCCCTCAGAGGTCATCTTTTCTAGACCTTTTAATCATTTTTTGTTGCTCTTCTCTGGACCTTTTCCAATTTTTTTTACATTTGTATTGAAATGTGGTGCCCAGAACTGGACACAGTATTCCAACTGAAGCCTAATCAGTGAAGAGTAGAACAGAAGCATTACTTCTCGTGTTTTGCTCACAACACTCGTATTAATGCATCCCAGAATCATGTTTGCTTTTTTTGCAACAGTATCACACTCAACTCATATTTAGCTTGTGATTCACTATGACCGCTAGATTCCTTTCTGCAGTACTCCTTCCTAGACACTTGCTTCCCATTCTGTGTGTGAAACTGATTACTTCACTTAGGAAGGAACACTTTGCATTTGTCCTTATTCAACTTCATCCCATTTACCTCAGACCATTTCTCTAGTTTGTCCAGATCATTTTGAATTATGACCCTATCCTCCAAAGCACTTGCAATCCCTCCCAGCTTGGCATCATGTGCAAGCTTAAAACGTGTACTCTCTATGGCAGGAGTCAGCAACTTTTTCAAGTCAAAAAGCCAAACTATATCAAAATTCAGAATAAGTGGTCAACAAAGAGCTGTATAAGAATGCCCATTTGCGGGACTGAATATATACACAACGTAGTATTATTGGTAATTGACATAATGATTAATAATAGCATAAATGAAACATACTCACAGACTTTAATGGGACTCCTGCTGCTGCATCTTTTCACACATTTCTTTGAAGTTTACATCATAACTGGTCAAATCCAACTTCATTCATGCAATCAGGCTGTTTTCTGTTAACCTTATGACAGGGGGCTGAGGATGTGGGAGTTTAGGAGAGTGGGCTGGTGTGTACGAGGGGCTCAGGGCAGGAGACTGGGTGTATAATGGACTCAGAGTACAAGGTTGGTGTGTGCAGGGGTGCAGAAGTGTTTGACAATGCAGCCAGATAGGGGCTGGGTCCCAGCTGGGGGCTTGTTGGCCAGGCTTCAATTTTAAATAAAGTAAAATATGTCCAAGACAAAAGGTTTCAATATTGCCTTTGTTTATGACAGTGGTAGGGAACCTTTTCTGGGTTAGGGGCCATTTACGCACGGGGGGGGGGGGGGGGGGGGGGGGGGAGACACAGTTGGGACCACACAAGTGAGAAGCAAAAACAGCCCTCAAAACCCTCCCAACCCTCACTGATGTGGCCCTCAACTGAAACACCTCACTGTCCTGGTGCTCCAACCCCATAGTGGAGGGAGGGGCAGGGAAGACTGAGGTTCAAGGCCTCAGACCAGTTTTACTCTTCTGGAGTTCCAGGGTTAGTGGATTTTTTTGCTCCCTGCCCCCCAAACTCTGGGGTGGATCCAAAAATGAGGGGTTAAGTGTGCAGGACAGGGCTACCAGTGACTGGGATAGGGATGGGAGTGCAGGGTATGGGTGGGAGGAAGTGGGGTGCAGGAAGTGGTGAGGGGTGAGAGATCTGGCCAGGGGGCAGGAGATCGCTTGCCAGGCAGCCTGCCCCCAGCTGACAGGAAGCTGGCTGCCTGGACAGGGGCAGATTCTAGCCTGGAGGAGATTTTGGCCAAAGGGGCTTGTGGCAGGGAGGGGATGAGATTCTGGTCAAAGTGGGGCATGGGGAGGATTGAGGACAAGGAGTAAGGAGGATTTTGGGCAGGGTCTGTCTGGCCAGGAAAGTTGAATGGGGGGGGGGGGGGGGCACTTGTTTACACACTGCATGACAGGCACCATGTAACTCGCCTGCTGCTCCCATTGCCCAGAAGCCTCCAGGAAGGATTCACAGGGGAAGCCTCCAGGGAAGTGTTTCCCAGAGGGACAAAAAAAAGAGCAGTGTGTATGCAGCCATTTTTAGCTGCTTGTTCCCCCCGCCCCCAAATGGAGGGAAGGAAAGAGCAGTGAACGGAGACATTTTTTGCTCTGCTTGTTCCCATCATGCCAGATCTCCCACAGAGCCTTGGACCTTTCTCCCCCATCACTCTCCCCAGGAAGCCAGCGCTGGATGCACCAGTCTTATGGGGGGAGGGAAGAGGGCACAAGGTTGTAGCACCAGCATGGGCTCCCTGCTGCAGAGGGTACAGAGGGGGCTGAGTTGGGGTTCAAGAAGAGCCATATCTGGCTCCCTAGAGAGCCATAGGTTGCCAACCCCTGCTCTATGCCATCATCTAAATTGTGGATGAAGATATTGAACAGAACTGGCCCCAAAACAGACCCCTGTGGAGCTCCACTTGTTATGCCCTTCCAGCATGACAGTGAACCATTTAACTACTCTGAGAACCATTATCCAGCCAGCTATGTACCCATCTTATAGTAGCCCCATCTAGGTTGTATTTCCCTAGTTTATTAATAAGGTCATGTGAGACCGTATCAAATGCTTTACTAAAGTCTAGTATATACAATTGTATCTAGTAATTGTATCACAATTTGTATAATGTTGAAAGTGAGAGGACAAGGAAGTGAGACTCCAGAGATTTTTTTCATGGAAAGAGTGAAAAATGAGAACCAATGTAGTAACCCTTCTGTACAAGATAAAATTATTGGTAGTAATTAGTGTTGGCAAATGTGGAAAGGAGAGAGAAAGGTCTAACAGTATATGGGCTAGGTGGCTTGTATCACCAGAAATTAAAACTGGTGGTGGGGCAGAAGGCGGGGGGAGAGAATTTGGAGATGTTAGACCAAAACATGGGAAGAGAAGAATCAGGAGAATAACCATAACCAGGAACATCAGAAAACTTGACTGAGATGTTTTTACATCCATTGTGCCTTATGGGGAGGAGGAGGAGGACCTGGAAAGGTACCCTGGTATCCCTACTATCTCAGGTAAAGAGGACCTGCAAAGAGAGGGAAGACCTAAAGTCATGAAACTTCTGAGACCCCGGCCCCCCCTTTACATTTTGAGTACAGGGCATGTTGCCCCAGGTTCTCTAATTCCTGGCTGCATCCCCGATACCTGATCCTTGAAGCCTGCATCATTCTTTACACTGTGTTAGAGAACACTGGCAGAAGACAACTCTGTCACAGCTGGCAAATTAAGTCTCAAAATAGGTTTTTGTTGAATTAAAAAAATTCAATCATTGAGTCCAACACAGCAAATAAGGACTCATGGGTTACTGGAGCAGTCAACTTAACCCTGCACTTTTCTCAGCTGGAATTTCAGCCATCAGTTCCACTTCAATGATCCATAAGTATTTCTGATTGGGATATCAACTCCAGTTAAAAAAAGGCCCAGGTGCTTGCAAAAGCCACCCAAAGCCTACCACCTGTAAAGCCATGAACAGTCCCCCAATTAGTCAGAAATGACACTCACATTCATGACTCCAGTAACTAAGTCAAAAAATTAAGGCCATTTGGCAGTAACATTTCACAAGACAGTACTGCTTACAAAAACATAGGTTTATTACTTACATAGTGATTAACAGCAGTTGTACAGAACAGAACAAAGACGGGATGAAGATGGAAAACTCATGAAGGTGCTTCAAGTATTAAAACATACATTTAGCAAATCATACATGAGGCTAGCTGGCATGGAAAGAAAATGGATAAAACATCTGTATATATTTAGTTTATGCACCAGGTTTAAGAGACGTCTAGACACTAACTCAAACATATTTAGCAAGTTTATATAAAGTATTTAGGAAACAGTTACAACCATTTTCCATGTTTAGCACTGAAGATATTAATAATATTCAGTATTAACAGCAAATCCCACAGGATGGATAAAAATTGGCTAGCATTTGCCCTTCTACATAGGATCAGAGGAAATTCTCCATGTTGAAAATCTCTCTCAATTTTGCTAAGGTACAACAAAACCATTCTTGCACAGAGCTGGCAAACATGCCATTCATTTCCTCTCTTAGTTCCCTCAGCACAGGCACTGTGGACTTGCCATCTGCATTCAGAATCCTCATAAAGAATTTATTCCACAAATCACTGTCAACAGTCCTAAAAACACACAGAACAGTTTTCAATGAGAACAGCATCCATCCACATAACAGCTCCCATCATGATTCCTGCTTCAATTAAGCTCTGCAAGCCCTGTGGAGACTCAGCAATGTAACAAATATTGAACTCTACTCTCAGATGAGCACATGTGCAGAAAAAGTGAGGGGTGCTCTGAAGCTTTTCTATGCAAGCTTTTTATTCCTTCACAAATAGGCTTACATGTAACTAATCTTGGCATTATTGTGCATGCCAATGAAACACTTTCATCACCTCCACTTAACCCAACATATTTAACACCTATTTACCATTTTAAATAGGACTTGTCTGAGGATTTTGGGAAAGGTTAGTAGGATAACATATCACCAAATTGGCAGATCCCTTTCATGGAGAAAGGCTGGCTGTGGATATTTAAAATATTCACCAGCTTTCAGTTATAGAGGCAGCAAAACCCAGGTAGGTCTCTGTGGGATCACCAGCATTCAAGAGAGAGCTTTGTAAGGGACAGCTGTCAAAATAAATTAGTGGCTTACTGCTGCTAGAAGCCTCCATTATACCCATCTACCAAAACAACGTGTGTACATTCCATGCAGCCAATTGTTTGTGAAACACTAGCTTGCACAAGTCCCCTTGTGGGGTAGTTTACCCATATGCAAAATAGAGATATTAAAACCAAAAAGGTTGAGTGACTTGACTAAAGCTAAGAAGGATCACTATCAGAGCTGCAATTCAAATAAAGGAATCCTTTGTTCCTCAGTTTTGTGAGGAAGCACATTATTTTCCTTAAGGCTCTCACAACATAAGGTCTGGGTTCCCAGCTTTAACCCTGTGGGACTGGGAAGGGGTCATGCACCCATGGAAAAGTTATGGACTAGGGATGTAAAAAAAGTCAGTTAAAAAGCTAACTAATCCCTGAAAATCTTAGTGGCTACACATGCTGCGGACTCTGCAGTATAATTTATACTTCAGAGCCTGGAGCAAAACCTCCCCAGGTGCAGTGTATTCTCTGCCATAGGGAAGCCTCCTCCCCAGGAGCAGAGCCAGCAAGAGCTGCCATCCCACTCCTCAGGAGGCTCCACTGCAGACTCTACAGCTGGCTCCTCAGGAGTGGGGTTAGCAGTCTCTGCTGGCCCTGCTCCCAGGGAGCCAGCATGCAACCTGCAACAAGGGACCTGGGCCTGCCATGGAAAGTGGCTGCTCCAGCTGGCTGGAGCAGCCTCTGCTTGCGGTGGGTCCCATGGGTTCCCAGAGCGGGCGGGAAGCTGCTTCCGCCCCTAAGGTTAACTGGAATCGGGAAGCATTACTCATATAGGGTGATGCTTACGGGTTACCCAGTTAACCTTTCACATCTCTATTATGGAACCCAGGCTGAGAACTGCTGCACTATATAATGCTGCCTCCTAGGAGGCATTTCTTCCTTCAAGCTAGAAAGGACACTGGCTGTTTAAAGGAAACTGTTCAGCTGCAAGAGAGAGTTTGCAGCAGCCATATCAGAAGCAGCAGTCTGGAGAATACTATACCACACAATCATGATTAATATAGGGACTTCTAAAATAACCCCACCCACCAAAAGAAAAAAAAAAACCACAACAAACCTATAGGCAGACTGAGCCCCAGGAGGTAAGGGCGAGGAGATTACAGATAACTTGGGAACTTTAGAGTAACAGCCTGGACATTTCCAGTTCCCTAGAATGCCATGGCAGAAGGAGAAGGAATACACAATTCAGTGAGATTCATGGGCTCCAAAGGTCAGTTCCAGAACTAAAAAATGCAACTGAAATCTCCTTTTAATAAGAGCCAATACCAACTGTGCTTAACATAAGGACAGGAGATTTTAGTGTGATAATCAATTCAAGGGATTCTTAAATGAAAGCAAAAGAAATGGTTTCTAGCCTATAACTCCTTATCTAGATAGACACTCTAATAAAATAATAGATTCCAGCTTTTCCTGCATTTTTGTTAACAAGTCAGTAAGTAACTTAGGAATTCAGGTGGTCTTAACTTTTCAGAGATTTCTAGTTTGTTTAAATCTCTTTCCTCCAAGTTTAAATTCTGTGGGTTATTCTAGGATAACATCTCTATACTTTGAGAAAATAGTTCCATCAACTCAATGTTTTTACCACCACTCATCCATTTATTCATGCTAAAGTTTTCTTAATCAAGATAGCTCTGTTGATGAATTTTTAAAAGGGAACTAAACTCTGGGATCTTGCAGGCACGAGGTTATAGCATTCACCACAAGCTGTCATATAAGAAAGTCATTTTTCTTTCTTACATCCTACTCCCCTACATGCCCAGTGTTCTTTTCCAGTAAAGCAATCCTCTAATTATTCCTCTCAAGTATTCCTCTAAAACCACTTGGGCTCGTTTTTGCGCAAAACCCCCCGAAGAACAGCTCTTGTGGAAAAGGGGGTTTTTGCACAAAAAGGAGCAGTCTACACAGCTCTTTTTGTGCAAAAACCTCTTGCGCAAAAGGGATCCAAAGTGGAAATGCAAATGCGAGTGTGACATATGCAGATGAGCACTCCATTTGCATTTCCTCTTGCAGAAAAGCCTTGCAGTATAGACATAACCTTACAGGTGGGTCTATAGAAATAGAGAAAACCAAAGATCGGGCCAACTTTAAGCTCAAACCCCACGTGTGAGCTGGGGACTATGCATGAGGCTCTCACTGCCCTTCACGGTGACCAATTAATCTAATTCTTGAAGGGTCAGATGGATTTGGATTCCACCAAAGGTTAGAGACACAGACTAAATATCTGCAGTCTTGGAAACAAATTGTGTGTTTAAAAGTAACCAGGCCTAAAATAGGAGGAGCAGAACAAGTCACCGAAGAACCTATTGAGGAGGGATGAAATAGACT
This sequence comes from Apalone spinifera, assembly GCA_030068395.1. Lineage (NCBI taxonomy): Eukaryota > Metazoa > Chordata > Testudines > Trionychidae > Apalone > Apalone spinifera. The sequence continues at coordinate 56,034,016 of CM057848.1, read as the reverse complement.
ACAGAAAGGCATGTAATTTGGTTCAAAATGTTGAGAAATCTCTACTCAGAGGCAGTATCCAGGCAGAAAAGCATAGATGATGCAGAAGACTTGAAGTGACAGCTTAGGAGTAGCTCTAATGCCCATAAAACTGAATGGCTGGCTCAGCACACTGGAAACTCCCCCAAAGGACTGAAGGTCTCAGCATAAGCTGCCCCTTTCCTGAGACATTTGACTACAGTAGGGGAGGACGAAAGAAGATTCTTGCTGCCTGAAAGTTAACATGTAAATGTCCAAAGGGCAGCTGCCCATACAACCTTAAATTTTGTCCCTTGCACATATACTCATGCTACAACCTTTAAATTATATTTTTGCCCCCCCCCAAGTTAGTTTCCTTCATCCTGTTCACCCTATAGCACAGCACACAGCAAAGTAAGAAAAGCTGAAGGCCTAAATGGTTACAATTCAGAATCATGCCCTCTTATTAATGTGTAATTCCCTACTACACAGCTCCAAATTTGCCTGCTGAGTCAGAGGGAGTCTAAGTGTAACCCATATAAAAAGCTCAAAAGGGGTATAAAATTCTATAACAAATTAGGCCACACTCTAATGTACACTCTTTCAGCTCCTTGGTAAATAAGCAACTAATGTGTCAGGGAGTCTAAACTGTAAGCGGGTATAAACAGATTCAGGGAGTCCAACAAAACATCAGTAAATCCATTTCATTCTATTTCAACAAACAAGTCCCGTTTCAAAACGGAATCTTTAATTGTAAAGCAGCACTATTGTTACCAATGGATAGCATAAATTCAATACTCCAGCTTTGGCAAAAGCCAAAATACAGAGGTAAGGGAGAAAGCTAAAACTGCCTTTACCTACCCAGAGATTCCTGATGAAACACTTACTTGGAGAAATTCTGGTTGATTTTCCAGAGTGAATCTTCTTGATAAACCTGGAGGTGCTCCCCAAACAGCATCAAATGCACTATTTCTGCAATACCAATCAAGTCTACCTGAAACCACAACAATCAACATTAGGAAACTGTTTCTGCTGATCTCTGCAGCCATTTCGCCATTCCTCCATATCCACTAAATACAGCACAAAAGCATTAATAGCAACGGTGCCACTAGAGATGTCCTACCACACCTTCTGTACCCATTAACCCTGAATTCTGATGTTTGAGATTTTCCAGCAAAATAAATTAAGCTAAGGAAAGGAAAGCAATGTGAACTACTGTAGGAAGCAAAATCCTTGTTTAGCATTTCAGATCAAGACACAGTCTAGCCATTTATAATGAAGTGTAGCTGTCAGATGAAACTGCCCCAGATTAAAAATGCCAGTTTCTTCAGCTAATATAGAATAAGCTGGGTCCAACTGAAGGGGACCCAGTTTAAGTGTTGTTACTTTAAGCGTTATGGCAATTGTGAAAGATGTTGCTTATTTTGATAAGATCTATTTTATTTTATTTTATTTTTTTAAAGGACAGGCCACCTGTCCAATGAAATTCAGCTTAGAACAACAACATTCAGTCTGCATTCCGGCTTCTTCAGATAAGGAAGATACATGTCAAAGTACACTCACAGCAATTACCTGACTTAATAGGTACTTACATGATAGGGAAGAGAGCATTTGGCTAAGATCTGTTGTCCAGGCTGGGTCTGAGCTATTGGGAAGCTATTGAGTAAACTCACTCTAGGCTGCAACCTCACATCTAGGCTGTAAGAGAAGTCCACTATCTTCAAAGCACTCGTAATCTCATTATTAGCAAATGGATCACAGATCCTAAGGAAAGAATCCAAGGAAACAAAGACAAAGAAGCAGTAAAATTTCCTTTTATCATCTTGCATGGCAGGTGAGTCTTAACTACAGCAATGGCCCCCTCTAATGGTTAGATTAGGAACTGCTATTAAAAAGACAACCCACATGATGTGGTTTAATGAGGACTTAAGTTTAAGTGATAATTAGGGGGCTGTGCCCCATGCTTGCCAAACCTCCCCTCCCTTCCCCCTGGGGGGGTAGGCAGCGCCGGGCCCTCTCCCCCGTCCTCCCAGGCACACCAGCCCGAGCTCCTTCTTCCCTCCTGCAGGCTCCTCAGCCAATCTCGCAAATATTCCAGATGTTGTTCTTAGAGAAGACACCTGCGTGAATTCTATTCTGTCCAAAGTGTAATACCATGGTGTTGATTTTTGAATTTGTATGCACAGTATACCAATGTTTGCCAAGGCTACACTTAGTTAAACAGCTCAGAACAGCTTTTTCATGCAAGTTTATTGATTAACATTCTGGGTTCTCTCTTTAGACTTCTTGGAACTGGAAATTTTTAGATTTAAATCCCTGATCAAATTGAGATTAGAGAACATTAATAAATAGCTACACGACTGTTTTCACTACAGGTATGTCACTTTGGTTTCCTCTTGTTAAAAAAAAAAAAAGACTCATGGATATACCAGATATTTAGATAATTAGTCCAACGACAAGTTAAGGAAGACTTTTCTGGCTCTCTAATTTCAATCCATGTAGACAGCTTGCTTCAACAGACGAGATTAACATTGAGAAATGTAACCGCCTCTTTCCCTGTTGCTCAGAAGAGGTGGATGACCTGTCCCAGGGGCAGGCATGTGGGCAGCCCTGTATGGACCCTCAGGCACAGAGCAGTCCGAGCTGCTTTAAGCAGCTGGCCTGCTCTCTGTGGCTCCCTGGCTCAGGGCATGGGGCCAGAAACTGGCTAATGGAAGATGAGATTTTTACAGGGGTGCAAAGCCTCCACACCCCAGAGAGGAGATGCACCTGGAGAGAGCGGCCAGCTACTTTGAGTAGCCTGGGGCTGCTGGCAGGCAGGGAAGCCTACCTCGTGATCCTGCATGGCTACTGGCCGGCAGCCATGTAGGTACACACCTCTCGGTCAGTGCTCGCCTTTGGCACCTCACACCCTCCCTGCCCAAGGTCATCATCCAAAACTTATGCACCACTTCCCCCAGACCCTGCACACCCTGCTACACACCTCCCCCAGGCCAGAATCCTCTCCTGCACCCATACCCCCTCCCAGACTATTCACCCCAATCCCTTGCCCAGATCACTACCCCCTTCTTCACCCAAACTCTCAGACCCCACACCCTCTCCTGCACTCCAGTCCCCTATCTCAAGCTCCCTTCTGCACCCAACCTCCAACCCAGACCCCACACCTCCCAAAGAAAAGTGCGGCCCTTAACCATTTACCAAAATCTTGGCATGCCCCCCCACCAAAGTTATTGACCATTTCTTACATACTCCATTCTATCACAATTGTCCCTTGAAGGTAAAAATGGCTTTCCATGTTTTTGCTCAATCTCTTTCCCACAACCTCTCAGAAAATAGAATATTTACAGATTTATTGGAAACTGGCAGCATATTTGCAATTCCCTATTTGCATGGCCAGCCACTAAAGGAAGGAAAAGGCAAGTGGTAGTGATTTTTTTTTTTAATTTGTATTTGTGTATTTTAACATTTAAAATTCTGAATTTATTTTAAGTTTAATTATGATGTACTTTGGTTTTGCCAGATTGGCATATGCTGAGTTTTCTATTAATAATCATGGCTAATAATGAGCTTACCCACTTATTCTTGTGACTTACCAGTTGGAAGCGACAGAGGTGAAAGACCTAGGTGCATTGATTGATCATAAAAGGAGTGAGCCATGAATGTGATGTGGCTGTAAAAAAGGCTAATGTATCCCAAGACTACATTAGGCATGGTATTTCCAGTAGAGACTTGGGATGTAAAATCCTGGTTAATCAGTTAACTGATTAGGTGGGATCCCACACCCAGGGTGGCTGACAGCAGGAGCTGGCCACCCCACATGCACTGGGTAGCCAGCTCCTAACACCTGCTGGGCCCATGGGAGGCTGCTGCTAGGTACTGGTTAACCATTAAGCCTGATGCTTACTAGGTAACTGGTTAACCATTCATACCCCCTTGTAAATGCAGGGAAGTGTTAGCTCCATTATACAAGGAACTGGTGGGACCTCATCTAGAATACTGTGTGCAATCTGGTCTCTCGTATTTAAGACTGGAACGGGGCAGAGAAAGGCTACTAGGATAACGAGAGGAATGGAAAACCCCTTCCTTCATATATGCCTTTTAAATATTTCCAAATCGATTTTCCTGAGCTGCTTCCCTCCTACTCCTGAAATAGTGAACCATGTCATTATTAACCTGCATAGGAGAGAGGGAGTTACAACCACAGCACAAGACTTCAGGACAGAGCTCAATTATAATTCATTATTCCATGTCTCTGGAACAAGGCTACTAACCTGTCTCCCAAGAAGAGAGCCTCTGGACACAAGTTTCCATGGACAATCTCTGCTTTGTGTAGCTTCTCCACCACATCCAGGATGTTGTAAGCCACCAAAACAATCACTTCCTCAGGGATGGCTTTACAGCACTGGATAATATCCTGAGGACAGAACAAATGTAAGCCATGGTGGAACCATTCTGCTGCCAAGAGATAAAGCATCAGACAGGAACAATACTAGTTTCACATCTTCTAGACATCTATAAAGGAGAAGCCAGGAAGCTTCTCCAGTTCAGCCCTTCTCGGTCAGACACATGCGATCAGTTTTCCACCCAGGCTATGACTACGCTGCCATTTTTTGTAGAAGAGGATATGCAAATCGTGCTCGCATTTGCATATCTTCTGATTCCTTTTGCAGAAGAGGTTCATTGGTCAGGAAAAACCCCTCTTTTGCAAGACCCCTTAATTCCTCAAATATCGAGTTTACCGGGACTTGCAAAAGAGGGTTTTTTCCTGACCAATAGCTCCGTCTACACAGGGCTTTTTAATCGGAAAAACCTCCTCCACAAAAAGAATTGGAAGATATGCAAGTGTGAGCACGATTTGCATATCCTCTTCCGCAAAAAAACAGCAGCGTAGCTGTAGCCCCAGATAACAAGCTCAGCAGAATTCAAGGACTAAGTTCTCAGCAGACACTGCAAATAAAAAATAGCTGAAGAATCTGGTTGGAAATAAGTTGAATTCAAGGCTGAAGCTGACCTTTATTTTTTAAACCCTGTATATGCTAGAACTCAAACTGTGCAAGTCAAAACCATATTTAAACATAAGCCCTTTTATGATGATGCTAACCCTACTCCCCCTGGCCAGAGTAGACTGCAGATCTAGATTAGAGTTTTCTTAGGGCTATTAAAAGACCTGGACCACACATGCACACTAAGGCTACGCGTCCACTGCGGGTTTTTTGTAGAAAGGATATGCAAATAGCATGTTCATTTGCATATCTTCTTCTGATCCTTTTTGTAGAAGAGGTTTTTGCGATAAAAAGCCCCATGTAGATGGGGCCATTTATCAGAAAATGAAACAAAAACCTTTTCCTTAAGATCCTGTAAATCTCATTTTTTGAGGAATAAGGGAATCTTACGAAAAAAGGGTTTTTTCTAACAAATGACTCCATCTACACAGGGCTTTTTAATCCGCAAAAAGGATTGGAAAATATGCAAATGAGCATGCCATTTGCATATCCTCTTCCCCAAAAAACCTTCAATGTAGACGTAGCCTAATTCTGGATTGCAGGGGTGGTGTGATTCATGCTGCACCTCTATGGACCAAAAAGCTTTACACCAGGAACACACAGGGACTTTCCGGAAAAAAGTTATGGCAAAGTCAACTAAAGGTGAAGATAATCTGCATAAATTAAAGTGTGATAATCCCTTTTTTAAACTCTTTTATTCAGTTGGCTTTTGCAGGATTAAGCTATGGCAAAACCTATGGACAGGTTACTCCTGAATGACAACATCCACACGAGGGTTTAACATACTTTAAATTATGCACATTATCTTCAGACCTTTATCTGACCTTGCTTAACTTCCCTAAGTGCCCCTACATAGACGAGCCCTTCAAAAGTTGGGGAACTCCTTGTCTCATACTGGGAAGCACAAAACCCAAGAATGAGAATCTTGCTTAGATACCATCTTATAAAATTAGGAATTTTTAGAGAAAAATATGCTTCTAGCTAACACACTTCAAAATTGCATTTAAATAGTTAAATTAACATTCTAGGTCCCTTGAATCTGCTTCACACTGAAGAAGGACCAACATCTCTAACTGCTGACATCTGGGTTTGTCTCCACTACCAGGTGTATTGGATGCTGCAGCAATCAATCCACCAGGTCTAGCGAAGACCTGCTAATTCAACTGCCAAATCACTCTCCCCTTGACTACAGTACTTCACCAGAGCAAGAAGAGTAAGGAAAGTTGATGGGAGTATTGTGTGGACACTGGTAAGCAGATTTAAGCTAACTCAAATTGCATAGCTTAGATTTACTTTTTCCCATAGCGAAGACCTGCTCTATGCTACAGTTCAAGGCTCCCTAAATCATATATAGATTGCCTACACTGACCCAGAGAGTAAAGCGATTTATCTCCCTATGCAGAATAATGCAGCCATCCAGGTATAAGAAACAGCTACAGCTCTCACTGAAGCTTTGGTCAAAGTCAGTACTCAGGCGTTCCTGCAACTGGAGTGTGATATAGAAATCCCAAGGCAAAGGCTGAGAATACACCTAGAAAAAGGTAAATAAAAAGAATACAAGTTATTGTTAGATTTACTCTAAGTGCTCATCCTCACGTACAGCTCAAGGTGCTCTTCTCATTTTACTGAAAAGTCAGAATACACAGAGCTAGAACTGCTATTCTAAAGGAAGAGCAAGGTACACCTTAAATCAGTGGTCTCCAACCTTTTTACACCAAGATCACTTTTTAAATGACAGAACAAGCCAAGATCT
>CM057848.1:56004656-56027163 GCA_030068395.1 Apalone spinifera | reverse complement strand
CACCCAACCCCTTCCCCGTGCACAGAAAGGCAGCAGGGGAACAAAGTCCCCAGCGCACAACGGACCAGCATTTTAGGTTCTGCGCCGGCTGTTCAGGGGGGGAGGAAGAGCAGCCCACACACTTCTGGTACCAGACACGGGGCTTCACAACTCTCCCAACCCTGCTGGATGCCAGCACTACCTCCGTTGTTCCTGGAGGTAGCATCAGCGCGGCATTCATCTTGGAGGGTGTGGGCAGTGAGGGGGGGCCCCCAAAAGCCTCGCGATCGACTGGTCAGGCCCCCAAGATTGACCAGTAGATCACGTTTGACGCATTGGTAACCACGGCCTTAAATAATTCTATATTCCCAATTCATTCAGCTGCCATGACCAGATTTTACCCTGCTGAGAGTTAAGAGTTTTAATTCTTTAAGACTCAAGTGTGCATATGGTGACAGGTCCTACCTTTATTGCAAATCCTTTTGCATCCAACTCGGCAAAGCTAGACAGAACACCAAAGAACATCTTGTAGTCTTCATTGGTCCAGTATTCCCGTTTGATACAATAAGTCTCATTCCCTATTGTGAAAGTTTAAGTTTAGAAGAGATCACAGGAAGTTCACGTATAGAGAATGTGGCAAATTTCTATATTATCTTTATGAAAAATATACATGACTGTTTCCCACTCGCTTTTGAGTTCTGACCTAGGACTAAAGAGATTGACCAGAGATGGGTGTTGGCCATGTAGGCCTGTCTGCATTGGGGTGAAAGAACTGGGAACATATGAATGAGAATTACAATGGAAGACCAGTGACAGGACATTTACCAAGGGAAGCAGAACATTTTAAAAACACTTTTCAAGTTCTAATGTTGATGATCTAGGGTGTCCAAAATGTATTTGGAATGGTCTTCCACTTCACTGGGCAGCACACTGAAAACCTGGATGCTTGGTCAAAAAAGACACATTGGACTACCAACATAGGCATGCACATAAGTTTTGCTTTTTCATGCTAAATTAAGGACCCTGAAATACTGCATAGCAGTTGACTAATACATACTGGCTTATTTTGTAAAGATGCCCTGCATTGCTGAAAATATCTGCCAGTTGCACAGCTCTAATAGGAGTAAGTCTCCAACAGGAGTCGGAATTCATTTAGACTTCCTGGAGAAGCCTTGGTGAGAATAGATGCTGAAGCCAGAGGGCCCACTCTAGAGCTGCAAAAAAACTGGAGGTGTAGGAACTAGTGCTGAGTACGGATGTAATAGTATAGTCGATTAACCGATGAGCAAAAGTTTATCGGTTAATGCTACAGAATACATGCATTTCCCTCTCCCCGCCAGTAAATTTTTATCAGGCTGGCCAGCAGGCTGGCTCAGTCCTGGCTCGCTACAGGTCTGGGACCTACCTCTGCTGCAGCTCCGCATTTCAAGTATATTAGGAGCCGAGCAGGCAAGCAGTCCGGCTCAGTCATGGCTCACACTGGGTCCAGAACCCACCCCAGTTTCAGCTCTGCATTTCAAGGGTATTAAGAACCAAGCAGGCAGGCAGCCCAACTCAGTTCTGGCTTGCGCTGGGTCCGGGAGCTCAGACTCCCCCTAGAAAGGGACTGCTGCCATCCTGTGCTGCCACCTTTTTCTCAGAAGAGGCAGCAGAAGGTGACAGGCAGCCAGTCTGTGAGGGGAGCTGTTTTTTAACTGACTCCCCTTGAGGACCAGCTCCCTCCTGGCACCCCGCGCTGCTGCCTCCAATACACTGGCTGCTGGCCTTGCCCACAGGGACTATAGAGTAGTCAACTAACCGATAAAATTTTTACTCGACTATTCAATTAACCGATATTTAACAAAAGAGAGACAAGCTCACTCTTTGGATCCATTGCATGTCCAAATTAAGATCTCTAGAGGCAACATGCTACCACATTAACCTGAGTTAGATATTGCAGTTATTTCACAAAATTTATTGTTTGGGATCCATTTTGAAGGAAAACACTTAAGCCAGTTTGAACAGAATGCCAGCACAACAGGGTCTTTTACTGCTTACCCAGCTCTATTTCTTTTTCCAGCTCCATCACAGGCATGGGCCCATTCTCTGAACAAAAACCTGGAAAATTACTCAGTGAACCTAACAGAGGGTCCAACAGCCTCCTGCACTTTTCTGCATTCCACATCACTTGAGATGCATCATCTAAGAAACAAAAAAGTAATAGCGTTCCAAATGGGCAGATGTGAATTATGTCTGTAAAGCCAGCATGTATGTTTAGATTAGGGAACCTAAATATCATGACACCTCACTTGTATTCCCATTCTGTTAGTAATCTTCTGTAGTATCACTTTGGACAAGTCCATTAACCTCCTACTTATGGCTTCTTCTGCTAAGTGTACAGAGTAACACCTACTCAACCTTTGAAGAAACTTAGAAATTCTGGTATAAAGATAGTGAATAAGTGCAAATCATTTAAATAAAGACAGTAAACTTTTGTACGTCTTAAAACCAAGATTTAACAACTAGCAGTCATTTGATTTTAGGTGCATTTTTCTGACCACCACAAAAATCCAGTCAGGAAAAGTTCCAGTTTTGACCCATTTCTATATTGGACCAAATATATTATTTTTTTTAGAAACAAAACAAAACAAAAACAAAACGTACTGGAAATTTAACCCCTCTTCTAGACCTTGCAAAAAAGTAAAAGGTTACAGATTAACTCATACAGCCACATTTAATCATAACGCTGTTAATCTGTTTGTAGTAAAACTGGCACCACTAAATCTGAGTGGTCACAAATCTTAACATTTTTCATTCTACAAAGCAAGTATATAGGAAAAATTCAAAGAGACAGGCCAAGATTCCTCCATCCACCCCGGTTTACTGGAATACAAAGAGTAAATTCTGAAGAAAAAAAATCTTAGTCTTATTCAATTGTTCTATTCAACTGAAAGAGAAAAAGTTTTGAAACGGTGTTTACTACACCAAGGGGAAAAAAAGGTGTTTAAAAAAACCTCAGGAGGCTGTGATTGTAAAAGCACAAAAGTTGAAGCAGAACTTTAAGGGAAACTTTAAGGTTTGACATTTCTGAAATACGTTGTATTTCAGGTTGGAAGCAAAATCAGGAAGACAAAGTAGTACTTTGACTACTTTCTTGACAAGACTGTCCTAGAGCCTAAAAGCTTCCTGTAAGGAAGCTTTTCCTGCCATTCAAGCTAACAGTTGTCAACAGAATTATTGCTGATTATTCCAGAAAGCGGAGTTTATCAGAAATAATTAATGTACTTTAAATTCACAGCCTACCTTCTTCTGAATTAGTTTTTCTGTGTAGAGTAGGGATGCAAAATCCCATTTAACCAGTTAAACGGTATCCTGAGCTGTGGTGGACACACTGCAGCATGGGGGGCTGCTCTGGCCGGCTGGAGCAATCCTTCCTCTAACACAGGCAGGGTTGCCAGTTAACCAGTGACATCCCTAGCACAGAGTAGGGATGTAAAGTAGTCGTCTACCCCCCAATAAGCCTATGTATATTGGGTAGTTGAGTCGACTACTCTCATTTCCCCCTCACTTGCTGCCTCTGTATCAGAGGCAGCAAGGGGGTGGGAAAGCAAGAATCAGTGCTGGCGGGAGTCAGCTTAAAAGACAGTTCTCCCTCCCTCCCCCCGGACCACTTCAAAAGAGAGCAGGGGAGGTGAAGGGCAGCAGGGAAAAAGCACAAGCGGGGACTGAAACAGTCCTGCTCACACCGGTCCCAACAGCTGCTCCTTTCTTTTTCAAATGCACAAGAGTCATCCCCAGCTCCTGTACATTTCAAAAGGGAGAGGCACAGAGGGAACCCATGGCAGCAGGGACCTGCTGGCACAGGTTCCCGCTGCCTCTCTCCCTTTAATGTACAATAGCCGCCCACAGCTCCTGTACATTGCAAAGGGAGAAAGACTGCAGAACCTGCCTCTTGTACATTTCAAAAGCAGAGGTGCAGTGGAATAGTGAGTACCCCTTATCGACTAGTTGATGGAAATTCCATCGACTACTTAATTAGTTAAATACCCGCATTTTAACATTCCTAGTCTAGGGAAGCTCTAAGTTTTCTATTTCATACTATTACTTTTAATTAGATCCCATTATATTACCTTAAATGATCTCTGCAGTAAGATGGAAGGCCTGAAACAAAACCCCATATAGCCCAGGCCTGGTTTGAGGCCCAAGGCCTAGCTAACAATGGACAAATCTTGGTTAACATAGCAAAGCTACACTATATGAGCAAAAGGCAGATCCCTGCTCACAAAACTAGGCACAAATAGGACTGTGTGCGCAAAACACTACTTGGTAATAGGCCCAGGTGTACAACCGTAATTGGTACTAAGTACCAACTGTAAAACAGTAATTGATACTGGTCATAAGTTGAAAGCACATTCCAAAAGGATATTAACACCAGCTTATTAAAAAAAGACTGATACCTACACTCTCCACAAATACCAACCTAGGTTCAGGAAAGGGTCTATAACTAACAGCATGATGGATAGAGATGTTCTAATCAAATCACAAGATGCAGGGTGATGGGTGGTATCTAAATAGCATCAGAAGGTGGCAACCTGACATGTCAGGAGTGACGTGTAGCTTATTTGTACCGGTATATAAAGCAGTATCTGGGCGCGGGGTGAGGAGCGGGGGCGGGCAGAGAGAGAAGAGAGGAGACAGGGACTGTCTTTGTCCAGCCAAGGGGGCAGTGGGACCTCCAACTGATTGAGATGAGTCCATTGTTATAGGGTACATATGCGTAGTGGTTTGGTAGAGTCTACTGACAACTATTATTGTACTTCGCTTAACAATAAACCTGGCTGGGCACCATTGATTCTTATCTGATTCCTGGTCTTTGTGAGCTCTCAGTCTGCTGTGTTGATTAATCGCACAAAAGTCAACACAGCAGCACGCGACTGAGCACAAACACAGATGCAGTCTTCTGACTAACGACAGGGCAGGAAACCTGTCAGGACACCATGACAATAAATCCTAACCTACTACATTGTTGACCCTACTACAATCCCTTTCTCCCTTAATATTAACATCCTTCAAAAAGTTTTATTTATATGCCCCACACTGTTACTTAGTCCAGTTAAGACAGGATCACGCAGCCCACTGCATAGACTTACCCTTATAAAACCATAAAGTCAATGAGACATTTACACAAAAGTGCAGCAGAATACAGGACAAGCTTATTGAAGACTGTAGCTGAGCTCAAATCAAAGACATGTTGTCAAGTGAAATTCAGACTTGGTACTTACTAGTATTGTCTTCACTGCCTCCAGTGTTGCTAGCTACTTCACCAGGCAGGCTCTGAGCCAATTCCAGTTTCTCAGGGATATGCAAGTATTTAACAGTGGAGATTTGCGCAACAGAGGAAAGAGAGGAGGCTGAGGAAACAGAGGAACCAGAGGAGCCGGTGTCTTCCTGACTTGCTTCCATAATTGGGCTGTAAATAAGAAGATTATCAGCCACTCAACCTTCCAGCTGTTGTGGTGCCTGGATGCCAATTCCTTAGCTACAGAAATATGCCAGACATCCCCAAACCCCTCTAGTAAATACTGAATTCACAAGACTCTTCTCATCCTGAAATAGAGACTTACTAGAGAGACTGAAAAGCCAAACCATTGCTATATTAACAAGACAGTAAGAAACCCTGAAATATAACTGGAATTGGTTATTCTCTCTAATTGTTTTGGTTTAAACTTTTGCTCAACTTTATTTTAGACACACAGCATGAAGTTAAGCATCGCAGCAAAGCTGTGACTCTTGGCTGAACATTCGATTCTATTTTCAAGATATTACACCAATAAAAAAAATAGAGAAATGCAACTCCAAACCTTAGACTGAGCTGGAAAAATGATGAATATTCTTAATAGAGCTGGGTATACTTGTTATACAGTATCTAATCTTGGGAAAGAGACTCCCAATAACCAAAGACTCAAATCAGGAAAAAAAGGATACAAGGCATTTTGCTCGATGGAAATGTGATCTACAGAGAATTACCTCAATTTCTTAATGCAAAGAGTTTCATTGTAGATACCCTCACAAATAGGAATTTGCTGGCTCAGAGATGTGCTCTTAGATTCTGGACACTCTTCCTTCAAGGTACACTCAGGATTGATAGGAGGCTGGATTCTCTGTGCCACTACACCATGGAAGGGAGTTGATGCCAAGTGAGCTGCCCTAACAAAGTCACAGGTATCTTCTGGACTGGGGCAAAGGGTTTTGTTCTTGTAGGAGCCAGTCAAAATTGCATCTTCAACTAAGGGTTCAATTCCATGGAGCTCATCCTGAAACAAAAAGGAAGCAGAACAAATTAGCCAACAGCTATCACCTAGCCCCTAGATTGGGGAAGGGGTGTCCTTGAACAGTTTCTATTAAAAAGAATGTCAGTTACATATAAAATGTCTTTGATAACATCTACTTTGCCCTGCTCTCCAGCACAAAACCCACAAAAAGCAACATGACTTGTTACTCATACTTCGCTTCCTTCCAAGAAACTTCTAAATGGCTGACAAGATGTACCTGCCATTTGTGATTATTAATAGTTTAGATTTGATCATCATTCATTTTTTTGCCAGTTTACAGAATACTAGAGTTATGAACTAACTGTCCAATCAACTACAGACCTCATTTGGAATAAGTTGTATGAAAATCAGGCAGCAGAAGAGACTAAAAACCCAAATACTGTGTTAAACTACTAGAAAAAAAGAGGGGGAAAGCAGTATTTTTAATTATGAACAGTAAAGTTTCAAAATGATATTAAGTCAATATTTAGTTGTAAACTTTTGAAAGAACCACGTTTTGTTCAGAGTTACAAATTTTTTAGCAATCAGCTCTTTGTGTAGACGATTCCTATGTTAGTAACCCCCCTCCCCCAACTATTGACTTTGATCCTTATCTGCTTTGTTTTAACTGGCCAATCTTCAGGTGCTTACCATTTTGCCTTTCTGTTTTTCCCTTTGATTTTTTTCATAACCTCTGCTCCTTGTTTCCTCCCCCCCCCCCCCCTTACTTATTTTGGGTCTGCACATCTTAAACTCAAAACTCTGGTCATCTGAAGAAGTGGGCTGTGCCCATGGAAGCTCATGATACTATCTATGTTTTGTTAGTCTATAAAGTGCTACCAGACCAGTTTTTGTTTTTTTGAGGTTCTACTGTACATGCAAATTTCATCTCTTTCTCCAATGCACTCTGTCCCTTTTCTCACTCCTGTTACTACCCCTATAATCAGTCCAGTCATCTGATCATCTCCCCTTTTTCCTGCACAATCAAGATTTGTACTTCTCTTTCCTTTTGATTCTTCTCATTTTGGCTTAAAGGCATCTTTGAATTAAAGGCATCTCTAGCTTCATGTGCTCTTCCTATAGCTTGCTGTTAGGCAGAAGTCATTTACCCAACTGAAACTATCTAGAATTATATAATTTTCTTATTGTTCTGAGTTATTCTATAACAATATTGTTGAGAACTGTTTAAAGCTTACTATCTTTAACCTCAGAAGTGGATGAAGCGACTAGTAAAATGATCACTAAGAATGTATTTCTATCTGAAGCGGTGTATGGCTCTAACTCAATTATAAAAAGTTAAAAATCAAAAAGCATGTCTAACATTAAAACCCTTCCCAATTCAAGACAGCCTTTAAAGCCACTAATGACTTCCAAATTCCTAAAGATTTCCTCTCAATAGTCATTCTCTTTCAATTCCCTGAATTTCCCCTTGAGATCCTCAAGTTTCTTTAGACTTCCAGAACTGTCCATTCCCAGTTCTTCTATCTTGATAGCCAAGCCTTCGTAATTAGAATTGTATCAGAAGACTTAGTTTTCCATTTTGGACATGCTCTGGTGCAGTAGCTCCTAAGTTTTTAGTAAAAGGTGACCCATCACATGCATTTTTAAATCTTTTGAGGGTCCCTATTACTCCTCCTCCCGCCCCCCCCCATCATACTTTACCTTCCTTCCCAGACTTTCAGCCCCCTTCTCCCTCCACAACCCTCTTATAGCTAATCTCCCAACCCTACCCCTTTCTGCAGGCCCTAGCTGCCCCAAACCACCATCCCTACCTTGGTATGGTCTGCTTGCTAATTCCAGCTGCTTCATCTGTATTGTTGCTGCTTCCCAGATCCTGCTCCCCACTCTGCTACCTAGGGGAAGTGAGATAAGGACCCAGACAGCAGCAGCATGAAGCAAATGGTCTCCAGGCAATGGGCAAGGCAGAGAGACTGCTGATTCCTCACTGGCTCTGGCTGCTTCTCTGTGGACCACTTGGATCCTCCTGCTCATGTCAGGTAAGCCTACTGCTCAGGGTAAGCAGAACAGAAGGGGACATGCACAGCCCATTATGTGGAAAACACTGCCCTGAAGGCCAGTCTTTGATCCTTTCCATTAACTTTCTGGTGGGCTATATGTACAATCATGTTTACTTTTCTACTCTTTCTGACTCCCATACTTCTTCAGAGATGGGTCTCTACTTACACACGACAAAAAACTCAACTTCTCATCCCATTGAAACTCTGTCCTCCCTCCTTTCTGCATCATTAGTGACAAATCCAGTTTCATTCCTTGAGATGTTGATTCTCATCAAATCTTAGCTTATACTCCAACACTGTCAATCCTGCCCCCCAAAATGCCATCCCATCTCATCCACTCTTTAGCCAAGCCATGGTTCACATCATGATTGTGTCATCTCACATGAACTACTACTGTAGTCTTTATCTACACAATTTTCACTTTTCCATCTATCCAGCTTTCAATCTTAATCAACTCTGGCCATCTTAATTGTCTCTACCTCGCTAATTCCTTCATGTGCTTATTATCTTCTACTTTTGCTTAAGATTCTGCCCCTTGCCTTATTATCTCTCGCTACCCACTTCCTACCTTGTCTCTTGCTTTTTCACGGTTTCCCTTCTTGCCCTTTCACCTTAATGCCTTTTCCTTTGTTTCTACTCTCAGTTATCCTTCTCGTGCATCAATTGTCTTCATTTTATGTATTATTTTCTTGACATCAACTTCCATTTCTGTGCTGTGTCCTTCTCCCCCCTTGACCATCTCAATCCTTACTTTAATATCAAAACTTTTATTAACTTGTATAGCAACCAAGTATTTTTGTTCACTTGAATCCTCTTTTCCCTTTTGTCTACATCCCGTGCTCATCCAAGTAGACTGTAAACTCTGAACAGAACTAGGTCTGTTCAAGTCATATAATGGTCATTTCATTATCATACACTTATGTTACTTTGGTGTTTTTTAAAGCACTCCTTCCCTCCAAAAAAGCTGCACTCATCTGATTGGCCACCTCGCATGACAAAAAGCTAAAAAACAAGTCTTCCACTGTGATCTGAAGGTTACTCCAAACGCTTGCAAACCAGAGAGAAGCATCAGGGATCCCTTTCTGAAAGCATGGAACTGTGTTTTCATCAAGGACTCGTTAGTTCAAACCCCTTCTATCACACCATCACCAAATTTAGCAAAAGCTCATTCAACACTGTCTTCTTTCCTCCAAAAGCTGATAGACGTTTTTCTCCTTACGCAGACTTCTGGTGGTACATTTTCCTTGGTGGTGAGACCAGCTGAAGATTTACGAACAGCAAGGGGACGGCGGACACTTTTCGGTGGGTGGCCTGCAGGGTGCCTAAACGAAAGTGACACATAGCATTAAATATTTACACAAATAATCACTGCTCAATAGAGACTTAATTCACTCAACACTTCAAAACCATTTTGCCTCTTTTTAGATCAGAACTACAAACCAATACAATAAACTTCTTACCAAGGATGGACATAATCTTGTTTAAGTACTATATGGGGGTTAGGGTGCACCATAAGAAGGAAAGAGAATAATTATGTGAAATCAATAAAGGAAAGATTTAGGATGAATTGGGGGGATTTTTTTCCTGACCATGAGGTCTCAGACTGTGGAGTCTCCAGAGAGCAGTGAAGTCTATGAGAGAAAAAATTAGCCAATGAATAAAGAGGAATACTGTCATGAATAATCATGCTGGCAGTGGGAGTCGTAAGGGAGTAGTCTAGACAACTTAGTAAGCATCTTACACCCAACATGTATATGTTTCAGTAATTGACTTCTATCACCTGACAGTCTGGTTTTCTGAATCAGACGATTCATCAAAAATGGAGAAAGTCTTAACAGGATCCAGTGAAAGAGGAAGAGCAGCATCTGGAAGAAAATGGAGTCTGGCTAAAACAGACAGATACTTCTGCAAGCACACAATAGTGCTTCAGATCCATCTAATCAGCTCTATGTGTCTGTCCTAGCAGAAAGAATTTGGACTCACGCTTAGAAGTCCCCATTTAAAAACATAAGAGTGGTAATACATTAAGACTGTTTCTTTAACATAGCAACAGCAAACTGAGCAAAAGCATGAGGCAGTGTGCAGCCTGGATTTTATATTTTTAAAGCTTGTACCTTTTTTCTTAAGTGTGGTCTCAAATTTCTGCTCGTCTTGGTCATCTAAAAACACACTGTCTCTCCGGAATTCAGAGCACACAGCTAGAGACTGGGTTATTTCTGTCAATACAAGAGTCAATAAAGAATTGTAATCGCATGTCTGACCATCTCAAACTCATGTCCTGCTGGCTATCTACGACTGGAGCATTTTCACATTCTAGCCTGTGAATCCTGGCGACCTTAGGGGTAAGGAACATATCTGTACACATCCCTAAAGCCCCAGCCCTTTCCACTACCACCCTCTTCCCCCAGGAATGTGGTCTTGCAGGTGCCTGGTGGGCAGCAGCAGCCGCCAAGTCCTCTCACACTTCCTGCGGCAGCAGGAGCCATAGGGGAAGTGAAGCGTTTTCAGTGCACAAACTTGGGCCGTTCCCCATGGCTCCTACCACCAAGGTGAGTGCCACACAGCACAATCACTGCTGCTACCCTACACCAGGCCCCCCCAGATAATGCCCAAAACAAGGTGCAACATGGGAGTGGCAGGAAGGAGCAGAGCTTGGGGGACAGGAACGGAACCAAACTGAGCCCCCTCCCCCAAAGTCAGATTGTGTAAATGCTCCATCTGTAGATGGCCTGCAGGCAGTGAGTTGGAGACCCCTGATCGGTAAGATTATTCATTGCTGGAAAGTGCATAGGCTAATGAAGTGGAGTTCATGAGGCACTCTCATCAACAGCAGTCCAACTGTAGAATATAATAGCTCCTGCAGAAGGCACTCTAAACTGGTATCAGTCTCAACAAATATGAAACTCTAGAACTGTACTCAAGAGAAGAAGAAAGGACCCTCAGCTATTATATTTGTTAGTCTCTTTAAATAAGAACATAAGACTGGCCATACTGGATCAGACCAAAGGTCCATCTAGCCCAGTAGCCGGTCTTTCAAAAGTGGCCAAAGCCAGGTGCCCCTGAGAGAACAAACAGAATGGGTAATTATCAAGAGATCCGTCCCCTGTCATCCATACTTCTTGCAAACAGAGGCTAGGAACACTTTCTGCCCATCCTGGCTAATAGCCATTGATGGACCTATCCTCTATTAATCTATCTAATGCTTTTTTGAACTCTGATATGATCTTGGACTTTACAACGTCCTCTGCCAAGGAGTCCCACAGGTTGACTCTTGTATTTTTTTCAGACTTCCTTTTGTTTGTTTTAAACCATAATCACACCTTCCATTCAATACAACACTGGCTACGTCTACACTGGCATGATTTTCCGGAAATGCTTAAAACAGAACAGTTTTCCGTTATAAGTATTTCCGGAAAAAGAGCATCTACATTGGCAGGATGCTTTTTCGGAAAAGCCCTTTTTCCAGAAGAGCGTCCGTGGCCAATGTAGACGCGCTTTTCCGGAAAAAAGCCCCGGTCGCCATTTTCGCGATCGGGGCTTTTTTGCGGAAAACACTACTGTGCTGTCTACACTGGCCCTTTTCCGGAACAGTTTTCCGGAAAAAGGACTTTTGCCCGAGCGGTGAACAGCATAGTTTTTCCAGAAAAGCAGCTGATTTCTTACAGTAGATCATCAGTGCTTTTCCGGAAATTCAAGGGGCCAGTGTAGACAGCTCGCAGCTTATTCCGGAAAATCAGCTGCTTTTCCGGAATAAGTGGCCCAGTGTAGACACAGCCCACTGAGTATATGAAACCCCTGAAGAAGACCAAAGCCAATTATAGCACATTCTTTTCACTATTCTAATCCATAATTTTGCTATTTATTTGAATGACTACTTCCATTCCCTCAAAATGGAATCAACGTAAACAGAACTTGCCTTTGGAGCATGGCTGGTCATGCTGCTGAGCATTTTCTGCTAACTGGGACTCACTGTGAACAAAACATAGGCAAGTTTAATACATGCATACAGCCCTCAACTAGACTTAGTAGGCCAGGAAGCTGAACTCAGGTATGCCAGATACACACACAGTAATTTCATTACTCTCCTCAGACAAATTATTAAAATCCTCTGAAGACAGATACCTGATTCTGTTCAGAGATCTAGATTAATTTGACATCCAACAGTTTTTGTTTAAAAAAAAGGGGTGGGGTGGGTGGAGGGGGAGGGACTAAAAACAGGTGTCCCAGAAAGTGACCTATACTTAAAGCAAACAACTACAGTGAGGCAGAGTCTCCCCACATCTTGCTCCCAAAGCTAATCACTACCTTTGCAATCCTGTCAGTTTCTTCACAAGAGATTCTGTTGTAAGTACTTCTGCCCCAGACAAAGTAACTCCTCCTTGTGCTTTAAGAGACTCTGAAGCTCCCACCAAAACGGATTCCGTTCTTCCAGGCTCCCTCTCCTCTGATGGCTGTGACCATGAAAGGAGGAGCAGGTGGCAGAAGAAAGAGAAACAGCACTCAGTAAGCTAATCACAAGCCATGATACCAACTTCCAAAACCACATGAGATGGCACTCTGTACTTAAAGTCACTGATTTTTAATCAGAAAACATAATATTTATAACAATTTAAATCATGTTCCTGTTTACCCTTTATTTTTCCGAAAGGTTCATTCTCATTGGTGGTATAAAAATGGCATGTCAATTCTATTATTTACAATTGAATAAAATTTTTACACTACCTTTGATACTTTGTAGATTTAAATAAGACTCAGATTTGTATTCATTGTAATTAAAATAAATCTGAAAAATACACTCTCTCCTCTTTCAGTTGTTAGGGAAGTGGCTTTATAGAGTTATTCCAAAAATTTAAGTATCCCTTCACAGTAAGAGGGAAGAAACTAACTGTACTTGCCAGATAACAGAGGAGTCACTGTTCCATTAGAACTTTCATCTGCCTTCATACAGGTAGGCCACTAGCACAAATGAACAGGGAAGAAGTTACCTGCTCATATAGTCTCTGCTGCTGCTGATCATCATCTTTCTCCTTTAGCTTCTTCTCCAGCTCTTCAATCCTCCTCTGCATTGCTGCTGTCCGCTGTGCTATGGCCTGAAACTCTTCTAAAGAAGAAATGCCTAATTAAAATTTGATGTATTCCTTATGAATAACCTATAGCCAAGTCCAAACTCTGCACACCCCCAGTAACAGATCCTCCTGCAAAGAAAAGAAGTTTTCCCACTACTTCCCGTGGAGGGTGTCATAATCATGAGGGTTAGCCAGCAGCCTGGGGACTAAGGGGTTAATTAGACCTAACCCAAGTAGAGTTGGTCAATAGGAAGGTACATAGGCATTTCAAACTAGGACAAAGAAATTTTTGGCTTTCCCTCCTTTGTCTCTGGAGCAGTTTTCTCTCCAGCTACTGAGGGAGTCAGACAGAATGTCTCCCTCCAAGAATAGACTCTTCACTCTTCTGTAAGTAGGGTAAAGTTTAGCTAAATCCATTCAGTTTTATTGTTTTATGGTTTGGGAAATGGGATCTGATGTCTGTGCATTTCAAATGGGGTTTGCTCTCTTTTGCAACTAAGTTTGAGCCCATGGTGGAATTCCCCATGAGGATATTACTTTGTGACTTTACCATCTAGTCATTATGCTTGCAACAGGACTATTGCGGTGGTGATAAAAGTTCTCTCTCTCTTGTTTTTATTCACCTGGTATTGGTTAGTTTGTGTGTCCTAGTATGTACTTTAGGCGTGAGATTTCCCAAGTGATCTCTCCCCTGATTTTCTTATTACTTAGGTAATTTTTTATCCCCAAAATCTAGGTTCTAAGATTTGGGGGGGGAAGTTTTTAACCAAAGCCTAAAAAAAAAAGGTTTTGGGATATATTTGCAGCCACCACTTCTGCATTTATCATGCCAGAGTGGGGATGAAGCCTTGACAGAGGGGTATTTATTTAGGCTATTAACAGAACAAAAGACAATCAGGTAGGATAAAAAGATGCAGTCTAATACTTGCTGTTCCTGAATAAACCCTAGTAGTGGATGCAGACAGCATGTATTCCTTCCTAGGAATAGCTTAAGCAGGCTGTTATCTACAATGGTTCATTTGTTAACACTGAAAAGCCAGTGAACCTTTTCCCCCTTCCCACTGTAGACCTCCACATGAGTCTTCTCCATAGGTTTGTGTCTTCTCAGTACTTGGTTGCTGGTGTCTATGCTTAGCATTAACAGGTGCTAAGCAATAGTCCTATCTTCCCCAAGGCTGCCATACCTAATGCAAACTGCATCTGAAGAAGTTTCTGGTCATTCCATTTTGATACATACCTTCCCTTCTCTTTTTTGCTTTCTTTCTATATATTTCAGCTCGGATCTCCTCCAAGGAGAACTCCTCTACTCCGGCATAAACTCTCTCTTTACAATACATTGGCACCTCTTTCTTCTCTTGAGTATCCTGTTGATGGTTTTGCACTCGTTGTAGTGGATCTTCTTCCTTCCCAGGCTTCCAAGCACTTAAAACACGATTTATGCTTGGCTCAATTTTGCAGGGAGTACTAAGAACAAAAAATAATTAACATTCAGCACATAGTCCCCAGAAAGGGAACCATGGGTGGAAGGAAGTATGGTTAATCTCAAAGGACTTGTTAAATTCAAGACAGCCTACGATCAATACAGGCTCCTAGTGAAAACAGGAAAGGCAAGAGGAAGAAATGGAATGGCAGAAAAAATAAACACAGACACTAATGGGTAAGTGGTAATGATGAACATAAAGCACCAATAAACCCAGTCAAATAGCATATATATGCTATATAAAACTTGCTTTTGGGTGGGAGTTTTTGCCTTTCAACCCAGAGACCCCGATAGACATTTGCCACCTGTCTCCCTACCGCATGCCCCATTTTGTTATCTAAGCAAGAAAAAGTAAACAGGAATAAGCCTTAGGACAATTGTTCCAACTGTCACCATTTCCAGTCAATGCAGATCTGTGAACAACTGAATTTGTCAAATCGTTTAATTCTTTGCAAGATGTTTACTGAAATTCTAGGGAAAAGAGTTCTGTGGAAAAGATCCTAATGCAGAATTAAACCTTCAATTTTCACATTAAGAAAATACTAAACAGAGAATTCTGAGGCCAACATGAAGATTTAAGAATTAAAGATAAAGGCCTCACAGTTTGATTAGGCAATTTGTTAAAATTCAGGACTCTTCTATTCAAAGTAGTCATCTTGTTTTTCACTCCATAAACACTGTTCTAGTTGAACTCTGTCAAGCATAGTTTGGGGACAGGCCAATGCTCATAGCATGGGCAGAACAAGACTGGCCAAACCATTTACAAAACTAATTTAGCTCCCACTACAAGCTTTCAAGAGACAAACTCACATGACTTGCTGCTGTGCAGACTCTTCCACATATGGAGTAAAACTGGGCAGCGTATAGGGCACCTCTACACCAGAGTTCTTATTACTGCGAGGACGCTGAGGGAGCAAAAACTTAATGTTAGCAGCTTAAAGAATGACTCAGACACCCCGCAGCCTAATTTGTTGTAATTCTCTGCCCAGACTTTTTCCTACTCAGTTCTTTGGGTTCTAACCCCTTTCATTCTGATAATACTCTACCACATCTATTCTCTCTTCTGCCCTGACCAAGTCACTCTGGTACTGTAGTGACGGAGGCCATAAGGACCTAGACACATTTTTTACTTAATTTCAGCTGCTGTCAGCTAACATCTAAAATGAACCTGCTTCAGAGAGGAGCAGACTGAAGCATAAATCCCTCTCCCCGCACCTTTCCCTGACTGTCTGCAAGCCTCCTTACATTGCTAGAGTACTGTCTCAATTCAACTTCTCAATACCTTCTTGATGCTTTTAGTTTAGCACCTCTAAGTCTCAGTTCTCCAGACCTATGAAACCTTACTAATCATCTGTCTTCCTTTCATGCCTATAAGGCGGCACAACCACATCCTCATGCAGAGTCATGGGTTGTGCTGTACTAAGCCTATTTAGCTACAGCTAATTAATCTTCTGCTTTACTGTCCTCTCATACACTGGACTAGCCAAAAGTGTGCGCGCGCACACACGCGTGCACGCGCACACGACCAGCTTCTTTCTCTATTCTACCCTAGCCTAACTCCATAACAAGGTATAAACAACAAGAAGAAATCTGGTAGCACTTTAAAGACTAAAAATGTATTAGGTTGTTTGAACATAAGCTTTCATGAGCTACAATTCACGTCCTCAGATGCTGAAGAGGGAGGGAAAAAACAAAACAAAAAACAAAAAAACCCACAGAGACAGAAGCGTGAAATCAGTGCTCATTAAAACAGAACGGATGTGGCTCATCAATAGTGGTGAAAAGGCTAGAGTACCTGAATGGAAAGTTACCCTTTGTAATTCAAGAACCATTCCATATGTTTATTTAGACCAGGCGTGGGGAAACTCTTTTGGGTCAGCTGCCACTGACCCACAGAAAAATCAATTGGGAGCCACACACAAACGAAAAGCAAAAAACACAAAAACAAAAAACCCCCCAACCTGCACTGTCGTGGCCCCTGAATGAGGAGAAAGACACTCTTCACCTTCCCCTCCCACGCCAGAGCCTAGTGAGGCCCATGTTAGGAGATTTAGTGTGCTCCAGCCCTAAGGTGGAATAGCTCGGGGCTGGAGTATCAGTCTGAGTTTCCCTGAGCCTTGGATCAAGGCAAGCTGGGGGTTGGATGTAGCCCCCGGGCCTTACGTTTCCCCACTCAATTTAGACCTTAGTTTATGGTGTCAAATTCGCATATGAATGCCAGCTCAGCAGTTTCTCTCTGCAGTCTGTTTTTGAAGTTTTTCTGCCTGAAAATGGCAACTTGCAAGTCCAAAACTGTGTGCCCAGGGAGTATAAGCGCTCCCCCACTGGCTTTTGGATGTTGCCATTCATAATGCATGATTTGTGTCCATTCATTTTTTTGTGTAGAGAGAGACTGAGTTGTCTGATGTACATGATAGCATGTATTACATTAGTAGAAGTGCACATGAATGTGCCTTTCATGGTGATGCTGATGTGGTTAGGTCCTGTGAGCTGTAGCTCACAAAATCTTATGTTCCGATACATTTGTTAATTTTTAAACTGCCACCAAACTCCTTGCTGGTTTTGCTGAAACAGACTGAAAAGGCTACCTCTCTGAAACCTGTCATCATAGGGTATGTGGTCTCTTTTGTTGCACCTTCTGGTTAGCAAGAGTTCAACCCAGAGGAACTGTTGATTTCACATGGCAAGGGGAGCTTTCTTACAAAATCAGTGGAGTTAAAGAAATGGAAGTAGAGATGGGGAGGTTTTGTAGGAAGTTAGGGTACGTCTACACTTGCTCCCTCGTTCGAACTAGGGTTGCAAATGTAGGTGACCGAAATTGCTAGTGAAGCGGGGATTTAAATATCCCGTGCTTCATTAGCATGATCTTGCTGGAGTGTTTTGAAACAGATGTTGAGCAGAGTAATGCGCCAGTGAGATCATGCTAATGAAGTGCAGGATATTTAAATCCCCGCTTCATTAGCGATTTCGGTCACCTACATTTGCATCCCTAGTTTGAACTAGGGATGCAAGTGTAGATGTACTCTAATAAAAATAGCTTGACTTAGGAACAAAGCTTAGGTGGAGGTTTTGGGGTTTTTTATTATTATTATGTGAGTTACAATAAAAAAAGGGAGGCAAGTTTGACCTCATGCTAGGAATGTTAACTATCGGTTATTTTACTAGTCAATGCAATTTCCTCCTTTGAAATGTACATCGAGTAGTTGATGGAATGTGGAAGTGCTTAAGAGCCCCAGTTGAGGTTCTTGTACATTTCAAAGGAGGAATGTGGAATTCTGCATATAGCCCGGGGCCAGCAGGAAGTCCCATTGATTCCAGACTGCATGGCGTGCTAGCTTTGAAAGGGTACAAGAGTCCCCAGCAGGGGCTCTTGTGCATTTCAAAGTGACAGCATAGCATGGAGCCTGGAGTCAGCGGGGGACTCAGAGTCCCCTGCTGACCCTGGGCTCTATGCCACGCTGCCGATTTGAAATGCCACGTGGAGCTGCGGTCAGCTAGAGACTCCCCAGCTGACCCCAGGTTCCATACGCGGCAGCACCATACAGCTGATCTCGGGCTCAGCTGTGCAGTGTTGCCCCTTTGAAGTACCCCTTGTTCCCCCGCTTTGCTGTCTATCTGATAAAGGAAGCAAGGTGGGAGGGAAATGTCAACTGACTATCCGATAAGCATTTGCTTATCATATAGTTGACTAGTCCTTAATATCCCGACTTCATACAGTATATATAGACCTTATTTCAAAAGAATACTGGGAAAAGCACTTACTCTTACATCCTCCCTCCTTTTTTAGGGAACCAGCCTTGCCACACCTTACCCTGCCTGAGTTCCAAGGTCCTGCCTTCAATTCATTCTCCTTGGCCCCTCCTGTTGGGGGTGCTGCCCATGGCTGTGGTGTAAGTATAGGAAGCTCAGCTCCAGAAACTGAAGCTTTGTTTTCATCAAAAACAGCAAAATTTGGACCATTTGACACCTGTTGAGATGTTGAATTCTGGAAACTTCGGCCTCTGTTTGGGGCTAGATGTAAAAAGGAGATAAGTTGTACATGAATAATGTTAGGAACACAACTACAATGTCAGCTATTTTTTACTTTACAAGATTACCATTTTTCTATAAGCATGAGAATTTACCAAATGAATTTACCTTTAAGAGCATCTCCTACTCGACTGATTGGGGCTTTCACGTTTTTCTTCCCCTTGCCTTTCAGTTCTGCCAGTGAGCTCCTTTGGGGTTCAGCGGTAACAGGAAGATCTAACTCCTCCTCCTCCTCACCTTGCTCAAGTCCCAGCAGAGTCTGTCGAGAGACACGTGCCTGAAACTGCCTGAAGAAATAAATCTGTGTGAATTTCATTATGCAGGTTGCCTTGTCATAGCTATACAAAAAAAAAATTCCAATTCACGTCACTCCAGGGGCAAAAGTTTTACCTGTGATGGGACTGTAGTTTGTCCTGGGGCTCAGCCCTGCGCTGAAGTCCTTCCTGGAATATTAAGTCTGCTTTCTTATAACTACCTCTTGCCTCAAGTGCCTCTGCCCATGTGATGTAGAATAACGCCAAAGATGTGCCAATTTCCTGGCTGTGTAGATAACTATAGAGATCCAACGGTTCACTACAGTAGTTTCCCTGGAACAGCCCAGAAATTTCAGTGATTTACTGCACCAAGTTAAAACACAAAATAAAGACTGGGGGGGTAAATTGCTAACTTTTAATACACCTGCAAGGCTTCAACTGTTTTCAATTCAAGTCCCAAAGGAGTAAATCCCTGGGTAGACATAACTCTTTGCATTTAAGAGAAATACCAAAGTTCACAAAGTGAGGAAAGCAATTCCTAGAAGATTCAAATAGAATGCTATTGAACAACACTGCTATTTTTATCTAGGACTTCATGCATGCACTTGATGGTTGATCGAATTGTTAACTTAATTCTAGCCCGTAAACTTATATATGGGTATTTTCTCTCTTTATAGTATAGAAAAATTAAGAATTCTATAAGGTGCCAGACTAATGGACCTGGAAGCAGAAATCCTGTAAATTCTCAGAACAAGCACACGTTACCCTGTCAACAACCTGACATTCTGGGAATGGAGAGAGAGAAGCAAAAAGAGACTCTTTGAACATCAAGAAGGGAATTCAGGATTTAAAGAATTCAGATGGTATCAAACTCAGTTTGGTACCAACTAAGATGCACATTAGTTTTGATGTAGAATTGAACATGAATCCTATAGCATTACTTTAAAAATCACTCCTGAACAGGCCTAGATTCAGATTGGTAACCTATAAGCCACCATTACTAACTTCAACCCAACCAGACAAATACACCTTGTAAAACCAGAGGCACATATACACACCAGGGCTAAACGCGAATTAAGCTACACTAGTTGCGTAGTTTAAGGCAAAATAACTTATTTTGGTGCTATCTACATAGCAGTTATTTCAAGATAGAGCACTTCCCTCCCCCCGACTTCCCTTACTCCTGGTAAAATGAGGGTTACAGGAGTTGGAATAAGCATTCCTGCAGTTCGACATTATGTCAAAATAACTGCTTGTGAATAGATGCAGACTGTTATTTCGGAATAACATCAGTTATTCCAAAATAACGCTGCTGTGAAGACATAGCCCAGCAGAACAAAGTTAATTAACACTTATTTTGCTAAAATTATTTCAGGTCTCATTTGAGATTTGGGTTAGATAAGTCATACTAAAAGTAGAACTCTTCCACCTGCCTCAAAAGGAAACAAAACTTTTCAGTGGGCTGATCTTCACTGGAAGGAAAGCAGAGTTAGTATTATCGTAACATCTAGGAGATCTAATTATGGACCAAGTCGCACTATGTTAGGTACTGAAATTACAGATCAAAAAAATAATCCATGCCATGAAGAATTTACAATTTTACTACGTTTATTTTTTTAACTGTTACAATAGTTTTGGAATTATTTTATTATTTCATGATAAAGCAAGTGAGTGACAGCCACTCACAGTGCAGGATTTCCATTTCATCTTAACTATAGCTGTTAGGCAGTTTCATGATTGCTAATTTCCTATTTGAAGGGACTATTGAAATCATCACTGAGGGACAAGAAAAAGGATATGAACTTTACGAAGTGTATACGCATGCTAGTAGCTAGAAGACATGTTATGGGTTTTCCCAGGTTCAGGATCTTTCCTAAAAAAATACTTAGTTCTCTCCTGTGTCATTCCTGTAGGGGGAAGAAGGTACTAGACTGAAGGAATCTAGTTCTGGGAAGCAACAAACATTACAAAAGATGTGCTGCCTCTTAGCCAGATACAGGACACATACAGTGAAAAATGTGTCAGAGAGGCCTGTGGACTGCTGTTGCATATAATGCACCTATGCAGTTTTAAAAAATACTTTTTTGAAATGTTTTTGCCTGCCATCATTACAAGTAACATTTAAGAGGACTAGGAAGAGATTACAGGAAAAACTTCTTTCCATTTATTCTGCATATTCAGTTCACTGTTAGTGTCTTCTGTTTGACAGAGCCTTCCTGGAAGTAACAGGAGAGAGAAGGAAAAACGTGTATAAAAATCACATTGAGGCTTAGAGGCAGATATAGTGAGCTGACGTTTCATTTACCCCCTGATTTTTCTAACTGACTACATTTCAAGTCGTCTGCATTCCTTTAAGCTTCTTCTGCTCCCTTTAAACTGATCAGGCCAACCAGTGAATCACAGTCAACTGGGTGGATCATGAAAGCTGAGGTTTGATCTCAGCTCAGTCCCACATCTCCAGGCTTTGTTCTCAAGTAGCAGATTGTGTTTTAATACAGCACCAGCTGAACTCAAAGTCTCACTCTGCCTTAACCACATGCTGCCATCGCCACAGGTTGATTTGCTGGATGCTCTCTCAGCAGGGATTGTCTTTATTTTCAACAAACAGTCTGTACAGGATAAACTTAAAAAACAAATAGTCTGGTAGCACTGTAAAGACTAACAAAACATGTAGATGGTATCATGAGCTTTCATAGGCACAGCCCACTTCTTCTGATGACAAAGTGGGCTGTGCCCACAAAAGCTCATACCACCATCTACGTGTTTTGTTAGTCTTTACAGTGCTACCAGACTATTTGTTGTTTTTTAAGTTTATCCTGTACAGACTAACTCTGCTACCCCCTGAAGCTTTTATTTTGAAAGGTGTTTAAAGGACAGGGAGATGTTGAGAGGGGTGTGAACTGGGCTTGCTGCTTTGAAATGCAGCTAGGGGTTCCCTCCTCTGATCCTGAAGAAGTTTTCAGCTGAAAACTGACTAGGGATGTTAAAATGTGTTTGTGTAAATGTGTAATCACTGGATTTATGCAGGACGGAAGGGGGGGTGGGAGAACTGGTGTTTGCAGGGAGCAGTCTTAAAAGCTGGCTCCCTGTGCATACCAGCTTCTGCCTGCTGCCCCCACTGCTACCTCCATCACACTCATCAGTTAGCAGTTTACACAAATATATTATCTTTTGCCTTCTGGAAGAAAATCCAGTAACTTCCTGAGGCATTCAGCAAGAAGAGTATTCAGCAAGAAGGCATTCAGCAAGAATACTCAAGGAGCTGATGGAGGTATCTGAGCCTCTAGCTATCATCTTTGGAAAAATCATGGGAGACAAGAAAGATTCCAGAAGACTAAAAAAGGGCAAATATAGTGCCCATTTATAAAAAGGGAAATAAGAACAACCCAGG
>CM057848.1:55963373-55978374 GCA_030068395.1 Apalone spinifera | reverse complement strand
CTGAGATCTAGTGTGTCCGGTATTTTTTTTTTAAGCCACCTGGTAACCCTAACTATCTGCAAGGGGTCCGAGCTTCCCATGGACAGGGGCTGCTGCTGCGATGCGGCCTCTGTCCACAGTGGGCCCAGGCTTGCTGCCAACAGAGGCTGCTCTGTGAGATGTGAAGCAGCCTTTGTTTGCAGGGAGCTCAGGCCCACCACAGACAGAGGCTGCTTCAGCGTGGGGGCAGGCGGGTAAGTGGCACTGCAGAGCCGGTGCTGGGGGGAACCAGCATTTAAGCCATCTCTCTCCAGCACCGGCTCCTGCCTGCTCCACGCCTCACTGCCTCTGTAGGAGGCAGCAAGGGGGGCAGGCGGGTTACCAGAGATGATACGCACAGGGGGCTGGCTTGAAAGCTAGCTCCTTGCATGTATTGGCACCAGCCTGCCCCCATCACCCTCCACACTGCTGCTTCTGTATCAAAGGCAGCAGTGTGGGGGAACAGGCAGATCTGGTACTCGTGGGGAACTACCCTTTTAAACCAGCTCCTCACGGGCACCAGCTCCCACTTCCCCCCATCTTGCTGCCTCTGATATAGAGGCAGCAAGTGAGGAGGGGGAAATGCATGTAGTTGACAAGATTAACTAATAAGCCCAGGCTTATTGGTTAATCATGTAATTGTCTACACGATGACTTCCCTAGTGCCATTGGGAGCTACCCACATGTTGGGCCCCCGATAAGAGCCCAGTGGAAATGGCAGCCTGGGCTCCCCTATGCATTCCGAGAGGACATTACAACAACAACAAAGAGCCTTCACCTATGGTGAGAGTCTGGCTGGAAAAGACTGTTCAAGGGTTCAGTCCCCCAAATACTTGTGCTCTAGGGGAGAACTGGAAATCCTTGGGATGGACAAGTTGCTAGAAAGACTGGGAACAGCCATATATATTTTCACCCTACACCTCACAAAGGGGTATTGGCAGAACCCTCTGATGTCAGAGTCTTAGAAGAAGATAGCGTTCTCCACCCTATAGGTCTGTGCCAATTTCTGAACTATGCCATTCAGCCTTCATGGGGCAGCAGCCATGGACCAAGTGCTGTGCCACATGACCAATATGTGGCAACATTCATAGGTGAAAGTGCTTTCACGCTGTAATTGGGACTATCATGTGTCATGTCTCATGTCCATCCTACAAGCCCTTGAGAGTGCAGGACTCATGGTGAACTTGGATGGCAAATGAGTACATCACATATCTTGGCAACACTGTAGGGTGGAGAAGGTTATGAGCCCTAATTGGCAAAGTTCAGGTCTCACAAACTTTTCTTATTCCAACAACCAGAAAAAAGATATGGAGCTTTTGGGGTCTAGTGCGCGATTATAGACAATTCATACTTGTGACAGAACAAGGCATATAAAGGACAGGATTGTGCTTCTATAGGAAGACAACCTGCTAACCTCTCACATAATCACTAGGCAGCACCGTCAGTGGATGTGCATCTTCTATAGGCAGGAGGGTAAGTCAGGAGAGAGATGGAATAACTGAACTACAGCTAAAACAACTTGCCAAAGTCCTTAACCAGTCAGTAGCAGAGCCAACACCCCCATTTCTAGGCCTGGGTGAGCTGTTCTCAGAACAGGCCCTGAGGGGAGAGGGCAAGATGTTTTGGCAGTCCCTCAGTCCCCAAGTTTTCTACAGGGACCAGTTTAGTCCCACATTGAGGGGTTTCTAACCTACATGTTACTCTGATGACCACGTGCAACAGCTCCCAAGGGTTGTTGCGGCAGCTGTAATGCCCCAGAGAAAAGAGTACTCTCCATGCATCCACTGCCCAAGCAACTGTGTGTGTGGGGGGGGAGCGGGGTGGCAGCCTCGAGCCAGGGAAATCCCCAGCTGACTGCTTAGGCTAGCTCAGAGGCTGCTTTGTGTCACTGGAAAGGCACAACGGAGCTGTCAGTGGGCAAAGGATCAGGTTTCAGGGCACCCATATACTGTTTGCATTGGGGTGCCTACTTGTTTCATCTCCTGTTGCAGTTTCATTAACCTGGTCTTCCTGTGGGACATGGAAGAGGTTACTCATCAGGCAGTTTCCATCATTTTCATGGTTCAGATTAATGTTAAGCTCTTCCATGCTAGTGTAGTGGCAGGCCTCAATGTATTTAGGCCTCCTAAAAATAATAAATATGCCTTGGCATATGCCTCCTTTTAAAGAGTGGTCAAAGAATTTGAAGAGGGGCGCTCATTGGCAAAAGTCTCATTATATACAACTTCAAAGGCAGAGTTCATAGCACATAAACTTTAATATTTCTCCTTCTGAAATGAACTATCAATATTTCTATGGTATAGCCTTACTTCATAACTTGCTGTAGTGTCAGCCAAAGGGGCCTAGAGCCAGCACTACAATATCTCAAGTGAGGCTAAACTAACAGTGCCTGCAATTAATAGGGGATCATGTGCCCAAGTCCTATAAATAAATGAAAGGGACAGAGTCATCCTTCGGAGGCTCGTCACCTTTTAGGCACTCATGCATACCTTAGACGCACTGGGCCAACACGACAGCTCAGGAACAAAATGAGCAATTAATTAAACAAATGTACAGTAACAGAGGTAATGGAGTAACTATTTACACAGTGGGAAAGTTTCCCAGAGCCACGTCATCTGACTAGAGAAGGCCAAAAGAGGAAAGGGAAAGAGTAAAAAAGAAAAGAGGTTCTAATGAGTTGAGAAAAGACCAACATGATTATGACAAAATCAGGCCCTCCTGTGTTTAAGACCTCACATCAGTAAGCAGCTGCAGATACTGACTTGGGTTCTACTACATAGATCACTGGTCAGTTTTTGGCCTACTTGAAGGCATTGTATTGGTGACTAGAACTCTGCACTTTGGCTGCAGAATCTTCACGCCAAATAAGTCCTGCATATTTAGCATATTATCATTTTAATACAGCCACAAGTTGTTGGCTTCAGAAACAGGAGTCACTGGGAGAAATTCTCTAGAATGTGATATGCAGGAGGTCAGATTAGATGATCATAATGGTGCCTTCTGGCCCTAAAAACTACGAATCTGGGCATTTTATAATGATGTAGCAACACTGACTCCAGTGGAATTGCTGCTGAGTGAGATCACAATCAGGTCCTGTAATTTCAGCCCTGTGGCCCAGGTTTGTGAGAAAATAACAAAAGAAGCGCTTTTCATGTTGCATTCAGGGACATGGATAAACAACGTTTTAGCTTGCAAGAAAATACCTAAGGCTTGTTACAATACTTGAACTACTCCCACAGTGGAAAATAGAAATGGGCAGTGTTTGGAAACAGGATTCTACAATGGATTTTTGAAAACGGTCGGGACAGAGCTCTGTAAGTAAGCAAATCATCTCTATTTATTACTGGCAGCGAACACAAGGCAGCTCCTCACCTGCTGCTATTACCAGCAATCCTTCTTTCTGCACATGCAGGAAGCACATTCTCTTACAAACATCCTCTCAGAGGTACTTCCCTCTGCCAGCAGGGAGGAGCCACACCTTTAGGAAGCCAAGAAACAGCCCTTCCCCCAATCTGCACAGCAATTCCATTACAATAATAAGACCCACCCCCCATCCAGTCCAGAGTACTGCAGAGCTGTATTTCGTAGTTGCATAGCAGGGGTATCTCTCTCATTTTAATCTGTGTAGCAGGATGCAGGCTTTTCCAATGCCAAGTAGTTAGCTAATCCTGCTCAGGATATATTCAGATGTTCAGGGGATGCAAGAGGAGATTATAGTATTCCCATCAATCCAAATGACCTCTCTGTCTCAGAAATCCTGGCATCCTTTCCTCAGAGGCTGTATTTAGTCCTTGGCTGGGTGCCTGGTTTTCAAATCCCATATATTTGGTGTGCTACTAAGGGGTGCCTCCCTGACCTTGGCATCTCGGTTCCACAGTGGACTGAGACTACAGAGCTTTGGGCCAACAACTTCTCCATTACCTCTCAAGTAACAGTCAGTTCTTCCGATCAGATGCAGTCTCCAGAACTCCCCGATAAGGCGGTGTGCATTCCAGATTCCACTTCAATTATTCACACTGGGATTGTACTGCAGTATCTTTCCCGCAGATAGTCTCTCTCTACTCTTTTAAATAAGACCTGCTCTAACCACAGAGAAAGATTTCCAGGGCTGACATGTATTTACTCTAAGTGGGGCTCCATTTCCTACCCCTTTTCAAAAATATCTCCTGGAACAGTAATGGGTCAGAGACAATTCCTATAATGCTTCTAAAGATGGTTTTGGTAAAGAACAGCAAGAGAAGAGACTTGCCCCATTTCATAGTATTTAGTAGTTAAATGGGAGTTAATCTTTAGGTTTCTATAACCCTAACCTGTAGGGACATT
The DNA here is from genome assembly GCA_030068395.1 of Apalone spinifera. Lineage (NCBI taxonomy): Eukaryota > Metazoa > Chordata > Testudines > Trionychidae > Apalone > Apalone spinifera. The sequence goes on along the minus strand of CM057848.1, from coordinate 55,974,033 downwards.
AGGAGCCATTGGGCTCAGCTCTACATTTAAAATAAAAGCATAAAATCTTATGTCCATAGAGCTTTGTTCTAGACATGAAGGATCCACCTTCATTTACCTGCAGATTCCTAACAGAAGTATTCAAAACTCTTTTTCGGCACCCTCAGGATTACTTCTGAACCTCTAGAAAAGTTTCACACTCATACTCACATACAATGAACAAACATTTCCCAGAACAGAGAAGATCTGACCATAACTCATATAGCTGATTATAAATCAGAAGTAGCAGATTCCCCAACCTAGGCTCTGAGTAACACTGATGGCAAACAGAACTGAGGGTTTCCGAACGTATGAATAATCAGATGAGGACTCTTCCTTGGCTACTAGTTAAAGGTCATTAGGATATATCAGAGAGACAAGGTGGGTAGAGTTATATATTTTATTAGACCAACTTGGTCCAAGTTATTATGTCACCCATCTTGTCTCACTAATATCTAGGACCAAAATGGTACAACAACACTGCATATAAGAATTTATTACATTCAAAAGTGGATTTTCCCTGGACTCTCAGCAAAATCTCAGATTTGACCTACAGTGTTCTTAGTTAGCTAACATGACACAGAATACAATTTGTGCAGGTGTATATTGATCATTCAGTCATGGGCATCATCGTCAGCTCATTTGATTCTTCACAATTGCATTCAAACACTAACATTTTGTAATACAGACATGCCCCTGGTTGTTTCAAGTTGTTCAAGGCCAATGTGAAAATCTTTGCTTTTATTAGTGAAGTAAGTTGCTCATGTAAACTGGGAGCAGATTCTGTACACAAAGGAGGATCTGTACACTTAGAAATACTAAGGAGGTGTATTTCTACACACCAAGTAAAACAGTGATCACTGAGAAAACTGATTCAACTGAATGTCCAATTCTACTCTAGATGAAGTCTGTAACTGAAAGAGAACAGCAGTGGGACCAAGGGTCCACTTCAGATCAAGTCACAGATATCAGTAAGAGGACAGGGTTGTGGGAGCAGCCTGTGAGGTACAGAGAGGGCAGACTGAAGCATATGGTACAGTGTGTTTAAATCCCAGCAGCATACATCTGCTTTGCAGATCTGGCGCAGATCTAAGTCTCCATCCAAAGTTTGTTTTAGCTCCCATGAGAGTACCTCAGAGGAGAGTCCAATAAAAGTAGATTTCACTTCAAAACTGTGTATCGACAATGATACTGGAATAGCATGAGGAGCAGCAGGAATTTTCCTGTATTTAGAAGTTCTTGCTAACTCAGTCTTCTCAGACATAAAAGTTCAACCTCTCACACACCACTAATCTAGCATTACCTGAAAGCTCTGGCCCAATAACAGAAGGAATGCAGCATTTTGTAGAAGCCTGGGATTTTTAGAGCAACTCTTTCTAAACGTCCAGCCTTTCAAAATCTGTGCATTCATCCTACCCTACTTGCATTAGACATAAGAAATAAAATATTTTATAACACTTATGACTCATGCCTTGCTCACCCAACTGATCACACGATCTGATTGTCTCTGCCACCCTACCATCCTATTTGTCATAGGATCCATAAATAGGGAAATCTTGAGTAGTAGAGATTATTTTACTTCTACATCTGGCATTGGTGTGACTGCTTCTGCAATACTGTGTCCAACTCTGGTGCCCATAATTCAAGAAGGATGTTGATAAATCAGAGAAAGCAAAGATCTGGTCTATATTGGGAGTTTGGTTTGAACTTAGTTGCATTAGGTTGATTTTCTAAACAGTGAGTTCACATCACCAACCCTGTTCTGTTGACTTTAAGGGCTACTAAAGTCGATTTCTGTACTCCTGCTTTCACGAGAAGTAACAGCAGAAGAGCCACACAAATTATTAAAGGATTCGAAAACTTGCATGACACAGACAGCCTCAAGGAGCTCAATCTATTTAGTTTAGCAAAGACATGAGATTGGCCGCTGTCAGAGACAGGACACTAATCTAGATCAGTGTTTCTCAAAGTGGTCCAGGAAACCACACTGAGAAACCTATTAACTGTAGGGTGATCAGGACACCAAGGTGGGGGGCTGCCAGTGCTTGGGGCTTTAGCCCAAAGGGGAAGGGGATGCGCTGGCACCTAGGGCTTCAGCCCTGGGGGGGAAGCACACAGCACTCAGGGCTTCAGCCCTGCAGTGGGCGTGGGTCAGGGGCAGCACTTAGGGCTCCAGGAGGAGGCAGGGGAACCACAAGTGCTCAGGGCTCCAGCCCCAGAGTGGGGAGGGAGAAGAGCCACCAGTGCTGGGAGGCACTTACGGCTCTAGCCCCAGAGTGGAGGGGGAGGAGCCACTGGCACTTGGGGCTCCAATGGTAGAAGCTCTGAGTGCAAGCAGCTCCCCACCCACCTTGCTCCACTGCAGAGATGAAGTTCAGCCCTGCAGCATGCAAAATAGGGAGGGGAGGGGAGGGAAGGGAGGGAAGTGGAGGGGAGCCGCCGATGCTTGGGGCTTCAGCCGCTGAAGCCTTGAGCACTGGTGGCTCTTTCCTACCCCCTGCTGGAGGGGAAATACGGGACAATGTGCCAATTTTTAAAAAAAAGTTGGGACGCCAGGAACAGACTTTAAATACAGGAGTGTCTTGGTAAAAATGGAATGTATGGTCACTCTAATTAACTGGCCATGACAGTTTATTTACTGGTGCTACAGCCAAGGAGCCTTGCAGCTCCTTTTGGCTCCGTTTTGTTGTTTGAAGCCAATAGGACCCGCGAGAAGTGGCAGCCTGGCCCACGCTGCTTCCCGCAGCTGCCCTTGGCTACAGACAGCCAAACAGAGCAAATAGGAGCCACAAGGCTCCGTGGCCACAGCGCCAATAAATAAACAAACTGGTGCGGCCAGTTAATAGGTTTTGTGGACCACTTTGAGAAACACTGATCTAGATGGACCATTTCTTATATTCTTAACTCCTTTGAGTTAGGTGGAGTTACTCTCAGTTTACACTAGCAGACAAACTCAGGGCTAGAATGACTAGATACCAAGTATGAAAAATTGTGAGAGCGTAGGACATAATAAGCACCTATATAAAAATAAGTCCCGAATATCACAACTGTCCCTATAAAATCAGGACTTCTGGTCTCTCTACTCCGGTCCCTTCTAGAGAGGAAGAAAAATGGTTGGAACAAAATGTTAAAGAGAAAGCAAAGATCAAAATGTAGCAAAATATCCAAGAACAGCAGTCACAACGAATTGTAAAGAAAAATTGTTTGTCTTTTTTTTTTTTTTTAAAGATGAACAGCTCAACTGTTCTGAAATATTTTTCTATGGTTGATTACAAAAGTTAAGTAGCTACAATAGCCCTAACCCCTTTCTTGAGAGAAAATGTGAAGCTGTGTGGCTGATGCAAATTGGTGGGCTCTCAGGTTAGCTCTCTTCTCTGAAGAGTCAGTAATAACCATGGGTTACAGTTATGCACGAAAGAAGGATAAATATACTGTGAAAAGATTTCAATAATCAGTTCACATGGTTCAGTCTGGCTTCAAAGGCTACCATACATAAGAAGGCTAATAGGAAAAATGCCAGAAGACCTTGGCAACCTTAGGGCCTGATTCTGGGAAGTAGTGAGTATCCCACAGAGTTCAGGGCTTTTTTATAGCATTTCCCCTCCAAAGAGTTCACTCTTTGTTCTTCAAGGGAAGAAAACGATTGAGTGTTTGTTTTGTAAACCTTTTTGTCAGCTGAGGTTTTGCTTTGCACAACTAAACCCCAGAGTAATTTTGATCCAGGTCCTTTTTTTCTAATCAAACCTCCAAAGTTTCCATGGATTCATAGAATGGTCCCAGTTGTGACTCATCTATAGAAATCACCTTCCTCTCTGTGACTGCCAGAAAGGTGAATCAACCCAGACCTGACCCGCAAGCCTGCCTGACAAAAGGCCTGAGTCAATCCTGCCTACCACAGTTTGAGGTGGTATGGGAACTGGTCCTATTCTCTATGATATGGGAACAAAGTTTGTTTAAAAGCTGTAAAATTGCATAAATATTCTTAAAGTGAGACTCTGAAGATGACCAGAATTCTGAGGGAAATCTTAGTTGTGAAGCTAAAAGGTGTTTTAATACTGGCTCGTCTCGCCAGTCACTGATAAGCTCTGGAGACACAGTTCATTTGATTGACAGCTCATTAGAAATTGCAAGAGCAGCGAAACCCAAACTACAGACCATCTCTTTCTCTCTCTCCCTCCCTCTCTTTCCTCCTCCCTCTGTCTGTCTAGTCTGGGAGTCGTGCTGGTCAGCATTGGCCTGAGTGGAACAAAGAACTCAGGAGACACAGAAGAAAAACAACATCAAATTTTAATAGTGTTCTAGAAAGGCTGGGTGTAATGGATCAGGGCCAAGGCCTCCCCCGCCCACACTGCCTAGACACTTATATTTACTTACCATATATAGACACATAGAGAGCATAGATTGTGCCATGCTGCACGTACACACATGTGCACACACATGAACACACAAAATCCTAGCTTATATATTCTGAAAGGCACAGCATCCACTTAAAAAAAGTTATGCAAAATATAGGCATTGAGGAAAATACAACGTTAAAAGAAGAGGTAGTAATAACTGGATGAGGTCAAACAACAGACCAAATTCATCCCTGGTGTAAAAACAAAAGAGTTACAATAGGAATGAATTTAGTCTGTTTACATATGATCAAAACTTGTTTATGCAAATCCTGTTTATCCATCATGAAATCATAATCCCCCCTATTTAGAAGACTTCAACTAGTAATAAGCCTGTCAGGTCCTGAAATCATTAACTAGAATGCCCATTTCTTCATCTCCTCCAAGGATCATTCAAGGATCTGTTCTTCCAGCCAAGTAGGGGAGAATGAAACTCCCTCTGGAATACATCAACACTAAAACTGAGTAAACAATTCATAACATATAATGTGATTCATTATTCCATTTTTTCTATTTATGGGATGTCATTTTGAATGGTCTCAAATAGATTTATTAGAAAGTATTCAATAGTATTTTCCACAATTTTCTTCCACTCTATAACATGGTATTTGAGATGTGATGCTTAGTTGTGATTGGTTCCCAAAGATACATGGTATGGTTTCTATTCCTGATTGGATGAGTACAGATCATATAGTCAGGTTTCTGGTATGAATTCTCAAAGAAAGGAGAGTTGTAGTCCACTCTCCATGAATATTCAAGTGTGAGCTTCATCTTCTGTGAGTTTTTGTGCAAGTAAAACTGAATCATACAACTATTTATTTGCAGATAAGAATTAGATAAAGACAGTAGGCCCAAACGAGCCATGAACACAGCCAAACTGGATTATTTAAAAATATTAGTGAATATTTGCAGGTTGTTGGGGTTTTTTTGTTTGTTTGTTTTTTTCCCCGGGATTCTTCCAGCTTTAGTCAACACAGCGAAAACTCAGAGAGAACTTCAAAAACAGTTTTAACCTTAGAGGACAAGTGCTGTAAGATTATTTAAGCTTACAAAGGCTCTGACTCTACTGGAATGTAGGTCGAATATCTGTACAAAGACTACACAGAAATAATGGAGGTATTAGTTTGTGGAAAGGGTGGAGTGAGAATGCATGTGTTACTGTGGCATTGCATTCATTCATAAAATCTGTGACTATGCACCGGATTCTCCTCTCAGACTATTGTAAGGATTCACTGTAGTCATTACAGTTCCCTGCTATAAAATTGCAGTAAGTGAGACGAGAAGATCGTCATGTCCTTTATTCCAAATCTATGAAAAATTACCTTTCCAGTAACTTAATAATCATAACAATGATGTTTTGTACTTACATAGCACCTTTCATCTTTAGATTTCAAAGAGCTTAATAAAAGTAGGCAGGTAAAATTATTCCCATTTCACAGATGGAGGAACCAAGGCCTGAAGAGGTAATGTGATTTGCCTAAGATCACACAGAGTTTCAGTAATTAAACTCAGAAAAGCTTGGTTGCTATAAGGTCATTGCATGCAGAACTCCACTGACTTCAGTGGAAATTAGTCATACAGAGGGTGCTGGGCCCTCCAAGAATAGCAGCTGTTTATAACTATTTTAAAAGGATTTATACATGTATTTGGAGGGAGACAAACCTTCTACAATCAAGGAATACAGTTTACAGTTCTGACTCAATACAAAGAGAGAGTTTAACCTTCCTCCAGTCTTAGTAAATGCTCTTGAGATCACATGAATTAGAAGGAAATATTGAATCAAACTGTACGAGCTTTTGGATTTTTGTAATTTAGGTTTCCTAGACAGTTATTCAACACATAGGAAAGTAGGATTCTAGAGGTACCTGGCATCTTACTGGAGTTTCAGACAGAAACTATCTTATCCCTCAGTTATAATTTTCTTTAAAAAAATAATATCTCATTGTACAGCAAAGTAAAGACCCAAACATTCCTGCTTACAATAGTGATGCTACAGAAGCTTGGACCAGTAGAATATTGGAATAGGTTTTTAAAAGTCTGATATTAGCATCAGCATTGTCTATTGAACGGAGCATAGGACTGGGAGCCAGAAATTCCTACTTTAGTGTTATTATTTATTATTTGTTTACGGTAGCACTCAGACTTAGGTGATTTCCAGCATATGAGTGCTTGCTCATGAGTGCTTGCTCCTGGGGACAGAGAGACCCTAGACAGAGGTTAGAGGAAGGGGAATCAGCAAATAGTGTTTACTTTCTATCACAGAACCACTGAGTGGTCAAGTCAGTTAAATCACATATGATGTTTGGATATTAAAATGATAGGAACCTTAAAAAATGAAGACAGATACAATCCAATTTTCAAAAGTGGCTAATTATTTTGGTGCCCAATTACAATATCCAAAACCTGAGGCCCCCAAAAGAAGTGGCCCCTACTGAAAATGTAATCATAACCTCTCTGCCTCGGTCTCCTCATCTGTAAAACGGAGATAAGACACATGTGTCACTATCTCCCATGGAGGCAATGAGGTTTCACTAATGTTTGTAAAGTGCTTTGAAGATGGAAAGCACTAAGTATTATCTCTGAAAAAAATATTGGGAGTAAGGGAATAAATGGAGGGAAGAAAGGGAGATGACTGAGAAACAAGAGTTTGTAAGGCCAAAGCAGCAGGAGAAAACAGAGGAAAAGACACAGGAGAGAAAAACTGGGAGAAAATTAGAAGAGAGGGAAAAGACCAAAGAAAATGAAACTATTTCTGGCCAGAAATAGCCCATAATATTAGTCCCCAAGAGCTGCTTCATGATGGATCAGGTCAGGTGTCCGTAAGAGCAAGAGCAACTCGCAGGGAAGCCAAATTGCTTCACAAAAGTCAGGCAAACTAAATAATCAAATTGTGAGTAATAAAGTGAAGCTTTGTTACATTTCTATTGTAATTTATAATGATCTCTGCCCCAAACATTACCACCTAGCCATGGGATTCAAACACCATTTGATTGGGCTTCTCCCTTTGCATCACTTCTTTCCTGACCTAGTTCCTTTGGAATTAGCTGTAACCCCACAGTCTCTTTAAAGCCCCCTGTCACAGCAAGTGGATGCAGCCCACAGGTGTCTAACCAGCTTTTCAGCCTTCCTCCAAACTATGCAAAAGAGACAAAAAATATTCTTGTTTTCGTCTAGATCCTTTTATAACCTAGAAGTTTTGAACCAGATTTTCAAATGTAGATGTGTGTGTGAAAACTCCTACCCAATTTTTGCACATATATGCTGGGCAATTTGCACATGTATATTTGAAAATATAACCTTTTGGCTTTTGCTACATTTCTTTGATATGGCTTTTTGCAAAACATCCTTTTTCGGTAATACTGGACCCATTTTTACTCAAAGATAGCCCTATTTTTACGAAAGATCCCCTTAACATTTCATGGTTCTTTTTAAAAAAAATGGCTCATTTTTTAAATTCAGATCAAAACATGAAAACCGGTTTGGAGGGTTTCACATTTCATTGTGAATTTTCCACATGATTCTACAGTCTTCTCAAATTACTAGCATACACCTGCATCTTCACATCCTCATCAGTGAGTAGTGAGAAAGGAGGGAGTTCAAATGAAGATCACCTCCCATTACTCAGTCACCACATCTGGGAAATCTGGATGGACAAAAATAATATTTGCATTTTCATAAGACCTGTCACCAGAGGATTTCAATGTGCTTTTAAATCAGCAGTATTCTATACTGTGCCATGCAGAGTTTTGGAGTATTATTATCAGCTCCATGTTACAGATGGAGAAACTGAGACACAAAACAATTAAGTGACTGTTCAAGATCACACAGTGACTCAGTGGCAAAGCATGGAACAGAATCTATATCTCCTGAGCCTGGGTCCCTGTGTTTTAGCCAATGGACAATGCTTCTTGTGTGCGGAAACTTCACTTACAGCACTGGTGTTGATTTAACATTTGCATGACACAGACATGGAAATGAAAAGAGATGGAAAGAGAGAAGCAGGCCCAGTGAACCTCTTGCCAGATTTAAGGAGGAGTCTTTACTTGGGTTTTGTAAGAGGATCTCCTTCGTCTCTTTAATAAATAAAGAATTTGGGTGACACAGGACCTTCTTGTCTCCAATGGAGGACATTTTTTCCCTGGGAACCTGAAGCTCAGTTATTAAAAATGAAAATCTCTCTCAGCCTTTCAACCCACTTCCTAGAAAGATCAGGTAGTATAAAAGGAAGAGGAAGAAAGGAACCAAGGCAAAGACCCTTTCCCAACGAAAACATTGCTGACATTGGGATCTCAGCATCAGAACGGCTACACATGATTACAGAGGGGAATGGGTAAGCTATGATGTTTAGCATATTTCATGTCAGAAATAGCCTGTTTCCTTTTATATGTATGGTATAATGCAGGGGCTACCGATAAGAAGCTTCAGTATTATAATCCAAAGAAAAACTTTTTTCAAAGATTCCAGCAAATCTGCTGCTTATTCCCTTTGGTCCATGTGAGGATTAACATTTTCATAAGAAGAAAAGGTTTCATAAGGAGTTGGAGAATATTAACTGCAAACACTCACACAGGAGAATTCTGAGATTTCATTTTTCATTTTTTAAATTTTGTTTTCAAATTTATTTTCCAGGTTTGGGGATTTTGTAGAAAAATACTTTCCTCTAAAAATGTAGGGCCTGATCCTTCTCACATAGAAGTTTAAAGGGAGACTTCAGAGGGAGCAGGATCAAGCCACTAGTTTTTGTGGTAATCCTATTAATTAACTGTCTGAGAGAAAATTATATTAAATTTACGTTGGAAAAATATTACTGGACACAAACACTCAAAGGAACAAAATGAGACTCTTTCCCTGTGTTCCTGCAGAGATAGATTTACTGTCTTATCAACCTTTAAATCCTCTATTGTAATAAAACTTTTTACAAAAGTACATAGAGTAAATACTATAATTAGCTAAATGCAATTAAAAAGGTTCCCAGGGATGCCCACAGGTGATGAAAAAAAGGAGACAGTTTTACAAGGAGGAATATAGGACTCTTGGTCCTACAAACTCTTAAGCAATTTTTTCTCGGAAGGTTTGCAGGATCGGGCCCATAGACTATTCAATAGGTTGGATGCCCGCCTGTGTGAAATGGTCAGGAAAACACAGGATCATTGCAGCAAAATCAAATTCTGACATATTTCTTTACATATTGACTTTAAAGAAATACACCAGAAATATTAATCTCCTGGCAGGTATCAGAGCTAGATGATTCCTTCAGAATATTATTAGCAGGACTGGGCACTAATAATTCTATTTTTACTTTGCTGTCTCCCTTTGGCTTTCTAATCCTTCATGGTGCTATAAATACCCAGAGTGTTCATAAACGTAAGTAGGAAATTAGGGTACTCGGCACCTCTTAAGATCAAAGCTCTATGACAGGGATGGGGAACCTTTTTTGCGTTGGGGGCTGCTGACTCACAGAAAAATCAGTCAGGAGCCACACACAAGTGAGAAGCAAAAAAAATTTAAAAAAAGACAAACATTTACTGACATCGCCCCTCACACACCAGGCTGGTATATTTTGTATGCTCCAGTCCTGCAGTAGTAGGCACAGGCTCCCTCAATGCTGGGAGGGGGAAGCCTTAACCCTTGGGGGCTGGATCCAGAGCCTGAGGTTCCCCAGCCCTGCTCTATGATTTAATTTTAAATGTACAGAAAGGGACTGATAGCAATGCTGTCATTAATATCCAAAATATATTTTCTGAATCAAAAGTTATCACAGTCATCTTAAAGCAAATGATTACTAATAGAGTAAAATAATACCATTCACCAGATTTGTAAAATTGGTACAACATTTCATTACCCTAAGTTTGGGGGAGGTGTGACGTGGAATTTAATCCATTAGACCCTGATCCTTCAAGCATGCATTTTACACACTGTGAGTAGTACTGAGGCTAATCAAAATGCATCGTGGTAAGCATCCACATAAGTGGTTGCAAGCAAGTGTTATGGATATGAGAAGTATTAACTATTTTTATTATTAAATGAACTGGGGGGAAATAGAGAGGACCAAACATTTTAAAAAAATCTAATTAAAATATTTCAGCTGCTCACTTTAAACTTGTCACAGTTATTAAACTAACATTCTTCAGATAGGAAGAATTTTTGGGCTCCCACTTCAACAGATAGGGTTGCCAAGTGTCCGGTATTCTACCGGACAGTCCGGTTTTTGCTCCCTCTGTCCGGTAAAAAAATTCAGAAAATACCGG
>CM057848.1:55944668-55963273 GCA_030068395.1 Apalone spinifera | reverse complement strand
TCCCACTGGGACACCCAAAGACCTGGCTATGGGGGAGTCACCTTCCTACCTATGTTCGCCCCTTCCTCCGCTCTGCCATTGTGTTGCCCCAGGGTCTGCCTCTCTCTGCTTTGGGTAGCAGGCGACTGCTTTGCAGAGCAGGCTCTGCTGCCTCCTTCCCCCTTTGTTCCCAGCTTGGTGGCTCTTGGTAGTAGCCACACAGGATGTGTGTTCAGTGTGGGTGGTGGTGGTTTTGTTTTGTTTTGTTTTGTTTTTGGTCGACAAATTTTTAGCCTGTGTGTTCGGTATTTTTTGGGAGACCATCTGGCAACCCTATCAACAGATCTTACACAGATAAAACATCCATGGAAGTCAAAATAAGGCGTGCAGCATCAGGCCCCGAATGTTAAGCATTGTTCAAATATGACATTTTAACAACAATGTATTTTTTCTCTACTAAAATGTAAAGAGCCTGATCCTGAGAGATGCAGAGTACCTCTGGTAAGTGCTAAGCACCAACGACTCTCATTTTTAATCTTTTATTATTATTGGTTATATGGCTCCCAAAGCATGCTAAGCACACCAGGGCCTGATCCAACACTCACAGACATCCGTGGGAATTTTTCCATTGATTTGAATGAGTGTCAGATCAAGCTTTAAAGAGCGAGGCCCCAATCCTGCAGACATTTATGTACGTGCTTATCTTTAATACCAGAAGTAGTTTTGTTGAAATTATGGTAGCAAAGCCAACCATTTTCATATGTTTGCAGGATTAGAACATAAAATGAATTTAGCTTGCAGGAGTAGGTTCAGACAACAGAGAGATAGGGACAAAATAGGCTATCAGATGAGAAACGAGAAAACAACTAATAATAAGAAAAAGTGGAATGGTAAAAAAAGAATGAGCCAGGTTTAGAAAAGCAAAAGTTAAAGACAGGAGATGGGAAACAAAAGGAGATAGATGAGAAAGCAGAGGGGGAAAGAATAAACTGCAGTTTATATAACAGTTAAGTTACATGAAAATTGTGTTCTGATTCCAATTTTTTTTCAGAGGTGAAAGAAATGATGAGAAATCTTTACTTTTTATAGAAATCGGTAGCTTGCTATAGAAATCTATTCTATAGAAAGTTTCTACAGAATTGGGCCAATTTCCTATAGAAAACAGAATTCTACAGCAGAAGTCTGTGAGAATAGGGATGAAAGAAAGAAAAGACAGGGGAAAAAATCAATCTTACCACAGGGGGCAAAGAATGACATGTACCACCCGGACACACACCTCAGAGTCATAGTACTTCCTTCAACAAGTTGCTTTTAGGCTTCTCTGTGAGCTTGCACTGTTTCAGAAAAAGGAGGAGAGAAATGCTGAATGGACAATACAAGCTTATGTTTGCCCAGCTGACAATGAAAACAGAGGGCCACTCCTCAGGTCTCATTTACCAGGGGGCTAACTGCTTTTCTTGGGACAGAATGAATGGCTTTCCAAGGGGATTTCTATGGCCTGGGAAGAAAAAGTGTTTTTATTTTGCTGTCAGAAACATTTAAAGAGACAGGAGCCCCTTGAGACCTATGTCTTTTAAAATGTGCTATGTTCAGAAAAAGGCACAACAGAAATACCATCTCGGTGTTTGCTTATTCCCCAAATGACTTCATTATCAAATTTGCTCAGTTCAAAGCGAGCAACACTTTTTTCTATCTATCAGCAAGCCATGCTGAACCCAGTGAACCCTGCAGTCTAATACAGGCCAAACTCCCTTATCAGAAGTGGAAGTTTTGCTTGTGTGGGGAATACACGATCAGGGTCAAAACTTGAAAATTAAGCTGATTTTTTTTTGCTTCTCACAACATAAGTAATAAAGATTCTGTAGCGACAGAACTCAAATGGCAATATTACTGTGAAACGGCAGTGCATAACAGTCATTTACCAATCCAAAGCACTCAAAATCATGATTTAAATCCACCATAATTATAAAATTTCCTTAAAATCATATTTTAACAAAAATAATTGGGAAGGCAATATTTGCCTGCTGGTTTCTGAGGTCTTTAAGCTACACTCAGATCATGTTTTCCAGTTTTTCACCATTGCAGCGAGGGCTAAAAAATCCTTAATGTCAACGAAAACTGAGGTGCACATGCAATCTCTTGATTCCAGTAAGTGGAGCTTTAAGAATAAATACCAAATCACAGTACTTGCAATAAATTCATGAGACTTGGCTCCACTGATTAATATTATATAAGAAATAGTATTTCTTACTACTCCAATAAGTTTGGCCGAATCCAAATGGCAGTGCCTTGCTCCTGCAACCTCATCTGAGTGGGAGGACTTGTGCGCCTGCATGGAGCTCCGCTGAACTGAATGAGGCTCCATGTGGGCTTAAGGATCCATGCATGCAGAGCAGCTTCCAGGACTGGGGGCTAAGAATACAACTTACTCTGCAAATTTTTTTGTGTTGATAGTACTATCAGAATGTTTTTGTAGTAAAGTAAGCAGAAATGGTTCAGAACATACATTATAGACTAAATATGAGCAGTACGTATAAAAGCCCACCACTTTTCTAAACATCATAGCAGTCTACCACTGAATGATTGTTCTCCATTGAGCAGAATGGAATGCTGGGACATATTTTCCTATAACTGTTTCAGAGACGCCATCACACATGATCCCAGATAAACCTCTGTTTATAAAAATACCATCACGTACATTAATGAGCAGAAATTACAGGCAGAATGTCTACCCCAGGGGGTCCAGTTCCCAGGTAAGGAGCTTGTCTCAGTGCTATTGTGGCAGCTCTATTAGCAGAATCCAGCAAGGTCACTGGTATAACTTGCCCTCAGTTCACAAATTTCCATTTCAGACTCTCTGTCTCTGTCTTGGTTTCGGTCTATTTACTCGGAGCCATTTCTTAACAATGTCTAATTTCCTCAAGGAATCCCTCTGAGTCCATTCTCTCAGATATGCTGCCATATCTTTTTTTTAAATCACTGAAAGGCACAAATATCCTTCCTGAGCTTTAAAACCATCTAGCTTGATTATAGACATGAATTTCAGTTACCATACATTTCTGCACAGCAGGGGTTCCAAAACTGCAGCCTCGGGGGATCTAAAGAGTGGCCCTAACCACCTTTGCCCACAAGATGAGGATAAAGCAGATTGATACTGTTTTTTCTACTGCTAATGAAACACAATCAGCAAGCATTTTTTTATCGTGGAAGATACAAGCTATGGGAATTGTGGTGTTTTCATTTTTGCTTTATATCAGTGTACATGCAAATTAGAGGCATCCCTCAGGTGTCTGGCAAGTTGCCATGGTGTATCACAAATTTTGCACATCTCTAATAAATAGAAAGCTTTAGGTTGCTGTTTGTAGCAGTTACCTCCGGGTTGTCTGATTTTCCAAGGTGGGGAACTTGTCGTAATTAAATTAGGATTCAGTCCTTTATTGAAAATAAAAGGAACCAGTCCTTTCTCTTTCTCACTTGATAAGGACACCCAACCTAAGCAGAGGTGCCTTAATCCCTCTGTAATGAGGAGCAGGATGAACCCTTCAACAGGCAATTAAAAAAAAAAAAGACTAAGGAATAGACTTTGGAATTGGAGCCATAAATAAATGTATCAGTGTTTCTTGGACAGAATGCACATTATTGCCATATAGATCTAGCGATGCTATTTATAAATAGCCTCTCAAAATCGCTGAGAGGATCTAAACTAAAGAGGATCACTAGGCTCACCAGAGGGAACGTTATATTGAGATCTCACCATAACTTATCTCACCTTTCTGGTAATCGGTTCCTAATCTAACCCCTCTCCTGAGTTTAGGTTACAAACCTCAATAACTCTGTGGCAGTCTTGACAGCAATTAACATTACTCAGCAGCCAGCTGGGTTTTAAAATCTCCCTTCCAAGTGATCTTGTTACTTAGGTCTTAAAGACAGCATGACACTGACATTCTGCACTAGGGACCTGATCCTGCACTTTTGAAATCAATAGGAGTTTCACTATTGACTTCCAGGAAAGCAGGAGCAGATCCCAGGAAAGCAATCCTAGAAGTAGGTAAAACAATAGTAAACTTTTGACTGTTTCCTAAATCGCAAAGTGTTTTCCTGACTGATTTTGATATTGTTATGGAAAGCAGAGGAATGGAGAAGGGTTGCCTAACTGTACATTCTGAGAGCTTTTCTTCCCAAATTAACCCCTTTTTCCTCCTGATTATTTATTTTTGCAAATACATGTATCACAGTAGTGCATTTCAGTGATTCTCTTATCCTACTACTACTGAAGCATTTAAACTATGGGAGTCTCCTGAGTCATTTAAAACAAACAAACAATGCTGTTGGAATCTCACATCAGTTTAAAACCCAGCAAACAAGTTCCCAACTCATCTGTTATAAGAGCTCCATTGTCAGAGTCAGAATACAGAATTGTTCTCTATAGCAATGGTTCTCAATCATTTTTGGGTTAGGACTCATTTGTAAATGTTTACAGCCTGTAAATGGTTTGGGGTGGAGGTCATAGATTTTCTCCCCCCCCATTTATTTTAAAGAAAAATGGAATTGGGTCCTGTCTGCCACTAACCCCACAGTGGTGGCTCCTGCAGCTCCCATGCATGGCTGCCTGGGCTTGACGCTCTCCCCTAGATATCGTAACTTCCAGGGTTACAGTGAGCACTGCTAAAGTTTGGCCCCACCTCTCTCATTGGACCAACTTTTATGGAGTGGAACTGTGATCTAGCTCATGGGGTTGCAGTGCCCCTCACTCACATTTGGCTTACTCCTGTCATCATGACAGCTGGGCCCAACCAAAGTGGTGCTGGAACCCGAGCATAGGAGCTGCTACATGACCTCTGGAACATTCTGGTGACCCAATTTTGGGTCTTGACTCACGGGCTGAGAAGCCGTCTTCTTTAGTAGAGCAGTGTAGCTGAGAGGCAACATGGTCTCTAGTTCAGTGTTTCTCAACCTTTTTTTTATAAAGTACCCCTTTTTCAAAAAAAAATTATAAGTACCCCCCAGTCTAACCCAATGCCCTCATCCCGCAAAGCCAGGCACCCCCAGCTGCCCCCCAACCCAATGCACCCACTCCTCCCCCAGAGCCAGGCACCCCCCAGGCACCCTGCTCTAACCCAATGCCTCACCCCTCCCCCAGAGCCAGGCACCCCTAGTCCCCCACTCTAACCCAATGCCCCTTCCCTCCCCCAGAACCAGACAGCCCCAGATTATTTTATTCTTTTATTAACACCGAGTCTCACCAGAGCCACTGCCGCAGGCATGTGTTTCTCCCTCCAGGCGCTGAGGCATGTGCGCAGAGCAGTTGTTAACGTCCCGGCATGCAGCTCCGAACATTCAATTTGATGGGCATATGCCACTGCCCCTCCCCATCCTCTTTGCAGGGCAAAATCTCAGACATTTTTTGCCAAATTTCACTTGTGTTGTCGTACCCCCCAGTCTTCTTTCACATACCCCTAAGAGTACGCGTACCACTAGTTGATAGGGCACTGAACTAAGAGTCAGGAGACCTGCATTCTCTTCCCAACTCTGCACCTGACTTGCTGCCATCCTTTGTCTGTCAAGACTGTTTAGATTGAAAGATTTTCAGGGCAGGAGCTTCTGTTACTACCTGTCTATACAGAACCTGGAACAATGGGACCCTGTTCTTGGCTGAGGCTTCTAAGTGCAATATAAATAAATAGCTTTATGTGACTCAGGTGGTAGGGCTTCCACCACTTCCTTTGGGAGATTTTTCAACACTCTAAGAGATCTCATTCTTAAGAATTTTCTTCCTGATGTTCCACCAAAATCTGGCTTTGCTTTAATTTCATGTCACTGTTTTGGATTGGGTATTTTGGGCACATGTATGTGTTTGTAAGAAGGTGTTGGGTTCCCCCCCCCCCATGTTTCTTAAAGCACAGTAATACTATTTCTTATCTGGGTGTAAAATTCTTGTAATTTGGTTGTAAGACATTTCCATTCAAAATAAATGGAGGGAGGGGAAAATAAAACACTCCATGATGAAAGCTTCTTAAAGAATTCCCAGATTTCTCCAATAGGCTTCAGCCTCATTCCACCCCCACTCTCCCAAGTACAGATGGCATACAGGCTTTCCAGGATAGCTGTAAAATGTGGCAAGTCTGATTCTGATCACACATCAGTTTTACACTGTAAACAGTAAGATGAGGCCTGACATGCATTAATGGCTTACATCTTGTGAAAGTTTATTGACTTTAGGGGAGTTACCCTTTCCAGTGGGTAAACTGGTTAGAATGAACATGATGAGAGATAAAGGAAGGGGAGCCCTTTACATGCTGACCTGAGAGCCCAGAAGTTACACTTTGAACTGTGCAGTGCATTTGGAGAGCCAAATGCCAATTCTGAGGTTAGTCCATTCCTCTCAGATCAAGCAGGTGGTTGGAATGTTGGTGGGAATGTTGCAGGTATGACATGCTTAGTTTTGGAGGAAGGCAGTTGAAGTATTTCTCACTGATAGCATAAAAGCCCCCTATTCACCGATATGGAGGCAGTAATTCTCTGCAGCAACCCCTAAGGGCAATTCTCCATTGCCCTTAGAAAATACCCTCAGCATAGAAGGTCACAGGGGTCAGCATACAAGGCAGTTTGGAGGTAGGCTGAGAAAAGGCACTGCTGCACATAAGGATCACCAGATTTCTGACTGTAGAAAACTGAACACCGTGGCCCTACTACTGCCACAAGGCCCCACCCCATCCTGCCCCTTTTCTGAGGCCCGCCCCCACTCACTCCATTTCCCCCCATCAGTCACTCCCTCATTTTCACCAGACTGGGTCAAGGGGGTTGGGATGCAGGATGGGATGAGGATTCTGGCAGGTGTGTGCAGGCTCCAGGATGGGGCCAAAGATGAGGGATTTGGGATTCGAGTGGGAACTCCAGGCTGGGGATGCAACCAAATGGTTTGGATTGTGGGAGTGGGCTCTGGGTTGGGGCAGGGACATGGGACGGGGTGGGGGCTCTAGGCTGGAGGAGTGGGCTTCAGGCTGGGGCCAGAAATGAGGGTCTCAGAGTGCACAAATGGGCTCCTGGTTGGAGCAGGGGGTTGGGCTATGAGGAATAAAGGCTCTGGCAGGGAGTGCAGATACTGGGGTGGAGCTAGGGATGAGGTCTTTGGGGTATAGGAAGAGTTTGGAGTGTGGGAAGAGGCTCAGGGCTGGGGCAGATGATTGAAGTGTGGGAGGGAGTTCAAGTTGTGGGCTCCGAGTGATGCTTAACTCAGGTGACTCCCAGGAAGCAGCCAGCATGTCTGGCTCCTAGGCACAGAGGAGAGACAGGGGACTCTGCATGCTCCCCAATGGCAGGCACCAACCCTGCAGCTCCCATTGGTCACAATTTCCAGCCAATGAGAGCTGTGGAGCCAGTACTCAGTGGGGTGCCTATGCTGCAGTCAGAGGCAGTGTACAGAGGCCCCCTGACCAGCCTTGTGTCTAGGAGCAGAGGGACATGCCAGACACTTCTGGGAGCTGCATGGAGCTGGTGGGTACGGCCAACCAAACTTTTAATGGCCTGGTCAGCTATGCTAACTGGAGCTGCTAGGGCCCCTTTTCAACCTGCTGTTTTGGTCAAAAACAGGATGCCTGGCAAACCTGGCTGCAGACACCCTATTACTCAAGGGTACCATCATCTACACTGAGAGCAAGGTAGGCCCCAGATGGGCCCAGAATAAAGAGAATGCAATGACAGTTTGAAGCCACCTTTCCCTTGAACTTTGCTATGCTGAGATGAGTGCAGAAGTGGAGTACCAGAGAATTGGTCCCTAATTCTATCTTTGGCTAGAAAACTCTGCTAAAAGTATAGACTGATTCATACTACTCATGGATGGGGGATATGCTAGGTAGGGGAAGGCACTGCCTTACTAAACTACCTCACCTGGCCCCACCCATGCTCCACTGGATACCTTGCTGGTCAGGACCCAGGGTGTGGGTGGTGTGGCCCCAGCCCTGTGCCATGCCTGTAGGCCAGCTCTCCAGAGCTCCAAGATTGGGGGAGGCTGCCCGCCAGATCTCCAGGGCTAGAGGAGGCGGCTGCCATGCCATCTGCTGGCTCTCCAGAGCTCCGGGGCCAGAGGAAGGTTGGGGGTTCTACTCTAGGAGGGAGGGGGCAAGGGCCAGCAGCCAAATTGCAGTGGGAGGGGAGGAGAAGGCTGGGCAGGAACCACAAGGCCACAGTGTCGGGGGGCAGCATGGGCTCTGGTGGATGCGTCTGGGAGAGCTTGTCTCCCCAAGCCATGGGGTCACCCACCATTCATGTACCTACTGCAGACAGTGTAGTGTCCTGGTACAAAGGAAAAGGACCACACATAAGAAAGCCTTTAATTACCTCCTGAAAGATCTGACCATTGTTCTTGACTGAAGGTTTAGAATTTTCCACAGTAAGTAAAAGGAAAAAAAGCACTCCAAGTGTAATGTGGAGTTGGGGAGATCTCAGTGGCAATCCATTCTTTTATGACGTAGGCCTGATTTTCAAACAGGCAAGTTCCATTTCTGAAAATCTAGCTTAAGGTATGGCAAAATGAAAAGCTGGGATATCTCAAGTAGGATGACCATATGTCCCATTTTGGCTATGAGAGTTCCTTTTTAAAGCCCTGTCCCAGTTGTCCCAACATTTTTTGCAAAAGAGGACTTTTGTCACTTGATCAGTTAGTAAGAGCAAATGGGACAACTATCCACTTTTATATATATAAAAAAGTGGGCTGTGGTGTAAAGGAATGTGTCAGGGTTGAGCAGTTATGTCAGCCTGGTGTGGGGCTAGGCAGAGCAGGAGCGATCAGTGACAGCATCTTGCAAGGGGGTGCGTGGGCAGGCAGAGCTGGATGAGTAGCTTGGGTGAGATCCAGAGCAGGGGAGAAAGGCTTGGGCCAGCTCCATGTGGTGTCCTATTTTCCCTTTGAGAAATATGGTCACCCTGTACCACAATCCACTATTCACTTTTAAAATAATGGCCCTGACTTTTTGGAGCCTCGGTTTCCCCACCTGTAAGAATGGTGATTTTATGTGACCAACTGCAAGATATTGCCATTGATATAGCAACCCCTCCCAACTTGATGTCATTCCCTAATTTTATAAGCTTACTCTCTGCTTCATTAGCCAAGTCACTGAAGAAAAATAGTGAATAGTGCTGGCCCCAGGATTGACCCCGCCCGCTAGATACACCACCCCAGTTCCATGAGGATGGTCTTTCAACCACTTGTGCACCCACCTTACAGTAGTTTCAGCTACAGCTTTCCCTGCGTTGCTTCTGAGCCCATCAGGAGGGGCTGTGTCAAAGGCCATACTGAAAGCCTCTCCTGACCTGCACCCCTCAGCCTAGCAGCGTAACAACAGAGCCGGAGCCTCCCGACACCAGCCCTGCTTGTGCATTGAGCGCTTCATGACGGACTGAGGATTTGCCCTCTCTCCCTTACTCGTGCTTGTAGCGAAGGCTGCACATTAGCCTCTGTCCCAGCTGCTGTGGCCCTGGGGGCTCTTCCCCTATTGGCTGACTGGCGGGCACGTCACGTGGGGGGCGGGGCTTCTATCAGCTGTTTGGGGGATGCCAGGAAGCAAGTGTATTTTGGAAACAATGCGGCGCGGCGGCGCCCGAGGCGGCAGCCTGGGGACTCCTCGCTCCGCCCGGGTTCGGTGCCCGCGCCCCTCCACCCTAACCCGCCCAGCGGCGCCCTGCCCTGCCTCAGGTAAGAGCCCGCCGGGCTGGGGGCTCCTGCCTGCCGCCTCCCCGCTGCGAGCATGGAGAGGAGCGCGCCCCATTTCTGCTGCGGGAGGCGCTCCCGGGCGGGCCCGTCAGGCGGCCCCTTTGCACCCCGTTCTCCCCGGCTCCTGTCATCCTCTTCCCGGAGGGCAGACCCCCTCCGCTTCCCCCGCACGGTCATGGCGGCAGCTCCCAGTCTCATCGGGCACTGACCTAGCTAGCTGCCCCATGGCCAGTAGGGGCTGGAAGGGGGACGTGAATGAGGAGCCCTAGGGCGATGAGGAGAGAGGGAGCCTGTGGCAGCTTCTCTCTCTCTGGTGCTTCTTGTCTGGGTTCGGGGCCGAAAACGAGCCGTCCCGATTGCTGTAGTTTGTACCATAGAGCCAGGTGTGTACTGGGAAGAGTCGGTACTTGCACGTCTATGTGTAGGGTTTGTAGTTGACCGTCTAGTGAGAGTGCCTTCAGTTCTCTTTCGTCTTGGTCTGGGAGACCCCCAACCCTCATTACTTCAAAGAGGAGAAGTCTGCTCTCTGCTGGTACCATTTAGTTCTAGTTCACTATGCAGAGTGACCCTCTTCCCCCATCCAGGAAATGGCTTCCCCTGTTGGTATCAGGGGGCTGTTTATATTGTCCCCAGCTGATCCTTGGTGACAAGTGTTTCTTTCTGTTATATGAGCTCATGAATCCCAAACTGGTGAAGGGGAATCTTCTCACTTATGAAGTTACCTTCAATTGCAAGTGGCAGAGTCATTAGATTACTGGTAACTAAAGGGAAAAAGCTTTAGGGGATAGCCGAGTTAGTCTGTACAGGATAAACTTAAAAAAGAGGAAAAAAGTTTCTCATGAAACCATATAGCTATATAGTTCATCCCCTGTCTGATGACAACATCTTAATGTTGTTTTATATCCTTCCATTGTCTCTGCAGCTGCAGTCTAGTCTGGTAAAACAAGCCCCTCCTCCCATCAGAAAAATATTTGCACTGTCCTCAGTTACTCCTAGGACTACCTGTTTACCCAGGTTTTCATAATGGTGCCCATCATCATGGTATTTGAGCATTTCCCAAACGATTTACTTAAACAAATCTTCTTCAGTTGGGTTTCCTCAACCTGATGTGGTATGATTAATTCCTTATAGTTTAGATTCATTCAAGTACCTGTTGAAAAAATTTTTTGTGCCTCTTTGGCAGTGAGCTAATCCAGTGTATTGCTCACAGAGCAATTATTCAGGCTCTTGCCAAAGGCAGAGACTTGAAAAATTGGTGATTTGCATAAATGTTCATGATCATAAAGAAAGATGTTAGGATTATTCCAAAGCATACTGTTTTTTGGAAATAGTTACCTGGTCCATGAAGTACCTGTATAAGATAGCATCCTGTACATACAATGCTGAGTACACTTGTGATGCTGCAAATTATGGTAGCGTTCAATAATCCAGATAATGTTTCCACTGTTGTATCTCTTCTGGGATTTAAAGTTTATGTTTAAATCCTGCTAACCTCAAACATTGTATTTAAGTCTTTTGTACATGTATAATTTTGCAGTACTTAAGCCCGCAAAGGGAAGGAAACGAAGGAAAGGAATATGGTAGTCCTAAACTTAGACCAGCCAATTTTGTTTTGGGAAGCAGGCATGCATGTATATGTTGAACCCTCCCTCTGTTTTTCCTGTCTGCTCCTCTTGAGAGTAGGCCTGCTACTGTGATGTATAAGAATTCCACTGTCATTATGCTGCCTTTCTCTGATAGCAGGTTTTCTTGTCTCAGGAGAATGCTGTAGGCAGATGTAAGGTATGATACTCCATGCATATGTGCGCCACACTCCTAAACAACTCTCGCAAACTCTGTTTTGCTTGATGCCCCTCTTGCTGATAACTCTGTATTTTTGTAGTTCTTGCATCTGAAGGAGTTATTAAACATTATTTTGAGATTATGAAGAAATTAAGTGGCTCTTACTATAAGTAATGCTCCGGATACATCAAACTTCTTGGTCTCGGGGCCTCAGAACAAAGCAGTAGCATACTTGGGCTCACCAGAATAGGATGCAGACTCAGATTTCTGACAGTTCTGAAGCTCCTTTTGTTAAATGTTTGGTCTACCTAGTAAACTTCCTGGCTTTGGGGTTTGTCACATTTAGCCTTTTATACCAAATGTAACTGTAGTTCTGTCTATACATTTTAAATTATTTGCAGTTGTAACTTCTTCGTGAGAGTGGAAATTTTTATTTCTTCCTATCTGTGCATCACCTTTAGGACAATGGTGTCCTGAGTTCATATTTACACCGGGGGAGATGCATCTGTGACCGAAGTACTGGATAGGTTATTTTAACAGTTGTCTTTTTATCTCCTTCAGGCCTAGGATTCCTTTTACTAGTCTGCCATCCTGTTAAATTTTGGTCAAAATCAGAGCAAGGGAGATGTGAAGAGTTGAATTTCACTTCCTTGTTGAAAACTGGGTAGAAATCCTGGGGATGGATCTTTTAGAAGACTGTCATCAGTTTGGGTTAGATGCACAGAGAACAGTAAGGGGTTGTCAGATTCATTGGCCGGGCTGCTTGTACTGACTCTGTTTTTGTGGGAGCTTGCGAGGTCTAAAAGAGTGCTCTTTTTGCCTGCTCTTAGGACATAATGGGGCTAAGGAATATGTATAAAAGCCCTACCTGTGATACTGACATCACCAAACACTTGTTGACTCCCTTAATTCTAGGGCAGGGGTCTCAAACTACCGACCCATGGGCCATACCCAGCTGCAGTGATTGTGCAATCTGGTCGTTGGTCTCCTGGTGGGCTGGGTGGGGGTGGGAGGGGGTCCTCTGTTACCAGCCACAAGCCCCACTCCTTCCCCTCCCCGCCCCCCCTGGGGACCCCGTCCCTCCAAGGACGTGGTTTTGGGATTACTGGGGGAGCCTGGTGTGATGTGGGGACAATGGTCATGCCCCCCTCTGGCAGCAGGAGCTTCAGGGAAAGTGGAGCGAGTACACTTGTTCCAGTGCACTCCCCATCCCCCTCAGCTCTTAGTGCTGTGGGAGCACAGCGGGGTGCAACCGCTGCCACCACATGACACCAGGCTCCCTCTGTGATCCCCAAAACTGTGTTCTTGGAGGGACAGGGTGCCAAGGAGGGAGAAGGCAGGGCAAAAGTGGGAAGGGTTGGGTTTTGGGGGCTGGTAACGGACCTCCCTCCCAGCCCACCTCGGGGGATTGCGCAATCACTCTGGCCAGGGTTGGCCTGTGGGCCAGGTGTTTGAGACCCTGTTCTAGGGTGAACTAAAGGAAGGGTTTTAGGGTGGATTGTGTAGTAATGAGGGGTACCTGAAGGTGATGGAACTGCTTGAGTTTTGGGTATTTGTGTGGTTGGGTTGTGGGGAAAGGAAAGGGGTGTTTGGCAGAAGCAATGTTGCCAAGTCTTATGGTCTGATGGCAAGGCTCTTACTATTTGGTGCAACACAAAGGCTCTGAAATCAGAAATTTCCCAAAATGTGGGGTGAGGGTGGTTATGCATGTTAAAAAGTCCCTCTGTCTCACCATGTCTTTTGGGGGGGGGGAGATGTTGTATTTTAAGACTTTGAACTATAGGTGGAACCTTTTCGGCATACTGAACTGTCTATTCAAGGGCTGCATAACTTGACTGCAAGGCCTTAATCTTATTCTGTTCTCTTCAGGCCATGAAGACTGGTTTTAGATGTGTGAGAGGAAAGAGCTTGGGGCAGGGAGAACTGTGTATTCCTTAATGGAATTGGTTGTGGGAAGGTTATTCAGGACTGCACTCTGGTTTTATCTTAGCCATTTTCTCAGGCGTTCATTTTGTTGCAGGAGCAATGGATCCCCCCAGCTACCTGGAAGAGGACTATTCCAGCCTGGACGGGCTGGACGATGACGTGTTTCACTCTGATGACTTTGGACTCACAGGTCAGCCTGGTGAGATGACTCCTACTGGCATTTTCACACAGAACCAATCGTACAGCTGCCTCCTGGGGAGGTTTCAACTGTTCCCACTCACACACTGCTGTGGTCCAGGTATCAGGCATGCTGAGCAGCAGGACAAGGCAACCCAAACACTCAGCCCATCCTCTTCCACTCAGGATGTTATGTTGCCATGTGGAGTCACTGAAGAGCCCCAGAGACTCTTCTATGGTAAGAGCACTGCAGCATCACTAGCTTTGCAGCAGGGAAAACTGGCCCTCAAGTGCTTCCCCTCTTTCCCCCACTGGGCAAGAGAGGGCAACTTAATCTGCTGCTATTCTGCTGTACCACCAAGAAAGGCAGCTCTCTCTGCTTCTCATGCTTGCCTATTCACTGCAGGAGCTGCTCACTGCTACTGCCACCCCCCTTTCCCCCGTTGTCCTTATAGGGCAGTTTAAGTTATTACTAGACACTTCAGCACTTAAGGCTGAGTCCCTTCCACAGGCTTCTGAGAATGATTTGGATGCTTCTCTTCACTCAATGCATATGCTGCCAATTTGTCTGCAAAGAGTTAAACCTTCCCTTTCTCCAGGCTGCCCAGGTGACTCTTCTTATGTGGATGGGACTGCATTAGTGTTGTCAGTGCAGACACTGTAAACACAGAAGTTCAAATGGTATGGGTCTTTTGTTGGGCTCTGCAGAGAAAAACGTCAGATCTGTAATGTGAACAACCAGTTTTTCAGTAGTAAAGTGGTAATTGACAGGTTGCCAGGCCTCTTGGCCTAAATTTCTATTAAACCTGAATTGGAGAAATGAATCATTCCTGACTGATTTTTCAGGTTATACAATAAAAACAAAAAGCAACAACTTCCTTCCCCCATCAGCTTTGAGTCAAATTCTACTTTTATGTGGCACCTGTAAAAATGAAGAGCCGTGTGTCCCAAGGTGAAACTTTGGCCCTTAATGCTGGGCTGTTGTGAGTGCTGCCTGATTTGGAAGCTGCAGCAAAAGTTAATGCCAGGATATTTTTGATGTTTAGGATCTAGGTCCCTCCTGCTTAAGTGTAAGACTGTCATTCCAACTAAAATCTCAAAGTTGACTGAACTATAAACAAGCTTGATCCATGTGTGAGAGCTTTCCCTATCTTAATGTGGTTTCTTTCTTTCAGGTCGCTGGGTTATGGAAGGAACATAATGCACTCTGTTTGATCAATGTAAATCTACTTAAAGCTCCAAGTGAATGTTTTACTGAATACTTAGCATGATTAGTCATTGTTTAGGCTGCAGAAACTGGACTTTAGCCTGAGTCAGAAGTTTGCAATCACACATCTCTTCCTTCATAATGTGTAGCAGTGAGAAAGGGAACCAGGCTTAATGCTGGGAGACCAAGGCAACGCGCCTTCTCATCTCTAATGTCTTGCAGGGAATGCTGGGTACCGTTTACATGACCCCCCAGTTGGCTTCGCATTGAATCCGCACCTCCAAGAGGAGCCTCGGGAAGGTCACCAGGAAGCCCGGGCTGAGGTTCAGATTGCACGGAAGTTACAGTGCATAGCAGACCAGTTCCACAGGCTCCACATACAGAGGGTAGGAGCTCTTTCTGGGGGACGGGGAGAAAAGGGTTTGGTTATACAGGTATTGCATCCAGGACAGAAGCATTTGCCTCAGCTGACCCTTTACCTCTTATTTTCTGTGTAGTTATTGTCTGTGCTGAATACACACGTGGGCCACTCTGGTGTTGCTAGGGTCTGCATTGCACGCCAGCAGTACTCAGTGATTACCATATTTTGGCAGTCATCTTCACAGCAGCTGTGTGACACCATTCTGCTTTGCCTTTCAGTCTCTAAGTAGTCTCTGATCATCTGGGGTTTAGAATTGGCACATCCAAAGTGCAGCCCAGCACTGCTCTCATCTTCGATGTGAAGGAAGTTAGCAGAGTGCTCAGACGTAACATGCAATGCCTCATCTAGATTTGGGCAGACTTCCACTCACCTCAGAGTGCCACATGCTGGGAGCTGAAGCTGCTGACGCCATCCAGTGGGCTTCAGAGGGTGAATGAGTGCTTCCTCACCTTAGGTGTAAGGAGTAAAACTGAACTCCTGGCGAGTTGCTGAGATGACCCTTGGTTGGGCAAAGTTTGGGTGCACTTAACTTATGGAGATGAAGGGTTCCAAAGTTTTCTTGTTATGACCCAACAGCAGAATTGCTAAAGGGAATGTTATAGAGAGATCAGCCATCTTTCACATTTATTTAGTTAGCTGGACTGAGGGATGTCATTCTGACACCAGAAATACCATATCTCAAGTTATTTTTGTGAGTTGTTTGTTTTTCTCCCCCTTCTAAATGGTACTGTCTTGCAACTGTCCTGGAAGCCCTACTGACTGTAGTTAGCGTCTTACAGCAAAGGGAAGGTTAACAATCTTGCTGTCAGGAGTCCTGAAGGGAAGCAGTGGAACTGGTTGTAACTTGACCCTTTCCATCTGGGGAGTGTAGCTATCCAATGTCTTTGTCAGGGAAATGTGTCCAAGAATGCCCCCCTCTCCAAACCCAATAGAAAACCTTGGCTTGTCCGTTCCCTCTCTCCCAGGCAAGAAGTGTGTGCTGCTATGGCACTGAGAGAGCCATGCGACTGATTGCAGTGCAGGACAGGCGTGGGGACTGACGGAGCCAGGAGAATAGAATTGAATCCTGTGTCAGCCAAGCATGTGGGAGAGTTAGTAAACAAAAGCATTCGCCTGCACTACCAGCTCACGTGGCCAGCCAAGGAGGAGCTCCTGTGTCTTTGTTTGAACTGGAAGGACAGACCATTGTAAAGGAGAGGGAGCTGTTGAACCATTTAAAAAACAAAACCAAAAAACAGGTGTGAAAAATCATAGCTAGTGGTTCTGCAGGACTTGATACTGGGATAGGTATTCATATTTAGAACTGCTCAGGGATTCTTTTTCTTGAGTGTGTGTGGGGAGAAGGGGAGGGAGAAGTATTGAGCCCTCATGTTAATGTGGAGCTGTGCTTTGGGTCACATAGGACACTAAAATCCTATTGTGCCAATGCATTCTCTTCCCTGCTGACTCTGCATGGAATACTTCCTTTGACTGTTGGTACAATTCACCAAAACAGTGTTGTACAATGGCTCTTCCATGTCTGCTGTTTAAAAGGGCAGTTGGTGGCTAGAGGCACGTGAACTGGTTTATGATGGGCTGTGGTTTGTCCTTTGGGGCAGGAGCAGTCTCTGGGAATAGGAAACCTGAACTGCCATTTGTCTGAAAAGCTCCTATCTTGCTGTGAAACTAATCTTTGTCATATTCAGGTTTTTTATGCCTTCATTTGGTGCAGACATATATTCAAATAAAATGATTGCATCTTCATCCTCAGTACAGAGTTAGAACAACGGTGTAACATTATGTAGCACACTTCATGGCTCTACTCTGCAAAGTGTTTTTCAAATGTGGGCTACTTTAAAAAAGTATTTCCACATGCAGGCATTGCTGCTTGGGATTGTTATGGTCTGTCCAGGGTTCTGCAGGGCCCTTTTCAAACTATGCATGGGATATTTAGCTCACTTCTCACTCTTATATACCCGTAGTGCCCTCCACCTGTTTGAGTCTCCATGCCTTCTAGTAATCTCCCCTCTCACCCCCAAAAACCCCCACCATGTGCCAAGAAGCCAGGAGGTGGAGCTAAAACACAACTTTCTGTGTGCAGGAGAGCCATAGGAGATCTCTACTCTGGCTTACTGGCAGTAGATTAGACATAAATGAGAATTTGGGGATGTTGGTAGGTTGGTTGCATACATATATCCTGTACAGCTTGTGTGTGAGCACCTAAATGCCTTAAATCTGACTTTTACCTGCTGTGATAGCTCCATAAAACACTTAAGGCATTTCCCATTGAAAAGGCATTGAGGCTACATCTACACTGTGGAGCCTTCTGCGTCTTAAGAGCAAGCCCATTATATCGAAATATATCAGGCTCACTATTCCAATGTCCCTGTAAACTTCATTGCATGAGGGATAAGGGACATTTTGGACTAGTGCTTTATTTCTAAATTTGGTGTTGTGTAGACAGCACCGAATTTTGAAATAAGCTATTTTGAAAAAAGATCAAAATAAGCTACGCAATTTGAGTAACAAAAATTGTGTCGCTTATTTCAAGATAAGGGTGCCGTGTAGACACACCCTTACTGAATAGGCTGCAATTTTGTGGGGGCCAGTTTTATTCCAGCCTTTCCTCATCCCTTAAATCCAACATTGGCTACTGTGTGCAACTATAAGATCATGTCACAAAAGGTAAAATTGTCTCTTTAAAAATAAAGACCTCGTAGCTCAGGACAGTTCTGGGCTTTAATCCAAGTGGAGCCACTGACTTGCTACATGTCCGCAGACAAGTTTCTTAACCTCTTTCTGCTCCAATCAACTCAGCTGGAAGACTGGGTTAAAAAAAGCAGAACCTCAATGAGAACCAGATGCTGAATCAGAGCTGAGCTGTCATGGGTAAATAAGTACATTACAACCAGCAAGAAAACCCCCTTCAAACGGTGTGCTTTAGGTGTGCTGACCATGTTCAGAAAGCTATGGGATCCAGCAATAGAAGTTTATTGCTACCCTATGTGGAAATTCCCCATGCAGTTCAGCAAATTGTCTTGATGGAATTGTGAGCAAGAAAAAGGTGATTGGCTTGCATTGGCCCTGTGTTTGAAATGTTTAGGACTAGATTCACACTGGTTGTGGGCAGGTTTCTGGAAATTAGCCAATTCCAGTAAAATTAAAACCAGCAAAATAAATTCTTCCTCCAAAAAAATTTCCACTTGAAAGTGAAACTTGTCATGTTCTGCATATGTTTTTTTTTCCTTATACAAATTCATCAGCTGAAGCATCTATCATTTTGGATCATCCTTCCATTAGGGAATCTGTGGTTTGTTTAAGACACTACAGTATAGGTTGTAGGCACATTGACCAAAATTTATCTATCTCTTTCTGCATCACACTTGTCTGTGGGTTTGTTTGCTTTTTGGGGGGGGGGGGGGGGG
>CM057848.1:55900612-55944658 GCA_030068395.1 Apalone spinifera | reverse complement strand
AAAGAGGGAGGAATGAAATAAACATTTTTTCATACAAAATCCTGATATGTCAAAACCAAAACAGTTCTGGGTCATTTTCAACAAATTTCCCATTTGGGGATTTTTTTTTTCAAAAGTTACCAAATTGTCAAAACATTCTGTTGTTACACTTTCAAAATGAAGAAGTCCAGTTTTGATTCAAAATGACTTTTTAAAGTAATGTAATGTATAGCATTAAAAACATTGAAATTAAAACATTTTAATGTTATCAAAATTCTTCAAAATAATTTGATATGTTTGGGGGGTGGATGGGTTTTTTGTCTTTTATTTTGCAAACATTTGAGACTTCCACTTTGTCTTGATTTGGGATGGGAGAAACTGTAGACCTCTCAAATTCTCTTGGGATGGAAAATCTGTTTCCTGCTATGTTCTAGTTACCCCCACTCTCTGCTTCACTAGTAAGAAAAGGCCTAGCTGTGGGGAAATTGGGAATTTCACATAACCAACTGCAGCAAAAGTTTAGCTTAGGATAAAAAGGGTGTAAGGGGATGTCCTAGCAATGAGATTGCAACCTACATATATGGTGGTTTTCCCACAGAAAAGGATTAGATAAAAGAATAGTGCAGAACACCTCAAACTGTAGGATGAATTTTAAAAAGTGGAGGAAGTAACTAGGGGGGGACAGATGTTTTAATGTTAATTCTGGCCAACTGGGAGGAATTGGTTGCAAATCTGAAGCAGAAAAGCAATTTGGGTAAAGTGATTATTAAATGATAGATTTAATGATTCCAAAAATAAGGCAGTAGTGAGAGCTGCAAAATAAGGACAATAGATTTGAAAATAGCAGACTTTAATGAACTCAGAGAACTGTTAAGTAAGGTCCCATGGAAGGAAAATCTAAAGGGATAAAGGAGTTCTGGAGAGCTGGCAATTTCTCAAGAAGACAATATTAAATGCACTGCTGCCAAGTATTCTGATGAACAGGAAAGATAGGAAGAAGAGGAATAGGCCAATATGGTTCCATCAGGAGACCTTTAATGTTTCCAAAAAGTACAAACATGGAAGAATTGCAAAAGAAGAGTGCAAAAGAACAGCTCAAGCATGTAGGGACAAAGTCAGAAAGGCTAAGGCACAAAATGAGTTACACCTAAGAAGGGGTATTACAGGCAATAAGAAAGAGGTTCTTTAAATACATTAAGAGCAAGAAAATAATGAGGGAAAGTGTAGGTCCTCTTCTTGGCAAGGAAGCAAAGCTGTTAATTGGTGACATCAGGAAAACTGAGATGTTAATCTATTTTGCCTCAATCTTTATTTAAAAAGTTCATAGTGGTCGATACTCAATACACTATTAACAAGGAGGAAGGAATGCAAACCAAAATAGGGATAACCAGTTAAATAAGCTAAAATATTAAAGTCAGCAGACCCTTATGAAATTCACAATGGGATACTTAAGGAAATATCTGAAACCATCTTAGAATGCTAGCTATTATCTTTGGGAATTCATGGAGGATGGGTGAGGAGGGAGAGACACAAACATAGTGCCTTTCTTTTTAATAGGGGGCCAAAGAGATCTAGAAACATACTGGAACAAATTATTTTAAACAATCAACTTGTAAGCACTTGGAGAATAATAAAGTTATTAAGGAATAGTCAACAGGGATTTGACAAGAACAAATAATCCGAAACCAGCCTAATTTCTTTGTGACAGTTACTCGTCCAGAGGATGGAGGGAGTGGTAGACATGATAAATCTTGATCTTTAGTAAAGCTTTTGACAAAGCCATACGTTATAGTCTCAAAGGTAAACTAAGGAAATGCAGTCTAGATTAAATTACTGTAAGGTGGGTGTATAACTGGTTGATAGACCACACACAAAGTACTTTGCTGTCAAACTGAAATGTCATTTGTAATGGAGTTTTGCAAAGTTAGTTCTGAGTCTCAGACTAGTACATTTTTTCATTAATAACTTGGCTAATGGAGTGGAGTGTGTACTTATAAAATGTATAGATGAGACAAAACTGGTTGCATACCATTGTGAGGACAGGATTATAATTAAAAATTATTTTGACAAATTAGAAAATTGGTCTTAAAACATCAAGATGAAATTCAATGAAGACAAGTGCAAAATACTACACTTAGAAAGGTAAAATCAGCTACACAACTCCATTTGGGGAATAACTGGCTAGTATTGCTGAAAAGGATTTGGGGGTTACTGTGGATAAACAGAATGAGTTGGCAATGTGATACAGTTCAAAAAAGGGCAAATATCCTGGGATATAATAGCAATGTCATATGTAAGACACAAGCAATAATTCTGCTCTACGCAACACTGGTGAGGGCTCCGCTGGAGTACTGTGTCCAGTTCTGGGTGCCACATTTTAGGAAAGATGTGTACAAAGTGGAGAGAGTCCAGAGGAGAGCAACAAAGATCAGAAAAGTTTAGAGCCTGGCCTATCAGGAAAGCTTAAAAAAAAGACTGGGCATAAACAGTCTTGAGAAAAGAAGACTGAGTGGGGACTTCATAAGTCTTCATAAATATGCTAAAGACTGTTACAAAAAGGATGTGATCAATTGTTTTCCATGTCTGCTGAAGGTAGGGCAAGGAGATATGAGTTTAATGTGCTGCAAGGGAGATTTAGATTAAGTATTAGCAATATCTGACTAATTGTTGTAGTTAAGCTATGAAACACGCTTCTAAGGGAAGTTGGAGAATCCCCATGGCTGGGGTGGTTTTTTTTAAGAACAGGTTGGACAAACACCTGTTAGGGATCGTCTAGAGATTTACTTGGTCCTGCCTCACTGAAGAAAGCTGGAATTGACCTCTCAAGGTTTATTCCAGCCAGAGGAGTTGACAGACTTTCGAGGTCCTGGGCATGGTGGGGGCTGCAGCTCCATGCTCCCAGAAAGGGCATGGCCTTAGGTGGAAAGGGCGGGGCTGGAAGTAGCCAGCCCTCATTTATGATTGCTCTCTGAGCTGTCTGGAGTTCTGGCAGTGATTTAAAGGGCACTTACCACTTTGCTTTCCCCTCTTCCTCTTCCTCCCCCCCCCCCATTGGTGATCCTGTTTCCTGCCCTATGTTTCTATGATTGTATAACCAGTGCAGGATACCTCAAATGATGTGGGATGAATTGCACTGCATTGCCTACAACTTTTTTTGTGATTAAATTACTTGCAATGCTTTCTGTGCTGCCACAGGATCTCTGGGCACTTTATAACCTGCAGTGCATCCCTTTAAGAATCAAAACGCCACTCCTGGCAGAGCCAGCCCAAGCTACGGGCTGACCGGGCTACTGCCTGGGGTGCCCCATTGTAGGGGGTGCTGTGCGGGGCTGCCGGACCGGGCGGGGGTGGGACCGCACATGCACTGGGTATCCAGGGTGGGGCTGCGCATGTGCCGGACTCCCGGGGGTGGCACTGCACGCCCAGAGAGCACAAATACCAATTAGGGGACAACAAATACCAGTTTCTCAGCACTTTTCTGCCATTACTGCCCTGTGGCATGTGAAATGCAGTTATTTCTTACTCTCAAAGTAATAATATTCCATTTTACAAATGGGGAAGGTAAGAAACAGAAGTTATGACTGCAGAGTGACAGAAGAGCAGATTAGTGACTAGCACCCAAAAGCCCTGATTCTGGTCCCTTGCTCTGACTGCTAGATCGCTCTGCAATCTCATGTAGATGGAGGGATGCTTGGGCTGATTATTAATAATAGAGCGAAAGAGGTGTATATGTGTGTTGGGGGGTGTTGTATGTGAATAAAACTGGTGGAGAGACCAGAAAGTGTGAAACTTAAACTGTAAGTTACTTTAGCAGTATGGAAGAAAATACCCTATAATCTTTTAGTAACTATTCCTGTCATTGGCAAAGGGACCTTGAATTATTTACAAACTTTTTTTTTTTTAAACTCTGCTGTGTACTGTCCCTTTAAAGCAGCAGGGCAGCTTTTATTCACCCCCATCAGGTTGTGTGATGTGTAACAACCCCATGATGAAAAGGAGCTGCACCTTTGGCAACACAATGAAAAGTCTCTGGAGCAGACAGCCTCCCCTCACAGGAGGGCTTGCAACTTCCAAGAGAGAGAAAGGAAAGGTTCAGAGAGTGTGCGTGAGAGATGGGTCAGTTCAGCCGTGTTTGCTCTGCGGCCAGCTCTGTTTATATCACTGTCTATATTTAGTCTCTGAGTCATCAGAACTGCTGACAAGAAGCTGAGCTACCCACAGGCTCCAGTCAGTGCTGCACCTGATTGCTTGTCTTTGTGTGTTTCCAGTGGATGGGGGGCTGTTGCTCTGTTCAAAGTCCACTCCATTTCAGTCTTCTCGGGTGTTTTCTTTCTTTCAGTAGATACAAAAGGTTACTTTTACTCCTCTTCTAATTAATCTCCGTATTTAGAAATAGGGAGAGTAGATCTGCTGCCTCTTCCTAGTACCTTCATCAGATACTGAAATTTTTTGTAACTTCACCCTTTGTGAGGAAGGGGCCTGTATAAAACAAACATCAGGAGGACCCTGATGCATACACAGTAAAACAAATTATGAGCAAAGTAAATCTAGGAAACCAGGCTCTCTAGACTCTAATAGCTAATCGTTAAGGCCTGAGTTAAGCCAAACTTATGATACACAGCACCAGGTTTCCAAATGGGTGGTTTGTTTTGTTTCATCCCCACATCAATGAAAGGTTTTATTCCAACCTGTTAATAAATGTAGTTCTAAGTAAACTGGAAAATCTGCCTCCACTATGACTGAAATTCTCCAAGGGCACCACATATGCTAGACTGGAATACTTTGTCAGATAAATTTCCCACATCTCCTAGGGTTCAGTTTGAGGTGGGAGTGTTGGTAGGGATGTAAAATTTTGATTAATTGGCTAATCGAAAAGTCAATGCAATTTGCATTGACTATTTGATTAATTGATAAGGATGCCTTCACCTTTAAAGTGTAGCAACAGCCACAGAGCACTGAGGAGTACGGGGCCAGCAGGGGACACAAGCAGTTCCCTGCTGGCCCTATGCTCCCCATGGCATTTCAAAGCTACAGTGCTGCATGGAGCCTGGGGTCAGCAGAGGAGTCCCCAGCTGACCCCGGGCTCTGCACAGTGCTGCCGCTCTGAAGCACCCCCTCTTCATCGCCCCTCCCCCCCCCCGCCTCAGCTGCCTCTTTCTGATAAAGGCAGCAAGGGGGAGAGGGAAGTGACTAGTCGACAAGAGTGTTGACTATCCAATAAACGTTTGCTTATCACAGGGGTTCTCAAACTTTGTGATACTGCAACCCCCCTCTAAGTTGTTTGCGATCCCTGGGGGGTCGGGACCCACAGTTTGAGAAACGCGGGCTTATCGAATAGTCAACTAGTTGTTCACATCCCTAAGTGTTAGTCCTTAGCTGACACTACTTGTCAGGGAAGAGGCTTAGGGAGGATTTTGAACTCTCCAACTGATAAAGAGCATCGTAAAGGAATCCTGTCCCAAGCCATATAGATGATAGGGTCTCGAAGACTATCTGTGTAAAGCAGCAGCAGATGGAAAAATCCCATGACTCTTGAAGGGCCTTTATTCTCCCTCTGCCCTGAATGGAAAACAACTAAATAACCTCAGCGGGTTGCAAAAGATAGGAAACACTGTGGCCTGGGAAAGTGCTGGCCAGCAGTTGCCCTTTCCAGGTTGAAAGTCAGTTGTTGCCATGAGTGTTTGTCTGCTTCCACTTCCTGTAGGCTCAGTTGAAAGAGGAAGGCACACGGTGGTGTTTGTTTTGAGTTAGAAAAACTTTGAGAAATGATTCACCTGCCAAACCTTCCCACAGGCTGGAGAGTGTATCTTTTTAATAATAGTAGTTTCCTGCCACTCCTGGAATCCCCTTTGTGGTGGGCATTATTGCTCTTTCTGCCACTGTCCTGCAGCTGAGGGTCTCTTCAACTCATTTCTGTGTCTCCTCCATCTGTAGCATTCTGTGCCCTCAAATGTTTGGTGGCTTTCTCTAGATGTTGACAAAGTGGCTTCTTATTTGGGCATCATAGGAGTCAATGCTTCTGAGTAGGTCTGTCAAGTGATTAAAAAAATTAATTGCGAATAATCGCTGCGGTGGCGTTTCAAAGGGGCAGCACCACGGGAGCCCAGGATCAACTGGAGTCCCCAGCTGACCTCGGGTGCCATGCAGCGTTGCCCCTTTGAAGTGCCAGAGCAGCATTTCAAAGGGGCAGCGTGACGCGGAGCCGGGAATTAACTGATCTCTATCTCTGCATTTCACTTCCCCTTTGAAGTGCCACTCCAGCGCATGAAAGGGGCAGCGCTGCACGGAGCCAGCTGATCCCAGGCTCCTAATGCACTGCCCCTTTGAAGCACCAGAGCGGCACTTCAAAGGGGCAGTGCAGCATTAACATGTTAATCCTGCCCTGCATTAATCGCAGGTGTTAACATAGATACATTGACAGCCCTACTTCTGAGTACTTCTCCTTCTTCCACAAGTTTAATTTCTGCTTAATGGACCCATGGTGTCCATTATAGGAAAGATCTATCTTGCCTTCCTTTCAGAAATGTTGTGTTTAATTTAGATGGAGTAAGTGGGGCAAATGTCCCAGTCACTGTCCTATATTAAGCAGTGTTGAAGAAGGTTCAGGGTAGGGATGTTAAAATTAGATTCATCGACTATTCGATTAGTCAGTAAGGGCGCTTTGAAATGTAGCAAGAGCCTGCACAGCTGTTGCTACATTTCAAAGGCTATGTCTATACTAGCCCCCTAGTCCGAACTTAGTCATGGAATGAGGTGTAACAGTTAACTCGAACTAAGGGCTTAGTTCGAGTTAACTTTTGACTGCTGCGTGTAGCCGCGGGCAGTCAGTTCGGACTAAGGGGGATTTAAAAATGGCGCCCACACGGGAAGATGCAAATAAAGCCCGGGATATTTAAATCCCGGGCTTCATTTGCAACTTCGAATGCCGACATTAGCCTCCCTAGTTCGGACTAGAGGGCTAGTGTAAACATACCCAAAGACGGAAGTGCTGCTGCATGGAGCCTGCAGCCAGCGGGGACCCACTAGCCCCAAGCTCCATGTAGTGTGTCCGCTTTAAAATGTACAAGAGTCCCCGCTTTCTCCTCCCTTTAACTGGAAAGAGTTTTTAGAAGGGAAAACCCTGCCTAACAGTCTTAGAGCAGTGGTTCTCAAACTTTTTTTTCATTTGCAGATCCCTTTGGATACCGATTGTCTATAGAATTGAATTCTGTTCCATCAGTTTTCAGTCTGTGTTTCGCAGACCAATTAGACATTGTCTGAAGACCCCTAGCAGTGGGGGGGGGGGCCCCACAGACTGAGGACCACTGTTTCAGATAGTATCTGAGATGGGAATGACTGTCTGGGCTGGGGGGTGGAGGAGGCAGAGTACTGAGTTGAGACAGCAGTAACTCCCAACAGTTCCAACCCGCTGTTAAAGTCCTGTCGTAGTGTATCACAGGCGGTGGCTGGGATTCAGTTGGCTCTGGTAGAGGTGGCAGTGTCCTCTGGGTTCCTCTCTGGCTTGGTCTGGTCAGGACATTTTTCAGAACAAGGGTGACAAAGACTTGGGTGTGGTGGGACTGGCAACCATGATGATGAAGCTCACTCCTGTAACCTTCATCTGTTCTTTATTTCTCTCACAAAGTGCCTTTCTTCAAGGAACCAAAAGGGAGTGATCAGTGAAATAGCTCATCCCTTCATGATCTGGTCCACCAATTAAGCCTAATATCTGATCTGCCAATTTTGATTAATTTCTCAGTGCACATTTTCTTGTTTCCCAAGGGTGATTTAACACAGTCCCTGAGTTACATTACTTGCCCTTTTTGTTCAGGTTGTCATCTTGTCTCTTTTTCATGCCTTTTCCCATCAACATTTATTAATATAGGCTATTGTGACAGTTCATTAACTGTCACATGCATTCGTAAGTCGGGGACCGGCTGTATCGACTTATGACCATCCTCCCATTAACCCCATTACAGCTGGTCCCCGAGTTACGAACACACCATCAGCACTTATGAACAGCGCGGCTGTATGTAAAAGCATATATTTCTGACTTACAAACAAATCAATTTATGACCAGGTGTTTGGAACGTAACCCGTTTGTAAGTCGGGGACTGGCTATACTCATTACAGTGGAGCGCATAATTAAAGTAAATTTGCAGGCAGTAAAAATTACAGTAAATTTGCAATTATCACAACCTAATCCTATTCTGAATGTGACCGGTAAAGATGAGCTCCTAAATCAATCCATTCTCTCTCTCACATTATTTTTACCTTTTTTAGGTGTATTATTCCCTAGTCATTAGACATCCAGGAGGTTGCAGCGTGACTTAATTTGTCCCTTGCCCTCACTTTTTCTAGCTTGGACATCAACCATGATGTCTGTTGCCTGGACATCATGAGTTCCCAGTGTTACTAAACTCAGATACGTTTTATAATAGCACAAATGTGCCTCTAGTCACCTGGCTCTAACTGTAGCTTTCAGCAGTGAGTCAATAACTGCTCATCATTTGCTAGTGTTTTTTGTTTCTTTGCAAGCAGTAGCAACTTATTATTAAGATTTGTATTGTTAAAGTGAGACTGTCTAATATCCCTAGACACACATCCACTCGTGTTCCTGTGCAGTGTTGCCACTTATGGCCAAATCTTGGTTCCGCTGATTTCAACAAGAGTTTGGCCACTGACACTAATGGGAACAGAATTTGGTCTTTGAAGAACATCATGGGATAAGAACTATGTAACAAAGCAGAGAGAGACTGACACCCATGCTGTGAACAAAGCTACATTCTGTTATACAAAGGTCCCACCAATGGTACAGTGAATATATACACCCTCTATATATAAATGTGTGTGTATGACTGTTTGTTTTGTAAGGAGGGAATCTGCAGCTGCTCCTCCAGCAGGAAGAAAATAAAACCCTTCATCTCAGCTACTACTACTTCACAGCTACTACCTGTGATTTTGGGAGCTACATCCAAATCGACACATTTTGCCTTTGTGTATTACGTCCCCCGAAATCATCTTGAGCCACAGATACTCTGCCCTTGTGTACATATGAATAAAAGTGGTTTGACACAATAACTGGAATGCTGATTGGTTGGTGACAGTTTTATATGTATGAGACATATCACTTATTGTACACAATGTGCAACACCCAGTAGGAATATTGATTATCGAAAACATCTGTTGCCAATTCTTGCCCCTATTCCATTTTTGGCACAGTTCCTCCTTCCCATCATGGCTCTTATGTTCTTTATTAACTTGTTTATGTAGTGGCATCCTGGCTGATACAAGCACAGTTCTGGGAATGGGATTTAGGGTTGTTAGCTGACTGTTGCTGTATAGGGCATTTTTCTTGTAAAATTAGCTTTCTTGTGACTTACTGAAACATCCATGTTAACAGCTTGGACAGAGAGTCTCGTAAGGATATCCTCCTTAACAGGCTGCAGCTACTACAGGAAGCTGTTTCGTGTGCCTCAAACTTTGTCACTTACTGACTTACTGTAGTTTACAAGTCTAGTCTGCTTTACTCACAGGCTCCTTCCTTTCTAGAGTCATTAGCAATTTATACTTCCCTAATATTTTCTCCCACAGTAACATTACAAAATGAATTACTTTTGGCAAGGATACTGTGGGCTAGAATCATCCCTGGAAAGACTATAAATCTGCATCACGAGGTAGTGATGGGTGAATCTCAAGGCTGTGACTTTGATACTTGAGCGAGTCTCTTGTGTCTGAGAAATCCGACTGGAAATCTCATGAACTGGCTCTCCTGATATTTCTGGTCCTTTCTGGCAGGCAAGCAATACCTTGGAAAAAATCCTCTCTTGCGATATTTGAGTATTTTGCTTCCAGTCCTGGCTGAGGTATGTCTGGGAAAAATTTCTTGAACTTACTGAAACTTCCAAGAAGGTCCTGTTCAGGTTTGGGTAAGTTCTTTTTCTGAACTGGCTTTTCTGTGCTTATGCTAAGACTGTCTGTCATCTTCCCTCCATGACTCTTGTCTCTGTTAAAAAAAATTGATTTTTATCTGATATGTCCTGTTTGTGACTGAGAAAGTGCTGCTCCTGAATCTGACTAAATAGGAAAGAAGCAGTGACATATAGAGCAGTGGGACTTTAGAGACCTGGATTCTGTTCTTAGCTCAGTTGATGGTGTGCTGGGTAGCCTTGGTCAAATCCCTTCACCTCTCTGTGCCTTTAATGTACCCATATGTGAATTGGGAATAAGGATACCAGCCTTCTTTGTACCACTTTGAGAGCTTTTGATGAAAAGCTAGGTAGTAGTGTTTAACTCAAATGTGTGTCAATGAAAGCAAATCGAGAATAGTGTGAGGATAAAATAATTTCCTTGCTTAATCATGGTCACCAGCTATCCAGTGAGGTTTTCCAAGGTAGAAAAGACCTGAATTTCCGATATATTAAAAAGTACGTAGGAAAAGCCACTTTTGGTGTGGACGGAAATAATTTCAGACATTCTTTATCCATCATCATAAAGCACATACACAGATTTTCTTCTGAAGTCTTACCTATTGAACTTCAGGAAAGATAAACATTTAGAAACCTAATATATTGCATGACACACTCAAAGCAGCCTCCTCACCTACTAACATTTGCCTTCAAATAAATATATAGCAGGATAAATTGCGTGCACTTTAATGCATCTCTTTTCTCCTTACATGCCTCAAAATAAGCACTTTGACAAGTGTCACGTGAGCAGATGGGAAAGAAGTTCCACCAGTTAAGCTACTATATGTTTCAAATGTATTTTTAAGACAACTTAAGGCCATCTTAAGATTTCTTAAAGACTAGCCTGTTTGTTTGGTCACAAATACAATGAAGTAATAAATCTTGTTGAACATGTGAAGTTGCCTGCATTTCCTTTGGCACATCCATTGTGTTTTCACTAGTTCTCTCCCATAGTTTGCGAAGCAGTGAGGATGGGGAAAATCTATACACTGCAGTATACACTGTCAAGAGTCTTGGTTGCACATGCATGTCAGAGCAGGTTCTGAAATGTGGCTTGGGGTAGGGAAAGAAAAAGCGTGAGTGATCTCCAAAGTCTCTGACAAAAAGGAGTATATGGCTAGTTACAAGAATAAAGGGAAACCAAAAGCATCTCCCTTCTTTAAGAGCATTTTTAAGGGTTCACTGTACCACTAACCAACTCTAGAGGATATCATTGTCAGGAGTTGCATGGGGGGAATGGTTGTTCTCACCTGTGAATGTGACCATGCCCTGGGACAGTTTGCTTGTGTGTAGTAAACCTCGGGTTGTTTGGAACAGATGACAGGCTTCAGAATGGCTGCTCTGGGTCATGCTCTGAAGAGAAAGATGTTGGAACATTGTAATTAGAACAGTGTAAACCCTCCTAAATCTGTGGACACATTTAAGTCTTGTGGACTAAGGATGTTAGAGTAGAACTATTTAAGTGATAAGCTGATGTTTATCGGTTAATGGTCTTGATTACACTTAGCCAACTCTCAGGGAGGTGGCTTGCTGCGGCAGGGTAGCAAAGCCTCCTCCTCAGGAGGCAGGTGGGCAAGAGCTGCCCTCTCTGCTCCTGGGAGGAGGCTTTGCTGCTGCAGTGAAACCTCCTCCCTGGGAGCTGGGCCAGCAGAGGCTGGTGGCCCTGCTCCCGGGGAGATTTTGCTGGGGGCTCTGCAGCATAAAGCTAAGCTTATAACCTTTCCAAGGCCTAATTTGACTGCATTTGAGGTTCATGTTGTACCTTTTCTGCAGGTCTAGTCTCTGGAAATTATGAGCACAATTTAAAGAGTTTATTGGAGTGTTTTGTTTCTCTTGAAACAATTTTAATATGCAAACTACAGGTAAGACTTTCTGTCTTTATCCAGTTCATAATTATGTGGCAAAAACTTTAGAATCATGTGGCTCTGCCCTGTTGAACTAATCTAAATTGAAACACCTTGTTCATATAACATGCTTCAGGACTCTGTCATATGCCCATGTGCTAAGGTGAAGTTGCTGTAAAGCAGCCTTCCATTCCCTGTCTGCTGGGGAATTTTTTTTTTTAACAGCCACTAACCTGGCTTAACAAATAGGGAATTCTGGATGAGAAAACAAGAACTGGTCTTTTAATTGAGGATTGGTAAGGGATGTGAAATACTATCCCAGACTGTGCAATGTAAAGAGAAACCCACCTGTTTGAATGAGATGCCATTAAAGAACAAAAAGGTGGGGGCATAATGGAGAACACTTTCACCAAGATGATTGCACATAACAAAAGAGGGGACAGCATTCCTTCCCAGAAGCAGCATTATGTGGGCTGATGTCCCCCCTGAAACTTAACTTCCAAATATCATTTCTAGACAATGGAACCTGAAATAACCTTTTGCTTTGCTTTTTCTTTTTTCTTGTTCTCTTTTCTTTTCTTTTTTGTAAGTATGTTCTTGCTTAAGGTTTAATTGGCTCCAGTCGGTAGGAAAGGGCTCCAAGGCTGATTATTTATGGCTTACTGTCAAAAGTAGCTATAAAAAGGGCAGTATTATCTTGGAGATGCTGGGAAGGAAAATGTGATGGGGGGAGGGAGTGGGGGAGTGTGTGTGTGCACGAGTGTTTTCTTGTACTGGATGAAATCAGAGTTTTGCTGCCTCAGCAGTGTGGTTTAAATTGAAGATTAACCCTTTGACCTTCACGGTGTCAAATCGCTTACAGATGGATCACCAGTTACTTTTTTTTTTCACTTTTGGGGTGAAGAAGGGGGGTAACTTTTTTTTTTTTAAGAAAGTTGTTTGTTCATGCAGCTGGGGCTTTTGAGAGGCTCAGAAGCCAATCTGATTAAAACCAGCACTTGGCTAAACTCTGCAAAATCCTGCAAGCAAAAAAAGGTTTAATCCTCTTGTGCACAATGCATAAGGGTCTGCTCTTTTTTTATAATGTTAGAGCTATAATTATTTCTGGAGAACTTATCATTCTCCCCACCCCCTACCTCTTTCCCCTCCCCCCCTTGTTGTGCTGATGGGATTAAAGTGTCTGCTCTTGAAAAGTAACTAAGTTTTTATTGGAAAAGATAAATAGTAGGTTGCAATTATAAAATATAAATAACCTTGTTTCAATTATTCTCCTTTACAGCATCAGCAGAACAGAAATCAAGTGTGGTGGCAGATCCTTCTCTTCCTACATAACTTGGCCTTAAATGTGGAGGCGAACAGGAACCATATAGGTCAGAGGTGAGATCCCTCCACCTGTTCCAGGTCACATCCAGTCTGCAGGGAGCACTGAACAAACACTGGTCTGGGGAAAAGAGACACGCACACCGCCGGCCGGATGTGAGGACTCTGTCTAACTCTTATTTGTCTTCAAGTTTTTTGTTTTTGTTTTTTGAGGACTCTTCTTTACTGCTTCCTGCCTGATGAGGCTGGAAGCTCTTGTCCAACACTGTTGAAGGAAAGTCTTAAATTTTGGATGTGTTTGGTAAAGCTTGCTGCTGATTCCCCAAATCAGTAACCTCTATGCAAGTGTGGCAGGTAGTAGATTAACAGGTTCCTCTGCTCTAGTTTTTTTGTTTTGTTTTGTTTTGTTTTTTTTAATTGATAGAATGCAGCATTTTGTAATTTTGGCTGCTTGTTAATGATGGTGTCTGGGACTGATGGCTCTAAATGTGTTTTGGGCAACTTCCAGATTTAGAGACATTTGACTCCTCTATGGGATAACTTCGAAAAAAAGTTTTTTGGAAACAATTACAGTTAAAGTAGCTTATGTACAGCAGCAGGTGGGTCACTGTTTATTTTCCTGCATTTTATTACCAGGGAGACATGTAAAAATCTAGTTTTGTTTAATGACTTGACTGCCCTAAGTTTGACATTCTTCACGTGAAGTTGCTCTTGCCACCAACAGAT
Organism: Apalone spinifera; assembly: GCA_030068395.1. Classification (NCBI taxonomy): domain Eukaryota; kingdom Metazoa; phylum Chordata; order Testudines; family Trionychidae; genus Apalone; species Apalone spinifera. The sequence goes on along the minus strand of CM057848.1, from coordinate 55,930,842 downwards.
GAAATCATTTCTATTAGAAGAAGAGTCTTCAGAATCTTTCAGAAGATGTTGGCGACTCTTCAGTGTGTTTATACACAGAACTGTGTGGTTCTGAACACCATATACTGTCCTTATAAACTAGGATAGAGCTCTTAAAGATGAAGCCTCATTTTTCTGGAATTGTTAATCTGTATATTTTTGTTAGTGCTCTGGTGTTTTGTTTGTTTTTTCTCCTTCCTATCATGTGGGCTGTTAAGAAGATTCAGATCCCAGGCATCTGATATGTTTGCTTCATGATTTGACTAGGAGATTAGTTAGTAATTACTTTGAACCCATACATTGCAGGTTTGTACAAGCGATTGGTCTATTATTCTAATGATTAATACTGGAAGTTGGTATTAGTGTACACTGATGACAGAAATATTACTTGGAGTGATAGCTAATTGTCATTGACTTGTGACTGTTCCGGCCTTTTAAAATCTGTTTGGCTGCCACTCATGGAACAGGGGAGGGAAACTACCTATCCAGAAAAGTTTGGTTTAGTTAGTATTTCAGGCTTCATAAACAAAGGGAAAAGGGTATATAGCTTCTGCTGTCCGCAGACTGTTTCTATACTTGCCCAGAACTAGTTCTAAATCACAAATTATAAAACTAACACTAGGAAAAATCTTTCTGGACAGTTGCCCTTCAGTCCTGCTACAGCTGGGGATTCTGGGCCTCCTGGTCTGCTTTGAAGCCTAATGAACAGTAAAGCAGCCTTGTGCTGGAAGAGAAGTTTTCTTGCACATTTTCCTTTCCCCTCCATGTTTTTTCTCTTCCCTCCTTTTTGGTCCTTCTTTAAGCCTGTTTCCATCTCTGATATTTGTAATTATCTAGTTTATATGTATCCTCAGTGCCCCTATTAAAGTGCCTGGTAATGATTTGTAGCACATATTTGTATTTGGATGATTTCCCTCTATTTCTCAATCCCGTCTCTTAACTGGCATTCTGCTTTTTCATGGCGGGAGTTGCCTAGCCCTCTCCACTCTAGCTCCCAGGACATTCTTAGCTCTGCTGTGATCTTTCAATACCCATGGGGTTCCTCATGCAAATGACCCCCACTCAAGCTAAAACTATATTATGCAGAGTAATGTGTTCCTCTGGGATGGTCAGCAGTTCAGAACAATGATTCCTAAATTATCTGTGTTTCTTTTTACTTAAGCATGTGCACTGCGGAGTTACCCAGTGGGAGATAAGTGGTACCTGTCTTTGATTACTTTGCAGCAGTAGTAGAAGCTGCTCTCTATTTACTGAAATATTTTCCATGGTTCTGCAAAGCAGAGTGATTTGTGGGATGTTATAATTGGAGAATTGGGTTATAAATAGGAAGCAGTCCTGAGGGGTGAGGGAAGGGCACATTGAATTGAGGGGATTGACACCTCAGAATCTAGACGAGCTTGCATAGAGCCCTCTTAGAACTGAAGGTGTAGGCTTGTCAATAGGGATGTAAAATTTTGATTATTTGACTAATTGAATAGGTGATGCAATTTGTATCAACTATTCGATTAGTTGATAGGGGCGCTTCTGCCTTTGAAGTGTGGCAACAGCCCCAGGGCTGTTGCCACACTTCAAAGGCGAAAACGCTGCGGGGAGCACAGGGCCAGCAGGCGACTCAAGCAGTCCCCGCTGGCCATGGGCTCCCTGCGGCATTTCAAAGCAGCAGCGCTGCAGGGGGCCCAGAGTCAGCAGGTGAGTTCTCAGCTGACCCCAGGCTCCACATGGCACTGCTGCTTTGAAATACTGCGTGCAACCTGACCCCAGCTGGCCCTGGGCTGCAAGCAGCATTTTCAAGCAGCAGCACCGTGTGGATCCCGGGGTCTGGCCTCAGGTTCCACGCAGCACTGCCACTTTATAGCACCTCTTCCTCCCCCTCCTCTTCCCCCACTGCCTCTTTCTGACAGAGGCAGCAAAGGAGGGGGAGTGACTAGTCTACTAGTCATTCACATCCCTATGTCTTAAGGAAGCTCTTGAGGGGAGAGGAGGGGAACTTTAGAGTTTGCAGTGGGGAAGGAACGAAATGAAGTATGGCAGACACATTGGTAATGTACATTCATTTCCCTACTGATTGGCTGAAAACCTTTCATTCATCAGAGGGGTCAGATTCATAACTAACAGCATTACGAAGTGTGTAAAAATCGAGCAAACCCATCTGACTTTAGAACACTAAATGGTCATTGTATTAAGAAATCAAAAGTCACCTTTTTCCCTAAATTGCAGCCTAGTTAGTTAAACCAAGAAGCAAATAAATCTCCCTGGACTCCTTAGCCAACCACAATAGATATATAATCTGGAAAAGCAAGTTTGGTATAATCACTTAATGATGGTCTGTCCTCACTAGCTTATTCTATAGTAGAACCCTTCTTACTGGGGAGAATAAATTGCTAAAATAGTTTCGTAGGTCATCTAACTGTACAGAATCATTTGCTTCATGGAGAGATGAGCCTTTCCTTGCTATGATGTCCACTGGTAGCAGTGGATTTATCAAAACTGTCTATTTCAAGGTCTTAAATGAGGTTTGGCAACCATTGATGCTTCTCTAACATCTCATATTTGCATATCTTGGAGAAAGAAACCAAGGTTCTATCAACCCTAAACCCAAGGATTTTAATCTGCTTCTTTTATGTCCATGGGGATTTTGCTATTGAGTTCAATGGGAGCAGGATTTGGTTACTACTTAACATCTCATCTTCTTCAGGAAACAATGGATTATGTAGAGTTTTCTTTTTCCTTTGCCAAGCCATATGTTGCCCTCAGGTGCACTGTTTTTCACGCATTCTGTCTAAGCAGGGCTCTCTTCAGTATGTTCTACTTTTGAGAAAATCCTCCGCTCAAAGGCCTGGTCTACTCTACAGTGGAAGTTCGAATTAAGATATGCAACTCCAGCTACATTAATTACATAGCTGGAGTTGATGTGTCTCAAATCATGTTTCCGTGCCGTCCACACAGCAGGAGGCCAATGGAAGCAAACACTCCTGTCAGCTTCCCTTATTCCTCACAAAAGGAGGCTTACCAGACGCTGGCCGGAGCTGCCCTCAGCATTCAATTTATGGGTCTGTACTAGACCCACTAAATCAAACGCCACAAGATTGACATCTGGTGCTTCCCATCATCTGCTTATGATAGACGTGGCCAACTTACTTATTACAGTATGACCACAGTTAGAAATATGTGGATCAGTTAGGGAAGTATTTTCAGTTAGGCCTAAATCTGATATGGTGAGGGGCAACTCTTGAATGATTTAATAGGTTTGCCTTGGTGAAATGGTGAGGTTTCAGTTTTCAGCTCCTTTTCTATACACTCAAGTGCTAGTGAAGTGTCTTGAACAGTTGGCTTTCTCCTAAAAGTTTAGTTTGATGGGCAACAGTCAAGACAACTTGAGTTTCAACTGATAGCACCTACAGTGTTTGAAGTACACCTCCCTTTCCATGATTGCCAAAATGGCTTGAGCCTGACATTCTTAACTTGAGAGAGGAGAGAATTTATTTCAATATCTCCCACGTGTCTCTTGTAACCCAAACCATACCTGGATCTTTTTAGCCTGGTGTTAGTGGATGTTAGTTTATCTTACTCTGTTTCCTGCAGTTCATGAAAGCTGAGCCAGTAATTCACAAAGTGATTGCCCAAGGTTAGCTGCAGACTGCCATAGCTAGGATAAAATGGAGGTAGACAAGGGAATGGACTTCCAATAGAAAGAGCTGACACTGGAAATGGACGTTGGACTGCAGGCTTCTCTCAAGGTGCTAGCAGTGGACTTCTTATTGCATGTATTAACTGCTATCATTTTGTTAGTTTCTGGGGGGTATTATATTCTATTGCAATTTTCCCATTGTAACAAGTATGCCTGTCTTCTGCTGCCATCTGAAGCATAGCTTAATACTTGTCACTGTCAGTGTTCTTGAAGGCTGGAATTCTAGTTGAGAAATTGGCCCTTCGGTGAAATGTTCTCCTCAATCTTTCCTTTTTAAACTGTGCCTGTATCCACAGTGGGCTGGGGAAGAGGAAGCTCCTTTGGGCTTGAACCAAGGCTGAATAAAAACCATCTGAGATGTGACCAGATTTAGATGCATTGAGGCCACTTCATACCAGTATAATTCCATTTCCATCAATGAAGTTACACCACAGATGAATTTGGCTCATGGGAAGAGGAAGGTTGCCCTTTCCGTTTGGGAAATTGCAGGTTCTGGATTCTAATAAACTAGTTGGAGATAAAATAAAGGCTCTAGGCAGTTGCTGCAACCTGAAGTCTAAACTCTGCAAAGTCACTTTGATTCACTTTAACCCTTCCTTTGTTGATCCTCAATAGCACCTACTATGCTTTCCAGTGAATGGGGTAGAAGTGGTAATATTGGAACATATCAGGTACATTCAGTGGGTGGTTTTACTAACAGTCCTATTTTGGTTAAAGAGAAGGCTCATATGACTATGAGCAACCTTAACTGTATGCTTTTGAGCTCATGAACTAGAGGCCCTATAATGCTCTTGAACTAGAGGCCCTATAACGCTTCAGTGCCTATTAATGGGAGTTCTGCATGTATATCAAATGCTACAGAGTATTGAGTTGACAGCAAAGCTATTCATAACCATTTCAGAGAATATTATTTTTAAATTGTGATCATTTAAAAAAACAAACACCTCTCTGTTGCTTTTGATTTGTTTCAGAAATTAAAAAAAATACCTCAAGGAATTGGTGAGAGATTGTCCAAGATCTCTTACAGTTCTTAAAAAGCTTTTATGGTCATTGTTTCTTTGGTTTTGTACATGTTCACACAGGTAGCACACAACTTAGTTTTTACCCATAAGGAAAAGCAGAAAAAGACCAAATACATCAAATGCACTGGAATGTAATAGTGTGTGTATGTGTGTGTGTATGTGTGTTTATATAAAAATGCAGTCTAACATCCTCCCTTCTTTCTTCCACAACTCACAACCCCTTCCCCCACAGAAGGGAGGATCTCTTCCTCTGAATCCCATGCTGGAAGTTGGTTTCTGGGAAGTGAAACTAAAATCTGTGGAGTTTTTTAAAAGCCATTTTTTTTTTCAGTTCTATCTTCAGACTATTTGCTGCCTTTGGGGGATGGAGGGAGGAGATGGGAAGGGTAGATCTTTAAACTGTTTTAAATTTTATTATGAAAATTTTGCATGTACAAAGTTATCTTTAAAAATCAAGTGGAGTCTCCCTGATTTGCAGATTCATCCTCAGGAGAGCATCGCCACATTCCTCAGCTCCAGGGAGACAAATGTAGGCCTGTATCCCTCAGAAGACACTCCAGTTTGGTTAGATTACTAGGAAAGGAAAAGTTGAGCGTGGAAAGAGGATGTAATACTCCTCTCTTCTTACTAATGTGTTATAGTTGTATGAAGACAAACATGGCCAAGATCTTACTAAATGGGTGCTTACTAAATAGGTTCCTAGTGGGGGATTTTCAAAGGCACCCAAAAGAGGTGATTTTGAAAACCCTGATGCTAAATATGAACTTTGGGTACCCAAAATTAAGACTACTTTAAAAAATGCCCCTACAACTTGGGACATGTATTCCCTCCCCTCCCGCCCCCAATCCTCTTCCTCTCCTTCCGTGATGATAGCAATATATACAGATCCCCCTGCAATTTCTCTCTAAAGATCCGTAGATGAGCATACTGTATTTGATGGGCAGCTTCATCTTCCATTGGACTTTTCTACTTTTGTCAGAGATCATTTTTAAACACTGAAGTAATTAATTGCTGCCAGTGGCTATCTTGTAGAGTCAAAGGGATGAAGAGGAGAGAAGTTCTCAATGTATTGTTAAAAATGCTCTTATGCATTCATGGAGCCTGTCCATACTAAATGAATCTTATGTTCTCCCCGCTGAAGAAGTGCAGCCGATGCTCTCCTGTGAAATCTTTGTCTAGACTAGTCCTGAAGTGCACACGCCCTCTCTGCCATGGACTGAGACCCAGTGAGAATGTAGCATTTTGTTTATCTTGGCTGTGTGCCTCCAGGACTCCTGCCTGTAGTGGTGGTGAGTGGGAATAGCTCCTTTTTTGTATCTGTACAGTATATTTGCTTTGTGCTTTCTCTCTGGTGCTTTTTAATACTTGGAATTTTTTCCTAATAACTGGTACACTTTTTAATAAAATTGTTAAATGCTATATATTCTCTTCAGTTGCATGATTTAATGGCTGGATGACACTCCATTATAGTGACCTGAAACTTCACAAACTGACTGGCAATTCTGTAATTTAGTCAAAGGTGAACATAAGTTGTTTTTTTTTTTTCTTATGACCCAATTGAAGAAAATTGTTCATGCCTGTGGCCCAACATAATTTGATTAGAGTGTGGGCTCTGGGTGGGACTGAGGATAAGAGCTTTGGCGTGTAGGAGGGGGTTCAGGCTTTGGGGGTGTCTGGGCCAGAGCAGAATGGGGTGAAACCTTGAGCAGCTTCTGGTCAGCAGGGAAACAGGGGTGCTAAGGGAGGCTTCCTGCCTCTCCTGGCACTGCAGACCATGCTGCGCCCCAGAAGCAGCCAGCAGCCGGTTGCCAGCCAATGAGAGCTGGTGCTCGAGGCAGGGATAGTGCACAGAGCCCTGTGTGCTTCTACCATACACACCTAGGAGCTGGGCCTGCTTTTGGGGCACAGTGCAGTTTGCACTGCAGGACAGTTAGGCAGCTTGCCTTAGCACCCCCACTTGTCACTTCACCTCCTGCAGCAATGTGACCCAGTGCCTGACATTCCATGAACCAGTATTGGTTTACGACCCACAGTTTGAAAACCACTGCACTAGTGGGCCTGAGCCAGTACCCACAACCCCTGGGAAGTGCAGCCACAGTGCACCCAGGTTCCAGACTCTGTATACTCCCTATTACCTAGCCTTTACCAACCTCTGCAGCTAAACCAAGATTTTCCTTTAAGATTCTGTCATTGTACAGGGGGGAAAAAGGTATGTCCCAGCCCACTGGTGACTGAACTATAAAATATGAAGCCTTTGAGGCTAAGTTTTCACCATGGTACACTGGGCTTTACAAAGCTGTTACTAATAGGAACTGCATGGCTAAATCATCCACTTCCCTCCACAAAGCTGAAAAATGTATCTTTAGAATAGGTACCAAAGTATTTAAAAAGGGGCCTCTGACTGCAGTTTCTCTGCACTTTCTAGGCAAGCTCAATCAAAGTTGATCAGCTGCAGGCTTTTATCGATGACTACAATTACAGCTGTTAACGTACCAAGGAAGATTACAGTCTATACTACTACTAATTATGTATATTTCATACAAATAAGTAGTGGCACTGGACGATAAAATGGTATCAGGCCTGCCACTGGAGGAGCAAAAGAGACAACTGCCCGGGGGCCCAGCAATTTAAAAAGACCTGTGGACACATTTTCTCTGCCCCTCCCCGCCCTGGTCGCTGCCACAAAGTGTCTCTTGATTGAAAAAGGCTTTTGATATGTCCCTTACAGGTTCCAGGGTGGAGTTACTGGGCCCAGAACCTGCAAGTGTGTCAAAAGTGTCTTTCAATCAAGAAACAATGCTGTGGCTTTGCCCAAAGTAGATAGATTGGGTCCAAGAAGAGAGGGCTGGTGTGGCGTAGCTTTCCTGGAGTTTTTCCAAACAGGTGGGGGGCTGGGCTGACTCAGGCCTCCTCTGGCAAAGGGATGTATGCTTGGGGCTTCTGTGAGGCTGGAGGCAGGGTTTGTGGCCCTGGCCTAGGCAGAGAAGCAGAGGGCCCAGAGGCCCAGAACTGCTGTCGGTGGAAGTTTCCAGAACCTGACCAGAGCTGAGCTGCTGCCCCAAGACACGTACTTGAGCAGGGGTGGCCCGTGACTATAGGCCGACTTGGCCATCACCTAGGGCACTGCCTTCAACAGGGCACCCGATGATGACGTCACTCCATTGACAGCTGTGCAGGTGGGGGCGCTGATCGCATGATCTGCCTTGGGTGCCAGCTGCTGCAGCCCACCTCAAGCTGCTCCTGTACTTGAGATAAAGGCCCTCGTTCTCATATCCCCTGGTTGAGAGCTGAACACTGATGTCCAGCTGCCTGGAACACTGACTCTTCTGACTGCTCTGTAGCTTATATACTTCTGGAAGCTCAGCAAAAATGAGTGTTTTCTGAGTTACCATTTAACTCTCTCAGGCTATGTCTAGACTGCCACTTTTTATCAGAAAAAGTTACGCAAATTGCACTCTGCAATTTGCATACCTTTTTCCGATAGTTTTGTCAGAAGAGGCTTTTCCAAAATTTGGCCCATGTACAGTGGGCCAAATATCAGAAAAACCTCCTCTTTCGGAAGAGCCCTTCTTCCTCGTGGCATGAGAAAAATGAGGTTTCCGAAAGAGCGTGTCTGCTCTTCCGCAAAAAATGTTGGAAAAGCAGATGCATTCCTTGGATGCGGCAGAGTTTTATCTGGGATACCGCCAGTATCCCGGAAAAACTCCATAATCTAGACATAGCCTCAGAGACACATGGCAGTTGTGAAGCATATAGCACACACAGACTCTTTGACCAGAATCAAACATATTATTTCTTTACTTAATCACCTGAGAAATGGACAGGTGTAGGTCATTTAGAAAACAAACATTCTCTGCACACTGCTCCTCAATCTTTTACCTGTCCCCAGGGGTACCAATTGTAGTCAGATTGTAGGAGAGATGATCTCATCAGGCCTCTGCATGTTGTAGGGTTAATTGCTTCTCCTTTCTCTTACACAGGAGAAAAACGGTCACTGAGTGAAGCAGTTTCTGCCCTCTTATCACTTTTAGCCCCCTTTGTCTGAGGGCCTGCTCTGGACAGTCACAGATCCCTGCCTTTGTTGCCAAGGTAACCTTCCCCTGACAAACCTGCTCACTAGCATAGAGACCAGCCCATTGTCTTTCCTTGGTAGGAGACCAGCTTGGTTTAACAATCATCTCTTGTTAGGCCTTTGCCCCTATTACTGTTGGAGTTTTGGTTCCACCTGGAGGTGAAAAGACAATAAGAGACACAGGATCACATTTAAAATTGAGTTTTCAGCTTGGTAAAGATGCATAAGCAATTCATAATTTCTCTCCGAATTAATGAGTTGCACAGATTTCCCAAGTCATTACAGATGGTAATGCATCCCCTTGCCCCAGCTGCAAAGTTAAATTCCTGATTGATAGCAAATGCACACTTACAGTTAGGACCCTGATGTGTACCCCTTTGGTGGAATTCAATTTTAACTGAGTTCCTGTAAATGACTGGAAGAAATGTCTCCCCTGAATAATGTAACCAGTCAAAAATGGGACAATGTATGTGTTTAATAATTTTAATACACTCCATTAAAGCAATGTTACTAGTGAGATTTTCATCTCCAAAAGGTTTAGGAAACTGAGTTAATGATCCCACTCCAATGTTAAGTTGCCTTGTTTTGGTGTATGCATTACAATAGAGTCTTTCATTCCATGAACACATGATGTATGCAGTAATATGAAAAGCTACATGCATATCTAAAATTATAGACAAAAAGTACAATTTCTTTTCATTGTATTAGATTTGCTGAGAAGTGTGTCCCCTGCCCAATGTCATGTGATTATGAAAGAGCTTATTGTAATACACTCGCACAAGGGGACAGAGGTAAGATTGATGCAGCTGGGGGAATTAACTCTGAATTTCCTGATTCTTGGATGATTAAAATCTTAATTTTTTCCATAATTTTTTTATTAAAGCAAAATGTGGCTTTTAAAAACGAACTGTATGGTGTTAGCATTGACACATAGCTGGAACAGCTGAAAGAGCTTTTACCTAACAGGAAACATAGACTGGTGCACAAATGGCTGGAACACAAACCTTCCTTGGAGATCTCCCAAAGGAGTAAACCCAGCCTTTCTTAACTTATGAAATTAGATGCTATCGCAGCCTGTAGTCATCTGACTGCAGCCAAGTGAGGGGTTTTTAATTGTATACATTGAGGGTGAAGAGAGATGATTGGCTCAAGCATCAAAACCAAATCCAAGATGCTCTTACACATTGGAGTACTCCCATTAGGATCATCAACAAGTTGGGAGATTTTCTCCTCAGATCCTGACTAGACTCAAACATGCATACTAATCAAAATTGGAGAGGAGCAGCGTCCTCTATCCCTTAACTTGTAACATGGTGGAGCAATTGTAATGTATGCTTCCTAGTAAGTATGAGCACCATAGTAACAGCATTAAAAATGTACTTTGATTTCATACCATTAACTTTTAAATGGCACACTTTACTGAAGAGATTTAAGTTGGGTTAGTTAGTACTGCAGGAAAAACTGTTTATTAAGAAGTGTTCAGCCTCTCTTTGAAATGAAATAAAATTATAATATATGCACTGTTCTGATTATTAAAGGTTCTTCTCTCGTTACACAGCCAGATACATAAAGCACTATAGTCCAGTGCCTCTTTTTGCGGAAGTTAAAAGAGGAAAAGCTACTGATTAACCATCCAGAAAATTACAAAATTAAATACCTTAATCTATGGCAAAGGTACCTGTCCTTGCTGAGCTTGATATATATGAAAGCTGCTCAAAGTTTGCTTTCACACCTGAATCATTCAGAAATAGATTGGTATTTAAAAGATACTTTAGAAAATATATTTATTTCTAGTCTAGCGCCAAGTGCCTTTTATGTTTATTTGAGGATTTTTGGGAGGAGTGTTCCAAAAAGTCATTTTTTTTTTAAACTGATCTAAGTGACTGGGAAATAATGGCTTAAAATGGGAGAAGTTCAACTGCATTATCTCATTCAAACAACAACAACAAAAAAACCCCAACAACCAACCAGGGACAGTTTTAACCATGTGCAATAGAAGCGACCAGGCCCTTTTGCTCTTAGGAGTGTCACACAAGCCAAGCAGTTTTCCACCTCAGATGTGGAACAGAGGTAACTTGCCAACTATTTCCTCCTTTCTGGCTAGTCAGGACAGCAGGCTCTGTCTGAATAATTATATATATATATACACGCTAATTCCTGCCCTATTGAGCCTCCATTCCAAGGTAGGGTGCATCCTATACATGTCCAATACCACGATTGGGGAATGAAGTGGTACATCTGAAAATGGCAGACTTTATATAAACATACACATATTGCTAGTTAGCATTAAAATGCTGCATGAAAACAAATGTGCTTCGTTCCAACAGGGATTTGAATTAAAAAGTGGATGATAGTTCAGTGCTAATAGCTACTTGCTATTATAACACTTGCTGCTGCTCAGTGTTCCCTACTATTTTGACTTTCTTCCCATCTGATACTGGCATTGCCTTTTGTAGTTTTGAGGTCCTGATGTCTGTCTGTCCCTTTAACAAAATTAAGTGTCTGACATCAATATAAATGTTCCATTTGAAAGGTCTTTAAATCTTGATTTCTCCTAAATGATTTAATTCTTGTCTCTCTAGAATTATAATGGTCTCTTTTCTTTCCCCATTGAAATCTGTCAGCATTCTCCCTCTCTGTTTTGCCTCAGGACTCTTGATGTATACAAAGGATCCTCTGTTTTTCACTCTTAGTCACATGCTTTTACTCTTAACCTCAATGCCATAAACTAAACATCCACCCTCTGTGGCTGGAGATGACCCTATTTATGTCTGTAGCTCACATCAAAACAGCAACAGTGGTGAAAACTGTGTTTGATGGAGACAACTAGCTTTTAGTAAATGGACAACAAATCTTGAGTTTTGCATAACTTAATGAGTTCCAGAGTTTATGGGAAACTTCAAACAGAAATAATGAGCAGGAGATGGCTAATGGGTTATATAAGGAAAAAGGTCTTTGAGCCATTTTCCTTTTCCACCCCTTGTGTTTATTGCAGATGATTTATTAGAATAGTTCTGTGTGTGTTTGTTTTTATGCAGTGTGAACTCCATTTGAGACAGTGAAGCTACAGCCATGTTCAGGGGTGACTACTTTTAAATTCAGAGTTAATTAACCACTAGTGAAAGGTGCCAGAATGATAGGTCTGAAGCATGAAGTCTGGATCAACAGAGCAGGCAAAGTCTGTCAGTTATAGTTCAAGTTTCCTCTTCATACTGCTCTGCTAATGTGCCTCTCACCTGAGATGGCAGGACCATCGATGTATGTGAAGGTATTCAGTTTCAGTACTCAGTCATTCTTCAACCTTTATGCTAAGACTACCAACAGGGGTGCCAATTGTGGGGGACTTTTCATACGGCATAAATTTTTCATAAAGCATTCACTGGGCTGGGATGACAATCACATTTCACAAAGGCCGTTCAATAGCCAACAGATGGTAAAGTTTGGGGAGGCATTGGGTGGGACAAGAAACATTTTAACGTTTTATAGAGGAAGTGGGTTGTCACTGAAAAGCCTGAAGTCATGTTTAGTTCCATGCAGAGAGAGCACAAAAGGACTGATAATGTCCACAGACAAAGGGCTATCATTTTTCCTCTGTGTTTAATTTCCACTCATTAACTAATAAAACCTCAAAAAAATCCAGTGAGGGATTCTTGCTCTTTTGCTATAACCTCAAAAGATAGTGGGGGAAGAGAAATATTCGCATAAAACATTCAAAGTTCTTCTGGTCCAATCCCTTTCCTCCTCCTTGCAGTCATCTAAAATGCTTCACCTTTTCTTTCATAATTTGGCAAGAATTACAAGAAAAAATTGCATGTTGTTTTTAAAAATGGATTTCAACATTCTCCGCAAGATCTCTCTCTCTCTCTGACCCCATTCACAGTTGCTGGCTGTTTTACAGGCAAATTTTCTTGGCCACTCAGAATATGTACCCTCAAGCATAATTCTCAGACCTGCTTTTCTTTACTCGGGAATTCCTAAGGCTCTTCAGAAGGGTGAGAACAAATAACTTGCTCAGACTTCTCCTCTGAATCCTGATACAGACAGGCTGCCTCTGACAGTATTAGGTCATGTAGTCCATCCGCCTGTCAGTGCAGGCATGTTCCCTAGAGCATATTCGCCAGTGTTTTGATTAGTCTAGTTTTTAATGTCCCAAGTGACTAGCTTTCCACTACTTCCCTAGAGAGACTGTTCCACAGCCTAATAAATCTCACTGACAGGATTTTTTCCCCAATATTCATCCTACATTTTCTATTTCTTAATTGTATTTCACTATCCTAGTTATATGCCCTTGTACCACCTTGTAAAGAAACTGTGCATCAAGCCACCATTACAGCTAATACATACTAATAACCTGATCCAAATCCCATTGAAAGCTATGGAAAATACTCACGTTAACTTCAGTGGGGGTTGGTTCAGATGCTAGAATATCAGGCATGCCTGGCCTATTCACCTGTGAGACAGATTAGTGTATGTCTGTCTGTGTGGAGAAAATAGGAATTTTGTAATATTGATGTAAACAATTTGCATGACTGTTTTCCTACTCAACTTGTACTGCAACTTATTGATTCTGAAGGGGTTAATTTCTTCCAGAGGAGACTGGTAGTGAGACCTGGCTGTATGTTATATGAGCTTGTCTGGCTTGGAACTGGTTATATTTTCAAAAACTGACTGGAATCAACACAGATGAATGCAGTGTTCTGAAGAGACAATGGGAGCTCCAACAACCAAACATTAGCTGTTAGTGACAGGGAAAGGAAGGCAAGCTAAACATAGGAAGACAGCAGGAGCTGCAACTTGGGACAAAGGGGCCAGGTGTGAGCAGACTATGTTTTAAATTTCCTGCTACCCAAGCAGATACACACGGTGAGGGAAGAGACACAAGAAGACAGAAGATGGAGCCTATAGAGCACTGTGGGGCAAGCTGACTTAAGCTTTGCTTTACCATTCAAACCTGCACTCTTAAATATATACTATAGCTGACTAATAAATGCTGACTTGTCTACAGTGATGCTGCAGATACTGGCTGCAATACTTCCTGAAGAATAAAATCTATTACAGGAGTTTGAACTCACTGGACTTCTTTAAAAGCCCTCATGAGCAATAGGCGCACTGTGCCCAGAGAGCCTGGTCTTGAAGTAAGGTAGCCACACGGCTTGCCCTCATAAAAAGGTAAGCCAAGAGCCTATGAAATAATAGGGGGACTCCCAAAGGCACTAAGAGATTGTTTCAAATTCACTAAATTTGACTTCTGGCATCCGATTTTACAAATTCGAAGTTCTGTGTTCTCACTACAGGGAAGAATCAAATGTAGTCTGAGGCAGGCTCCATTAATGTGGATATGCTACTGTGGACTCAGAGCCCCAGGAACCACTCTGGGGAGCTGCAGGAGGCCTTCTGGAGGCCAGTTAGTTCAAATAAGCGGCACTGGAACATCCACACTAATGTTATTTTGGATTTACAAGTTTGGGAATAACATTATTCCTCATGAAAAGCAGGACCACAGAGTTCGAATTCTATAGCCCCTTATTCTGGAATAATGGGTTTGGTAGTATGGCTGCATTGCTTATAAATTCAGCCTTGTAGGCCAGGCCAAAGAACTATAAAGTCTGGGGCATTGTACACTTCTTTAATTCCCTGACTATGTCTATATCAAACTATGAATCCTATTTTGTTTTGTGAACACCATTTTGACTACAAAATACACTGCACTTTCACTATTGCTTTTTGAACTTCCATCTTAGTTAACCAGGAGGTGTTAGCTGAGGGCTAACAATGGGGAGCAATCAGGAATTGTTAACCTGGATGATCTTCCATTCAAATTCCGAGGACGATGAGCTGGCTAGCTGTCCTCTAAGGAACCAGTTGTCCCAGCCAGGTTTGTAATCAAAGCATCAAAATACCTGATGAGTGAGTTGAAGCCACTCAGGAGGATCATTTTTTACAAAGTGAAGGCGCTCTCACTGGTTATTTGAGAAGAACCAGAACTGTGCAGGTAATAAGAAAGAGCCCTGGACTTCCTAAAGGTCATTGACTGAGACCCACAAGACTCTCTGAATAGTAAGCGCACGGGAGGAAAGATTTTGTCAGTAGGTGTTTATTATTAGTCCCTAGGTCTGTGTGTGTCTTGTCCTTTGTGACTTAAGGTCTGATTGGTTTAGAAATTCCTTTGCTAAGTCTGTGTCTCCTTTGCTTTTATTCTCTCATAGTTCTTAACAAAGGATACAAAGTATCCTTATCAAAATGATTTTTCAGGACGGTAGCTTCAGTGAAGCTCTGGGAACATGCAAGAGTCATTGAGAAGGCTTGGCAGAGCTGGCCCTAATTTCAGGATGTGAGCTCTTGGATTGCAGAGTCCTATCTTTTAGGCAGTGATGCTAGAGGATTGACACTGGAAAGGAATGTGGAGGCCCACCGGTTGAGGCAGAGCCCAGACCAAGGGCAGGCAAAATACAGCCTGTGGGCCTTTTCTGGCCCATCAAACTGCTAGATCCATCCTGTCACCGACGCATACACTGCCCCCATGTGCTCCCACATGCTACTCAAAGTGTTTAGCTGTGGGGGTCATGTGCTCTCTGTGCACTGCATGCCTGGGGGAGAGGACCTTTTGTGCACTGCCCCCCACCTCCAGCACAATCTTGCAGCTTACATTGGTCAGAAATCAGCCAACGGGAGCTGCCTGGGCTGTGCTTGCAGTGCAGGCAGAGTGTGGCGCCTCCTCCCCCCACCCCCAACGGCATGTGGCGTTCAGAAATAACATGGCCCCCATAGCCACTCACTTTGAGAGGTGTGCAAGGGCCTAGCAGGCAGGGAGCCTGCCTGAGGGTCCAGCTAGGCTGCTGGCCAGGAATCGCCTCAAGTAAATGCCTCCCAGCCTGAGCCTGCACCTACCTGGCTCCTTAGTCACTCTCTCAGCCCAATTCCCTGCCCCAGCTCATAAACCAACTCCTCTGCACCCTTGTCCCAGGTCACAATTCTCTCCCAGACACTGCACCCCCTCCTCCACCGCTCCTCCACATCAGAATCCTCTCCTACACTCATATCCCTCCCGCATCCTGCATCTGCTTCTGCCCCCCAATTTCCTGCCCCAAGTCACAATCCTCTCCTTTATCCAAACTCCCTCCCAGACCCCATGCCTCCTCCTGCATCCCAAACCCCTACCCTTAGTTCCTTTCTGCACCCAACCTCCATTCCAGATCCTTCACCGCTTCCATTAATATCATGGAACCACTTACCAAATTCTTGGAGTAGCCCCCCATCAAAAATTATTGCCCACTCCTGGCCCAGACTCTACCTATCCCTAGCCAGCCTAGGAGTATGTGAGACATAGCAGTGGGATCAAATTACAACCTGAAAAGCATTCATTGGGGAATTGCAGTATAACTGCCAACTGTCTGAAGCTTTCTAGAACCTATGACTGACTTCCCCTTGTGGTTGTAGTCCTATCTGGAAGTACACTGATAATATGGTCTCTAAAACATCATAAGGCCTCCATTCTGTCTTCTTAACAATCATAATTTATAATTCACGTGAGTAGAGGGCTCAAGTGAAACTGAATTGTGCCCACAACCTACAGTAAACTAATATCTGTCACTTCCCCATCTCACTCAAAAACCACTTTAAAATGTGTCTCTATCTTATGACCTAAAGTTCTATGGCCACAGGTTTAATCTGAGCTAAATGTCATTTCTCTAGGCAGCCTCACCCACAAAAATGAAGCAATACTTCTGCCTCTTCCAATGATTTACAATTAAAAATATACCTTTGGGTAAGTTACATTACAGCGATGCTGCATTTCAGAACCCGAACTGGATCAGCCAGACTTCTCTGCTGCATTGTCCAGCTCCTAAACCCTGTCAGAATGGGAATGGAAATTGCACAGCATTGGTGGCTATTTTAGAGGTCTGTGGAATCCTGGAAACTGTACAAGATGTGCCCTGGATTTATTTTTTATTAAATATCCATGATGCCCTTCCTAAGCTAGGTCTGGTGATGCTGAAAGGGATTGCATTGCACACACATGCTGGCATACAACTATTCTTCATCCTTGGTAGTGGTGGAGATTGCCTTGTGGTGCAGATATGCTTGCTTTTGAGATCATCTTTGAAGCACAGCGCTTTTACATAATTCCCTGTATGTATAGCCTTATGCAGTCCACACTTAGTATGGCTCTCTAACCTGTGGGTCACTGAGGTTTGTGAATCTGTTACAGCCTTTGCGTGAGGAAAGTCTCTTTTAGCTTGGGCAAACAGAGGCTCATACTTGTACATCCAGAGATCCTCGGTTCAATTGCCACTGCCACTAACCCAGCTGAAGTACTGAGTTATAAGTGGTGTTGCACCTTGGAATTTGAATTGGGTTGAATCCCAAGTTGAGATTCATTGGTTAGGAGAAATAGTTTGCCTAGTGCAAACTACCATGTGGTCCAGTCTCTAACAGGACTGGATCTTTCAGTTTAGAAAGTCCAGATTTACTCTCTTAAATCTATTATTCTCAGCATTTGATCCCTGCACCTGATGATCTATCCAGGAGCATTATGTTAAACTTGGAATGTTACTAATGTCCCCAATAAGCTAAAATGTCTTGAGTAAAGGGGGGGGATGAGTGCTTGAGCTCGGTCACTCAACATACTTGGTAAGACGGTGCAGAGGTTAAAGAATATGTGAGGAAGGGAGACAAGAAAGTAAGGTTTATTCCTGACTCTGAAACTGTGTTGTGTAATAGAATACTGCAAATCACTTTGTCCGTCTGGGCCTCAGGTTAGCCATCTGAGAACACTGGTTTATTGTTATCCCATGAGAGGCTTAATCCAATAGTTTGTAAGGTGCTTTGAGAGTCTCAAATGGAAGATGCTCTATAAAGACACAGCACTTCCTTGACTTAGATGTGGGGTTTTATTTCTAATTTCTTGTCCCCTGAGTTGGCAGTAGCCTCATGTGGTGTAAGTGAGGGCCACTTCTTTATTTTACCAAGCAGTGCTGAAGGAGCTATCTTAATAGATTCAGCAGCTTCTACACACCTAACAGAGAAGATGGAGGAATGGATGGTGCATTCAGTGTAGAAAACAGCTCTTAGTGGGAATGGGACACTTTTGGCATAGTTCAGGACCTAAGCCATTAAAATGGACAAGGAAAGGGGCACCACCAATTCAAAAACATCATTTTTTTCAACAAATCTAGTGAAGATTTTAGTGAAAGTATGAAGTTCTGAATTTATCCTGGAACAAATGCTACACAAACAGCTGAAGTGCCAACTTCCTTAGCAACGCTAACAAAAAGGTGTGGTCAAATTGGAGAAGGTCCAAAGGAGGGCAACAAAAATGATTACAAGTGTACAGAACATGACCTGTGAGGAAAGACTGGAAAAAATAAGTTTGTTTAGTCTGGAGAAGAAATGTCTGGGGTGGGGAGAAAGACATGATAACAGTTTTGAGAGACATAAAAGGCTGTTACAAAGAGGAGGGTGAAAAATTGTTCTCATTAACCTCTGAGGATAGGACAAAAAGCAATGGGCTTAAATTAAAGCAAGGGAAGCTTAGACTGGACATCAGAAAAAAACTATCCACTGTCAGGATAGTTAAGCACTGGAACTAATTGCCTAGAGAAGTTGTGGAATCTCCCACACTGGAGGTTTTTAAGAACAGGAAAGACAAACGCCTGTCAGGAAAGGTCTAGTTATTATGTAATCCTGCTTTGGTTGCAGGAGAGTGGACAAGATCAGTATTTCTCAACCTTTTTTTTTTTTTATAAAGTACCCCCTTTAAAAAAAAATATAAGTACCCCCAGTGCCTACAGTTTTCAGACACACACATTTTTTTTCTACCATTGCAACACATTTGTTTAAACAGCTTAATTGTAGCCGGGCGAGCAATTACATTTTGGGGTGTAAAAAGTACAAAAAATAATAAAGTGCTATAAAACTTAAAACAAAAATTTAGTTTTCTCTAAATTTCAGTTGTGTTGACGTACCTCTCCCCCTCCCCAGACTTCTCTCGAGTACCCCTGAGACTACTTGTACCACTGGTTGAGAAACACTGGACTAGATGACCTATTAAGGTCACTTCCAGTCCTACACTTTTAGGATAATGCAGTTTTTGCTTTTGCTGAAAGCAATCTGGCAATGATGCAAAACCTCCAGCCTTCATACAATCTTGGGAACAAAAATCTTGACTTCAGCATTCCTGAGAGACCAAGAGTTCTAATTCTAACTTCTGCACTGTCTGTTATTTTTGAATATCCATCAGGGTAACTATCATTCACTTATTTCAATATAAAATAACTGAAATCGGTTCAAAAGAGCTGCTAATGGAACCCAAATCTGATCCTCTTTGCACATAATTTTTCAGAAAGAAAACACCAAATTAGGTGTTTCTGTAACCCATAATAACACAATATGCTTCTGTGTTTAGCAACAAATCACATGTAGTAGTTAGTCTCTGCTGTTTCTAAGAAAGCTGGTTCTTCAGTTCAAGTGGTAGAGGTTTATAGTTTTTACATCCAGATATCCCAAATTCACTCTCAGCAGATGACTCAAAGATGAGTGTGTTACATTTGGTTAGATTGTTTGTAGTTACTACTCTACAATCTGCTGAGCCAAGAATCCTGATGCCCACTATTTGATTAAATCTTTCCCAATAAACTTGGGAGGGTTGTGACCATGAAAGCTCATGATACCATCTACATTTTTTGTTAGTCTCTAAGGTGTGGCTGGAAGTTGTTTTTTAAGTTTTTTTCTATTACGGACTAGGGCTATGTCTAGACTGCAGGCTTCATTTGGAAGAAACTTTTCGGGAAGAGATCTTCCAGAAAAACTTCTTCCGAAAAAGAGTGTCTACACTGCAAAAGTGCATCGAAAAAGTGATCTGCTTTTTCAAAAGATAGCGTCCACACTGAATGGACACTATCTTGCATTTCAGCTGTGATTACTATGGACGGCGTGGCCACCAGGGTACCCGTGCTTTTTCCTCTTTCCTCCTCTTTTGAAAGAACTCCCTCTTCCTCGTCCACACACGCCTTTTTCCAAAAGAGCTCTTTCGGAAAAAGGCTTCTTCCTCATAGAATGAGGATTACCAATATCAGAAAAAAACCTCTGTTCTTTTGATTTTCTTTCAGAAGAATGCAATTGCAGTATGGACATAATTGAAGTTTTTTTTGGAAAACGGCTGTTTTTCCGAAAAAAACTCTGCAGTATAGACATACCCTAACATGGCTACCCCCTGAAACTTGAGTTGACAACACTAATTCTCTTTCACACATACATACGCACATGTACATAATTCTGGGAAGAGGGAAACATGGCAGTCACTACAAAGATGCCACTTCGTGGAAAATGTGGTGGTAGTTTTTGTGATCTGGACACACGTGCAGAGAACGCATTAAACACCAACTCATTTTAGAAGCCACCAAACACTAGTCAGCTAGTAACTATTTCAGGTCATTACCAGCCTTGGCTGGTGTTGAACACTTCACCTATTGATAAATGCACCACGACCCCATACAGTGCTGTTTCTGCCCTGCTACCTGTATTGTTATTTATAGTTTCTCACAAGCCTGATAGTGTTCTAGAGGCTGAGAAGACACAGTCCCTGCCCCCAAAGAGCTCACAATGCAAAATTAGATACAACTTGCCCCAGAACCATGATTAATGTGACTTGAGGAAGTGGGGTCATAGCAAGCAGGAGACTGAAAATACAGCCGCTCCCCGAGTTACGACCACCTCCACTTACGACCATCCGCACTTACGACCAAAGTGGTCGTAAATGCGGATCCGAGTTACGAACGGCGAGCCGCGCTTACGAACAGCGCGGTCGCCATGTAACTCTATGGGATCCGAGTTACGAACACTTCGAGTTACGGACCAAATGTTGGTCCGTAACTTGTTCGTAACTCAGGGAGCGGCTTACAAAAGATGGTCCTATAAGTACTTGGGTTTGTTATGTGCACATCCTGTTGATCTTACCTGCTCTGCAGGTGTGTGTATTTTTTATGAACCTATGCTCAAGAAAGGCTTTTCATAGGTATCCAATTTGAGCCAAATGACCACAACCTTGTTACCAACTTTTCAACAATATTTGTCAACAGTTTCTCCTGCAAACATTTCTGCACAAACATGCATTCTCCTGGAGTCATATTGCAGTTATAAATAATCATATCTTGAGACTATGTCAGATGTATGGCTTTGGGCCTAATTAGACCAGATTTTTTTTTAATGTTATGACATTGTTTTAAGGGCTGAGTTTTGCACAGGTGGCTGAGACCCGAGTTTCATTTCTAATCACAGTCCCTGACTCTTTCATCCAGCAGGATCTGGGAGCACAGGGCAAGAAGCACACTGTATCTCTCAACAGCAACACCTCAACCCCCATCAAGTCCTCAGCAGGAAGCATGGTGACAGCAATGTCATCATTCTGGAGCAGATTTATTGAGAGAAGAAATTGTTAGGGATCCATGTCCCTATCAAAAAATTCAGTGAAGTTCTTTAATAATTCTTTTCTCCTTCTTTTCTCTCTCCAGTCCTTTTTTTTACTGCACCTCCATGTATTTTCCACACCCTCTGGAAAACCCTGGCATTGTTTAAAATAGAATTTGAAGTAGCTGCCAAGGCTTGATCTAGAAAGTAAAATGAAAATACACTGAGGCCAAGTGCCCATAAACTTGTCAAGAAGTCTCTTCACTCCCCCCCAAGAACTATAAATCTCCTAGTGCCTGAGGTGTCAAGATTCCTCCTCCCACAAGAGCCTCTCTTAAACATATCAAGGCTCCTAGCTCTTAATGATGCCTCTTATGGGCACATGGGAATGGATCACAATTAACTCTCATGAGTCTCCTTGCTCATGGTTTGGTAGTTTGTACTTCAGTATTCCACTGGGATGCATTGAAAATAGTCAGAAAAACATGGAAAAAAATAATCTCCAGCATGGTATGAGGTGCCCAACTCAGTCATTAAAGGTGTAGAGATAATTCCAAAAGTATCATAATAATGAAACTTCATCACATAGCGTTCTGCATTGGACTTTTGCAGAGTTTTCTTGGAGTACAAATCTCTATTTGATCTCTTTACTTTTATCCCTGTTGGGCTATGTGGTCTTTCTGACCCAGAAACACAGATGGATTTCTACTCTCTCCCTGTTAGTCTATAAGGTGCCACAGGACTCCTTGTCACTACTCTCTCCCTGTCACTGGTTGCTACTGCAGTTGCTAGATAGTCCCTCTACTGTGGGACATCAATTAACAGAGTTGCCAAACTGTGGGGGCAATTCAAATGTGCAAGATTTAAAAATAAATATTAGTGGAATTGTAAAGCTCTCCCTGACCACACAATATCAACCTCATTCATTGCCAGAGGGAAAACCTTAAAACTGAGCCAAAATGAATGAGCTTTATTCGAAAGAAGGGAAATGTTTATTGTTGGCTACTAGAGCCTTTTTTCAACATGTCTTGACCATAGCCCACAGATGCTTATTGAACATGTTTGTGATGGCTGGAATCTCTATGCATAACAATGGGAACGTGGTTGCCTTTTTTAGCTCGGAGAGAGACAAAATTATTGAATAGTTTGAGTCCAATGTATTACATAGTAGAGGTAATAATGTAATGATTGTGAAATAGGTGGTTCCAAAGTTTCACTTATTGGCAGAACTAGGACAATATCTTTGAATCTAAAGGAAGTATTTAATGACTCATTATTTTGGGAAGGTATTTTCCTGAGATGCTGCCCATCTTTAGTGCCAGGCTCTTTTGAGGCTTCTATTTTTTTAAGAGAGCAAAGTTTTCATTCTGATTCAAGAGCACTATTTTTTTCTTCTGCTTCCATTCTGACCATCCATGCTCTGAGATCTTAATGTTACCATTATACCTAGATTATCTCCTCTTTGCACCTGCAAGCCTTTCATTCTTTAGCAGCTCTGGATGTTCCTTTCTAGCTGACTAGGAAACTAGATTCTTCTTCAATATCCAGCTCTGTAATAAGTCTTTTTTTTCCCTCAGCATCCCATTCTGTAATTTAGGCTATGTCTAGACTGCAGGCTTTTTGCGCAAGAAACCTTTTTTTTGGAAGAGATCTTCCAAAAAAACTTCTTGCACAAGACAGCGTCCACACACAAAAGTGCATCGAAAAAGCAATGGGCTTTTGTGCAAGAGAGCGTTCAGTTAGGGCATTAGCAGTTACTTCTGGGTGCTGTTGCCTAAGGCTATCTGAGATGCGTGCTTAAAGGGACCCCCCTGGACAGCTGTTCCTCAGGTTCTGCTGCGGGCTTGCGACCTCTTTGAGAGATAGCAAAGCTTTAGCAGTGTCTGCTATGGTTTCCCTCTTCTTTTGTGGATGCCACAGCTTTTTGCTTTGTGCCATGGAGCCAGAGCTGTTCCTGGGCATGCGATGGTCCCACACGGCCATGCTGCAGTTTCTGCAGCAGTTTGTGTCTGCTGCCTTCCTGGTCCTGCAGGACATGGACCCCCAAGCTCATTCTGGGGTCCCTCTCTGTGGCTGTGGCTGCTCCACTTTGGCAAATGCACCTCACTGTGAAGAGGCGTTTTTGGAGGCTCGACACCAGTTCAGACAGCTGGTCATGGAGTGGTGGGATGACCAGCAGTGGCTCCAAAACTTCCACATGTGGAAGGCCACACAGGAGCTGTGTGCCTGGCTTGCTCCCGCCCTCTAAAGACGCAACACCTATCTGTGGCCCACCATTCCCCTGGAGAAGCAGGTCACCATCGCCATATGGAAGCTCGCCACCCTGGACAGCTACTGGTTGCTGGGCCACCAGTTCGGCGTGGGGAAGTCCACCATCAGGGTCCTCTTTATGAAGGTAAGGCACTCTTGGGGTGCACTCCCTGCACAGGGGGAGGAGAATCCTGGAAAAAGGGGACCCTCGCAGCACCTGTGCTTTTTTTTTGGAGGCTTCTTCTTGTGCAAAAAACCCCTCCTCCCCATCCACACACGCCTTTTTGCGAAAGAGCTCTTTCGCAAAAAGGATTCTTCCTTGTAGAAAGAGTAATACCAATTGCGCAAAAAGCCCTCTGTTCTGTTGATTTACTTGCGCAAGAACACGCGTGCAGTGTGGACATTCCTTGAGTTTTGTCGGAAAAACAGACGTTTTCCCAACAAAACTCTGTAATCTAGACATAGCCTAAGTCTAAGATAGGACTCCATTTTTGTTGCTTTCATCAACCAAAATGCAGCTGTCTTGTCTTGCTGAAGGCTCTGATAAGAATTTCATAGAATTGCAGCAATGTAGGGGTGACATTACCCAGGGCAGAATCTGGACCATTGAAAAGAGGTGTTCCTTTAATGCTCTAGCCTGGGGTGCCTTTTAAACTGCTTTGCTGCCAGAACATCTACTTATGGCCTGCTCACACAGCCTTCAGTATGCAAATTCACACCCAGCTAAACACATGAGTACTCTGGCTAGTTACTCATGAATTAAATAAAGGGTGACACCCACAAATTCTTAGTCCCAACCTTGTCTTCTCCCCCCAGAAATATGTGTCTAGTGCTGTTCCACACACTACTGAACAATGCAAGTTCATAAAAAGTTTGTCATTTCATCAAAGGAAAATAATAACGCACAGACTTTATCCCAAATGGAGTTTTCCCACACCCTCTAAACCAAACACTCTAGTTAAGATGAAACAACAAGATAAGTTTATTAACTACAGAAAGACAGATTTTAAGTGATTGCAATGGTATATAAAATTCAGGATTGGTTACAAAGGAAAATAAGAGTAAAATGTAAGCTAATACCTAATTTAACAAGCTAAATGATCTTACAAGATAAATGATCTTAAAAGCAAAAGGTTTTGTCACACCATATGCTACCGTAAATTTCACAGGTTGGGTCTCCTTTCTGCTTGGGATCTCTCTTTATTAGTTCAGTTCTCTGAAAGTCATTGATGTCAGGAGCAGAGAGATGGAGAAGAGAGGTGAATTGGAGGCCACTGTTTCTCATTGTTGTACCATTCTCTCTCTTTGAGGATTGCCTCTACTTCAGGGACAGGTGATAAGCAGACTTTTATGGACACGAGGCCTGAACTGTCCCTTGTGTATCTTGTGTACACCTTCCATAGCTGGAGAATGGCTGCCTAACATTCTCCAGCTATGGCTAATGGCTGCTTAGCTACCTGGCTGGGTAGTAGTGTGCCTTTGGGTACGTCTAGAATGCAAGCTTCTTTCAAAAAAAGTTTTTTCAGAAGATCTCTTCCGAAAAAACTTCTTTTGAAAGAGAGTGTCCACACTTCAAAAGCGGATTGAAAAAGTGATTTGCTTTTTCAAAAGAGAGCATGCACACTGATTGGATGTTCTCTTGCATAAGATGCCACCCAGAACCACTTCAACCAGGGTATTAGGTCAGCAGTTACTTCTGGTGTTGTTGCCTAAGGCTAGCTGAAACACGTGCTTAAAGGGACCTCCCCGGACAGTTGTTTCTCAGGTTCTGCTGTGGGCTTGCCTACCTCTCTGAGGGAAAGCAAAGCTTTTGCAGTGCATGCTCTGGTTGCCCAGCTTGGTTGCTATGGAGCCAGAGCTGCCCCTGGGCATGCAATGGCCCCACACTGTGAGTTCCTCTGTCTGGATGCAGAATGCCCTTGCCCCCGTACCCCACAGTCGAGAGACGAATCTAGACGCTGGACACCAGTTCCAACTGGTGGGACCAGCTGGTGTTGGAGCCGTGGGACGACCAGCCGTGGCTCAACAACTTCCGCATGCAGAAGGCCACCTTCTTGGAGCTATGTGCCTGGCTTGCCCCTGCCCTCCGGAGACACGACACACACCTGAGGCTCGTCATCCCCCTTGAGAAGTGGGTCACAATTGCCTTATGGAAACTCGCCACCCCTGACAGCTACCAGTCGGTGGGCCACCAGTTTGGTGTGGGGAATTCCATCGTTGGGGTTCTCTTTATGGAGGTAAGGCACTATCGGGGTGCACTCCCTGCACAGGGGCAGGGGAGTCCTGGAAAAGGGGGACCCTCGGGAAAGGGGAGGGATAAGGGATAAGGGCCATCCCTGGGGGTGGGGGGGTGTGCCATCCTGCCCTCACAAAGCCCTGCTGCTGGGGGGACAGCTCCGGTGGGGGTGGCTCCTTGAGTGTTTGGAGGGGAGAAGGGAGATGGGCACCTCCCAAAGGCTCAGGCACCCCCTCTCATTCTCTGTTTTGTGTGTTTCTATGTCTCCTTCTGCAGGTGGTGAAGGCCATCAACGTCATCCTGCTGCGCAGGGTCATCTGCCTGGACCTAATCGTGACCGAATTTGCTGCCCTTGGCTTCCCAAACTGCGGAGGAGCAATCAATGGGATCCACATGCCGATCCTCACACCACAGCATCGAGCCACCCAGTATATAAACAGGAAGGGCTACTTTTCTATGGTGCTGCAGGCCCTGGTCGACCACAGGGGACAGTTCTCAGATATTTCTGTAGCGTGGTCGGGCACAAAATGCCCGCATATTTAGGAACTCTAGCCTGTTTTGCAAGCTGGAGTCTGGAATATTCTTCCCCCAGAGGGACTTTTGCATGGGAGACATCCAGATGCCACTCTGTATCGTTGGCAAAGCAGCCCACCCAATCATGCCATGGCTCATGAAACCCTACACTGGCCACCTGGACCATACCAGGGAACAATTCAACGTGCACCTGAACTGGGCCTGCATGCAGGTAGAATGCGCCTTCAGGTGCGTTGGGACCAGATTCAGTGTCTTCTGACACACCTTGATGTAGAGGAACACAACATCTGTGAGGTGGTCTCTGTGTGTTGTGTGCTCCACAACCTGGTGGAGAGCAAAGGGGAAGCCTTCCTCTCGGGGTGGGCGACAGAGGCTGGTCACGAGGGGAGGGTATTTGAACAGCTGTGGACAGCTGCCATCCGCCAGGTCCATCAGGCCGGAGTGCGCATCCGTGAGGCCCTGAGGGAGAGGTTCTCTGAAGGAGCCCAGTAGCTCTCCCCAGGGCCTCCCCAATGGGGGATTGTGCCTTGCCCCCCTTATACCTTTCCTATCACAATTCCTCCTTTCCTCCCTTTCCTGTGCAATTAATAAAGACGCCAGTTTTGGTTTCAATAAAAACTGTGGTTTTTTTTATAATGAAAGTAACTGGGGTGGAGGGAGGCTGAGAACCTGGAGGGGAGAGGGAAGAAGGGGGCTGAGAACTTGGAGGGAGGAGAGAAAGAGTAGGGGCTGAGAACCTGGAGGAGGGAGGGAGAAGGCGGGCTCAGGGCTTGGAGTGGTGCATGGAGTTCCTACAAGTGCTGCCTCAGGTCTGGGCACCTCGACGAACTCGGGGTTGGATGGGGTCTGGGACAACAGAGGGGATGGACAGGAGGGGGAGCTGCAGCAGGGTCAAGGATGGCAGGGGGAGGGACAGCAGAAGCGGGGACAGGACCCGGCTGTGCCATCACTTCCCAGATGCTGGCACACATGTTTTTGCCCTGCTGCACAAGCTGGTCCCACATGCAATTGCACCACTCAGCATCATTGTGGACCTTTCAGGCCAGGGTCTGCTGCATGTCACGCAGGATTGCTATGTGCTCTCGCATGAGGTCCTGGTGGACCCTTCAGTGCTTGCGGCTCCCCCAGCTTCAGTCGGCTGCCTGGGCTGGTGTGGATCGTCCCTCAGCGATGGCTGGTCCAGCTGTGGAGGACAAGAGGGAGAGGCGGTCAGTCATCCATGCAGACAGTGTCTCTGAGGGCATGCTCTCCTCTGTGAGCAGCGATCAACTGTCTTTGGAACAGGGGAAGGTGATGTCCAGAAAGCAAGGCCACGTGTGGGCTGCACAGCAGGTCCAGCCTCACAGGGGCCCCGAGGTGCCCACTGACCATCCTGTCCGATTCCTTCCCCCCCCCCCCAACCATGGACAAGCAGGCCAGAGAAGTGTCCAGCTACAGTGGGATCCCATGTGAGGGAGAGGGACCTGGAGTGCTCCTTGGGGCCCACACATGCACACCTGCACCTGGCAGCGCTGTCTCCGGGAGCAGGTGGTGCCTCATGCATGCAGGCATGGCCGTGTGCTATGTGCGACAATCCTGTCTGTGTGGGAGTCTTGCATGCGCTTTTGTGCCCAGCCTGCTTCTAGCAGTGGCTGGTGGGGGGAGGACATCCTTTCCAGGGGTCAGATGTGTGTGGAGCCTCCCCCCAGGATGTGAGCAGCAACCCGTGCGTGTTCCTGGGCTGGTTCCTGAGACCACGTGGTACACACTGCCGCTGCACGTGCCAGCATGTGCACGGCAATCTGCACTGTGTCCAGACCGAGCATGTCGAGTGATGATTGTGCCCCATCCCTGTGCTCCCGCCTCTCCCAGCCTGTGTGTGTGAAAACCCGACAGCACTCACCTGAAGATCCCTCCCCAGCATCAGATGATGCCTGGGAGATGTCCAAGGCCTGGGGTACCGGCTCCAAGTAGAGGGTGACGACGCTGCTAGTGTCCTTCTCCTCTTGCAGCTGATGTCCATTGACGTTGTCCTCCTCCTCCTCCTCCAGGAGCTCCGTCTGGGCAACCACGCGTGTCTCCAAGCCCGAGACCACCAGTACAGGTGGGGAAAGGGCTTGCCCATCACCCAGTATTTGGTGGAGCTCGTGGTAGTATGAGCAGGAGTGTGGTCCTGCCCTGGAGCAAGAGCTGTGCTCCCTGACCTAGGCGTATCCTTCCTGGAGCTCCTTTACTTTGCTCTGGACTTGGTTAAGGTGGTGTCCGCTGTGGGCCAGAGCTTCAGCCATGCACCCATAAATGTCCAATTTACGGCGCTTGGAGGTCAGATCCTTCAGGGTCTCCTCCTCCCCCCACAGCTCCAGGAGGGGCAGGATCTCTGGACTGGTCCAGAAAGGCGCCCAGCATTTGGTGCACTTAGGTGGGTCCTGGGACCCCTGGGGCTGCTCCCTGGAAGGGCCAAGAGAGTCTCAGGGGGCTTGTGGCTCTGCCATCTGTCAGCAGGCCTGTGGCAATCACAGCCACGTAGTTAAGGTCCTGCTGCAAGGCCAGCTTCCTGCCACAAGGCTTGTGCAGGATGCTTGCAGCTTTAAGAGCTGCCAGGAGACAGGAACTATAGAGTTGTGATTAGTGTGGATGGAGTGTCCACCAGGGCACCTGTGCTTTTTCCTGGAGGCCTCTTCTTTCGAAAGAACTGCCTCCTCCTCATCCTCACACGCCTTTTTCTGAAAGAGCTCTTTTGGAAAAGGCATTCTTCCTCATAGAATGAGGTTTACCAATGTTGGAAAGATTCCTGCATTCTTTCAATTTTCTTTCGAAAGAACGCAATTGCAGTGTGGACACAGGTGAAGTTTTTTCGGGAAAATGGCTGTTTTTCCGAAAAAACCCTATAGTCTAGATGTACCCTTTGTCTCAGAACAATTTTGTCTGGGTCTGTTTTTTAACTTTGGAGCATGTTATAACAAAAAAATATATTATAGAATCTTATAGGTTTATATACAGTGTTGACACACACATTTTACCAGGACAATACTAATCAACAGATTATGTTTTTTCAAATTTTACCTCACTAGACATACTTTGTACAAAAGTTTTCACAGTCTTGTAAAAGTGTGGAACAATATAGTAGAGACTGTCACAGTGTGGCTGGAAGGAACTTCAAGATATCATCTACTCCAGCCCTCTGCACTGTGGTTGGATCTTACAGGTGTTTGCCCACCTTATTTTTTAAAAACTTCCAATGATGGGAATTCCACAATCTTCCTTAGAAGCCTATTAAACTTAATAAGTTTTCCTAACATCTGACCTAAATCTGCTTTGGTATCTTGCTTCGTCTGTCTTCAGTGAGCATGGAAACAACTGATCACTATCCTCATTTGAAAGACTGTTATAAAATCTTAAAAAACGGTTATGAAATCCCCCCTCAATCTTCTTTTCTCGTAATTAAACATACTGAGGGTTTTAACTTTTCTTCATAAGTCTGGTTTTCTAAATCTTTTTATCATTTTTGTTGCTCCTCTGGACTCTCTCTAAATCACCCATTTCTTACCTAAAGTGTCAGAGTGTAGCCGTGTTAGTCTGTAACTCTAAAAAACAACAGGGGGGTAGCCGAGTTAGTCTGTAATAGGAAAAACTTAAAAAAGAACAAATAGTTTAGTAGTACCTTACAGACTAATAAAACATGTAGATGGTATCATGAGCTTTCGTGGGCACAACCCACTTCTTCAGATGACTGGAGTATTAAAAGTATAGAACTAAGAATAAATAAGGGAAAGGGGGGAGGAAGAAAAAAAGAGAGAAACAAGGAGGGGGGGAGAGAGAGAGAGAGAGAGAGATAGTGAGTAGATGGTTCAAATAGTGTATTTGGCTTGTGGAATTGGCCTGAACACTACAGTGACTTGGAGATCCATTAATGAGTGTTCAGGCAGATTAAAGTGTTCTCCAACAGGTTTTTGTGTAATGCCTTTTCAGATATCTGATTGTGTCCATTAATTCTTTCCCATAGAGACTGTCCAGTTTGGCCAGTAT
>CM057848.1:55818169-55849640 GCA_030068395.1 Apalone spinifera | reverse complement strand
GAGAGGCCCCTTATGTTACTACCTTAAAAACACTGACTGCTACATGCAATTTTGGGGACTTAACAGGCTTCCTAATTCAGGACGAAATAATCTGTGGCAATTGAGATCACCAGCCTCAGGTGTGGCTGCTCTGAGAAGATGATGTGACATTTTAGACAAATGGTTAGACATGAAAGCCCTAGGTGGTACAACACCCCGAAGAGTACATGCTGGGAGACAATAGCAAAGGAGAGCCGGTGGAGAGGGTTCCATACCCATAGTGAGATGCATTTACTGTGGGAGACAGCAGGAGCAGGTAAAGAAGAGGTATCCCACTCTGAGAGCATTGCAAGGAATGTGGCAAATTAAGCCATTTTAGCAGAAGGTGCAAGAGCATCAGCTCTCTCAAAGATTCAGTGAGAAAAAGCACATTAGACAGTGGTGACTCATCATCATGAGTCTCTCATTGTGTCTGACAACATATCAGGTTTAGGCTGTCAGGACAGGAAACAACAGAGACAACATCAGTCTTGGTGCATGCCACAATGGTGTGATTTCAGCTGCATGGCAGGGCCTGCTGCAATGTGATTTCTTGGGGTGAACTGGTCTCAAATGCAGTGTGACATGCTGTACCTCAAAGTAAGCACCCTGGAACCCCCATATTTACCACTGTCACATGAGTATTAGATGTTTTGTACAAAGTATGCCTTGTATACCTAGAAGGTGATTCTAGCCTGTGTATTGAGGGACTGTAACCTACTTGTACCATCTGTCAAGTAGAGACATCGCTTAACCCAAATTCTGTTTAGCTTGTAGAATGTAGATCCTGAATTTATTTTTATTTTTTAAGTAAACAATTTTGATCTTGTGCCTGCTACTTATAAGAACTTAAAATCTACCTTTCCTTAGTTAATAAATCTGTTTTATATTTTACCTAAAACAGTGCATGGGGGAATCTCAGCTCAGATTACGAAGACTGGGGTGTGTCCATTTTCTGAGGAAGTCGTGGCAGACTGGGTAATGAGCTTACACTGGCCAGTCTTCTGACCAGTGCAAGATGATACAGTTCTGGGGTGCAAGCCTGGGGAGCTGGGAGGAACTGGCTGGAGCTTCCCTATTGATGGTTCATGAGTGGCTGGGAGATCATTCATGTAACTTAACGAGTATGTCTCTGCTTGTGGAGGTCCCTTTAAGTGCAGTACCTGTCAGAATGTGTAGCTTGACATCATCATCACAGTGTGAAAGGCAGCTCAGGTTGGTTTGGAGGACTCAGTGGTCCCACAGTCCAGGTTGTACCATGGGGACCTCCTCACATGCACCCATTACAAAGATCAGATGCAAGTTAACAATATACAGTGAGAACATAATGCAGCACGTAGGTTACTGTGACCTCATAGTAACTAACCTGAAGAATAACAGCTGGTATCAACTGTTTATGGCTGTGGAGTGAAACACAAGAGACCACTAATAGGACATAGAAATTATCATTTTGATCAGGGTGCAGCATCAGAATTTTATAGCTGGAGTGCAAGAAGCAAAAGGAAGAGTGCCATGGACAATAGACAACATTTTTAATGCATATGGGAAAGTTTTTCAAAGGCAATGGGTACCTTTTAAGAAAAGCTGCAACTTTGAAGTGGAACCTGTGTGCTTATAAAGATGGAAAGTTTCAGTGGTGCTATGTAATCTAGTGTGCAGAAAACTTGAAAGTCATCAGAACAGGGCATCATAGCATCCATGGAGGCCAGTAGAGCCTGGGTAAGCAGCATGGCAATGATAAATAATCCATTAGGCAAATTACATATCTGCATAGAGCCAAAGCCTCTGAACCAGGCACTAAATTGCTGCCCACAATTGATTACATCTTGGCATAACTCTCCAATACCAGAATCTTTGTTTGATAAAGTGAGGAACAGTTTTTGGCACAGATGCCTGGAGAAAGAGTTCAGAATGCTGACAGTCTTTGCATGCCGTTTGGTCACTAGAGATGGCTGTGCATGCCAGTGGGCATAAGCCCAGCAACAGAGATGTTTTGGAGAAGAGTCACCCAAGTGTTGGAAGACCTGCCTGGGAAAATAATTGCAGGTAATACCCTCATTGTGGAGAAAAGAGCAATGATCCAGGAGCTAAATGGGACCATAATGGGAAACTCCAAGCTTTTCTATAGCAATTCAGGAACAAGAACATAAAACTCAGTCCAGAAAAAATGCAACTCAAAGAGCAGCAGGTGACACTGGAGAGCTGCTCACAGTAATGGACTAAAAGCAGATCCTAACAAGATCAAGGCCGTCAGAGACATGCCAGCTCTAGTGGATGTAAAAGGGTTAAAGCACATTGTAGGAAAGATAAATTTTGAGCCAGTTCTATCTACACCTGGCGGCAGTAGAGGAACCCATATGTCAGCTCACAGGTTGGGATTCTTGAGAGGCACTGGGCAGGTTCCCAACAGCAAGTATTTGATGCACTGAAACAAATGATAACAGATGTGCCTGTCCTGAAGTACTGCCAGTCAGTTGAACTACTGACAGTGTGATGCAATGAAGAAGGAGCTGGGTGTAGCTTTTTTGCAGGAGCAGCCAATTGCTTATGCCAGCAGAACCCTGCCAGAGACTGAAAAGGGGTACACCCAAATAGGAAAAAAAAGAGCTACTGAGTGTGGTTTATGGAGTGGAGTGATTCCAACAACACACCTGTGTCCACCCATAATAGTGTAATCAGACCACAACCCCCTAAAGACAGTCGTGGCAGACCTCCTGCTTAGTGCTCCAAAGAGACTGCAGTGCACGTTGGTGTGTCTGCAGTGCTACCAGGCAGAGATCAGACATTGTGCAGGATGATTACTGATGTTAGCTGATGCTTTAAGCAGTAATATGGGGGTGGGTGGGTATTAGGACACAGAGGCTATGTCTGCACGACAGGGTTTTTGTGCAAGAAGCTTTTTGTGGAAGAGATCTTCCACAAAAACTTCTTGCACAAAAACGTGTCCACACCTCAAAAGTGCATCGCAGAAGCGATGCGCTTTTGCACAAGAGAGCGTCCATACTACTGGATGCTCTCTCGCATATAAAGCCCTCCCCCCCCCCGAACCGGATCTAGCTGGGCCTTAGGTCATCACTTGCTCTTGAATGCTGTTGCCAGAGCCCTGCAGAGACATGCACTTAAAGGGACCCCCTGGACAGCTGTTTCTCTGTTTCTGCTGCCTGCTTGTGGACCTCTTTTGAGGGACAGCAGAGCTTCAGCAGTGCCTGCTGTGGTTGCCCTGTGCTTTTTGGGAATGCCACAGCTTTTTGCCTGCTTGCTGTTTGCAATGGAGCTGGAGCTGCCCCTGGCAGGCGACAGCCCCACACAGCCATGCTGCAGTTCCTGCAGAGCTTGATTCCCTCTAGAGACACAACACCAATCCCTGCCATCCCTGTGCAGAAGCACGTCGCAATTGCCCTGTGGAAGCTGGCCACCCCCAGACAGCCACCGCTCCGTGGCCAACCAGTTTGGGGTGGGGAAGTCCACCGTTGGGGCCCTGCTTATGCAGGTAAGGAGCGCGCGGGCTCCAGTCCCTGGCTGGAGGGGGGAGAGGGTGCTGGATAAGGGAGATCCGGGGGGGGAGGGGGGCTGGGGACTGTAGGGATGGACTGGGGATGAGGGGAAAGGCCTGGCCCCGGCAGCTTGTGCAGTCCTGCCCTCACACAACCCTGCAGCCGGGGGAGGGGAGGGCGGCATGGGCTCGTATGGGGTGGCTCCTGGGGAGTTGAGGGGGCAGAGGAGGGCAGGGGGACGGACACCCCCTCTCTCATTCTCTATTCTGTGTGTTTCTATGTCTCCTTCTGCAGGTCATCCGGGCCATCAATTCCCTGCTGCTGCGCAGAGTCATCCGGCTCCAAGACCTGGATGCAACCATGGGCGGATTTGCTGCCCTGGGGTTCCCCAACTGCCAGGGAGCCATCGAGGGCAGGCACATCCTCATCCGGGCCTCGGAACATCAAGTGGCCTAGTTTATAAACAGAAAGGGCTACTTCTTAGTAATTCTGCAGGCCCTGGTGGACCACCGGAGCCATTTTACAGACATTTATGTGGGGTCATCGGGCAGGGCGCACGATGCCCGAGTTTTCAGAAATTCCAGCCTATGTGCCAAGATGGAGGCAGGCACCTTTTTCCCCTGCCAGGACTTTGTGGTGGGTGAGCCAGTGTGCATAGTGGGAGATGCGGCATACCCACTCATGTCCTGGTCGATGAAGCCCTACACAGAAAAGGGAGAGGCTGTCAGTGCTCCCTGCACACACATTCCCTGAGACCGTGCCCTCCTCCAAGGAGGCCTGGAAGATGTCCAGACTGGCTCCAGGGACATAGTGATGGTCCCGCTGTCCTGGTCTTCTTCCTTCTGCTCTGTCGGGGGCTGGACCTGCCCCTCCATCTCCTCTACCTCAGGGACAGGCTCAGGGCATGGTAGTACGGGCTGCTCCGCCTGAAGTCCACCGCGATGGAGGGGGAAGAGGGTTTCCCCCTCAAGGATGTAGTGGAGCTCCTATAGTAGGGATAGGTGTGGGGTCCTCCCTCCTTTTAGCCATCACCAAGAGGTAGCAAAAACAACATGTAGGGGTACCAGAAGGTCACCCGCGTCAGTCCCAAAACATGGGGTTTGATGCAAAGGACCAAACAGCAGCTATATCCCAAAACTGAGACCTTGGGTATAGTAGGGCTGGGGGAAAGTGAGTAGGAGATGTGCCAAATGTAGGCCAGCCCAAATGATTACACTTTCAGGCCCCTGGACGGGGACTTGTGGAATGGGAGGGCCAGATTCCCCCTACTCTACCCAGATTCTTCTTCACCTCAACCTGGTATGGGCAAGTCTAGGGGATTCAGGATACACTGAACTAAGAGAGGGACTGCAGCAGCAAGATCTGATCACTAGGCCAGCTGATCACCTTGCTACTGGGAGACAGCAATAGACCACTGCTAGTGATAGCTGCCTATTGAGAAGACCAAACCATCTCCAAGATTATATAGCCAGCTGAAGGTGTGGTAAAGACAGGACTCCAACTCAGCTATGTGTTAGCAACCGCTGGCTATAGAGATGCCGGGTGGCAGTTTGGGTGTTTTAATTATTTGCTTTTAATGTTTATATTCAAATGCTTGTAAAGTAGAGAAGGTGTATCATGATCTGTGGAACTGGAGTTAGAGAGCACATGTTCCCTGGAAAGACTGTTATGGAAAGGATATCAGGAAATCAGGGAATGTGAGGAGATAAATTGGAAGCAATGCAGACATATGGACAGAGTAGTGCCCAAAGTTTAATAAAGCGCCACATGCTCAGTTTAACCTACATTCAGCTTGACTCATTGCTAATGAAATGAGGGAGTTGAGGGGTTGGGCACTGCAGTCTTAGGGTGACTGAGGGTTCCTGAGTGAGCCCACCCTCCAATCACTCTATAGCAGCTGCTCCTGCATCTCATGTCCTGCAGGACTGCCTGGGCTTGGCTTCCCACTCCAGACACTGCAACCTATCCCTTTGCACAAAAGGGTTGCTGTGCCACTCAGGTTTGGCCTGGCTTCTCTAACAAGGTTGGCTGGGCCAAATTTGAGTGAGTGGTGCTGTGAACCAGTAAGCTGGGGCAAGGATTCAAGCCCAGCCAGCCCTTCATGGCATGAGCTGCTTCAAAAGAGACAGTGGGTTTTGTGGATCAAAGCAGGATAATCCCACCACCTAGGACTTTTGGGAGGTCTGAAACAAATCAACATTATCTGATGGCACTTTCTTCCTTGAAATTTTAGCTTGTGGCTTCCTACCTGTGTAGTGTATAGGAATTGGGTAATATCCCTTTAAATAGTTTGGGCGCTCTCTAATGGACTTCTCTGTCTTCTGTTGCACAAGTCCCCATAGTTTAACCGTGAAGAAGTATATACAGTTAGTAGACATTGGCTGTTTGTTTATAGCTAGTATACATGGTTATTTAGAACCTGGCTATGTCCATGTGGTCTTTTCAGATTCTTAATGCTGTGTAGAGAGCAAAGGCAACACTTTTCATGAAGCAGCTTGGATTTTTATGGGTCAATTCCACACCTTGCTAGCCATTTTGGAAGTCCCCAAATCTACTCTGAGTGCACGCTGTGTGACTTCATGTTAATCGATTGCAATGCAGAATCATGACGTGATACATAGAATTTGTGTGCCAAGAAGTAAAAAAACTGGTAAACCTCATGTGTGAGTTATCTCTGCCTTGGGACCACCAGCCCACCCTTGATTCCAACAAGGTCAGTCGTGGGCTTAATCTCCACAGTAGAAAGAATTTTGGAAAGGCCTGTTATACTGCTGTTCCCCATCTACCCCTGGAATGGAAACAAAGCTTCTGTGGAGGCCTATATGGGGCATCCACAATTTGCAGGAATTCCAGGAGACCTGTCTTGAGCCCACGCGCTACTGGCAGCAGGAACTCTATTCATACAGCATCTCCAAAATCTGTCTTTGCCAGGTGTTGGTGTTTGAACCAAAGGTAGGCCCTGACATCTATCAACCTACTCAGCGGACTTACATTATACTTATATACAACCATTTGGTCTTTGGAAGGAATGAAATGATACATTCAGCTCCAAGATGAATGGAAAACCACTTGACCTTTAGAAAGGTGTCAGTTCCTTACCACAGTGCTTTCAGCCGAAGATTGTGCCGTGAGACTGATTTGTCACTTAGGCATAGGTCTAGCACAGAACAGCTAATCTCCTTCAGATTTAAGTGACTGTTTGCTGCCAGGACTTCACTGCCAAAAGATAACGTTATAATCCTGATAATCGGGCACTCTGTGATGATAAAATGGTAGTTGCCTGCACTTGTATAAAGTGTTTCTTTCTGACAAGCTTGTTAAATATGGAAAAACCATTTGAGCTGTTTCTTATAGAACAGAGCAGAGACTTTTACTCAGAGGTATCTGAATATAATGTCCAGTCCTAAACTAGAATTGTAGAAGATGCACCAGACTATGCCTGATCTCTTAAGACTTATCACCAAGCAGACAGGTTTTTTC
This sequence comes from Apalone spinifera, assembly GCA_030068395.1. NCBI lineage: Eukaryota > Metazoa > Chordata > Testudines > Trionychidae > Apalone > Apalone spinifera. The sequence continues at coordinate 55,842,648 of CM057848.1, read as the reverse complement.
AGTGTTGTTCAGTGCTTATTACATTATAAACTATTCATGAGGACTTCTGTCAGTTCTAAGAATAACCTGTTTAGGCCTTTCTAAACTGATGAAGTGGTTTTTAGAAAGCTTTGGTCCAAATAAATCTGTTACTCTATAAGGTGTCACAGGATTTCTCTGTTTTTGTAGATACAGACTAACATGGCTACCTTGTATTTAAGCATGGTAGATTTTTATGATGCTTCAAGGTCTAAGATAGTTTTATTCTTTACATTCACTCCATCCCAGGGATTCTTTTCCAGTAGCATTGTAACCCTGTCCAAACCAGTTCAAAACAATGCCAGCTGGCATCATAAACACATTTCCCTTCACTGCATCCTCACAAAGATTCCTGTCCCACTGTACTGTAACCTTATCTCAAAACCTTGATGGCTGTGCCTTTAAAGCAAAATTATTCTGAAATGTAGCTAAAAACTGCAGCACCTATTTATGATGATTCTGGCGTTCTTTAAGGTCATAGGCCTTTGTAAATGTAATAGGAATTACATTTACAAGCTCAGTTTTGTTTCAGTAGTGGTTTTTGACAGTGTTGTGCTTTAGGCTCTGCAAACTTGATTGACAATGGCTGGGTTACCTGCTACTGCAGATGGAGTTGACTCACTTGAGATTTCTGCAGTGCAGGTGCTGAAGTCTCAACTTCTAATCTGCTTGGGGCCCTTGTATGCTCCTGCTCACTGCATGTTTCAAGACAGTGCGTGTTTAGGAGTGCCAGGTGGGGGGTGGAGGGGAGACGGGGGATGGGTTCAGAAATGAAGGGGGAGGGAAGGTGACAAACTCAAATTACTTTGGGTTTCTAGAAACACCTGTTTCCTGTTGTTGAATGGCTCTGGTACAAGCTATATTGTTTACTTTAATTAACTTGTTCTTTACCCACTTGTACCCCAAATCCTTAGCCCCAGAGTTTGCTCTCTGAGAAAGAGGGCCAGTAAGTGAGTGGGATGCTGATATGGAGAGTCTCTGAGGATTACCTGCCTGGACTGAGGTGAAAGATGCTATACAAGTGTCCATTATGGGGAAAGAGAAAGAGAGGAAGAAGGGATAAAGATATTCTGTGAACATAGGCAGATCTGAGGGGATAAGGACTCTGCACTAAGAAAGGTGATGATAATTCTGTACTGAAGGAACAGAGCTAAGCATTTCTTACACTACAGTCCTTTCTACTCTAGTAAGCTCGCCATGGCTGAAAATGGTTATCAGCTATTGGTCCCCTTCGTGCTGAAAACAATTTAGCCATTTAGCAGACATGGCAAAGCGTTTTCACTCACAGAAAGCATGATTGAAACTTGCTGCGGGAGCTCAGTCTGTGTCACTTATAAGGAAGAAGGACTGAGATATGAACTAGTAATTTTAGACAGTCTAGTATTTCAATCTTGATGTTAGACCTGTAGGCCATTTATGGCAGAGACATCTGTAAGTACCTGTTATCCAAGCCCTGACTGTTGCTTCTCTCCACCATTGCCTCTTACTTTTAGGCTTAGGAGCAGAAGATGGAGGCGAGGGTAGGGGCAAAACAGGGAGAGGTGCAGAGTTGTAATGTTGAAAACAATTTCCCCATGCTTAGATTCTGCAGTCTTCATGCAGCTTTCTTTCCCCCTATTGTTATATGGCATTGAATAGCATCAAAACAGGAAACTGCTTCCTCCAACCTCTGACACTAGTGAACACAGGCCAGCTGTTGGTAGCTGAAAGTGACCTCACCACAGCTACCCTGTTCTTAGAAGATGCATTTTTTGGAGGGGCGTTAGGGGTTTAGGGAGAAATACAAGTGAAGTCTGATTCTGTAGGAAAATTCACAACTCTTCAAAGAGTGTGCAATAGCACTGGAAATCTCTGATGGAAACTTTTTCAAAACTGCATTTCTGAACTGATATTTTAAAATGAAAGAAATAATGTTCAACATAAGCACTATCACTTCACTACTTTTGAATACTACATTACCTCACTGATGCTCTGCACAGCTCTTGCATCCGACAAGATTATATGTTGTCACTCAGGCTATTGGGAAATTGTTGTCTTATGGTCATTCCAACTTGTGCTGTGATCTTATATCTCACAAGTCAAGCCAGATTGGTACTGGGTTAGGAGACATTGGTACAGCAAATGTTTTGGTAAGTTATTAGGTAACTCTTCTTCTCTTCAGGTAGCAAAGCATGCACATGGTGTTGTGGAGCCCTATGCAGCCAATGTTCCAGCTTCTGAGTGAGATATAACATGAGGGAAATTAAAGGTCTTATGGCACTTTTCATAATTACACCATCCCCTATTATTAACTGATCATACCTCCACATATGTAATGACTTTCTTCTGACCTCAGCTTCTCACTGCAATTTCAGTTGTCTATGGTATTCTCCATTTCGTCTCTAAATTATTGTGTATAGCCAATATGCTGTGATCAATATATATCCCCTTTCTCTCAAACAGATATTGCTTGGTAAGTATTTATGATTTATATCACATTCTTAAGGTTTATAATGCTATATGGGCCTGACCCAGCACAACCGAAATCCACAGAAGTTTTGCTATTGATTGACTTCAAACAGGGCCTGATGGAGGCTCACATCAAGTGAACTGTTCAAAGCAACTAACAGTCTTTATCAGAAAGAGCTTATACTTTATAGAACATGTCATTTTAACTGTACAAGTTAATTAGTTGCTTTCTGCTACATACCTGCAGCCCCATTGACTTCAGATAGGTGTCAGGGGTATAACTGAAGGGAGAGTTTAGCCTTTAATGTTAATGAAGTATTTTGGATGGATGACAGGCTGTCCAATAGCAGTGACTATTACTGATTATTATTACTATAGTAGTAACTAGGTTTTACTCTCCTAGAATCTGGAAATCTCTCAAGAAAGTTAAAAGGGAAGCTACTGAGAGGCAAAAAGAGAGGAAATTGTGTGTGTATGTATATATGAGAGGGAGAGAGATACAGTGCCTCATGGCTGGAGCCTCACATACATTTATGCATATCCTGACTTTAAGATCAGACAGCATGGAGACCCTGATTTGGAAAAGCTCCTGACATCCATCACCATCATGGCCAAGTGGCTTGCAGTTATAAGAGTGAGGAAGGGGCTCCAACTCTTAATGTGAATGAGGTAATGGGAATGGATCTTGAAGCTGAAAGACCAATAGAAGACAAAATGGAAGTTTGTGAGTGAGGAGCCATGCCTCTTATTAATAAAGACAGGCCAGTGAAAGCTACTCCTCTCTCTGAAGAGCTGGGAACAAGAAATAATGATAGCCAGAATAAGGTAAATTGATAAGAAAAGGGTGTAATCAGATTGTATAATAATAATGAGACCATTGCCCTTTATAGAGCATGGTTTACGTGCCTAGGAATTATTTGATAGCTGCTACGTCTGACGTGTGAGAGACAGTCCTGTCCACACGCTGATGCAGATTATTTCCTCTTCTGATACCGGTCATCAGAAAGCTTGATCCAGTCCACCTTGCAATACCACTTTCCAGCTCCAAGCTGGCTCTGCCAACCAGAATGGCATTCTGATCTCCTTTCCCAATCAACCATAGAGATTCCAAAGGAGATTAAGCCATCCAAAATCTGCACAGCGGTCTGCCTCTAGACCCTTTGTGGTCTTCAGAGTACAGCACATTCTTTAGGATCCTGTAATCCAGCATTTGTTTGACGTCTCCAAGCCACCTAAGGCTTTTCTTACTAATCAACGTTCCCAAGAATGACATACCAGCATGATTTAACATTTCCATATTTTTGCCATCTTCCATCTAATATGAATGCTGTTTAGTCTTTTGGTGTATATCTGGCATAAGTTGTCTATGTTTCTGAGTCATATAAAAGAGTAGGTAAAACATGTCTCATAAATATGGATTTCACATTAGTTGACAATTTATTATTGTACCAGGCTCAATCTTACAAAAGACCAAAGTTTTTGGCTGCTTTACTGATGTTACTGCTGATCTTAGAATCAAGATTTACACAGCTGGTAACAGTAAAGTCAAGATAACAAAATTGATGAACAACTTCCAGATGAATACCATCGAAATTGATATATGGAATTAGCCCTGAAGAGTCTTGGTGCATGATAACAGTCTTCTCCAAGCTTACTACTAGCCCAAAGATTTTGCATGAATCAGATAACTTGGCAATAAGATGTTATAGGGCATTAACACTGTGAGCCACAATGGCTACATCATCTGCAAACAACAGATCCTTTATGATGATCTTCACTATTGTACTACTCTGAATCTTGCAATATTAGCACTAGACACGTAGGTAAGACAGACACTCCTTTGAACATCACAGAACACATGTTGAAACAGGAATGAGAAGTGTATATTTAAACAACATAGCAGCCAGTATACAACCTCCATCACTCCCCTTCACTTCGGGTTGTATATGTCAGCTGCAAAATCATAAGAGTAACTTCCCCACCATTTTTGTTGAAGAACTCTCTTTTCTATCTCCTCTCTTTTAGAAAACCTTTTTTTCCCCCTTCTGTTTTAAAAAAATGCTTGTTATATTTATTTATTTTTGGTTCTACCTCCCCTGAGGAGTTCCCATGTTTCAGTCTCTAATGATTTGAGGAATAAAGGCTTCACTCTACTTTAATGGACATGGTTTACTTAGGTATCACTGGAAAAGAGAAGCTTGAACCAAATATATGCAAGTAGCTTCTTTCACACTGATGGATATGAACACAAAGCACTTCTCACAATGCCCTGGTGCTGCCAGCACCTCCTCCCTGGAGGCTGACACCTTGTACCCGTCTGGTCCAGCCAGCCCATCTGCTTGCATCTTTCAATGCTCACCCTGCCTGGGCACTGCCTTGCTGTTGTGGAGCATGTTCCCAGTGGAGGCCATGTTCAAAGGATCCCACCCGCGGGCATGTGTTAAGCTCCGTGTAAACCCAAACCGCACCGCAGGCCACAAACAAACGGGCGTGAGACCCACGGGCTGCCTGTTGAGTAGCCCTGGGCTGCAGCTTAGGCCAGCAAGAGCAACAAAGAATAGGGAATGGACTGCATGAGTGATTTGCGCTGTATATTGGGGACAGATTTGCAGTGCTCCAAAAGCACTAAGAGGGAGGGAAAAGAGTAGGTAGTGAAGGGCTCCAGTGCCCCAGTGTGTGACAGTCACATGGGAGAGGAGGACAGACAGGGGGGCTACTGGGCCACAGGTGGAGCCCCAGTGGGCTGTATGTGGCCTGCCATTACCTTAGGCTCTGAAGTCAGCCAGAGCCATAAGTCCAAAGCACCATCTACACTACTATCTGTAGAATGCTAGCACGAGACCCACTAGCCCAAGTCTCTTGTACTCTGGATATCCTCAAGAAAAGAGAACCAAAGTCTTCCCTATTTTTCTTTAGATTTTTTTTTGTTCCTTCTGTAGGAGTGACCCACACAAGTGGTCAGGGCCAGGTATATGATCTTAGTACACACCTAATACCTTAGCAACCTGCCAGTCAATTGAAATTTAAGAGCCTCCTCCACCAGGCCCGGCCAAAGAGTGTGCGGGGCCCAAGGCAGCATGCTGAGCTGCACGGTCGCACAGCTCCCAGCTGGGTGGGGAGCGCCAGGAGCTAGACAGCGTGGGGCCCTGAATGCGCAGAGCTGCGGGGCCCATGGCGACCGCTTCACTCACCTTGCCCAAAGGCCAGGCCTGACCCCCACTTGTAAAGACACTAACTGACATTCTTGCTATAGTATTTCTTTTCTACTAATTTTCTGACATATAGGTCTTCCGTAGCTATGTTAGGGTTAATTTTCTTTTGTTTAAGGGAGTCTGTTAGATGTTGACACTAAAAAGTTTTTCCTTCACCCATTTGTCTCTGAACTGGTGATCTTCATAAAACTGTGAAGTGTGTTGCAATATTCTAACAATGCTAATTATAGACCTCTTGAACATGTTGGGGTTTTGTAGTTGTTATCGCATTCTTTGCATCTGTACTCACTTTTCTGCTAGCCTGTTGGACTGTGTGTACTTAGGTTTTGAGGTGATGTGCCTGAATAATAGATCAAAGAGAATTGCCAAAATGAACCACTTGTGAATTGTGGGCCATTATCTATTATTAACTCATGTAGAGTACCGTTGTGAGAAAACTGTAATTTACACTGTATTATTACATTGTTGCCCAATGATAGTATGCAATAGCTCAGTTGGGGAAAAAAAAGACTAAGTCCACTCATCTGGTAATATTTTCCATGTCATGCAAATAGATCTTTGCCAATGTCTGACCAAAGGTGATCACAACTTTATTTTAGTTCTAGTGGTTCTTACACACTGCTTCCGGCTTCTGAGCCTATTGCATGTAGCAGTGTAGCTGATTTAACCCTTTTGGTCCTATTCAATATTGCTAGCTTCCAGGAAAATTTGATAGCACTGCAACCACCTATTCCAATTCTCTGACAGTTTTCCTTCCAGACTGAATGATTCAGGTGGCTTGAGCTGCTCCATTTTTGCCAAAATTGTAGGTTTTTTTCCTGACACTATATATAAAGGGTAGCAATCAGGAGTGTTGATTAGAGACTTCATTGCCTCACCCCAGTCATGTGACATGGATCAGGATTATAAAAGGGCAATACTCCAGTCACATGTGAGTATCCACTGATTCCTCTTGCTATAGTCACAGCTCCTACCTGTTGTCTTGGGGATGTGGGGCAGCAGCAAAGTAGGGGCAGATGGTATTTCATCCTTTCTTGCCACCATTGTATAGGCTGTCTCCCATTCAGTCACTGCAATGTTCTTCCATTCCTCTCTCCCAACTGTAATCTTTGATGTTCCCTACTTTTGGAAGCTGCAACATTTCTCTCTCTGATTTCTCTCTCTCTCATCCCTCCCATCTGGAGTGTTTTCCTTTCTTCTCCATCTAGGGATATGTTTACTTTCCTTGTCTCCAGAAATCTCATTGTTTCTTCTTTTCTCCCCATATCCTTTGGTTGTTTTCCCTGTGTTTCTCCTTCCTCTCTCCCAAACTCCCCTCAGAAAAATTGCTTTCTTTGGGGTCTGGTAACACTCTAATGTTCCACTAGAACACTCAGTGCAGTGGTTCTCAACTTTCCTGAAATGGTTACAGTACAAGTAGTCTGGGAGTCTGATTTATGTTGTGTACCCCCAAGTTTCACTTCACTTAAAAACTAGTACACAGTACACTATTCCTGAAAAATTGCTTACTTTCTCATTTTACCATATAAAATAAATCAATTGGCATATAAATATTGTACTTATATTCAGTGTACAATATATGAAGTAGTATAAAACAGCAGTTGTATGACATTTTTGCATTGTACTGACTTTGCTAATTTTTTTATGTAGTCTGTTGTAAAACTAGGCAAATATCCAGCTGACTTGATGTATTCCCTGGAAGATCTTTGCATACCCCTAGTGGTGCATATACCCCAGCTTGAGACATTAGATTTGAGGAAGCAAAGAAGCAGAAAGAAGAGCAAACACAGGCAACTACAGCAGTGGCTCCTAGTGGGAGGATGAGAGAACTGTAGGGAAAAAATGCCTTTTGGACAACCTTGTGGAGAAGGGAATTGTCTCAATTTTATAAGTAGGGGAACTGAGATACTGGGGAAATAAGTGACTTGTCCAAAGCTTGGGGACAGAGTTCAGATCTCCTAAATCCCATTGCTGTGCTTTGGCCAAAAGACCATTCTTAATTTCTGTTACCAGGTATGTATGAAAATGAGCTTCAGTGTCCATGATCACAGAAGTTTCCAAAAGGGTACATACTGCATTTGCTGTGTTCCTTCCCCCCTGCCCCCCCATTTCTGTTCTTCTGTTTCAGCAGTACATGCAATTATTGGACAGTTTTCCATAGATCTACACTACAAATCTGAGAGCATTATTGTGTTTTCCCCATGTTATCCCTTATGCCTGGAACAAGCTCCCCATAAAATTCCATCAAGTAATTACAGTGTCCCTCTTCAAATGCCTGATTCAAGCTCTCCTCTCTCATGACTCTATAAATGTCTCTTACAATGGTTAGGCATGTGAGATTCTGTGACTGCAGCTTTTCATGTTGTCTTGTCTTTTACTTAGATTATAAGCTCTTTAAGGCAGGGGCCATCTCTTTGTTATACATTTGTACAGTGTTTAGCATCATGAGAAACAATAGCATTGACAAACAAACTTTATGTTCCATTATTGAGCTTTTCTCTGTCAATGGCAAACACATGGTATGATTTTCTATTTCCATGGGAGTGCAGCTGATAGCCAGCCTGATTGGGCAAGAGGCAGCATGGTTTGGTCTGATAAAATTAAGATAAATTTTATCCAGATAAAATTAAGTCTAATTCCAAAATACCACCAGTATAGTAGTAACATGGCTGGATAGGATACTGAGCAGGTGGCAAATACCTGGGCAGCAATCAGTAGTCCTGGAGGATGCTCAAAAGATGTAACTGGTTGTTGAGCAGAAGCTGCTGTTGTGTTTCAGGCCCTTCTGTGGCCTCTGTAGAAATATTATGGTATTAAGCTTGCTACAAAGCAGTGTCTCCTTAGAACCACAGTTATCCCAACTTCACTGTACCTCAGTGAAACTTGGGTGTTGAGAAAAGCTGAAGAGCACTAGATTGACATTTGTGATTCTTGTCTTCTTCATCAGCTACTCCATGTTAAATGGTAGGACAAGATCAGCAATGAGGATACGAGCTCACCGACCATCTCCATCAGCACTGATTCAGTTTTAGTGGCTTTCTTCACATGGACAAGTGTTTAGGATGGAAGATCAATGAAATATGAAATGTGTTTACTAAGGCATGCTGCTATGCAGCCAGTGATCACATGGTTTAAAAAAGCTTTGGTAGCGTGATAAGATTGCCAATGTCAGATGTAGACTGAACATCCAGCCAGATTGCCTTTGTGACCTAGCTAGAGATCTATCTGGGTGGCACTCAATATTCAAGGAGGCTGCATCCATTAGAATTTGCCATCATGATGATGGTGATAACACAACGGGGTTTTGGTCAGTACTAATACTATTACTAATGATGATGTTGATGTTCTATTAGAAAACCTGCACTCTATGAGAAAACTTATGGGGAAAAACAGTTACTTGCCTTCTTGTAACTTGTTCTTTGAGATGCGTTATTCACATCCATTCCAATCAGGTGTTTGTACATCATGTGCACGGTCATCAGAAAGTTTTTCCCTTAGCAGCACCTGTTGGGTTGGTTGTGGAGCTTCATGGCACTCGGTATATGACCCTACCAACTCTAACCTTTCTCTCTCAGCTCCTTATTGCCAGCTACTCTGAGAGAGGGGACAGAGCATTGGTATTGGAATGGATGTGAAGAACAACAAGTATGAGATGGTGAGTAAACATTTTTGCTCCTTTCAGTGCTTGTTCACATCAGTTACAATCAGGTAACTCTGAAACTCTACCTTGGAGGTGGGGTCATAGTCAAGGCATCATCTCTGGTGTGTTGGGTGTTAGTATAGTGGGAGGTGAATGTATGCAGAAGAAAAAATTGCTGTTTTGCAGCTCTCTTTTATGAAGATATGGGCCAGGAACACAGCTGACAATGCTTGTGCCCTTGTGGGATGTGCCCGAATAGCTGGGGCTGAGACCTGTGTGGATGTGTAACTGCCACTAGGCAGATATGAACCTGAGACCTCTCAAGCTGAGTATAGGAGCCTCTACAGCTTGAGCTGTCTTGCAGTTTAGCCTGTAAAGCTCACTTGTTCTTATCTCTTGATGTAAGTAGTCTAAGTGCCACTACATGTATAGGAGTCTGCCATAACATTTTGACCTTGCTCTGTATAGTTTTTATCAGGAGCAGAGGAACCCTAGAGGTACCCTCTGGTATTAGGCTATTGACCATGGGATCCTCTGGCTTGATAGCCTCTTCCACCTGCATGCCCAAGTTGCAGGCGATTCTAGGCTGGAGGTCCTGATATGGTTGGTGATCTATCAGAGGAAGTTCCAAGGCTGAGGTCCCTGTGATCGCCTTGTGGGGGAATGATGAGGAGGCTAAAGGTAGTACAGGGTCCTCTTGACTCTCAAGCTCTCCAGTGTCCTCCTTTTTGGTGCCTGGGGCCTCTGGACTGGTGGTTGTTGTGGCAGTGGTGGAAGGGTCAACTGTCCGGGCTGTCATTGTGGATGTTTCAGCAATGATCTGGTCTGACTGCTCCTAAGGTAGTGCTGTTTCTCATCCCTGAGGGACTAGCTAACCTTTAATGGGCTGAAGTGCTCAGGTTTTGGAGACCACCAATTGGGAGCCCCTGGAAAATGAGCGCTGAACCTGGTGATAAGTCCAGAAGGGCCATTGACGCTGCAGTTGCTAATGTGGAGGCGATGCCACAGGTGTCTCACTTCTGTGCCTATGTGATCTGTGCCCACTACTACGGGATAGAAGGAATCTGGATCCAAATCAGATGATCTTGATCTGGACAGAGATGACCACAGTGGCATCAACCTGTATTGTGCTGACGACTGATGCTGCTGTGCTGATGCTGGAGACCTACACTATTGTCTAGCTGGAGCTGGGGAGCTGCGTCCAGAGTCCAGGGCTGGGTGTCGGTGCCTTGGTGATGCTGAGTGTGAGTGGTGCCAAAGAGAAGAGAGCCTTACTGGTGAAGTAGATAGCTGCATCATCACCGGCTTGCTTCTAGATGGCGCTGGATGTAACAGCACTGGAGTCTTATCTCTGAACGCCATAAACTAAGGGGTCACCATCTGCATTAAATCTCTGGTGGCTTCAAAAGTTTCCAGGGTGGAGGGTAACTTCTGTTGGAGGAGTCACTTGGTGCCAGACTCAACAGTCCCCTCTAGGGAACTGTAAGTCAGTGGCACCAACTTCTGCTCCTTAGGTGCCAAATGCTCTTTTGTGGATTGCCTTCAGTGTGGAGTGCACTGTGGGTGGGTATGTATCCCCTATCTATCTTCTAGAGGCTTCTGTGGCACCAACTAGTGCTGATGGTCTTTTGTGTCTTTCCTCTGTGCTTGTTGTGCTTGATCTGGACACTCAGGTTGGGGATCACTTGTTGCTGGATTCCAGCGTTCCAACGTGGATTAAGGACTGAGAGTGGACGCCATCAGAAGCTGAGACAGAAATCCCCCTCTTTCTTTGACCAGAGGCAAAAAGACCTGCAGATTTTGCACCTGTGTGGTGCTTACTTCAGGCATCTGTTGGGGGTAAGGTGTAACTCGTTGGCATGGGCTTACTGCAGGTGCCACAAGATTTAAATTCTTGGCCTTGAGGCATGCCCCAGAGCTGAGGAGAGGAAAGGGAGAGGGTAAGACCCCACTCTCTAACCTTAGCATACAAACACTATTGACACACAAAAACTAAACTAGCTACTAATTGAAATGTATACTACAACCACAAAAGAAGCAAGAGAAGGGAAGAACTTGCGAGGCAAGTGAATGCAGTTCTAATGACTATCACAAGTGGTAAGAAGAAACTGAGGGGGTTAGGTCAGCAGGGTCATATATTGAGTGCCATAAAGGTGCCACTCCAGGGGGTTCATTCCCTACCAGACTGGTGCTTTTAAGGGAAAAGCTTTCTGATGATTGTGCATGCAGCGCACAGCACCTGATTGGAACTGATGTGAACAAGCACTTGTAGAATATTTTCCCTACTCTGGTAAATATAAGAGTAGAAAACTGACTGAGACCCTTCAACATCAGAAATCTGTGAAAGAGTGGTTGAATTACCTCGAAACCTGCTCTGACAATAGTGTAAATTAGTGACTCTGTATGAAATGATGTGCCTTGTATAAGCCTTGGCCGCTGCTGTGATCTCTCTCATATATTTCTTTACATGTACTTCAGGCCCATACTGTTGATTTTCATTTGTTTGTGCAGTCATAGCACCCTCTACTGCCTCTTATGCAATGTGTAACCAGACTGTAACTGAGAATAGGTGCTGAAGAAGATCAATTCTCCAACTTGTATCAACCCTTAATTCTGAAGGAACTATTTGTTGTGTAATTTTTTTTTCCTCTTGAGAACTGCTTAGATCATTTTAAAGTACCGTTAAAATTAGGTGCTGACTTAGAAGAAACTTACCTTTGAGTGTGCAACTGTACACTCAGAAGTTTATTCATCTCCTGAACTACGATATTTTGCATCGTTCTTTTCTTTGTTCATGCATTGGTGAAAAATTATTTCTTCGGTATCCATTCTGTCAGGTCAGTGAAGAGCAAAAGACAAAGTTGTCAGTTTCCCAGCTTTGTTAAAAATGTGAAGAAGCACTAGATCAAATTTCACTTCTTGTGAAGAGCCCTATCATTACAACTGAACCAGCGTAGGACTGACAGGAAATTTCCACTCTTCGGAATTTTGACCTTAGTCAAGAACTACAAGTATTATGGATGGAAAGTGACCTTTCTCTCCACCCTAATACACTTTGTTTTCACTTAGCCATTTATTGTACAAGGCTAAGAGTCTCATCCTTTTCATAATCTGAAGTTACATTTGCCATTCCCTGAAACCATTAACAGACATTTTCAGACATAGCCACAAAACTTGTCCATAGCACTTCACAGAAAGTGTCCTATCCTGCAGGATTTTATATTCTTTAGCAGCAATTAGCATATGAGACATTTCTCAGGCCTGAGAAAGCTTGGCTATAAGCAATTTAGAAAATCTACTTCAATTTAACTGAAAGGGAATAAGAGTTGGTTCATGATCCACCATCTCTATACTACTTTTGGTAATTCCCTTGGGGACACACCTTATGAATATTTGTTATAAGTAACAATATAGTATTTTCCAAGAAGACTGTAATAAACATATTAATGCTTGTTTGTTGTTACAGCTGTGTTGGTCTCAGGATATTAGAGAGGGTATGTCTAAATTACAAAGTTTTGTTGACAAACTTGTATCGACACCTAAAAGTCAACAAAAATTGCCAGAGGGTGTTCACACTTGCTTTCTCAGCAGATCTGGGTGTATCCTCATTAACAATGTGAACAGTGCACTGTGGGCATGTATCCCACAGAGCAGTGTTTTGGGAAGGCAGAGCTAAACCCTGTGCATCTTGTGGTTCCCTCTGAGTTCTCTCACAGCATTGTCAGCCACTGGGAGGAGCATCATGAATAGCTAGCTATGTGAGCTCCCAGGCTGACTGTCAAAGCAGCACATCATCTGTCCTCCTCTCCCTGCAGCAGCCAACTGCCTGTCCTGGTGTTCTCAGTGCAAGTCAGAACAGGAGCATTCTAGTGATTTGCTGTACAGGGCATCCCCATTATAAGTCATCCTGGTATACATCCATTCTACACTAAAGTCATTGGTGTTTGTAGGAACTGCTGTGTCATAAGTCCTCCCATTCCCTGCTGTAAGTCATGCGAAACACTTCCCCCACCCCCAATTTGCTTAAATGGAAGTCAGCCATGGGAAAAAAATTCCCCACTTTAAGTTGTTTCGCTATAAGTTCAAGTTTTTTGTAATGTATCTTGGACTGATAGTGAGGACGGCCTATACCTTAAACGGAGCAGCACACTTAGCTGTCAGATATTTCCCAAAGCTTGGAAATGGGTGCAATGTGTACCTGCAGGGTAGCAGTGATCAAAACATTAGCACAGCCATCAGGGCAGGTATTGTGGGATACTAGGGGAATCCAGTTCTGTCAATACAACAAACAGCAGAGTCTACATTGGCTCTTTGTTGACAATAAAGAAAGGGGAAAATAAAAAAGTCTCTCATAAAGGTGGAAGTTTTTGTCACCAAAACTGGATGTTTTTCCTGACAAAAGTCACATTGCAGTGTGAACACTCTGTCACCAAAAGGCATTTTTGGTGACAAAACTTGGTAGTATAGACAAAGCAAGAGAAAAGGTAGCTTGAAAACTTGCGTCTTTCACAAACAAATGTTGATCCATATTAACTCCTTGACTCTTTAATCTGAATGTCTTATGTTTTTGTCCATTCAGAAAATTCTTGATGAAACATTTAGCTGGAGAGTTTAAACTAGAAAGGGAGATGCAGTATGGCAGTGGAGAGCAGAGTTAGGAACAACTGCATTGTGAGTAAAGCACAGAGGCAGAATTCAAAACTGGAAATGCCAAAAGTAATGGCATTCTCCAAGTTCCTGAATAAATCAAGTTCCACTCACTTGAGAAGCCAGAATGAGATGCCACCATTATTATTATTATTATTGGCAAGATTCCAGGATGCTGTATGAGCACACATGAGCTACTAGGCTCCTTACACCGAACTGCTTATCAGTGCAAAAATCTATCCATGAGGCTTCTTGAGCTTGGCGTAGGTCCCTTCACTCGAAGAAAAATAAGAGGGTAATTTTGCGCATCAGTTGAATGAGCGCTCACTCACAATACATGATGCAGACCTTTGTAACATGATCATTCTTTTCCTTTCTTACTTGTTTTCATCAGCAAGAAAATGGACAACATTGCCATTAAAATCATTATTGGGCCTCTGAACATACATCTCATGGAAATGAAGTGGGGCAGTTCAGACTTTTCTAAGCTTTTCTTTCAGCAGGTTTGAGCACTTCAGTAGTTGCACTTGACATGCACAATCAGTCTGAACATGTTCTCTGTGACCAGAAGAGACTTCCATACACACCCACCCTTGTCCCCCAGCTCAAGCCATGGGTTGTCGATTGAGAATAAGGAGTTCTAGCTTCAATTTCCAGCTCACCACAGATTTATTGAGTGATGCAGCCCGAATCCCAGATCTCCTCTGTGCCTCAGCTTCCCGGTTTGTCAAATGGGAATAATGGATCCCTGCACCAGAGAAAGGTTGGGAGGCTGAATTCCCTGGATGTGTATATGGATGCTGAGACTCTCCACTTGCTTTAGTAACGTCTGTTAGAAAGTGTGGGAAAGAGCCAGCCCTTTCTGTTTCAGGCTGTAACTCGCTCACTTTCTGGGACTTGCTTTCAGCAGGAAATGCCGGAACTGCCTACACAGCGTTTCCCGCACCGGCCTCCGGAGCAGCGGGCACTGGCCAGGACCAGCAGTCGCTGGCGTAGCGCCCAGGGCCTGTCTAGGCTCCTCCAGCTGGGCGGCACCCGAGGATGCTGCTGGGCCCGGGGGAAAGGCTGCAGCTAAAAGGGGCCGGCGCCGGCCAAGCCGTCCAGCCCGCTCGGCAGGGCGGGGGCGCTGCGGCTCCCCGCACAGTTTGGGCGGGATCCCGCCAGGGGGCGCTGGGCTCTGCCCGACCCCTCGCTCCACCCAGGCAGCGGGCGGGGCGGGGCTTCGAGGCCCCGCCCCGCGCTCTATGAGGCGAGCTCGCAGCGGCCCTTCCGCTTCCGGGGGCAGGATGGTGCTGCTGGAGAGCGAGCAGGTGAGCGCGCCGGGACGGGACCGGCCCTGCCGGGCGCTCGGGGGCCTCCTGGAAGCCCCGCCCGGGGCGGGGAAGGTGCCCGCCAGTGCCGAGCCCCGGGCCGGCAGGCGAAGGAGAACGCTGCGGAGCTGCCCTTGGCGCCCTCTCCCCCCGCTTACGTGGCTGTTTGCCCCTGGCATTGCGCGCAGCAGGGACTAGTGAAAATAATGGGGTCGGCCTGAGTGTCTGGCTCTCCTTGGCCAGTACATTGCTGGCCTGTTCGATTTGTGCAGACACTCAAAATCCAGGAAGCGGCTAAAATCCAGCCGAACAGCAGCCAGTGTTCCTCCTTGACTTCAAAACTATGTAACGCGAGGCTTACGCTGGTGTAACCCAGGCAAATTCTTTGTCTAGGCTGTTGAGAAGCATTGGGTTGTAAAAATGCTACCTTAGTGAAACATCTGCCGCTAATTACATTGAGAATGGTAGCAAATATTGCCAAACATAAAATTGTCCTGTCTGTTGCTCCTCCTGCCCTGTAGCTCTTAACCAAAGATGGGTCTCTTCTTTCATTTGTAGTTCTTGACAGAACTAACAAGGCTTTTTCAAAAATGCAGAACCTCAGGGAGTGTTTACATAACACTGAAAAAATGTAAGTATCAGTGCCTTTATATTGGATTAAGGGAATATTGTCAGTTTATATTAAAGTTCTCCTGTTCCTAATATTGTTATAATTCAATGAGTTAAAAAAAAATCCACTTGTTCCTACTTATGTTTTTTGAATACTGCAAATACAAAGAAAAGTCAAGTCAGTTTCACTTCAAAGCTTTAGTGATGCAGTGTTTGAAATTTAAACATTGCAGGTAAATGTTGAACAGCTCTCATAACTTAAAAATAGGTATTTTGGAAATTTTATTCTCAGATTTTTAAATGCTAGAGAGGAGTTGAATAGGGTCAGCAAAATAGCTCGCTTATCTGTTTCTGAATGCATTTCATATGCTGCATAATTTCAGGGTATAACTTGTGCAGAAAAATATTTGATATGGTATATTGGATTTCAAACTGCTTTAAAAGGTAATTAAACACAGTTTGGTGGTGGTGATTGCCCTCCTTTTGATGCACTGAGATTTAGAAAAATTTATCTTTTAATAACTGGATAAACAGATTATGACATGCTTTTGGTTTTTTAACACAGATGATGGTCGAACAAAACCCATTCCACGTAAGGGCCACGTGGAAGGTTTTGAGCCAGCGGACAATAAATGTCTTCTGAGAGCAACGGATGGAAAGAAGAAGATTAGTACAGTGGTAAGTAGCAAATCGGGTCAGGGCGAGCTTGCAAACACATTTGTTCCTGAAATAATTGCATCATTTAGGCTGAAGGCCAACTTTAACTGACATAAAATTGTCTGGAATTTTATACGTGGTGGATAAATCATCTGTGTCAGGAATGAGAGCAGTCACAGTTTGGGTATTTCGATGCTGGAGATATATGGGGGGCTCAGTTGTTCCTGTGAGAGATGGAATTTACCAAGAGAGAGCTTGATTGGATGTCTCACATGCATGAAAAGGAATCTGAAGAGAGTACATTATTTTGAAAAACTAGCCCCGATGATTTCATGTGTAATACAGACAGAAGTGGAATAAGCAAACGAGTAATTGGCTTGAGACTTTACTTTGAAAATTGTTTGCTGAACATGTGTAGATTTGGGGAGGTAATACTATCTTACGGATTGGTGACTTGTGTGGGGGTGGTGGTAGTGGTTGAGGAGAGAATAGTACTCCAAATACTAGATCTGTTACCAAGAGTATGTTTCTGATACCCCTTTCACACACGGTCTCTATACATGTCTCTTCATGAGATTGAATGTGATCACTTGATCAAACAACTTCAGGTTAAGCACAGCTTGATGGGACCTGGTGCTTAACTGACAGGCAAAAGTCTATATGGCTGTGTCTAGACTGGCCAGTTTTTGCGCAAAAGCAGCCACTTTTGCGCAAAAACTTGCCAGCTGTCTACACTGGCTGCTTGAATTTCCGCAAAAGCACTGACTTCCTAATGTATGAAATCAGTGCTTCTTGCGGAAATACTTTGCCCTTCCCGTTCGGGCAAAAGTCCCTTTTGCGCAAAAGGGCCAGTGTAGACAGCTGACATTTGTTTTGCGCAAAAAAGCCCTGATGGCTAAAACGGCGATCGGGTCTTTCTTGCGCAAAAGCGCGTCTAGACTGGCACGGATGCTTTTCCGCAAAAAGTGCTTTTGCGCCAAAGCGTCCGTGCCAATCTAGACGCTCTTTTGAGGAAATACTTTTAACGGAAAAACTTTTCCGTTAAGAGTATTTCCACAAAATCATGCCAGTCTAGACGTAGCCTTAAAGTTTTAGTCCTAGGATTAAGTGTTTCCAGTAGTTCATGCTTAACACCCTAACTTGCTTTTCACAGGTAAGCTCAAAGGAAGTAAATAAATTCCAGATGGTAAGTTTCCTGTGTTCTCTCTTTTCTTCCCTTTTTTGTTTTTCTGTATTGTAAGGAGAAGTACTCAGTAATTTAAAATAAGTCATGGAAAGCTATAAATAATTGTTCCATCTCTAAATGGGTAGGTTGATTATGTACTTCAGTCTGTTGAAAGCCTCTCTCCTATAACTTGAAGAGTAGCTCCATATCCTGGTATGTATGTGTGTCTCCATTACATGAAATTTCCTAGAGCAGGGGTGGGCAAAAGGGCCACCGTGGGCTGGATCTGGCCTTTGGAGGCCCTGCTGCTCCCTGCCCCCAGGCCAATTAGGGTCTGGGGGCGGGTTAGTGCAAGAAACCTTCTCCACTCCTTGTGAAGCCGCCTCTTGCTCTGCCAGGCAATATAGTGCTTTGAAGGGCTGGGCTCTGTTTCCGGGGGGAGGGGGAGAAGAAGGGGTGGCAAGAGGAAGAGGCTTTGGACGCTCCCCCAGGCCCTAATTGGCCTAGGGACAGGGGAGTGAGGGAGGTCTCCTCCCATGCCAGGGCATGGGTACCTTGGGAGAACTTGGTGTGGGGGCAAAGGCACTCCCTCACCCCCAGACCAATCATTGCCTAGGGGTGAGGAACCCGGAAACATCACCCCTGCCCCTTCTGCTTGATGCCCTGCCCCTTCCTGTGTGGGCCGGGGCTAGTTCAAAAATTTTCAGAGTGAACCCTGGCAAAAAAATATTGCCCACCCCTGCTCTAGAGCATCATTTGTATCACTCCTGATGAATAAAGGAACTACGTGGAAATATAGGTTATCTAAAATGGAGGTTTTCTAGAACTTATTTTTGACATCAGTGCCTCATAGTACTTGGTCTATATTAAAAAGGTGCTTATTTCATAATTTCAGGCGTATTCCAACCTGTTGAGAGCTAACATGGATGGCCTGAAGAAGAAAGACAAGAAAAGCAAAAATAAGAAAAGTAAAGCAACGCAATGATGGAAGAGAATCTTTCTATCACTGCAAGACTTGCATTCTAGCCTTCAAAGTCCATTTCATCCTGAGTAACCACTTTCTTTTGGCTGTAGACTACCAAGATGTGAACAATACTTTCACTTAATTAAAATGAAAATAAAAGGTGGCTTTTGTAGATTGTTGGGCAGGAATATTCACTGGATTACAATGAAACCTCTTCATTCTCAGCTGCCATGTTCTTTGTTACACAAGATGGTCAGTGTAAACTATTTTGGGGATACGGTGGGTGATCACAAGGGCAAAGTAAGTATAGATCTTAAGTGGTAGTAAACTAAAGCCTAAATCTGTAGATGGGCACAATGTAAAACTAAGTAGGGAGGTTGAAAATGAGTGGGCATACTGATTTTTTTTTCTATTTAGCTTCTAGCAGTGGTTTGAGGTTATAGGTCACCATGATCCATAAAGCCCTAGTGCTTCAATGCAGTGCCTGTTTTTAGTAAAAGTCTCCTCCTTATGAATGTGGTCAGGGCTTTGGTGTTTCTTTCTTTGAATAGTTTTATTGTAAATATTAATAGTAACTCTTCCTTGGTTAGTATGAACAAGTGTTGTGAAAAGTTATTACTTGTTTGTTACTCAGAAGTGTACTTGGTTAAAATGACTACTGTAACTTTACTGGTCTTAGATCTATCATATGTTTGCAGAGGGGATCCAAATAAAAGTACTGTACTTGTTGAAAATCAGTCATAGGTATATATAGGGCCTTCCCTCAACTGTGTACTCAAGCCCAATGTTGTACTTGTGCTAGGGTCAAAAAATGCTCAGAACAGGGAGAAGTGATGGACCTTTTAGGGAGTAGGAATTTCTCCCTCCTAAAGGACAAACTTTTTCCAGGATAGCTTAAAAGTAGTATCCTTAATAGACATTGATACCAGTTTCACTTATAATTATCATACCACTAGGAGCCCCAGTTATGGATGAAGGTTGGCTAGGCACAATGCAAACAGTTCCTGCCTTTAAGAGCTTACAATCTAAGAAGTTAGAGAAAGGTTTATGTAATCCTAAAGTCTTGTTCTCATTTACCACTACCAGCCTTTTGTGCTGGAATTTTCCATGTTGGATTTCTGCCTCAGGCTGACTTTTTTTCAGAGGGGAGGAGGGAAGTTACAGCCCACAAACTTCTGCTGTTTCTGAAACAGAGGTTTAGGAAAAACATTAAGGGTGAGTCTATACTACAGAGTGGTTTTTTTTTTTAAATGGCCTTTCTTCAAAATTTCCTGTGTCGAGTCTGCTGCCATGTTCTTTCAAAATTAAATTGAAAGAATGTGGCGGGGTTTTTTTTAACTGCAGTAAACCTCATTTTAGGAGGAAGAATGCCTTTTTTCGAAAGCATCCAGACTGCTTGGGTGCTCTTTCAAAAAAGCAGCTTGCTTTTTGGAAATAAGCCTTTTGCACTCTTTCAAAAGGCTTTTGTGAAAGAATCTTGTAGTCTAGATCTAGGCACAGATTTTAACTCATGGGATCACTTTTAAGACCTCTATAAACTTTGCAGCAGGCAGGTAGAAATTTGAGCAGCAGTGGCTTTTCCGGAAAAGCGTCCTTGCCAATCTAGACGTGCTTTTCCGCAAAAAAGCCCCGATTGCCATTTTCATGAACGGGGCTTTTTTGCAGAAAACAAATCTGAGCTGTCTACGCTGGCCCTTTTGCCTGAACGGGAGCAGAACAGTATTTCCACGAGAAGCACTGATTTCTTACAGTAGGAAGTTGGTGCTTTTGTGGAAATTCAAGTGGCCAGTGTAGACAGCTGGCAAGTTTTTTTTTTCCAGAAAAGCAGCTGATTTTTTGGAAAAACCTGCCAGGCTAGACCCAACCTAGGGTGTTTTGTGCTGGAGAAATTTCATTCAACCATGATTGTTTTAAGCCTTTTAAAAATCAATTTGCATATGCTTACAGGCATGTTAGCAAAGTTTCCAAAATATCTGTACTGGATATGCTCTGGCCTAAGACTTTCCCTGAAATTGTGCCTCAGTGCAGCCAGATATAAATGCTGAGAAAACAGGTAATCACAAAAGCCATATGATCAAAGAGTAGACAGGGTGGGTCTGTAGCCATTAGAAAAGTCCCCTACAGATGCAAAATCTACTTGTGGTGATTTTTAAAAGTAACATTGCTTTTCTCACTGTACTTAAGCTGTTGGGACATAATGGTGTTTATTTTCAAAGCAACTCCATCCTCCATTTCAAAAAATCTATTTTGTTGTTTGTGTTAAATTCAGTGCTATTGATTCTTGCTCCTTCACCAGCTGCTGCTGGCTTACATGAGAAATGAATAAGTGATAAGAGGATTGTAAGACACCTTAAGATCACAGATTAGTAAGAACATTAATCATTAGTATATGAATGAAAACCCTACTGAATGTCCTATATATTTGAAAACTATTGGCTACTCAGTTAACTTTACCTTTCTTTGAAAAAAATGTAATGTAGGTTGTACCTCCCTTAACTGGGACTCTTGTGCAGCAACAGTTGGGGTACAGCAGGACCACATAGGGAGAGGGAGTCTGGTTGTGGGGCAGAAGCATGGTATGGGGCCCAGTGACTCAGCCAGGAGCCTTGTGGTGGGGAGGGTGGTACAGGGTGGAGTTCTGGCCCCAGCTCCTGGGCAGTAGTAAGGGGCCCAGCAGCAGCTGCAGACTGCCTGTGGCAGTCCAACCATGATCACAGTGGGGCTGGGCTGAAGCCCTAGAAGGGGGCAGTGTTCAGCATAATCCATGAAGGGAGGGACCTTCTCTGCTTTGGCAAATCCCCTCATTTGGGACTGCTCAGATGGCAAGAGTACTGGACCAGGGAGGTCCACCCTATAATACTATTCAGTAGCTTGTAGCATTAACTGAGTAAGGCAGCTGCAAGCTCTAGACATTTTGGAACAGCACTGCAGTTCTCTTGGTGATTCAGTTTCACTGTCCCATTTTTTCCTTGTAAACATTGATATGACAAGTTTACAGATTACCTTACACTTGTAATCTGACTGTGCATTAAGAAACATGACCATTTAATATTTGTTGAGCTTTTTAAATATTTTACATATATATAAAAAAATACAAAGCATGAAGGACACTAAAAAAATAAAGGCCGTAGTAACTGCCAGTTTGTCGTATCTTACTGAAATTCCATAAAGTATATACAGTCTATATCAAAAGTTAATGTGCAACAATTGTTTCACATGTGATTAATGGTTTTGGTTCCAGATTATGTATCTTGATGACAATCACACGCTATTTAAGCATCCCACCAACAGGTGCTTCTTTAAAACAGAGTTTTATAGTAGTCCTCTCGATAAGAATACAGAATAAGCATAGGAACTCTGTAAAAGAAAAAGGACAAGTTAGAATTTACCCTTAAGAGAGCAGAATAATTATTTTAGTGATCATTCTAAGCCTTCTAAAAATAATTTCTGGAACCAGGATCATTCAAAGGCTACTAATTTACACTAAGATGGGAAAAATCTTACTGTACATGATTAGTAAATCCTGCTGCAAATGCAACCTTATTCTTAACTTATGCTATGTTTGCTTATTTTGAAAGAATCCAGTTAATGGTACTTTTCTACAATACTGTTCAGGGACAAAGATCTCACTATCAAAGCTTTTCCTAAAATTTCTTAAATTATTACTCCTAATTTCAGACATTTCTTTTAGCCATCCTAAATAACCATTATCTCCATCCCTTAATGTTTCCAGATGAGCAAGGCTTTGAATTCTAGAACATAGAATTATTTAGTTTTCTTCCACGAAGCAGAAGGAGGGGAGAGAGATTTAACTTTAACCACAAAGGGGTAAGGTAGGAGAAGATGTATCATCATTGGGGACAGGTAGCATGCAATTTAATAGACTGTCAGCACTTTAAAGAACACTGCCTCTTTGAAAGCTGTGCTGAATATTTGTGAAAGTGTTAAT
Source organism: Apalone spinifera (assembly GCA_030068395.1). NCBI lineage: Eukaryota > Metazoa > Chordata > Testudines > Trionychidae > Apalone > Apalone spinifera. Next base: position 55,820,029 of record CM057848.1, on the reverse strand, counting down.
ATGCGAAACACTTGAACTTGAGGGGTAGGTTAGGAGTGAAAACTAGTAGTTTAAACACTATTAAATTGGCTTTCAATAGTGACTAAGGGCTGAAGAATCAAGTTAGGAGAACCTCTGCACTCAACTTTAATACATTACATTTTCTTTTCCAATAAGACAGTGCCTCAAATTTAGTTTTTTCTTCTTGGATAAAGTAGAGGTTAAGTGCAAGTGTTATATAAACTAAAAAAAGTTAAGAACCTCTTGAAGTCTGCACTTACTGAGTTCTATTATGCACAGCTCTCAATTGCTTTTAATGCAATTGTTTTGTAAAGTGTTTGCTAGCTCCAGTATTGAAAGGTACTATTACTAGAAAAACAAATTCTAGTCTTATTGAATGACTGGCCAAAGTAACTGAACACCACTCATGCTGTAGGGGGAAAGAGTCACTCAACAAAATACAAAGTCAGATATTAACTTTGAATGAAATCGATAATGAAAAATTAAACCAGATTTTGAATTTTTTTGAGTTTTAAATTATTTTCTTTATCTACAAATTTATTTTCTGCATTTATATTTAGGGTATTTTAAAGTAGTTTTTACTATGTCCATGGAAAGAGTTTATTTAAAAGGTCCTTAGAGTCTTTTCAGCTATGCCAGATATACCCAGTTTCCACCAAAATCAAAGGGAGCCATGGATATTCAACAGTTCTGAAGTCCAAGTCTTTGTATGTCAGAATCAGAAGGGAAATTCTACACAGCTGACAAGAGAATAAAAGGTTCCCAGCTATCAGAACCCCATCTGTAACTAGTTATGTTTCCAAAAGACAAATGTGTAAACTACCTGAAGAGGAAAATCTAATGATTAAATGTGGGTTAATATTTCCCTGTCAAGAATTTACAATTCAGTGTCATACTTATAGTTGTATAAACTATGGTGTTTAGATTAATGTTATAACCATAAAAATGGGGATTAAAAACAATCATGTGTAAAATAATTTTAGGAAATATCTTTGGGGTAAGTGGAGTAAGGCACTTTTCAAGAGTGTGCATTCTTTGCCTTTCTCTGGGAAAAAAATTACAGCAGCCTAGTTACCAGAGTGCAAATGTGTGAAGCAGCTTAATTGTTGCATTACCACCAATGGTTTAATAAATACATTTACCTCTTTTCTATTTTGATATTGTAAATTTCATCACAAATAGTTTTCAGGTATCTCTGCTTTGGTAATCGTGACATCAGTTGTCTCTCGGTTGTGTAAAAGGCTTGTTCATCATCATACTATAAGGGAAAAAAAAAACCAAGCAATTTTTTTTGTATTCATTATTAAAGAAAAATACTGTGACTAAAGGGAGGGAATCACTTTTCTGAAGATCATTCAGACAGAATAGCAATACTCTAGTTCCTCACCCTCAAAGAACTAGTTTCTTGAAACAAAATGCACAAAACTGCATGTACAACTTGAATGTGTTAGAGCAGAGATCTCTATACAGAGGCTGCTGATGATTCGCTTTCCCCTCCTATACTATGACAGTACCATCATGGTGGCAAGGGTGAAGTGGCTTGCTCACACACTTCCTCTACAGAGTTATCACTATTGTAGAAACATTTTCATCCTCCTTTCCTACCCACTTTCTTTCACATGTACACACATTATTTGATATCTTCTGCCATATGAGGAGCTTTTTCCCTTCTGAACTGATATAAATGCAAAATAAAAAATTCTTCATATGAACACGATTTTGATATTTCTTTGATTTCCAATATTTTGGAGACAATGCAATTTTGTGTAGCCAATTTAACATTCCTATGAGCATCTTTACTTAAACTTTACGGCTGTGTCTAGACTGGCCCCCTTTTGCGCCAAAGGCATGCAAAGGAGG
>CM057848.1:55802957-55815104 GCA_030068395.1 Apalone spinifera | reverse complement strand
ACGGAGACGGCGAAAGTAGGCTTCCAGATCACCACAGAACTGTATCATGTTAGTTGGAGTGGTGTGGCAAAAAGAGAGTCCCCGAGATAGAGCAGACTCTTCTGCCGGGCTGAGTGTGTAGTTGGAAAGATTGACAATATTGCTGGGTGAGTTACAGGTACCACTGTTGTGGCCCCATGTGGCAGGTAGGATTTTAGACAGCTTACAGTCCTTTTTCCTCTGTAGAGATGTGAAGTGTGTAATGTAGCTCTCCTGTCTTATTTTAGTAAAGTCCATTTGTGGGGAAGGTTGGCTTTTTATGAGACTCTCCAGATTGGAGAGCTCTTTTTTGATGTTTTCCTGTTTGCTGTACAGGATGCTGATGAGGCGGTTCCCTCAGTTTTTTAGATAGTGCCACAGGACTCCTCGCCGCTAATCCAGAAAACAACATTTAAAAATGTGTTTTATAGTGATAAAATAACAGCAAACATCAAGAGCAACTGTACACCTAAGGAAAAGTAGTTAAAATATAAATATTTTGCTATATGCAACAGTGTCAATTCACACAAAAGGAAACACTTCTCAGTATATTAAACTAATATACTGTGGGTTCTATTTACAACACATTTCTAAATTTGGTTAGAATTGCCATTTCTAAAGTTTAAGATTACCAATGGTGACAGCTATCTTACTAGCTAAAATTAATAACTCTACTGTCAGCCTGTCTAATAAACAAGCATTTCCCATTTTGCAGACTTACAGCTAAAATTTCAATCTCATTTGTTTTCTGTTGCAGATTAGTAATGAAGGTCTGGAGTCTTGTTTGTACCTACAAATTAAAATTAATAGTGGGTAAAAGTAGTATATAAACTTCTGTTACACTGAAGTTGAGAACCTCTTTTGGTTTCAGAAAACATAACTTACACTTTTATAATAAACTTTGATACAACAGTATAGTGGTAGGAAAGATGATATAACTAATGAGGTTAAGAAAAATTCACATATGATTGTGAATTTCTTTAGAGTCAAAGCTAAGCTGTTTATGGGTGCTAGTGGAGGCCACTGTTCGCAAAGATAAGAGAAAGCCACTTGAATCAGATTGGCAGTAAAATCACAGATGGCAGTCCTGGAATGCACTGTACCTTCTCTGCAGTTCAGAAAAGATGGCTGCAATTTTGGACAATAGGATATTGATCTGTTGGTGCATTCAGTCTCATTACATAATTTTACATTGTTACCATCCATCTCTCTTTCATACAGCAGTCTAACATTAATACCACTAAACATTTTGTTTTAGGCAACGTGGAGCACTCTTTGTATGCACCATGTTAGACATTTTTTTTACCTCTACCTCCAAGCTTGAGAGGAAATAATCAAACATTAAAGATAAAGGGCACAGGGTTGAGTCCAATGGATACACATTAAATACAAAATCTGTGTTAAACTTGTAACTTTTTCTTAAGCACTCAAAAGTTAGAAAATGCCAGAATTAAAGTTTCCTACACAATCTTTGCTGAGCACTCTTGTACACAAGCATGTGGAAAGTCTGTGTTAGAGCCAAGAAGTGGTCTTCTGGCATCCCATTTCAATGTTTTACACCTATGAAAAACCCATTTTCCTCATTTTGCAGTCCTTTGCCTTATTCACTGCCCATTCTGCAGATTAAACTAGACACATATCCTGAAGGACAAATAACCTGTGATCATGAAATCAAGACTACATGCAGGCTGAAAGACAATTCGAAACAAAACTGAAAGGAAAAAATCAAATCACATATACCTGCATTTCATAACGTCGTCTGAGACTGGCAGGCAATTTTTCAGGAGCTATAACACTCACATTTGGTACTACAGAAGTTCCATGTGGTTCAAATAAACCTAAAATGCAAGCAGTTTTCCTTGCATAAATAAGCATGTTTCAAACAAAACTAACCCCAACCAATCTTAATTCAATAGGTGGTATTGAAGCAAGGCAGAGGTACATTTTTTAAGACATTGGATTTTTAAAAAAAATATTATATATGGAATTGTCAACTGAATAAATTTCCTCATGTTGATTTGTGATTATGAAACAACAGTAGGAATTACAAGGGAGGAACATTATTATACATTGTCAAATTTCATTGCAACACAAAAAGAGATTGTTCCAACAGAAAAGCAGAATAATTTAGAGATTTTTATTCCAGAAAGATAATTGCAACTCTTGTCAAGGGCTTTCTTACTCTATTTTAAATTGTTTAATGTCAATGAAGATACATTGTTATGTTTTAACTTTAAAAACAAACTATTTTATATCTGTATACCTTTCTATATATTTATCTCCCATCAAATACCAGTGCAACTGGTGTTGATTATCAGCTGAATCACACGGAATCATCAGTAAGAAAAATCCTTCTAGTTTTACGTCAGGAAATATATAGGATTAACTGTTTAGCTAATCATGAACTTCTAAGTTCATTATTATAAAGAGAGTTCATTCTTCATTATATCAATTATAAGTTTTCACATTCTATGTAAAAAGAACACAGTAACTTGGGACAATCTTTGGCATTAATTCCACAGAAAATTCATGTTTTTCAAAAAAAATCCTACAATATGTGGAACCCATACTTTATTATTTATATGCAGCATATCTGATATTAAAGAAGATGAAAACAGTGTGTAAAAGAAAACTACAACTGTTTATGCTTACCCCCAATAAGTACAAGGTTTAAAGGAAAGAAGCAACACTGAATAAACTGTAAAATTAAGTATTTTGAAATCTAATTAAATTGCCATTTTTACCTACCATTTGAAAAACGAAGTCTTTGCTTTCACTAGCAGTGTGAAACTCCACCCTACTAGCCTTAAAAACATTTTTTCTATTCAGCTGTATAAAACAAATTTACTAAAAATACACGCACAAAAACTGAAGTTAGGCGCACACAGTTACACAATTTGTGTATGGAAATTTATGTTCTTGATAACCCATATGTAACACAGGCAGATCAGGTTCCATATCATGAAGGGGCTGCTAGGCATCACTCAACACTGGCAAATGCATAACTAGAAACACATCTAGTTTATGCATGTGTTAGCATTGTTAAAGTAGATGTTTAGTCTTTATGAAATGCTTGAAGGATGCTGCATGTATTAATTCTACTGAATATCTGTACCCCATGTTATCAGGTAATATTTAAATGCTTGTTCTCTAATTATAAAGGTATTTGCTCAGAAACTATAAACCATGTCTGAAGAGAAGTATTACAAGCTGTGAAATATACAAGAGGTGTCATCTCCTCTCCAACCAAAGAAGGTCTATAGAACCGGACAAGCCATTGTGAAACATCAGTGGACAAAAGACGTTGTTGATTGCTCCCCCCTCATCAAGAACAGAAGATATGCACAAGCGCTCATCCCATCAGCTTGAACTCTGGGGGAAGGGAATATAAAATCTGTGATAAAAAAGAACTCTATTGCTATGCTGCTTGAGCTCTGAAGGGCAAAGATATACAAGTATAAACAAGGGATCCCCAACTATTTGGCCAGGATTAATCTTGGAGGATTTGTACATCTTGCATATTACAGCAGTTATTACCACCTTTTGGAACTGAAGACCATAACTCACTTGTGTGTGTTTACCTGCTGTAACCTTTTAAATAACTCAATTTTCTTTTTTCTTGGTTAATAAATAGTTAATTTATTATGGGATTGGTTGCAAGTGTTGTCTTTGGTGTAGGATCTAGGGTACAATTAATCTAAGTGGCCAGTTTTTGAGACTGGGAATAATCTGCATATTGTGATTTTGGTGAATGGGATGATTTATCACAAAGGCAAGTTTGTCTGAACGGCAAGATGAACTGGAGTATCCAAGTGAACTGTTTGTTATTCCATGTCAAGACTATTAAGAGTGCTTAAGGAATTCACACTTGATAGGTAAAATTTACGAACAGAACCAGTCTGGGTTTTTACTAGGGATGTAAAAAGTTGTTTAAAAATCTCACCGTGTAACCGCTAAACCCCTAGCAGTTACACATGCTGCAGGCTCTGCAGTATCGAAGCTTTATATTGCAGAGCCTGCCATGAAGCCTCCTAGGAAGCGGGCCTGGCAGCTCCTGCCAGCCCAGCTCCCTGAGCATAGGATCAGCAGCCCCTGCTGACTTTGCTCCCAGGGAGCCAATGTGTAACCTGTGGCGGGAGGGCAGAGGGGGCTGGTTGGGCTGCCATGGACAGAGTGGGTGGGGAGCTGGTAAATCTCACCCATTAAGGGTAAGGCATACTGGTTAACCATTTACATTCTTTGCTTGTGCCCTGGTTTGTAGCAGTTTACCGAGACTGGTATTCACATTTATGAGCCACTCCATAAAGCCTGAAAGCATATGTGCAATTTTTGTGGCTATAACTTAAATGGACTCACCCTGGATAATCTACTGATTCTTAAACTAATATTAAAAACAGGATGGAAAATGACTGAATCTCCTTCATTAGCTTTCTAAACCGTCAGCATTATATGTCACATCACTTTGCAGCAAGTTAGTCACTTCCGGCTACAGAATGAGTAATGTCTATTATAAACAAAGTTTCAGTTTATTCAGTGTGCCCCAGTCTGGCAAGAAGTGCTTTGTGCCTTGTGAACATTTTGATTGGTGGGTCAAGCACAATGGTTGCATGTTTTCTATAACTTTCTGCATTTTATAAGAAAATTTAATTCAAACTTCACATTTTACACAGAATATTTGAGATTAGAAAGAAATTATTCTAGCCAAGTAAAAATTGAAAGGAAAAACACTTGTAATTTGTTTATGATTTTTTGTAATGTGATTACTAGATTGCAAAGCATGTTCACTGCATACGAAGACAGTCAATTTGAGCCTAGAAATAGTGATTATGTACCTGAAGTACTAGCAAATGATCCTTTTAGACTTTGTACTGAGAGATTATCTGAAGGGTCTCTAAAAGCAAACAAACAAAGAACAGTTACAAAAATAGACACAACAGAAAAGCAGTACAATAATGTAAGCTACTGTTGGCAAACTTTCAATCACAAAAGGTATTTTGCATTATTTTTCACTCCAATTTTCTAAAAAAAATGTAATGGAGATTTTCAGCATATATTTACAAATTAAGTCCTGTATTTTTGATTGGTTAAGAAATGCCAAAACACAAGTAAATAATTTTTAAAAAGCCTGTCTTCAGCATGCAAATTAAAGAGCAAAAATTTCCTTGCCACTTTCACTATTTGTAAAGGGAGATGTTTTAGAGACCGGCTTTCTGTTTCACAACCTACCTACTCTTATATAGGATCCTGGATTTGTGTCAGATAATATTGCTTCTGCGACATGACTGGCATGTTAACGTCAATGAATAAATGTCAAACAGGAAAGTTAGTCGGACTTTATGGCCTGATCAAACATGAGGAGATGGGCGGCAGGGGAAGAAAGAGCTTTTCTTGCAAACAAAATTATTAAGACACACCCACAAAGCTAGACTTTGCTTCAAATGTGTCTCAAAAGAAATTTCTTTTTGCAGAGGTAAATTTTGGAAAGCTCTTCAAGAATAATACTGACGGCCAATTATTGCATGTACATGTGTGATAGTATAAAAGTAAGGACCTAATTACTCGGTCTGCACTTGTACTTTCACATGCCCATTTGCATACTTCAGTGATTCTAAACAATGGAAGAATTTTACTGTAAACTTTTTGGGGTAGGAACCTCTTTTGTTCTGTGTTTGTGTAGTATCTGTTACAATGCGATCTTCCTAGTCCACTCATGAGGCTAATAGGTGCTACTGCAATATAACTTTAGTTTGCTTTATTAAATAACCTCTTATTTTGACAACTCCTGTTCCCTATTTATGCCTCTACCTGTTACTTCTTTCATCACAAACTTTGGTCTTCAGTTTTTGGGCCAGGTGTTCTATTAGCTCAGTCTCTAAAATCCTTTTCTCCGTCTGCCTTTCCTTCTCGAAGGATTTCACCTACAAAATGGTAATTTAACATTTTAATCAGTCACAGATTTAGCAATCTGAAGATCTGCATAAATATACTGTGGAAACAAAGAAAATTAAGTTTGATTACAGTTACCACCTATTAAAGATATAATTATCAGAGTAAGACAGATAACCTGTTTATCTGATCACTGGCCAATTAAATCCTCTGGGTTGGTTGGAATGATTTCTGCAACTGAATAATAATTTCTTTTGCATTTTCACTGCTTAGGCTTAGCAACTTGCACTTATTAAAATAGGAGAATGACCTTTGGTTAGTGTACAAGGGAAAAATTCTGTGTTAAACATGGTGTTCTCTTTTAAAATTAAGGGATTAATTTGGAATGTGGCTGACTTCCACTGAATTTTCAGAGAACTCTCCCAGCATTCGAATCTACACAGATTTGCTCTTTTTTAATTAATTATGAAAAGACTAATTAAACTAGAGAATCCCTATGCCATTTAATAGAACAACAGGTTCTTTATATTTTTGCTCTGACGTGACAAATACCATCAATTAGGGATTAAAAGATTAAATGTGTTTTTTTTTTAAACTGAATCTTAAGTGAGTTGTAGCTCACAAAAGCTTATGATCTAATACCCTAATAAATTTATTAGTCTTTAAAGTGCCACCAGACTTGTTTTGTTTATTTTTTTAATGCCTAGATACATCACTCTGATCAAATGATTGTCAAAATCAATTAGCGTAAGAAAAAGATAGATAATGGAAGTAAGTCAAAGGCATGTTAATATTATACATAATAGCTGTATTATACAATCATTCCATATAGGAGCAAAGATTGCTATCTTTTAAAATATATATACAAATACATCACAGATGAGACTCAATCTCTGTATGATTCTGTAAGCAAAGAATATTTGTATTTAAGATACCAGATCATTTTTTCCTCTTGATAAAAGAGGAAGACGACTGGGGCTAGTGGAAAAACTAAGAAGATGGGTCTACTAAGCATCCACAATCCATTGTTCAGAGTAATTTTGTACTACTTATTAATTTTGAAACTATATTGGGCTTAAAGGCCAAGTTCTAAATTATACAACACTTTTCTCAGAAAATATTGTGTTAGCTCCACAAAAACACATAGAAGAACAGATTATTCATCTGATTTATTCACAAAAATTCTCCCCAATCCCACCTTTACCTTCACATGACTTCCTTCTTTCTCAGAGACAAGAGCTACGTATGTAATCCCAGAACATTTACAATACTCTTGCAGTTCTTCTTGGGACTAAATCAAGAAAAAATAATAGTAGAGAAGTGGGTCAGAGTACAAAATGCCAATGTAGACAATCAAAATCACATGTATGATTAGAAATACATCTATAGTATATGTACCAAGCTTCTGAGTAATGAAAAGCTTTAAACATCAGTACATGAAGAATAATTTTTGTGTGGAGGTCTTTATATTCACGTTTCAAAACATATAACTCACTAGAGTATGTTGCACCAGGATTTGGAAATGGAAGCTGGATGTGTGTGTCTTTTGCATCTGTTAGCAAGAATAGACTACCAGTGTTTGTAACTCATTACTTGTACATAGAGATTTGCCCAGATGGATCCCTGTCTCTGTGTGGAGTTCCACTGTCTTCAACTGGACTTTCCAAAGGATGGCTGCCTGTGCAGTTCTCAGTGAAGAATTAGTTTGTCAGCATTAGCTGTCAAGGCAGAACACTGTCCAAGATTAAGTGCAATCAACAAACTGCAACGTATCATCTCTGAACAGCCTCACAAGGAGGCCAGCAAGGGTCAATGTAAACACAGGAAAAAAAACAAGTGATCTGAAGAGTATTAAACACCAGTTATACTTGCCCTTCAACAGCATTTAGTCAGATGTAGAAAAAAGAATGAAAAGTAGGGAAATTGTTGATGGTAGTATAGCAAAAGAGTACTGTAATGTCAGCAAGGCAGCTGAGTGGTTCAGAACTCTCTGCTTTGAGGCATTCTGAGTGTGTAGAAGTACGTCTCACTGCATTTGAGAGAATGGGCAATTCCCATTTACCATCTGTCATTCACCAAGAAGCATATGTACAAATCAAGTGAACCAGACTGTCAAACTGTCCAGAGGGCTGTATGCTGGGTAAATACTTTGTGTAGGGTACCTATCTGTTTGGTTTTGGCTCACTGTGAGGAAATTAGATGTCAGTCCTTAAATGTAAATAGTATTTCCAGGAATCATCTTGTAGCACTAGATAGCTTTAAAGAAGTGGTGGGCAACCAGCAGCCAATCGGACTTCTATGTGTGGCCGCAAGACATTTTTTTTTTTTTACCATTGCCCACATACAAGTTTGCTAGAATTCTGCTGGTTTTCGTCTGTTTTTTTCCTACTGCTATTACTAACATGACACGCATGTGAAGTGAGGTGCATGCTGACTGCACACAACATTGACTGTGAGAGCCTTGTGCTCCAATTGCATCCAATCAAGATGCTGCTATGGTTTCAATCAGCACATCCTGCAAATTCTAGGCATCCAAGTGCAGTTAGCAAAACTACCCTATCCTGGGAGACCATCTGAGTTATGAGAATTTTGTGGCCCACTGAGTTGAAGGAGGGGTATTTATGCAGCCCATTCATTAGCCTGGGTTGCCAATTGCTGTAAATTGGCAGACTAACACGTGTCAGTAATCCAACAGTACTGCTTGCAGTCTCTTATGCAACAGCTTTGTTACTCCACTGCAGTGGCCACCCGAGTGCAGAACATGTTCCTGCCTCACAGCCATGTCAGGAACTTCCTTCCCACTTCTAAACAATACATGAAAATTCCTCCCACAAAAGTAGTTTTTCATTAATATCACTGCTATCCCTATATTTAGACCCTTCTCATTTTCTTTGATGGATAGTTTCATTTTTGGGGGTGAAAGTATACTTTGTTTCTATATTGTTGATGTACGTTGATAAAATACATTTTTGGGAAAGATTTTTGTCAAATGTTTGTCCAGGATCTCCAGAATCTTGGGTGTTTTTCAATAAAGCTGTCTCCACTACATGTCATTCCATGGAAGCAGCATAACTCAGTGGATATGGCACTGTATTTGGAATGAGGAGTCTTGATTCTACTTTCACTGTTGACCCTGATGCAGGACATATTCAGGGCCCAATGAATTCAGTAAGAGTCTTTCCACTAACATCAGTGGCTTTGCATCATGCCCTCAAAGAGTAAACATGGCCATGTCACCTAATTTGTCACTCTAAAATGAAGATTATGATGCTTACATTGTAAAAGGTGATGAGTGCTACAGAGGAAAAATACTATAAAAGCAAAGGTAATCTTCAATGATTTAAGGATAGCTGAACTGCACCCAGATGCTCACTATTTTGATTCTATAAATGAATAACCTCTAAGAGGCTGCTTTAGCAACACCAGCCTTTATGAAACTGACATACAGTTAACAAATAAGTAGATAGACTCTTTACCTGGGACCAGTCATACATGATATCCACTGGAATTCCTGCACTCCAGAGTTTCTGAACAATATTGATGGCTCTTGTCATTGACATCTGTCCCACACTCACAACCAACAGATCACAAGAGCCCAGAGAAACCTGGAAGAAAAGAAGAAGTAGTGAGGGAAACAGTCTGAGCAATGAGAGCTTGTTTTCCAGTGTAAAAATATTGACTTTACTGGAGAACCAAAGCACTTTTGTGCTGCTTTTCAAGCAAATTAGGCAGAGATTAGGAGATGCTTCATTACTAAGCATTTTTTAAAATTGAACTCTTTAGCAAATCTTACCCTGTTCCAAATAAAGCACTTGCAAAGCCTAACCCAGTGAGTTACCTGGCTGTGCCTCCTCCCGATTTAGAAGCATTAATTTTCTTCCTCACAAAAAATATACACCTTCTGCTGTGAGTGAAACTGTTCTATGACTTATGTAGATGAAAAGAAGAGCTAGGGACAAAACATATTTTAATAGGGGAGAGAGAACATGAGACTACATACTTGTTTGAAGCAAGAGGGAGAGAAAAAGATACAAAACACTGAATACATTTCAAAAGGATTTTTTTATGCAATTAAAAAAAAGCTATGAATTACATGGGAGCAAATAAAATGCACCATATCTTGAGGTTTCTGTCTATTATTGTATGGAATTATTTTGAGACACATTTTAACCTCTTAATATTTCTTGACTAACTATAGCTACCTAGATTCTGAAATGATAGAAATAAAAAACTTACAGAGTCCTCCATATTAGAAACTGCAGCAGTTATTTTATCTATAGCAATACTGACTCCAACAGCAGAAGGAAGAGGTCCTACTGTTTGCGGCCCTCTGAACTGTGGAATCTGAAAAGACAAGAAACGATGTCATTAGTAAAGTATCAAAAAAGTATATCCTTTAAAAAAAAAAAAAGCACTAAAGTATACACACCAGATGATCATATTTGCCTCCAGCTGCAAGAATTTCAGGCACAGTTCTTTGTCTGCGTTTGATGTATGCTATAAACTGAAAGATGACTCCATTATGCTGTTGCACTTTGTAAACAAGTCCTAAATTTATAGATACCTGTAAATGAAAAATGAATCTCATGTAAAATATGAAAATGTACACATCAGCATTTCTTGAAAAGCTAACACATTTTCTTTGGTGTTGAGCAGATTTAATACTGTAATTAAAATATTGATCCCTGAAGAAAAATGGATTCAGCCAAAAAATCTGAGCAGAGAAAACAATGTCTTAAATCTAAAGTATCATAACGGGACATGAACTACCAAATATTGTGTATAAGTCCCAAATAGCAAGCCTTTAGAGAAAACAAATGACTTCAATTATTACCATTTGTATATTGGACACTTGTTATATGTTCAGAATATAAAATTTTCAAAGAACCCCTTATCAATAATTTGTATATAGAGAGAATTAATTTTCAGATGAGAATGCAACTGAAATAATCCAAATACATAGCTATAGGTATTCATTAGCTGACTGACTGACTTTTAGGTCCTACTCTGAAAGGAAGGATCTAAAAACTGAAGTCACTATTGGAGTGCGTCTACACAGCACAGTTATTTTGAAATAACTGACGTTATTTTGAAATAACAATGCTAGCATCTACACAGTAATTCCATTATTTTGAAATAAATTTGAAATAATGGAAGGCTTATTCCGACTTCTGTAAACCTCATTCCACGAGGAATAACACTTACTCCGAAATAGCTATAGTGTAGATGCTCCACTGCTGCTATTTCAAAATAGCTCCTCCTCAGGGCCATTCAAATAAATTACTCCCCAGTGCCTCCTGGGGCTCTAAGTCGAGATACTGCATCCACTTAGGGAAGCCTGCCTCGGACTAATTTTGAGGCTTCCCTGTAGTGTACCTTTATTTTTATTTCAAAATAAAGGTATTTCGGAGTATTTCCTCCGGAATGGCTTGTTTAGAAATAAGTGTGCAGTGTAGATGTACCGTTGGTGTTTATCATATACAACATCACAATTTAATGGTGCTTATTCTGATTCCTGAGGAAAGGCTTATAAAGGCAGAGATGATGTACAGAGACATAAATCAATGAATTTCTAATCCAATTGCTATACAAACCTGAAGTTTTATACCAAGCTTCTTTAAAAGACCCATGATTTCTTCCAGATCTTTCATGCCATGCTTTACTAGCTGGGTGAAACCAGTTTTTTGTTTTATCATTGTGTTTATCAAAGGAATTACATCATTCAACTCTCCCTTGTGCTCAATAAATCTGTACAGTCGACAAAGCTGAAAATATACACAGACAGAATATCATTCACATGCTTGTGCAGAAGGCATATGAACAACAACATAGCAATTGGTTTGTTGTGGCTAAAGGTTTACCATTTATACTTGTTTTGCAGAATAGACTAATTCTCCTTAATAATTTGGAGGAGAGAGTGGTCACATGAGAATTCCTAATCAAGACAGGAAAAAGTTGGATGACAAGAGATCTCCCTCAACCTGTTCTTTATACTCATGCATCTAACTTTGCATAATACTATTTAGAATCTCACATTTTTCCTTCTAGAAATCTCAATTCTGCAATATTCGATTTACGCTGTGAGCATCTGCATAATCTGAAACACAAATCTTAAACAAACGGGAGAAACCCAGAAAATAAGTGATGCTGAAAGAGACAAGACAGGCCATTTCCAAAAAGATAAGAGAGCAAAGAATCATAGAATACTAGGACTGGAAGGGACCTCGAGAGGTCATCGAGTCC
>CM057848.1:55780605-55793365 GCA_030068395.1 Apalone spinifera | reverse complement strand
CCTGTCTTTTGTTTCAGCAAGACCAGACTAACATGGCTACATCTCTATTACTGTCTTACTGTGGTCTACATGTTAACCTAAAATTATATTCATATAACATTCTCTACCCTGAAAAAAGCTCTGATGTACTGGTCATTATAACAAAATAATTTAGTATACATTCAAAGACCATTTCTCAAATCCATTCAGTACCAGAAAGCAAAAAAACAAAAAGAACAACATGTGAACATAACCTACCATGTTTTCTAAAGATTCGGCTGACAGTCTCACATACATGCTGCTGTATCTTGGCTGCTCGAATTGAAAAACAACCCTGAAAACCACCACCACAAAATAAGGCGCTCTTAAGTATATTCAAATACAGAACCCATCAACATATAGATACATTTAGAACAGTGATTCTGAAGAGTTTTAGAATGATCAGAATAGGGATGCAATAGTGTACTCAATTAACTGAGCAAAAGCTTATAGGTTAATGCTATAGACTACACGCATTCTCCCCTCCCCTCCTCCTCCCCGGCCAGTGAATTTTTTAGCAGGCTGGCCAGCAGCCCGGCTCATTCCAGGCTCACGCTAGCTCCAGGACCTACTGCCACTGTGGCTTTGCATTTAAAGTGTATTAGAAGCCAGGTGGACAGGCAGTCCGACTCAGTTCCAGCTTGTGCTGAACCTGGGAGCTCAGCCCCTCAGCCCCTCTCTGGACAGGGGCTGCTGTCACCCCACACTGCTGCCTCTGTGTCAAAGGCAACAGTGTGGGGTGACAGGCAGCTGGTCCATTAGGGGAGCTTGTTTTTAAACTGGCTCCCCTCGCAGATCAGCTCCCACCTGGCACCCCATGCTGCTGCCTCTGATATAGAGGCAGCAGAGCAGAATGGCAGGGGGCTCCTCAATAGGGTTGCCAGATGGTTTCAACAAAAATACCAGACACACTTGACATTACATCACCATCTACATTACATCTTATTTAGAAAATACTAGACATTTATATTTTCTCAGTTATATTTTCTCAATTTGTTTCCCGAATAGAAAACTCAAATACTGGATTGTCCACAGTTCAAAACCGGACACCTGGGAATCCTACTCCTCAAGAGCAGGGCCAGAGCACATGGGCTGCCAGTCCTACCCTTGGGAACTATAGAACATTTGAGTAACTGATTAGAATGCATAAGGTTAGTCGACTATTCAATTAACCAATATTTAAAATCCCTAAATCAGAAGAGAATCTTGATAGTAGCCAATGAAGGGGACTGTAAGACTGGTTAGAAACAGCTACAAAAACATGTTATTGACACTTAGATGTGAATATCATGATTTATAATAGTCAAGAGCAACCATATGCACACAGTTTTTTGACCATTTGTTGCCTTAGCCAAATTTAGTTTAATTCTTCACTGAGTATGTAAAATTCAAATGGAGAACAAGATATGAATCAGATTAGAGACATCAGGCCAATTATATTAAATTATCAGTTTATAAGGCAGTGGTTCTCAAAGCGTGGTCCACAATTGTCTTGCAGGTGGGCCATGGGTTTAAGGCTCACTCCCCTGCAGAGGGGAGCCCATGCTGGTGCTCCAGCCCTGCACTCCTTCCCACGTGATTGAAGTGTCAGCACCAACTTCCAGCTGTGTGTGTAGGGGGAAGCCCTGAGCCTCCTGGGCTGGATCTGGCTCACAGGGGGAAGAAACAGCTCTGTGCACTGCCACTCCTGCTCCCCCTTCCCCTGGCTGAAGGAACGGAAGTGCAGGAAACTGCTCAACCTGGAGGCTTTCCCCACTGCTTCCATTGACCAGAATCGCAGCCAATTCGAACAGTGGGGGGAGATGCCTGGGATTGGTAGGGTGCACGGAGTCAGATAAGTGCCCCCGATCCTCCTCATGCCCAGACCCAACACCCCCATTGCCCTCACACCCCCTCTCCCATAAAGACTCTACACCCCCACCCCGCTCCTGCACCCACCCTCCTACCTAGACCTCATACCCCCAACCTGCACCCCACCCTCAACCCGCTCCTGCACCCAACCTCCCTGCCAGACCCTCATCCCACTTCTGCATTCAGCCTACTACCCAGACCTTGAACTCCCCATCCCTATCTCACTCCTTGGCAGCCCTCTTCCACACTCAACCCCTCACTTTTGGCCCCATCCCAGAGCCCAAGGGTTCCACAAAATCTACTAGCCCTGTAGAAAGCCCTGAACCTCCTCGCTTCCCTCTCTCCCACCTCCGTGAGGCTGGAGCACAAGGAGAGTGAGGTGTCTCATTTGCGGGCCACAGTAAGGATTTGGGTTTTGGGGGGGGTGTTTGTTTTTTTGCCTCTAACTTTTGTATAGCCCCCAACAAATTTTTCTGTGGGCCAATGGTCTCTGATCACAAAAAAGGTTCCCCACCCCCAACATAAATAAAAGACAACGTTGAAACCTTTTTTTATGGACATACATAAATATTTTATTTTATTTAAAATGAAGTTTGGTAAACTAATATGATAACGTTAAAGAGCTTAATCAGTTTAATGATTTTGATTAATATTTCCTTTCTTAATGGTTATTTATGCCCCCTAATGATATAGCTGCATATTTCTGATTTTATATTCCAGTAGCCTACTACGAATAAATTAGTATTATGGTATATAGAGATAAGCAAAGGCATTTTGTCATCATGGGTGGGTGGCTGATGATCTGCGTAAAAGGGTTGCATTGAGAAGGGTGGACAGTAGGTCCAAAAGCTTGAAAAATCACTGTTATAAGGGGACACTAAGCACGGAGGTAAAACATTATGATGAATGGGTTTTGAGCTGAGTTACATCTATATTTCCTTGGTTGGAGTTACTATACAATCAATTTAAAACTAACCTTCAGCATATCGCTGTCGTAGGTGTAATCCATCGCTGGAGAGATGCGTTGTGAAAATATGTGGCCCATCATAGTCCGGTAAGCTTTCCCATCTACATTTGCTAAGGTATGATGAAGCACTTCATGAAGTTCTGATTCTTCCATTTGGGGTGGTGGGAGATGTTCACTTTTTAACAGCTCCACAGCAGTTGGTCGTGTTGCAGGATCATAGCTCAACAACCAAGTAATAACCATTCTCTACCAATTAAAACAAAATATATTTTCTAATTTAACTCCTATTAAAAACATCTCCTGGTATGAATATTTAAGGAAGTAGAGTCAGTTATATTACTATGTCAGTGAGAGATTCATGTATCGAAAAATTTAGATACTATTTGAATCTTGTGAGAAAAAAAATTCTTTCCTCATTTATTTCTGAAAATTTTTAATTAGGATATCTACAGAGGAAGAATGCTCATGTGCCTAAAAATGTATCCCTGCCCAGACAAGACTCTTGGGATGTTGTATAACATCATAACAGACTCAAAAGGATGTAAAAACACAATACAAGGTAAAGTAAGATATTAAATATTATATTTGACAGAAGAAATGCTGGTAAAAAGCATTTAATAAGGATTTATAAAAATACATATCTAATACATATATAAAAGCGGGAATCTTTCTGGCAGATGAAGATTCCTTTTGTTGGCTATTTGGCCAAAAAATAAATAAAGGTGGTGTCCTCAGCCTCTGTTTGCCAGAAGCTGGGAATGGGCAACAGAGAATGGATCACTTGATGATCTGTTTTGTTCATTTCCCCTGGAGCATCTGGCATTGGCTACTGTCAAAAGGCAAGATACTAGGCTAGATGGACCTCTGGTCTGACCGAGTATGGTCATTCTTATGACACTCTAACAAAGAGCCAGATCACTGTTCAGCAGAGCAAGAGAGCCAAAAAAACCTGAAATTATTGGCTATGCAGTAGGATGTGAATGAGTAACCGGTTAACCGTTAGCCAGTAAGCATCATCCTTACCAGATGATGCTTACCGGGTAATGGTTAACCAGTCCCCGGGAGAAGCCTGCCATGGATAGAGGGCTTCTTAAACCCTGCCAGGTCCTCGCACGAGGCTGGAAGCCAGCAGCCCAACCTTCTCCAGTGGCCTGGAGCCAGCTTCATGCAGGGCTGGGAGCTGGCAACCAGCTCCACATGGGGCTGGGAGTTGGGGTTGGGAGCTGACAGCCAGCCCCAAAGGCCCAGGATCTCACTTAATCAGCTAAATGTTTAACCGGTTAACTGATTAATCAGGATTTTACATCCCTACTACCTAGGGATTCCCCTAATATAAAGAAAATCTCCAGATGGTGTACTAGAAAGTATGGTATCTTCACAGCACCCTTCCCCTGACCCATGAAGTAGAGGCACGGTCAAGAAAAATAAGGCTATAAAAAAAACTTAAGACAGCATTTAAATCTACTAAGCTCCCAGTGCCCCCAGCTGTCAGAATCAACCACTAGTGGCCACTGCCACTGGACATAATGTATTGCTATCATTTCACCTTCCAAATCTTCTGTTCCATAATACATCCCACTGTGTTTGAAACAGAGTTTTCAAAGAGCTAAATTAATTGCTGTAAAGTGTAACTTCAATTTGTCTGAGCCTAGAATCAAAACAGTCCTTCGGAGTTTAAAAAGTATGCCAACGAACTCTAAAGATTGTTAATCCATTATGATTGCACTCAGGACCTTTGTGTTTTAATTATTTCAGTGTCAGTTGTATTAATTGCTTTAGCCTTTTGAGCTTTCTTTTTTACTTTGTTCCAGTGTCATGTAATGACTTGGCAGAGATTACTAACTTAAAATGAAGCGAAAAAATTAATCGTTAACTTTTTTTTAACGGCGAACACCTAATAATTAAAATGTCTATAATTACCTGCTTTTCATGTTTCACATGATCAAAGTCTTTTGGAAATTCAATAGTAGGCTAAGAAAGATAAATATATTTGAATTAGAATAAGGATGCAAACTTGAGCAAGCTAATCTTATTAAAACATACATATATCAGAAACAGCCTAGATATTTTTATTACTCAAAGCAAATAAATTTAGTTAGCTGTTATAGTTAAGATTGCCAAGACAGTGTTCTATTATTATTCATAAGCATTTATATGGTGCTTTGTAACACACAGAGTAAGAGTTTACAAGATATAACCATGGCCCTATAGCCTCTATGGGTGAACCAGGAAGGACTAAACCTGTGACCTCTTAATCTAAAAGCTTGTGATTCTTGTGCTTCCATTAACCTAGAGGAAACAAATTACGCAAACCAAATACATGGTCCTGTCACTAGAAGGGGACAAATACCACAATAAGTTAATGTGATGTACACAGAAAAACCCAATTTTCTTCATGTGACAAGTAACGTAATTTCCCCCCTTTAGCTTACTATAAAAAAACCTTCACACATTTGGTGGCAATATACAGCATATTGTTAATATACTGCATACTTTTTTTCTTCTCTGTTACTCAGTTAAATATTTCATGGACTCCCTCTCCTCAACCCGTCTCCCCCAATACTTATACATACTAGTCTTAGTTGGCTGAGAACAAAGATCCTTTCTGATGCAGTACTCATGGGGTGGTAGGACATCTCAAAGAATATTATTCCCAGACTGAAAAGGTCGACTTTCTAGGGGAAAAAAATCAAGTAGTAAACCGAACTGCAATAGATGTGTTTGTGATCCATAATGATAGTAAGTTATCATCAGACAAAAATAAACATTTTCCATCCTGTTCTATGTACTTAGATGGCCCCCATGGCTACAGTAGATAGTGCCTCACAAATTTAAATGTACTTTATCCTCATTACACTCTCATGCGGTAAGTAGTACAACATTTTACTTTGAAAACATTCTTATTTAGAAAATATTCTGCTTAGACACTGCACCAAATATTTCTTCTCTCAAACCACATCTCTATGAAAAGAGGATCTTTGTTTATCTAAGAATTTATCTCCTCTGTACTTCCTAGAAGGAGCTGCGTCTTGTCCTCTTTTGCAGGAGGGCTATTCTGTGCTCTGAGAAAGAACCAAAAAAGCAAGTCCTTTCTGGATTTCACTGTGAATACACGTCCACTATTATAGTCTATTTTTGCCCAACCCTATTAGCAAATATATTTTCACTTTCTAAAGCTTGCGGTTTGCCTATTCTTTCGTTATATCATATATGCTCACGTTTTAGTTCTACTAAGTGAGTGATTAAAGCAGGCAAAAGACATTCTGGACATGTACATTTTTTCCTATGTATATATGCAAGTCTAAAATGGAATTATGGGAAAGATATATTTCACATGAAACCTGTTTTGGTAACAAAACATTTTCTAACTAGCATGACAAACTATAGACTAGGGTCAGTCATCTACAGTTTTCACTGATCCAACAAAAGTTGCAGCAACTCTCAGAATGCAGTGCTATAAAAGTTAGAATATTTCAGCAAGTATTTTGGAACTGCTATTAAGGGATGATTTTTGACTACAGTGTATTATTAAAAAAAAAAAAACCTTAAAAATGATCTTTTTCTGAATATTAAATAAATAAATCTTTCCAAATTCTCAAAGATTTTCTTTAATTAAAATATATTAGTTGATAAAAATGGCCCAACTGTGGGCAAACAGTCTATTTTTACAAAACCAAACAAATGTTTCCAAGAGTTGTTCTTTCAAATAATCTCAATGAAAATGGATACTGTACACATTTTTAAACTTATTGCACATGTAAGGACCTGTGGCATTTTAAGCCTTTACATTTCAATCACTAGACAGTCTATGGATGGTCTGACCTTATTTTCAATAGGTCACACAGTATGCAACTCAAAACAGAAAACTCGACTGCTATTTTCTCAAAGTGCTTTTGTATTAAGTCCTATTAATATTACCTGATTATAAGTAGATTTAGTATTTCCCTGGACCTCAGGGCTCACATATAGTGCTGTGCCAACCATTCCTGTCAAATTGCCTGTATGGATATAAATGAGTTACTAGTTTCATAGAAGCTGCAAGTGGAATACAGCATCAAATAGTTAAGAAAACTTAAGCTTTTTAAAAATCATCTTTTAAAATGGGAATTCAGTCTTAGTGAAAATTTTGGAGTGAAATAGCCTCCCTATTTATAGAAAAAAAAGGCACAACTTGGACATGTCTCCTTCATCTTGCATGCCAAATCACCTTGTCTTTATATGATTCCATTATGACACTGATACAGCATGCTAATATTAAGACTAGAGTCAAGCAAATTAAATTCCCATTTTAATCACTCTTAATATCTTTGCAAGGTAGATCAAATGAGAATGTATTACAATTCCCCTCCCCACCCACTGCCTGTGGAGGTTTGTACCACTAAAGTCTTACAAAAGCCCTGCTTGGATAAGGGAGAAGTATAGGCAGAGTGTCCATATAGGAATTTCTGCAACCCATGCAGATCAGAGATGGGATCTGCTCTGACCTATAGGATTAGGCGCAGAGAGAGAGAGATAAAGCTTGCAACCTGTTTGCAGTGCGGTTTGGGTTTACACGGGGCTCAACACATGGCCTCCATTGGAAACATGCTCCGTAACAGCAAGGCATCTCCCAGGCGGGGTAGATTATAGCACCCAGGGAGAAGGTGCCAGAACATTGTGGGAAGTACTTTGTATTCATACCCGTCAGTGTGAAATAAGCTATCTGCATATATTTGCATCCATATGCAACCACACTTAAGTTGCAGCCCTTGGTATGTGCTGTATCATTGACACTCCTGGGGCTTCCAAAGCTGAATAAGCCCAGATGTAGATCAAGTGGGAATGACCTCCTTGTAAAGACAGTATGGAAGGACAGCAACTGCTATTCCAGCTCATAACATGAAGAGATCCCTGCACAAAGCCATATGATTTGGAAAACATGCAGATGGAAACCAGTGGAATCTTGCAATCCTGTCTATGTGAAATGGTAAATAAAATGCCTCACAGGCCACACATATAACCCTAATGAGCTGCAGGTTGCCCACAACTGAGGTAGAATAAACAGTATTTTTTGCACTTACCTGAAGGGTCAGACTTTGCCAGCTGGCTATCTGAATCATCTCCTGGTTTAGAGTCTGCCTGAATCAGAAAAGTAAACAGACACCCATGTTCATGAATGCAATGAACTTACTTGTAAGTAACTTACTTGTAAATACGTCTTCAGAATAAAGCATTTTCACTATTTATTAGCCAGTATTCCCAAATACATATACAAGTCTGTAACTTTTGGCACCTAAATTTGATCTTCAGACGTTTAAGTCAAAATTTTCAACTATCACACTGTTAGACAACACTAACCAATTAATGAGCATGAAATCCATTTAATCTTTTGGCATATCGATGTGTAAACACAACAAAATTCTTTACACAATTTATAATACTACACTACAATATGCACTAGAGAAATGATAAATAAATTATGGACTGAAATTAAAATTTGCTGAACAACATTAGGTTTTATTTAAAAAAAATTCTTTATATGTTATTCCCATACCAAACTAAAATGATTTCATTCTTTTTCTATAATGGCCTAGATGATGTGCTGCAAAGTTAATTTTACTTAATACTTACTGCATATGCTGGATGGTCTGTAGCTAAACCAAAATCACCAATTTTCACATGATCATCAAAATCTAAAAAAATGTTCACAGGCTTCAAATCTCTGTGAATCATTCCCTGTTAACGCAGTTAAAAAAAGTTTGAATCAGAGGGGTTAAAAATTCTTTTTACAGGCTATAAAACAGTATAAAAAAAAGAGACACCTCCCCTCCCCCCCCCGTTTTGGTTCTATATACTATGTAGGTTGGATGGGAAAGTTACTCACCTGGTGCAGTAACTGGAATTCTTCGAGATGGTTGTCTCCATGGGTACTCCACTTTAGGTGCGCCAGCACCACTGCGCCCATGATCGGAAGATTCTTAGTAGCAGTGCCCCTCTAGTTGGCTGCACACACAGAACTCTGGCATGTGACAGTTAGAACTGTCACCCCGCGTGCACAGCCAACCTCCTCCTCAGTTCCTTCTCTAACCTGGAGGTAACAGAGGGGAGGAGGATGGGTGTTGGAGCACCCACACGGACAACCACCTCACAGAACTCTAGTTACTGCACAAAGCGAGTAACCTCCCCTTCTTCTTCGAGGCGTGTCCCCGTGGGTGCTACAGCATTGTCCATGCTTGGTGGTGGGCGCTTCGGTTGTGCTAGCTCAGTGGCTGCAAGAACACTTCGCCCAAAGTGCGTGTCTGTATCAGCAAACTCCTAAATTGTGTAATGTTGCATGAATATGAGTGCTGAGGCCCATGCTGTGGCCTTGCATACGTTCTCAGTTGATATCCTGTTAAAGAAGGCAGTTGAAGCTGCCATTGCTCTCGTAGAGTAAGCCCGTATGTTGGCAGGCGGTTCCTTGTGGAATATGTCATAAGCTAGTCACATGCATCCCTGTATCCATGTTGATAGTTCTTGTTTGGATATGGATAACCTTCTTGATCTTACCATAGGCGACACAAAGAGTTGTGTTGTAGATAAAAAGCTATCGCCCTGCAGCCGTCTAGTGTGTGTAGTACCCTTTCCATGTCTTCTTTGTGTGGTTTGGGGAAGAAGATAGGTAAGTGTATCAGTTTGTTGCAATGAAATGAGGTAAGTTCTTTAGGTAGGAGTTTAGGGTGTGTACATAGGGTGGTTGTGTCATGAGTGCACTTATCTCCCCTACCCTTCTTGTGGTGGTAATTGCCACCAGAAATGCCACCTTCATAGAGAAGTGTACCAGGGAGCAAGTAGCCAGTGGCTCAAAGGGTTTGCCTATAAGAGCCCTTAGAACTAAATTAACGTCCCATGTGGGGATTGGGTCCCATCTTGGTGGAAGCATATTCTGCAGGCCTCGCAGAAATGTTTTGATAGATGGTTGAGTGAAGGCCGAGTATGCCTGTATCGGTGGGTGCAATGCCGTTATGGCAGCAAGATGTACTCCGAGTGAGCTCAATGATAGTCCTGTCTTATGAAGGTGTAGTAGGTAGGCCAAAATGTCTGAGACCCGCCGATTCTGTTGTGAGGAGAGTGTGTTCTAACCACCACAGTGTAAAGCAGTGCCATTTCTAACTGCATGTCTTTCTAACTGCAGACCTGTGGAGGTTGATGAGGATTTGTTGTACCTTGTCTGGGTAATTAGCCTCCAACTGCATCAACCAATCATTCATGAAGGTGAAGTATGTTCGCTTCTGGGTGGTGTGTCTGTCCATCCTGTTGCTTCAACAGGGATCGAAGTAATGAAAGAGCGCAGGGCGGTCCAAGAGCTCACCCGCAGTACCAAGCCTATCAGGGTCACTTTGGGGCTATCAATATGATCTTCGCTTTATCCTGTCTGATTTTTAGGATCATGCTTTCTATCATTCGGAGCAGTGGAAGAGTGTACAGTAGCGGTGCTTCCCACCTTAGGCAGACTGCGTCTCCCAATGACCATGAGCGTATGTCTCTGTGTGAGCAATAATATGGTCACTTCTTGTTTTTGTAGGTGGCAAATAGGTCTATCATAGGAGCTCCCCATTTCCAAAATAGATAGCAAAGGATTGTGGAGTTGATCTCCAACTCATGGTTGAAAGAAGTCTCTGTTGAGAATGTCCGCCAGGATGTTGTCCTTTCCTGGGAGGTTGGTGGCTATCAGTGTTATGTTTCTCGGTATGTACCATTCTCAGAGCTTTATTGCTTCCATACATAACCGGTAAGATTGTGCTCCCCCTCATCGACTGATGTAGTACATCATCGTGGTGTTGTCCATTACTATGTGTACCATTTTGTTCTGAATTACAGGCTGTAAATAGGCACAAGCCTTGTGGACTTCCCAGAGTTCAAGATGGTTTATGTGTTCATTTGCCTCATACATGTGTCGGCCTTGTACCACTCATTTTCCCAGGTAAGCTCCCCATCCTATCAGGGAGGAATCTGTGGTTATTGTTGATGTTGAGGATGGCCGCTGAAAGGGATTCCTGCTGCACACATTGCAGTGTAGTCTCCACCATGTAAGTGTGGCCCTTCTTTTGTCTGGCATGGAGAGTTGCCTGTTCAGGTGATGTATGCATGTTCTGTATACTGTTCTGAGCGATGCCTGTACTGGTTTCATATGTAGTCGGGCATGTAGTACCACCAATGTGGCTGCTGCCCTGTGACCCAGTAGCTGTAGACGCTGCCATACTGTTATAGTTGGGCTGGTCTGTATTAGGGTCACAAGGTCCTTGATCACTGAAAACCTGTGTTCCAGTAACAATGCCAGAGCCTTGTTGCAATCCAGGTGCACTCCTATGAACTTTATGGTCTGTGTTGGGGTAAGAACATACTTTCACAGTTTATCTGTAAACCAAGGGATTGGAACAGTTCTGTGGTGGTCTCTAGTTCCACAGCACAAAAGGCACCTCTTAGAAGGCAATTGTCCAGGTACAGAGATATGGTTATGCCCCTCCTTCCTGAGGTGGGCTGCCAGAACCTTTGAAAAAAATTCTTGGGGCTGTTGATAGCCCGAAAGGCAGCACTTTGTATTGGAAATGTCAATCTTTTATGGTCAATTTCAGAAAATGTCTGTGGAACAGATGTACGGCTATATGAAAATATGCATCGCGGAGGTCAAGGGTGGACAACCAGTTCCCCTTCTCTAAGGCAGGAATGATGGTGGCTAGGGTTACTATGTTGAATTGCTGGTAACGTATGAAGTGGTTGAGTTTTTGAAGACCCAAAGTCGGCCTCCAACCCCCTAACTTTTTGGTGGTAAGGAAGTAGTGGGAGTAGAAGCCCCTCCCTTAGGGTAAATGCAGTGAGTTTTTGGAAAATTTTGTAGACGATTTCAATTGTTGACTTAGAGATCTGGTTTGACCCTCAACCAGACCTTCAAAACAGCTGTCGAGATGCTGATGGCTATCTGCACCTACTCTGCCTTGGGTGGCATCTGTTGTTATGTCTTGGCTTTTGGTTAAATGTAGTTGGCTTGTATCTCTGTACATGACTGTCTGTTTTCTTCTGTTCACAGGTATGTGAATGCCTAGGATTTTCATTGTAGCTCGTGTTCTGTGAAGAGTTTTGTGCCCTCAAATGGGAGTTCCTGACCATAGCTTGGACTTCCCTCAGAAACCCAGACATCTGGATTCACAAAGGCATGCCTCATTACAATTGCTGAGGCTAGGAACCTTGAGGCTGTATCCCCCAAATCGAGGACAGCCTGGAGAGCTGTCTTGGAAATCTATGCCCCTTAATTGATGTTTGCCGTAAAGTTTGTTTTCTTTCTTTTTTTTTTTCGAGGAAGACACTCAATAAAGACTGAAAGTTGTTGCATGTATTTTGCGAGGAGGGCAAAGTAATTTGCAATTCTTAGCGGAAGGCTGGGTGATGAGTATGCCTTTTTGCCCATAAGATCCAGCTGTTTCCTGTCCTTGTCATAAGGGATGGCCTGCTGCTTGCCAGTCTGATTGATTGCCTCCATCACTAATGAGTTTAGCGTGGAGTGTGAAAATAAGAAATCGGCACTTCTGAGATCATATGATCCTTGCAGTCCAATCCTTTGCAATTTGGTGAAACTGTTACTGGTGTCTGCCATAAGGTTTTGGCAGGAACCATGAATGCTCCAATCATGGGGATTGGCAACCTGATATGTGACGGAGCGTGCAGAATATTCGTCAGCTTGTGCTGACTCTGGCATATCTGACAGTGATTTCTTAGTGTGTCTACTAGCCACTTAAAAGGTCCCCGAAGGGTTTTAAAATCATCCTCTGCATTGGGTTGTGAAGGCATGGTTGTGCCCTTGGGTGGCAAGGATGGAGGGTGCACAGTTGGTGTCAAGTCAATGTTCATTCTGCCCCTGAAGGTACATCTACACTAGCCCCCTAGTTTGAACTAGGGAGGCTAATGAGG
>CM057848.1:55750199-55780505 GCA_030068395.1 Apalone spinifera | reverse complement strand
CTTCATTAGCAATTGCAGTTACCCTCATTAGCCTCCTAGTTTAAACTAGGGGACTAGTGTAGACGTACCCTGAGATGTCCACTTCCTCTCCATCCTCTGAGAAGGCAGAACGGTCAGATGATTTAGCAGGGAGAACCTGAAGCTTAGCACCTATGGTAGTTGTGACAGCTGAGGTTTTTGAATTGTACATGTCACCCACGTGTCCCAGCAAAGCAAGTTGGGGTGGTATAGGCGGTGGGAGCCATTGTTGTGGTCATCACTCAAAGGTAGGCACTGAAGCTGGTGTTGAAGAGGGACTAACTCCTGATGTATTTGGGGTGCCATCTGTCACACACAGTGGCACCCCAGTACCAAAATCACCATCAACTCCCCTATAGAGGTAAACCGAGGCAGTTAAATTGAGGAAGCAGGATAGGCACTAGGGTATTTTCATTGTCGGCACCGGCATTGAAGCTCGAGCTGGTGCTTCTTATACACATTCGTGCTCTTAGCCGGTGCTGGCTCTTTAAGCGCTTTTAAAGCGCTCAGTGCCGGCTCTGATAGCGCTCCCGCTGGTGCCGCTGACAGCGCTCCCGCTGATGCCAGCATGGAGCTCCTGCTTCAGCTCCCTATTCAGCTTTGGGGAGGACGGTTGTACTGTCTGTTTGGGGTCTCAGTTTTTATGTTCTCCAGCCCTATTCTCTTCCTGTTTCTCCAACACTTTAACTGCA
The DNA here is from genome assembly GCA_030068395.1 of Apalone spinifera. Classification (NCBI taxonomy): domain Eukaryota; kingdom Metazoa; phylum Chordata; order Testudines; family Trionychidae; genus Apalone; species Apalone spinifera. The sequence continues at coordinate 55,779,795 of CM057848.1, read as the reverse complement.
CCAGGCACAGAGACACACTTGTTATTGCCGAGCGTTTCCTCGGTGGGGAGTCAGCCTGCTGAGAAGTGGGACCTCCTTCCGGGCATTTGAGCCCTGTCTTGGTCCCTGGAATTTAAGAGAGTGGTAGCCCCTTCGGCATGGGCCTCCCCAGAGGACATGAGCCTGAGGTGTGAGATCTTAATTTGTTCAGTGATGACTCTTGAATCTTGTCAATTTCATGTACTTTTACTTATCACTGGGAGCCTACTGTGAAACCTGTACAGGAGAGTTTCCCCTGCTCCCTGTCTTTCTTCTCTCAGTTCTTACAAAATACAAAGTGACTGCAGAGAAGGAGATACTAAATAACTAATACGAGTAACCTAAAGAAACAATATAGCTAAACTAATAGGTATGAGGGGAAAGAGAGCAAATGCTCTATGCGCCCTAAACCAGCAGGGTCAGAAAAGAACTGAGGAGGCAGTTGGTTGTGCACGTGCCAGCGTTCTGTGTGCTCAGCCAACCAGAGGGGCACTGCTATCAAGAATCTGCCGACCACGGGTGCAGTGGGGCTGGCGAACCTAAGGTGGAGCACCCAAGGGAACACTCCTTGAAGATCTGGCACCCTTGGGATCTGACTGGTTCCAGATGAGGGATTTTGCCAGACCAGGGGAGGTCATTTTTAGCACCTCTGCTGCCAGCCCTACCTCCTGTCCTGCCACCCCACTGGGCTTCCCGGCTCCCTCTGCAACCTAGCTGACCTGCCACCCTCTTTCCTGTCCTGCAGCCCAGCTGAGCCAAACTCCAACTCCTGCCCCCACCCCTGCAGTCCAGCTGAACTGTGCGCTCAACTCACACCCACCCCATTCCCTCAAGCCCACCTGGGCCGCACACTACCCCCTCTCTTGCACTGCACCAGGACACTCTGATTCTGGAAAATCCGTAGTCCTTCTGTACAATCTGTACCAACCCATTTCACTAACTCATCAATGATTGATAATGGGGAAATATTTAAAGCTGTAGCCGAAGGGTGGGGAACCCAAGGCCCAGGGGCCAGATGCAGCCCTCAGCTTGCCTGAATCTGGCCCCTGGGGTCAGAGCTCTCCTCATCCCCACATTGGGGAGTCCATGCAGGCACGCTAGACCCCTGCTGCCTTCCTCCCAGGCTGGAGCACACAATCAACTAGCCTGGGCCCCACTAGGCGCTGGCATATGAGGGGAATGTGGGTAGTGTCTTTCTCCTTCTCAGTCGGGGGCCACATCACAGTGAGGGGTTTTTGTTGCTGTTGCGGGGATTTTTATTTTTTTTTGCTTCTCAATTGTGTGCAGCCCCCGACTGATTTTCACGTGGGTCAGTGGCCCCAGACCCAAAAAAGGTTCCCCACCCCACTTGTAGCTCAACAGTTAAACATAATATTAAATGACGATATATACCTGAGAAAGTATTTTAAAATGAACAAAACTGTGGTAACAATAACAGAAGTCTAGAGCAATTTAAAAACAACAATGCAGGTTTATAATACACTATTCCAGAACCTTATATAAATGGAAACTAAGATAATGGATTTGAAACAGGAAAAATCATTGTATAGACTTGATATTTACTAACTAGTGTAGATGTTGTAATATTTACTAACCTTTTCATGGATGTAAGCTAAGCCATCCAAAATTTCTCGGAAAAGTCTCCAAAGACGACTAATATCTTCATACAATCCCTGGTCAATAGTGTCCCGTAATGTGCTCTTCTCACAATATTCCATCTTCAGACACAAATGAAAGAGAAAAGTTTATTTCAGTTAAGAACAAAATTCTTGGAAAGTTTCATCAGTCAATATATTAATATATAGCTCTGTACTATATTTGTGGGGGAATTCTGTGCCACTGTTCAATGCAGAATTCTGTTTACCCTGAAGAATTTTTGGCCATCAGCAGAAACTGCAAAACTCAGTAGAGCCCAATTTATAGTGAGTGAAGCACCCAGCCTGGTGGGGCTAGGCTACAGGTTCTTTGACCCTTATTCTCCTAGGCCACGCGTACACTACAGATAAGATCAAAACAGCTACAGTGCATCTTGCAGGGTTTGAATTAGCAGGTGACCTTGCTGCATGGGATAGTGCTGGCTGCCCAGTGCAGTGGGAGAGAGCCCCACCCCCTCTCCACCAGGTAATATATGATGGGCAAGAGACAAGATGGGGAGAGCTTGGGAGCCACAGGTGAAGTCTTGTGGGGAAGTCAGGTGCCCTCTTTAGCTCATGCTCCCCTTTGTGTCCCTCCTATGTATCATTTATGGCAGGTGCTGGTATCTGGGGACTGCCCTGTGACTGGGCTATGTGGGGAGAGGGGTTCTAGTGTCTGGAAAGAATCCTGTAGCTTGACTTTTGGGGTGAGTATACTGGTGTCTACCTTCTGGCTGGGCTTTGTGGGGGAGGGGTGTGAGGGTATCCCATGGCAAGGCTCTGTGGGAAGAGGATGTCTGGGGGTTGTCCAACAGCTGGACTCTGGGGGGACTAGGGTGTCTGAGCTGGGGGTGCGCCTCCCAGATGGACTCTGGGAGCCCCGCATAGCCCGGCAGTACCCCTACAACTGAAAATGAGTTGCTCTAGATGTTTCTTTAACTCTCTATTCTGAATGGAATCTCTTTTGCTATTGTCTGTATTGTTGACAGGTATTTTTTAAAATAAATTACCAAAATAATTGAAATTGGAGTGTTTTTACAAATAAAATACACAGGATTTTAAAATATTGTGTGAACAATTTTTTTTTTTGGCACAAAATTCCTGCCAGAATATGGCTACAACCAAATGCAGTTAAAAGCAACATGTAACACATTATCTCCATAAATGTAATGTTCAACAATCTGGAATTTGTGAGAAGTATTTCTTCAGGAAAAAAATATTGGATTGTCCTCTATGGATATCATCACAGTTTCTGTTATTCCTGTACTAACAAAATTAAAAATCTACCCATCCCTAACCTCAAATTTAAAAATAATACACCCTGTGGAACTCTAGAGAAAATATTTCTGGTTTGATTTTGATTAGTTCTTTATCTGCTTGTATTAAAACAATGTATATCTGTATAAATACACAACAGGAATTGCAGAAAAGACAGTCAGACCATTCTAGTACAATGTCCAACCTGCAACAGTGTTTAGCACCAGATACATATGGGATTTTGTGCACTTTCTTTGAGGTAAGTAGAGGTAGGATCATCTGCCTCTCAGGGAAATTTTCTCTTAACTCGTAACAACTGCAGATTGGCTTATGCACTGAGGCATGAGGCTTTTATTGCTTTCAAAATACTAACCTTTTGGATTTATTATAACTATATAATTGCTTTCTAATTATTACATCTTAATTAACAAAACACATGCCAACTTTTAAAAGAACATTTGACTTTCATCTTTGGATGTGTCAGAGGGGTTGCTGTGTTAGTCTGTAACCTTAAAAACGAGCAGTCCTGTGGCATGCTAGAGACTAACACAAATTCACGAGTTTTTGTGAGTAAAACCCACTTCATCAGATGACTTGGACAGAAGAGATCTTTGGAAGCAAACATACTACGTTCAAGTTCCATTCTGGGATCTAAATTAATCCACACCACACCGTGATACAACACAAAAGGGGGATGTTCTAATGAGACATTACACAGAGACCCTTTTTGTCAGTCTAACTGAAAATTAAATATTCCCAAATGCTTTCTAGCCTTCTAAAAACTAGGGGATAATCCTCACATGGTTAACCGTGGTTACCATTCCCTCAATTTAACTGATGTAATATTCAAGGTAGTGGCCAAGCATTGCTGAATGTATAATGGCTGTTTTGTTTGCTGACAGTCACTGTAGTACCAGTATCTAACATACTGCTTTGTAAAGCTCCTTAGCCTAGTGATTCACTAACTATGGTCCTGGGAAAGCTGACTGAGTCCATGATTCTACCTCTCCTTGTTCTCAGCCACTAAATCACATAAGAAGCTTAAAATATATCAGATGCTATCCTAACATTTTTCATTGTATGCAGCTGCTTGTGATGAGGCTGCTCCTTCAAAATCTCGCTACAGTAAAGGTTGATTACAAGACTTTAAAAAAAAAATGAGGTGTAGGCATGTCACACACCCAAGAATTAAGCTTCTTTTGTACCAGTTGTAAATACGTGCCAAAGGATTGTCCCTAATCTCATCTCACCATAAATAATAGCAATAACTTTAAGTAGAAGTGTTCATGGGGACCAGAATTAACCTCCTTTGGTCTGGCAAACTCCGTTGTGTGGACTAGTCAAGTCCTCAGAAAGAGGCTGGACCAGGGAGATCCAACCTGTAGTGAAGATGGCAAGCCAAAGTGATGTCACACTGACTAGTAGTGGAAACTGTTCCTGCTCTTTGATTATTAAGGCAGGGCTTTCAAGTTCTAATGACCAAAGACCTCAGTTGGCTCCTTTCAGCTTCAACAAAGGCTTTAAAAGTAAACATATTCTATATACGTTGATGAGTTCAATGAATTTCATATTCTTTCTTCCCTAACAAGAACACACACTCATTGGCCAAATCTTTAAAAAAAAAATCCTAGTTTTATATACTAAAGGAACATTAATCTTTGCCGTTTCATGTCACCAATTTGATTCCATTTGGTTGCTTGTCCAGCTACACAGAGAAAGATTTGTGTTTCCACAATGGATGGTTTATCCAACAATCTTGCTATTCTCCATAACCAACTATCATGAACACAAGACATCTAACCTGAATGTACAGATAGTGCACTGTCTGAACCACTGAAGCGGACTCTTCTTTACAATGACCATTCTTTTGATGGCATTCTTCATCCTGAAACACAAGAAATCAGTTAAGCTTGCACAGAGTGGTCCAGTTCCTTAATCATCAAATCACTTTGGATTGTTAAAATACTTCCTTTTAACGACTTTCTGTGGCTAGATTTTGAACATAGTAAGACAAGCCATGTCATATGTTATCTACCCACTACAACTGCTTCATTTTCAAAATATTAACCAATATTCTTATCATTATCAAGTATTAGAGAAAGGGCACACAGTGGAGTATCTGTATTTAATCTGAACCTCAAACTATCTTAGAAAAAAATTATTTGTGGAAAACAAACACGAGTAATATACCTAGAAAAGTTAAAAGTTAATTCAGTAAACTGTAACATAAAACTAATATATATATATATAAGAATCCAACAAAAAAACCTGATCTTTATTGACCAAAATGTATTGCACTGGAGTTTGTGACTTAAATCACAACAAAATTAGACACTGAAAGCTACATTGATACAAGCTGTCCACAGCACCAAAAAAGCACAAGCAGTAGGAGGAAAGAGTGTTAGATTTAAAGTCAGATATCTTGTCAACCATTAGAACTAAAGCCAAATGCACTCTAATACAAAATAACTGGGAATATCAGCTTTTTAATTATACTCCAGTGATATGTTGCAATGACTTCATGCAGCAAGTGAGGAGGAATTAGACCTTAAAACAAACATTATAATAACAAATGCCTACTTTCTCCCCATTTCAATTGTAAAATTAAGAACTACTTGAGATATAAGGCAAAGATTTTGATTATACGATCTAAAAGCAACTCAGCATCCCAATTTCAAATGATATAAAGCATTTATCTTTAATTTTGGCAGTCACAGACCAGCTACTAAAACTATGCGAAAACTAAAACTCCAAACTTGCAAATATCTGTGTTCATGAATAGCTTTACAAATGAGTTGTCATATATAACTCAGTTGAAATAGGAGTCCTGACTCCCAGTTTCCATCTATTAACTGGAGGCTATTTTCTCTTTATTTTATTATTGTTATATTACACATTGATTATTTGTAGAATATGCTTTCAGGAAATATCTCCAAAAGATGTTCTTATCTGTATGGAAGAGTTGGATTGATCAGTGGCTTGTAATGTATATTCCTACCTCCAAATGTTAATTTACCCCTTTTTTCTTCCAGTACTTAGTAATTTTATATTTACCGGTATAGGACTTTTACTGTTTTCATCCTCATTATCAAAAATTATATCGCTTTCAGAATCTGCAACTGGTCTGTTTAGAAAAAAGAAGAAAAAGACAAACCTATTTACAAGGGAATTAGTAGGTTATTTACTATAAACATAGAAAATCTGAGCTCAGAGTGAAAAGATTTTACATTAATGACAAAAAAGAAACCCAACTGTGCAGTTACATTCAGGAAAAGTATTTCTTGACAGATCCTCATGTATTTCCTACCATGCATTTTAAAACTACACCTCTTAGACAGATTTTATGTATACACTATAACCTCTGTATTCCAGATGTCCCTAATTTGGGAATGCCTACCAGAGGCTTTTCCCCACTACTCCAACAGTGGCAAGGGACAATGCCTGGGAATGGTGGGGGGGACACAGAGCTGCAGGTAAGCATCCTATCACCCTTTCCTCCCTCCCTCCATCCCTGGCCCCTGCAAAATCTTTAATCTGGCAAACCCTGTTTCCCCAGGTTGCTGGATTAAAGAGGTTCAAGTGTCTTTCAGAAATTTGTCCTCAGAGGATCATGTCCCTCCACTATATTATTTTTGTCAGTGATAGAATATGTCACAGCTATTTTTCTTACTTGAGGTCAGATGAATTGATCTTGCTCTAACCCTGTTTCTCCTACTACTTTCTGGCATCTGATTTGGCTTTTTTGGAACCACTGCTTTTTGTGTGCGCCAAACAAATAACAGTTTCTGATATAGGTCAAAACTATCGTACGGCCTGATTCTGCAAATGAATCAAGAGGACTTTTCATGTGAGTGACTTTATTCTCATGCATGCCTGAGAATTAAGCACTTGGTCCTGCCTTTGCTTTTCTGTTCTAGCTTTTAATGATGACAGCAGTGCTAATGACTTCTCCTGGACAGCTTATGAGGCTTTTGTCAGATAGGGGGGAAAAGATTCAAAGCAGGATTGAGCAATCTTATCTCCCAAAATGAACCCTATTTACAAAAACCTCTTAAAGGCTTCAGCTTGAACTCTCTCCCCCACTGCAAACTGTCACCAATCTACTGTAAAACTTGCTCATTGTGGCTATTTGGCTGCTTGCAAATAAAGTATTATACAAAACATAAAAATGTGCATTTCAAAGAAATGTTGTTTGTGAAACAGATATGGAATGTAAAAGGGAGATCAGAATTTGGGCTTGACAACTATCTTCTTGATGCTAAAGCCTACTTACAAAAATGATTGTGAAAACACTCCTTCGCCATCATCATCATCATCATCGGATTCCTGATCAGCTCCACTAAATTTGGTGCTAGAAGATCTCTCACAAGAGGTGCTCCACTCAACAGAACTTGTCAAAACAGGAGGAGGGGCATTGGCTTCCACATCATCTGTTGATTCTTCTTCATTCTTCCCATTCAGATCTAACTTGGCAGATGCTTTTTTCTCTTCAGTAGTTTCTGATGTTGAGGTACCAGGAGGGGGTACCTCATACTTTTCTATCCACGCATTGTAATACCTTACAATATTCTCATGATTCAGTCGAGAAAGTAATGTTACTTCGCCTTTAATTCTCCGGAACTGCTTGCTCGCGGGATTTACGTGAATACGTTTCACAGCATAGCAGCAACCATCAAGTTTGTTTTGTACCTGTGAATTAAAACAAATTTAACCTTACAGACTGTTACGTTCATTCACAAGTAGAGTTCCTGAAAGGTGCCAGAATGACACTTGAAGAAGTCCTCCATTTCCCTTTGAAACAACAGCAACTGAAGTGTAAACCTTCTCACTGACTCCAGTGATCAGAGCAAAAGCTTAGTTAGGCCTATTATATTCTTGTCCTCTGCTTAGAGCTATCAGCAAGGATACCAGTTCTCATAAGAGTTTGAAATACATGAAACACCAATTATACATAATATTTGATATACATTTAATTGAAAAATGCATGCACAAGAACGGTTCTATAAAACCAAGGGGAATGACTTTCCATACTGAACCTTGATGACTGCTCCAAAAGCCCCTTTGCCAAGTAGCTGTAACTCTTCAAACTCATTGTAGTAACGTGAAAACTGCCTCTGTGTTTCTGTGAAGAATGAAGCACTAAGTATGTGACTGTTGGGGGTAACAGTCTCAATGTCTATTCCTGCAGAATCTGAAACAAAGGAAAGAGTTGACTAGAGTACAGAGTGTGTGTGGGGGGTGGGGAGGAGAGGGGGGAGTAATGCAATTTTAACAAATCATCAGAAGAAATAATGATACACACTTTAAAGAACCAAGATCAAATACAATAGAACAGCACATTAAGACCTGGAATAGTAAGACTCTTCTGTTGGGTTATCCTAGGCTCATGTACTAAAACCCTGCCCTGACTGTTAATGAAAGGGTATGGAAGAGTATCTTTGGGACAGAGGAAGGAAATCCTGGGAACAGCCTTGCTCAAGGATGAATGTTTACACTGAGATTTTACATTCCATTATTGTTTCTGAATTACCAATAAAGCCAGACTCCAAGAAGGGTGCTAGAGTGGACACTAACACAGGGTCAGTTGCGTTGTGATGAAAGAGGAACAAAGATTGAGCCAGTACACACCAAGTAACCACAAAACAAAGATGGTATGCTCTTTACCTTTTAAAATATTTTACACAAATAAGCACAGGTTTTTTATTTTCCTAACATAGCTCATGTTACCTATGTGCACCTCGTTTTCTATATGCATTTGTGTTTATCTTCTCATTAATTACTTAATGCCAAGCTATAGAAGAAGAGACTAAATTATTTACCATCTGGATTTTCTTCCACTAGAGTCATTTTCATTTGTGGAGGGTTTATAAAATGGTGTTGTAACAACTGTTGAGGACTCCATCTTTCCTTATCTTCCAAGCAAACACATCTAGAAACCAAAAAAAACCAACCTTTTTCCACAAAACTATGTATGGGTTGTAAACTACCAGAAAGCTTCCTTACATTTCAGAAGCAGGAGGAGAAATACTATTATCGCTGTTTAACAGATAGGGAAGAGAGGCACAAAGGGTACGTCTACACTTGCTCCCTAGTCAGAGCTAGGGATGCAAATGTAGATGATCAAAATTGCTAATGAAGCGGGGATTTAAATATCCCATGCTTCATTAGCATGATCTCACCAGCACGTTACGCCACTCAATAGCTGATTCGAACCAGGAAGTGCGCACCGGAATGCGTTAGTTCGAACCAAACCCCTTGGTTCGAAAGCGAAGTTACTCACCTTGGTGCAGTATCTGTCGTTCTTCGAGATGTGTGACCCCGTGGGTGCTCCATATTAGATGCTGGGCTTGCCCTGGCACCACAGGACAGAGATGTTCAAAGCCGTAGTCATTTGGACTGCGCATATGCAGAGGGGGCGTCTCGTGGCGTTCGCGCTCTGCCATGCTGTGCAGTCCGGTCTCAACCAGTTCCTCAGACCCACCTCCAAAAAACTGAAACAGACTCCGGAGCGGGGAGGTGGGTTGGTAGTGGAGCACCCATTGAGGGGGGGGGGGAAGCATCTCGAAGGACAACAGTTACTGCACCAAGGTGAGTAACGTCGCTTTCTTCTTCAAGTGATGTCCCCGTGGGTGCTCCACATTAGGAGACTGAGAAGCAGTACCCACCCAAGTGAAGGAGGTGGGATTCGGATGTCTCTATGTATGTAAGGAGGAGAGTACTGCAGATGCTATGGAAGTGTCCGAGAGCCATCTTGTTTGAATAGCGTAGTGTTTGGCAAATGTTTGATAGGATGACCAGGTGGCAGACCTGCATATATCAGAAAGGGGTACGCCTTTAAGGAAAGCAGTAGAGGTAGCCACTGCCCTCGTGGAGTGGGCTCTAAGGCATTGTGGGAGAGGAACATTTCGTAGTGCACAGCACTGGGTTATACAGGAAACGATTAAGTTAGAGATTCTCTGGGATGATAAGGGTGGTCCTTTAGACCGTTCTGTGAGGGAAACTAATAATCTATCGGTCTTCCTAAATGGTTTAGTACGCTCCAAATAAAAGACTAGGGCCCTACGTACGTCCAGCATATGGAGGGTTGTTTCACGCGGTGAGGTATGAGGTTTTGGGTAAAAGGTGGGTAACACTATTGGCTCGTTGAGATGAAACTCTGAGCAAATCTTACAAGCAAACGCTGGGTGAAGCCTTAGAATAACACTAAAGATGGTATAGGGAAGCAATGCCATTAATGTCGAAATCTCACTTGCTCTGTACGCTGAAGTGATGGTGATGAGGAAGACCAGCTTTATAGTGGGGGTCTCAAGAGGTATGGTGTATAGTGTTTCCTCCTGTACGGTGGAGTGTACGTTCCAAGTGAGCGCAAGGTTGTTCTAATGTCCTTGCTAGAATGTAAGACTGAGTCAGTCTTTTCCCTGAATAGTGAATCCTTTTCAAATGGCAAATACTCCACTTTGGATAGTAGGGGTTTGGTTTGAACTAACGCATCCCGGCGTGCACTTCCTGGTTCGAATTAACTGTTGAGCGGAGTAATGCACCGGCGAGATCATGCTAATGAAGCGCAGGATATTTAAATCCCCGCTTCATTAGCAATTTCGGTCGGCTACATTGTTGAACTAGGGAGCAAGTGCAGACGTACCCTAAGAGACTAATGGTACGTCTACACTTCACGCTTATTTCTAAATAAGCTATTCTGGAAGAAATACTCCAAAAAAGCTCATTTCAAAACAGCATGTCTACCTTACAGGGAAGCCTCATAATCAGTCCGAGGCAGGTTTCTCTAATGTGTCCTCAATTTAGAGTCCCAAGAGGCAATGGGGAGTAATTAGTTTGAAAGGCCCTCGGGAGGAGCTATTTCGAAATAGCAGCAGTGGAGCATCCACTCTACAGCTATTTCAAAATAAGCATTATTCCTCATGGAATGAGGTTTACAGAAATCAGAATTAGACGTCCGCTATTTCAAAATAACGGAATTGCTGTGTAGACGCTCACTTTGTGATTTTGGAACAACAGTCTTTATTCCGAAATAACGCTGCTGAATAGATGCACCCTAAGTGATTTGTCCAAGGTCACACAGGAAGGGTCTAATGGAACACTGAACAGAATCCATATTTCTAGCATCCCAGGCTATTTCCTGAAGTACTGACCCATCATTCTTCCATAGAATTACTACTAGTAAGACAGATGGATTTGGTTTTACTGTGAAAATCTATTCCACAAAGCTCTCTTACAGACAAAGTTAGAAAAGGAAAAAAATAAGATGTCAGAAAAAAGGAACAAAATGACAGACACCTACTTTTTCAGAAAATCTTCAAAGTCAGCAGGTAAGTCATTAGGAATAGTGACTGGATATTCCTTGGTTACTTGTCCCCGGCTGAGAGAAAGCAGTAACAGACCCAGACGCCATACATCTCCTTTTTTCCCAGGCTTGTTAGGCAAAGCGTCCTCACTAAATCGAACTTTGGTTTGCTCAAAAACATCCTCCTTACAGATATCAGCTAGGCGCTTTGAAATGCTATAGTCCGTCACTTTGATATTTCCTTCAGTATCTACCAGGATACTAGAAGCACACAGGACTTTGTGCACTACTGAATTACTGTGCAAGTAGTCAAGAGCAGACAAAAGTTGGGTTGCATAATGGCGCAGCTGATCAATGGGAATTGGAATTTCTTTGCTCAGGTATGTAGAAAGGCTAGATCCATTAATATGCTCCACTAAAATGTCTACCACAATTGAATCATCATGCTCTTTAAAGATCATAGACATGTAACGTACTATGTTTGGGTGATTTAGTTTCATCAGTGAGCTGAACTCTGTTTCTGCACCCTGAATCTGTTTAAGAAAAATGAAACATAACATGCATTAGCAAAATACAGTAACTGATTTCACATTTCATGAAAGAAACCATAAGACTTGAATATGTTCTACTGAGCAATTCTGCAGTACACTTGTTGTTTGAAAAAATTCAGATTGAGAGCCCTGCCCCAATGTTAGGTGAGGACATCACAGCAAGGTATCAATGGCAAAATTTTTCCTCTGCCACAGAGCTGTGTCAAGGAAACTCAATTGCCCCGTCTCTTGGATTTTCCTTAATACTGTATTAACAGATTTTACTTAAGTATTACAGAAAATACAGACCCCTGAGCAACTCAACATCTGTTAGACAATGATGCAAACTTTTCAAACATTGGAAATTTCAATCTCATCACCAGCACCTCAGTTAGTAGTTCAATATACAATACTATACAGTATAACTGGCAGCCATACCAAAAACATGGGGGGAAAAAAATCAAGCTAAATAGAAAATAAGTTTTTAATTATTACCTGTTTTTTGCATTTATCAACTTTTTCCTTTTCTTGAGTTGTGAGAAATTTTCCCATTTTTTTCTGCCACTGAAGAACCCATTCATACACTAAGACAAAGTTGCCAGTATATATTTCCAAGGCATTGTAAACAGATTTACCAAGCTGTTCATCCTTGTCTACACGTAAAAAGGGGTGGGGGAAGAGAGAGGAATAGACTAGAGAGAGGCCTGAAAGAGTTTCTACAAATGGTGAATTAACATTGCCAAGTTTGCTTTTTACCTAATTCAACAAAATCTTAAAATATAAGTTTGATCAAAATGAAAACAAAATTTGTATCTGAATTTGATATAATATGCCTGCAGAATGTCAGCTCCATTGACATCAAATGACTAATAACAAAAACAAAGTCTAGTGAACTAACTATAGGAAAGTGTACAACAAACTTCACATTAACATAAAATGTTACTTACAATTTTATGTAAGATTCTGAGATATCAATAACTAAACATCATCCTCCATTGACCAAATGCTTAACTCTCTATATAGTAGTTTAGTCATGACTTCAAAATGAAAAATAAACAATGAAATTATGTTTGTTCAAAGTAACTAGTATTTTCAACAGCAAATCCATTAAAGTAGTATAGTGAGAGAATGCTGAAATAGTCTGATGGTTAAGTTCAGACACAGTATAAAAGCTCAGATGCTTATCTCAACCTCCCAGCCTTGTCTATACCAAGACTTTTGTGAAAATCTCCCATTATTGCTGTAGTGCCAATGCTATCAATGGTGCGGGGCCTCCTAGTATAGCCTAGCACTACTGTTGTAACTGGTGGTAAGTACATCATCAATAGTTTTAAAGTTTCAAGTGTGGTACACAATGCTATGTACACATACAAAAACCAAACATATTTATTTCATATTTTAGTCATATAAAGAACTAACAGTAAACACACTGAAATGTTTTCTCTCCCAGAAATGTTTATTTGCAGACCTAAATGTTTAGATGCATATTCCTAAAGTAAGCAAGCAATATTCACTCAAGTAGAACCTCTCATTTCTCCCTCCCACCCTTGACAAGGTCTCTCCATCACCCTATTGGAGCCCTTAGAACAGAATGGGGAACTCCAGCCTATGGGTCACAGGCAGTTTCTTTGGGACACCAACGGTTTGTTAACCTGAGCATCCATAGGTAGCCCAGCCCACACTGCTTCCTAAGCTCCCATTGGACAATAACTGTGAACTGTGGTCACTGGGAGCTGTAGGACTATGTCAGCAGATGGCCAGGTAAACAAACCGTCCTGTGGCCCACCAGAAGATAACCCAGACAAACCTTATATGGTTGGCACGCTGGAGGTTCCCCATTCTCCACCTTAGAACATCTTTCCCCTCCCATCTTATCCCACATGCTTTACACTATCTAACAGGCCCTACAGCCTGCTTCCTTCTATTTGGCAAATACATAAGAGGCTTGGATGTGTAGGTAAGCAATGCATGTTTTAAAAAATTCAAGTTGCAATGGCTGTTTTACTCACCTATACATTTTCCTTTGTGAACAGTAAGCTGCCCAGCACCACCAGAACTGAAATTCAAAATTTCATAATTTCCAGGAGAATCTTCACTGTTGCATGCAGAATGCTGACGTTCTCGTCTGTAAATGTGAACAGGTATTATCTTTAATTTGGGAATATACTGATATGTTTGATACAAGTCTCAATTTTGTCTCAATCTTCAGATTCACTCACCTTTGCACCTAAATGATATGCTCACTGAAATCAATGGATCTGCATAAGAGCAAACAATCTCTTGCATGAATCCATTTATAGATTAGGGATGTTAAGTAGCGGTTAATTAAGTTATCGATTAGTAGATGGGGGGGGGGGGGGGGGGGGGGGGCGCTCGCTATCCCGGCTGTAGCTCTGCAGTTTAAATGTAGTAGGAGCTGGATGCACAGGCAGACCAGCTCTTACTACATTTAAGCTGCAGAGCAGCAGCGGGGTTAGTTTCCGGAGGGTGGAGAGAAGAAAAGCAAGTATCGAGTAGTGACTCAACTACCCGATAAGCCTAAGATTATTTGAGTAGTCACATCCCTATTATAGATATAAAGTTAATATATGCAAAGGGACTCTCAAGTTCTAATTCAGCAAAGCACTTAAACTTATGACTGAATGCTTACTGCTTCTGCAGCCTGATGGCAAATCTAATCTGAAAATACCTGTGATTGATACTGTAGTTCTGAAAAGAAATGAACACAGCTCAGTTTCAAAATATTTGAAATAAATAAGATTTAGTTTTGCTAAATTCAATGTCATCTTATATTAATTTTATGTGCTATAAGTTGAGGTTTCCCCTTGTTTCTTCTATTTTCTCTTAAGCCCATTCTTGTAAAGCGATGCCTCCAGTCTAGTCCCTAAAATTTTGATTTTATTTAAAAAAGGACTGAATGTGGACCAAATACGTATAGAAATAGTTATTTTAAAGGAAATATTAAAGGACGAGTTCATTTTTACTAAGTGTTGCCTGTTGCATTGAAAATCCCAATTTAATGGCCTTTTGCTAACACATTAGAATCTTCATATGAAACAGAACAACTGAGTTTCACTGTCTGAGCTGCATGAAGTGGAACAGTACAGTACCTGCTGTGAAGAGGAAATTAAGTTTTTTTAAATGATTTAATCTTTAACAACAATCTAAAATGTTACTGAAAACACAAATAATAATGTATTTCTTACACAGAGAATGCTTTGTTTGCCAATATACATTGAACCAGCAATCACAGCAACATAATTCCCCTCCAACCCAGAGTACCTGGCACACTGTGTTTTTCAAAGTTAATGTAAATATTGCTGTGTGTGTAGAAGGTCACCACCACCAACACTCAATAATGGGGCAGTAATCCAAAACAACTCAAAAGAGTTACATTTTAACAGGATTGGGAATTAAAGTTCCTGCGTAGGTTTAATAAGCTTAACAATTCTCTAGAAAAAGCACCGCCACAGAGAGCACCTTCCAAATAATAATTAGTGATGCTTAGAGATGGCAAAAAATACATGGAAGTTAGCTCAAAGGCTAGAAAACCCTTTTGAAATGTTCAATTTATGCAAAAGGAGGAAAGAAACTAAACTAGAGAGATCCCCAAAGCATTTATGACAAATGTTGCATAAAAGAAGATTCCTCTGATAGATGTACACTAAATATTAATTACACAAAGAAATACACTGCACATGTGACTATATAGGAAGTTAAACATATGTGCCACAATATTAGATGATATTTACATTGTTCAAATAAATTAATTAATTTGTATGATTGCTCTTTGATGAGATGTCTCTTGGTAGAAAATATAAGGAACCCTAACCAATCAGAAGCAACGAAAACTTCCAGCCACCAAAAACACCCAAACAAACACACTGCTGCAGGGAAAAAACAAAAACAAAAACGTATTTTGCTGGATAGCGCATTGAAAGCCATCACAATAGACGGGCCTTCCAATAATAGCACTTTAAACAGTCACTTCTATGTACTGCACATCAACTGTTTTAGAGAACAGAACAGCACAGAATTAAGGACAGAACAGTCAGAGTACCTGAAACTGTTGCATATCAACAACTCCTCAAGGCAGTTTCCCCTGGCCAACTAGCAGCTTTTGCTTCTAACCTTCAAAGCCAAATGCATGGGACAGCAATAGTTAGAGAGCTTTTTCAACAGTACCATTAACTAGGTGATAAATTGTCAATTACATCTAGCATTCAAAGACTGCACATAATTGGAGGGTAAGGGCAAAACATTCAAAAGCTCTTACGTGCCTGGGTGAATTACTTTTGACAGTAGAATTTAAGCACTTTTGAGTTTCCATGATCTATCTAAGTATTTATGCTGTGTCAGTCACCATGGTATCCAAATACCAACATTTCAACTGAACATGTGAGGGTTTCCATTTTGTCTTGAGACAGTTAATGTCACTGAAAATGTATAACCAAACTGCTAACTTGGCCTGGCTAGATGGTGTTTTTGTAACAAAATCTTCTTCCCCATACATGACTATCATTAATTACATAATTCACAAATAAGATTAAGCATATTGATTACCATTTTCCTTCACTCCTTAAATTAATATTTTTGACAATGTGCTCCTAAAAATATTTGCAAAATAATCTGAATCCTATGACGATATATTGGAAATCTAGGAGTCTTTGATTTCAGGTAGATTACACTGCCAGCAATCATGTGGACACCAAAAACACAAGGTGGCACAATTAGCTTGCTAGTGATGGATATAAACTGAACATCCAGCCAGATTACCTTGAGGACTCAGGCAGAGATCAATCCAGATGGTGCTCAATCCCTTTGGGATTTTTCATGAAGAAGAGCAGGAATGTATACATTTGGCTTTTTATAGAATACAATACCACAAAACTAGTCAGCCTATTTGCCTCTGCAAAGGTTTTTTAAAAAACAAAGATACATAATCCTCTCTCCTTCAAATATAGTATATAGTGTTTACCTCTCAAAAGAGCCTAATGTTTGTAACTTATAACTCATACCAATATACAGGCAGTGCATATATTTACAACCATCTTTCATGAGATATGGACCAAATGTGTTCAAGCATAGAATAAGTTCCATTTACTGGTCAAGTATAATCCAGCCCGTTGTCAAACGCACTTTGACCACAACATGTACAGTAATTGTTCATCATCTACCTTGCCTTGTTCAAGCTGTTTATTCTGCAGCCATAAAAATAGATGTAACAATTTTTTTAGATAATACAGTTACTGAGATTGAAGATCAGCTTAATGCAGTGAATAATATTTAAATAAAGCACTCAATTCAATTGTGTGGAAATACAGGAATTAAGGTTGAGTGTGTAATTTGGCCTTCTTATGCATATGCATTACCATACAGAATTAATTACATGATCACAAAATATTTTTAGTACAAGACCCCTGCCTCATTCAGAGCACAGGATGGATGGAGCTCAATTAATGAACTGTTCAATATTTTGTTTTATCTTCATTGTTCAGTGTGTAGCCCAGGACTTATTTACTGCACACTATTCAAACCCTGATCTGAAAATAGAATTATTAATTTTCTCATGGGCTTTTCTAATTGGTGCCCATCATTAGAGTCCTTCACAAACATGAATTTATTTTATCAGGTAACTAGGACCTGATTTTCACAACACTTTAGTATTCTAAAGAACTTGATACGTACATAGCACAACTCCCACTGATTTCAGTTGTAGCTAGCCTAGCTACGAGTGCTCACTTCTTGGATAAATCAGATCTCAGGATATCAAATTGGATACTCAGAAAATTAGGAACACACACATAGTAACTCCTTGAGGAACTAAGGGTTCAAGTAACTTGCCAAGAATCACTGTGTCCAGGTACTCTGAAGCACTGTGGGCTTGTGTAAGAGGAGATTTTTTTGCCTCTTTGCCTTCAAGAAAAGTCCGTATTTTATACAAGGCTTGAGCTGCACCTGGTATGACAGCGTGCATGAATGTGATATAAGTGGACTATGAGAAAAAGTCTCAGTGTGTCTCCACCGCCACCTGGAAATTAGTAGGGAGTTGCCATGACAACAATTAGCCAGGTATTAATTGTCCTGATTTGATTCTAGAGGATGGGAAGGAACAGTGATGCTGGGTGAGGAAAGCAAATTCTGGGCCAATAAGCACAGGGAATAGGCCAGGATAAAGGAGAGAGAAAAAACAGTTTTCCTGAATTTGTAAAAGTGGGTGGTTCCAAAAGAATGGGTACCTGGTGTGCCGGGTAAAGATGAAGCTTCTGAACTGGAACTGCTAATTTATTAACTGAATTCAAGACAGGCAGATGAAAGCCATTTACTGGAACAGTTATGCAATCAATTTAAATTCTGAAAGCTGCAGGCATTCTGAATCCAGATACCGGGATGGTTAAATATCATGTGCTGAGGCCAAAGCTGGAAAAACTGCACAAAGACTGCCCCGTTAGAGAAATACAAAAAATGCAAAGGGCTTTGGGCATTTAACTTCCTTTCCCAGTCTGAGAAAGGATGAATAAAATGTTTATTCAATCTTCAAGGACGAGAGCACATGCAACTTTCATTAAAAACTAGACCCACTGATCAACAGGTTCACAAGACAGTCACAGAGGAACTTAGTGAACAAGGCACGGGTATAATCCAGTTCTTCAGGGCAACATTCAACTGTCCTTAACTATGAAATTATCCTTTCACTGCCTGTAATCCTCTGGTTCATTCACTGTTCAATTGCTGTAAGGGTCCTACGGACAAAAGACTTCTTTAATACATTGACCCAATTCATCCTTGCAGCAGGTCCATCCTGTGCACTGAATGAAATTGGGGTCCTGCAGAAATACAGTATGCAGTCACATAATTAAAGACTGTATCATAATACATGCACACAAGGGAAATTAATTAAGGTTGCACTAGCATTTCCTAATTTTTGGAGCATTGACTTTCCATTAGCGATATTCTCTCCTTATACTTTGTGTAGTTTCCTGGCTTTTTATAATAGCAAACTGAGAAAAAAATATCATGTAGTATTATACTGACATCTTTTCTATCCACTGTACACATCTCTGCCAATGAAGTAAATCAACGGCTTTAAATAAATTATCTTCTACCTGTATCAGCATGAGAGGGGGACTCGACACCATTTCCACATACATTTTACAGCTACTTGTAGACAACAAAGACATGGGGCACATGTTCTGTGGAAACAGACTCTTCTGCCCATTCCCCCCAAAGCTGGTCCTGTCTGCCACATCCCTTCTCCACTCTTGGTTAGTCATCCCAGTTTCCTGGCTGAGACAGTCCTAATCTGTCTGTTTCTTCTGTAATAGGCTTCCAGTTCCAGTCTCCCTTTTTGAACCCCAATCTGTTGTTTCTCTACTGCCTTCCTCACTCTGTGTCTCAGTCTCTCCACTTCCTGGTCAATGTATCAGTTTCTTTGTCCACCCAGTCCCAAATTCCCTTTCTCCCTCTTCCCAATCCTACTTTCTCTTCCCCTCCCAGCTAGTCTCATTACATTTATCACAGTTTCTTCCTTTTCCCTCCCTATTACTGCTGTTGTCACCTCTGTATTTATATCAGAAAACATCTTCCTATACTCTGTCTAGCTCACAACAGAGGCTCACAGAGTACAGGAAAGACAGACTTCCTACTGGCAGTGTAAGGATCTAGCTAGATCCTGGCCTGGAGCAGCAAGGGAAGGTCCAATATTGCTCCTGTAGTGCTGGGATGGAGGAAGCATGCTTAGTTGCTCTATGAAGATAGCATATGTGCAATGTGAACAGCATTACAGCTGAGAGTGGAGTCTAATGCCTAATGCTGGAGTCTTCAGAGACTTTTAGCTCCTAAAATCGAACATATCTTGAGCAGGTTCCACCTGAGATTTTTCAAAGGGTTATAACTTAGCCAGTTTGGGGTACATTTTTACATAGAGGCAATAAACACATCCCTGACAGAAATCAACCTGTGACAAATTTCAATGGCCTTCTCCAAAAATGGGGGTAACAGAGCTTTTCAAAGAAAAGCTCACCAGATTTTAAACTTTGGCAAAACATCAGATTTTCCTCTATCCTCGTTTTCAAAAATGGCTGAACATTCTAGCTGAAATTTAAAGGATTTAAATAAGACAATAAGCCAAGTGAGGCAGTGACTGTTTTTCCTTATGCTGTCTGCATACACCACTAGCATGAAGCATACTCTTAGTGCTTAAGTAGTAACTACAAAGAGTTACCATAATGGAAACCACTGAGCCGAGGCTTTCATTTGTAAAGTCAGAAATATTCAAATATTGACGCTGCACCTTCATATCGGTCACTCAGTTCCTATATACAAGTAGTTGTGAATCATTATAGATGTCCAATAACAAAGCAACACAGAAAGTTGCTTTGTCATAATTCTAAGCAGAATAATTCTAAGCATAATTATTAATAATTCTAAGCAGAAACTGCATTTTTTGGGACCACACAACCATGACATTTGTGTTGTTCTTGTTTTAAAGGAGGGATGCACAAAGCAAAAGCGAAGAACTAAATGAAGCTTAAGTCCATATACTTCTTAATGCAAAGCGAAGATAAACTTAACCAACACCAGATTTTCACTGACCCATCAGTAAGTTTCAAAAGCGATAAAATGACTTAGTAATGCTAAGTAGTATTGCTATTGCTACTATTGCTGGTGAACTCAAACAAGCAATCCTTATTCGGCAAGAGAGATTTCAAAACAAGCTACCATGATTGTCCACATTTATTTTTTGCTAAAATAATTATGTAAGATTTATATGGAAATTATATATACCCTCAGTGTTATAAAGTTTGGGTACCCTCAATTCAAATCACAGCAGAAAAATACTATAGAAATGAAAAGCAGAATTCTGAAAATAAACATCATGCTACTCACAAAATTACTGGAGTGCTGCTGAAATGACTCCATGGAGCTGCTACAAACAGACTACAAAGGAACTGAATTCTCAAGGCGCTGTTCCCCTTAGAACTTCATTAATAGCATTAATTGCATCCTAAGTCTAGCAAATTATTTTCCAAGGGACCAACATAAACATTTCCCCTTGGAACATCATGTCTGTTTAGCTGTTCCTTGGGCACTTGAGAGTTTGTGTTGAACAGCACTACCAAGCTACTCCTCCTAAGAGACGGCTAAATAATTTACTGTATTGATATATTTATCTGATAGGGCAAAAGAGTATCAAGTTATTTCATTTGGTGCAGTTTAAGAAAAAATCCTAAAAACAATAATAAAAATCCCGTAAGAAACATCTCACTCATAGCTAGGGCCTCATCTATTCTGTGATTCTGTAGTGGTGGAATTTAAAATGCAATCCCCTCTATGCCTTGAAGTATCACCTGCTGTCAAATTTCAGCTTTCATTATTTAAAAATACGTTTCTAGCCATTCATGGCGATGATGATAACCTTAAACACACATGCTGAGCAGAACAGCCCTGCAGCTGTGGCACTTTAGACCAGTGTTTCTCAACCAGTGGTACCCATACCCTTAGGGATACACGAGAGAAGTCTGAGGGGTACATCAACACAAGTGAAATTTGGCAAAAAATGTCCAGGATTTTGCCCTGCAAAGGGGATCGCGGGGGGGGGAGGGGGAAGAGGGGTAGGCAGTGGCACGTGCTTGTCAAATTGAATGTTTGGAGCCGCACGCCCAGACATTACAGCCACTCTGCTCACGTGTCCTAGCACTGGTGGGAAACATGCGTGGCTGCGGCAACGGCTCCAGTGAGACCAAGGGCAGTTTCAAGTTGGAGGGTGAGTTTAGGGGTGGAGAAAAATAAATCACTTCCACAGCCGCTTCTCCGTTGGTTTCCTCTCCAGCAAACTCCCCGGAGTGCTCCAGCAGGGAGGGTGGCTGAACCTGGAGAAGCACATTACCCCCATCCCTGCCAGCAGCTCAGTACTACGCATCCCTATGGCGCTGTGGAGAGGAGCTAAAAGGTGGTGAAGCAGCACAATGAGCTTGCTCCAAAGGCCCTCCCCTCCCCCAACATCAGTGGCATAGCGAGGAGGGAAGTTGCCCCCAGGCACCACGCTAAGGAGGCAGTAGGCTGAAGTGGGAGTGCACAACCCCACATGGCGAACCCAGCACGGGCGGGCCACTTGCTCCCTGAAGACAAGCCGCCGAGGCTGGGCAGTAGGAGCGGACACTTCAAAGGTAAAGTTACCATACATCCAGTGCCTGGCTCTGGGGCAGGGGGAAGGCGAGAGCATTGGGGTAGAGCAGGGAGGCTGGCTCTGAGGAAGGGGGAGGGCATTGGGTTAGAGGAGGGAGGGTAGGGGTGCCTAGCTCTGGAGGAGGGATGGATGTATTGGGTTAGAGTGGGGGTGGAAGGGGCTAGACAAATTTTTTTTTTTTTTTTTTAAAGGGGGTATTTTTTTTAATAAAGGCTGAGAAACACTGCTTTAGACCATGCCTACACTAACACTTTTTGTCTCTAAAATGTTGTGGCTCCGAGGTGTGAAAAAACACCTCCCTAAACAAGGAAAGTTTTCACTATGGAAACGACCAGTGTGGACACTGCTTTGTTGGTGGGAGCCACACTCCTGCTGATAAAACTACTGCCCCTTATTACTGGTTTTATTTTGTCCAGGAGAACTCCCTCTTGACAATACAAAGCAGCCATACAGTACATTTTTAAATGACCTAGACACTTCAACCATGCTGTTGTTAGGTGAGAAATGTAGACAAAGTTAGTGAAGATATTCCTACGCCTACAGGAGAACATCTCCCATCAGTGTGGTTAATCCAGACATGGTAGCGATGATGACAGGAGAAACTCTTCTGCTGTTCAAGTGCTGCCTACTTGGGAGAGGGCTAGGTCAGTATAACTACATTGCTCAGGGGGTATGCATTTTTTCATACCCCGGAATGACACAATTATACTGGCATAAGTCTGTAGCGTAGATCTGGACTTAATTAACATAATGCCTGAATTTGCACAAGGAGAAAAAAAAAAATAGGTCAGGGGTGTGAACTGCTTCATTTATCTCAATGATCTGGGAATGTTAAAACCAACCCAGACCTGACAATTTACACGTCTTCATGTAATTAGATAACTGCTGGTCATTTTGGTAGAAACGTTCAGCAAATGTAACTATCCTAAACCCAAACTACCTCCAAGCTCCCATGGCAGAAAATAGTAAATTAACATGGTGTTACTGAATTAACATTTACTAATCTTCAAATTAAATATATCTAAATATTAATTTTAATTAGTCAATTAAAATAATGGTATTTAAAGTGTTACAGTGCTGCTGCATAATTTCCAGTGTCCAACACTTGCTCGTGTAACAAAATGGACCTTTTAAAACACTTTAGTTTCAACTCATCATTGGTATCACTTGTAGAATAGAGAAGTTTATCTGTCTATACATGTGCAAACTAGCGATGTCCCTGTTCTGCGTCCCCACATGCCTTTTTTCAAAAGAGCTCTTTTGAAAAAGGTGTTCTTCCTTGTAATTTGAGGTTTACCAATGTCGAAAAAATCCCTGCGTTCTTTCAATTTAATTTTGAAATAAGATTGCAGCCTGGACACAGGTGAAGTTTTTTTGAAAAAAGGACAGTTTTTTTTTCAAAAAAACAATGTAGTCTAGACATACCCATGCAGTTCTCAAATTAGGAACATGACAAAAAGTAATTAATTTCTCATTGCAATAGATAAAATTGTTCTTTCAAGATGAACTAGTGCAGCAAATCCTATTAGTCACAAATCAAGTATCTGAAGTAATATGAATTTGATGATCATTTAAAATTACATCATAATGGCAATGACATGGGTCACCCGAGAAACACAATCCTATTAATTGGGACAAAAGCAACTAGCAAAAGGAAATTTCATTTGTAAGATCTACAGTCCTCTTACAAATTTCCAGGAGATATTGCTATACTTGGGCAGAATGTAAAGGTTTCATTCCTACTTCTTGTTGTGAAGACAACCTTCAAAAATTAAAATAGTAAATTGTTTTGTTAATTCTGCACCAAGAAACTAACAATGGCACCATGAGAGATTTCAGCTTTCCCTATTTATTTCCATCACATTTAGGAGAATTGGGGAAAAAAAAAAGATATTTATTTATTTTACATGAACAAATAAAATATAAATTATACTGTGCCAAGTCAATACAGAAAAATCAGTTTATATACACACAAATAAGAACAGCATGTATTGTTGTGATTTAATATATCAGGCTCATTCATCTTGTGTATAGCAGATACAAATAAAAGTTTTAGCACAGGATAGTGAAACCTTATCAAAGAGAAGAAAAAGACAACTTTGGAATATTAAAAAACCTTATATAATGGTGGTCAAATAAGAATGATGCAGGACAGAAGAGGAAGGGCAGTGATAGCATCACATGAGCAATAATGGAGGTACAAGGGATTTTTTTTTAATTAAAGATATCTGTAATTTTTGTGTAATGTTTATAGACAAAATATTTTAAAAGGCGCATTATCAAGGAGTGTGCAATTAAGCTATACGAAGAAAAAAGAAAACAAGAAGAAGCGTGAAAGAATGCCAATGAGCTACATGCTTTGTAGATAAAGTGCCAGCACAAGCTAGCAACATGTAGATGAAGGGATGGGTAGCAACCACAAGCAGAGGAATATAGTGGTAGAGTTAATGTGTCTTACTGGTTCCATGTTTTTTCAAACCTGTCTTCAGATCTTGTATTTCTGCATTTTTTAGACTGGAGCACAAATCTTCCCATTATCCAAACTGAAAACACTGCAGGCACAATTATCCTCATGAACCTGCAGTCGCATACTGAATTCTCTGTCTTTGTTGTGGGTATTGGAGACAGAGCTCTGGCTCTACTCTCATTCCCACCCAAACAGAAGGAGATAATAACATAAGTGACACAGAGGCCATTTCAACCTTGTGCTGGAGCAGAGGCAGGAGATGAAGAAGCAGAATTTCTTCTCATTTTGAAAGGAGAAACTCCCCACAGTACACTGACAAACTGCTTAGATTATCCATTAGAGACCAGATTTGTGAAAAAGAAGTTCATACCCTATACTATTCCAATCTCTCTATCCTATTGGAAACCCACTAGTCTCCTTTAATAGCCTCAACTAGGATTGATTTGCTTTCAGCTGGAGGACCACTGACCATATGAATCAGAACAGATTAGTCAGCACCAGATAATTTATTCCAGGAACTGCCACTAGGGTGTACACTTAGGAAGAAAGCACTGCATCAATGAATATTGAAAAAGACAGAAATATACATATTTTAATTTGAACTGATGGACAAGCTTCCCAAATGAGAGAAAATTTTCTACTTACCATGTTAAGCACTGACAACTTAAGCAAAGTTTTTAAAGAGGCTTGGCAAAATTACATGTTTATGATTAGAGCTGTCAATTGACCTGTGTTAATGCCTGCAATTAACGTAGGACAGGATTAACACATTAATTTTTGTAACACATTAATCGCAGGCGTTAGTGCTGCACTGCTGGTGTCCCTAGCTGATCCCTGGCTCCACTTGCACTGCCCCTTTGAAGTGCCGTTTTGGTGCTTTAAAGGGGCAGCACATTAGGAGCTGGGAATCAGCTGGGGATTCTAGTTAGCTGAACGTACACTTATCATGGCTGTGGCAAATTTTCCCATGGTCCCATAAAGTTTGTTAACAGCCACCACTTCTGGCTCTCAGTGTTCTGTACTGTTATTCAGCTTTAATTTTTATTTAGTTTTAATTTGTATTAAGCTTTAATTTACTCCTAATGTCTTCTAGAAGCCCAGTAAGTAATAGTGTCGGTAATGCTACTAATCTAGACAATACTGAGCTCCCATAGTTTGGCAAATTCTTTGGTGGGATTCCAAGGGTGCCAGACTAGAGAGGTTCAACCTATAATATCACTGATGAAAATACTTTTTCCTCACTGCGCATGTGAGTATGGTGAAACAAATGTTTAGATTTTTATTTGTAAATGTCAAGCCTACTTGTAAAGCACTGCAGGATGTCCACTGCACTTGAAAATCTAATATTTGCCAAATAATAAAAAACTCTGACCCCATCCAAAATAAAACTGTACATACTTTGAACGCCCAGTGGAATTTGTGCGATGCTTATTGTTCCCTCCAGGTTCCAGAGCACCTTCATTTAAACTGGAAGCAGATTTGTACCCCCCAGTGTCTCTTTTAAAAGAATTTTCTTGGCTTGTAAAAGTGGAAATTTCCAAGCGTTCCTGGGAATAGGTGAAAGAAACAAACCAGTAAAGGGATTGCTTTGGTCCTCAAGATGCCTAGATTAATTTCACTATACATCCTATAAACTCATCTAGTTAAGGAATGGTAGGTTTCCACTATGAGTACATATGTGAACTTAGGGGAAGAAGTACTGAGAATCAAAATGTTTCAACATTATGCACTGGCAAGAACATAAAGATATTTCATGTTGAGATTGAACATTTATTTAATCTGTTTGATAACTTTCACTTGGATAAATTAATACAGAATGTCAGTGGCCTGAAAAGATGCCAGTACAATAAGAGACATAACACTCAGCATATACCAAATTAATTTAAGCAGCAACTACTACACTTCAAGAACAAAAATCATTACTAAATTTATGAATATCCATCAAAATATTTCAGAAAAATTTTTAAAAGCATGTGATATAAATGTATTCATTTTCTTCTTAGTTTTTATAATCATGTGCATTAGTGCTTACAGTAAATATTAAAGTGGTTTTGCATATTTGTTTAAAACACAATACCTGTTTTGCCATTTCTTTCTTTTTTCTTCCTTCTCTCTTCTCCTCTTCCCTTCTCTGAATCTCATCAAGAATTTCACGTTGCTGAAATACATTTTACTGCTATCAGAAATGCAAAACCAACACCACAAAACAATCTTATTTTACTTCTAAGAGAAAAGCTAGAGTATTTTCTTTTTCAAGGATTTTAAAAAGGATTCTAGACGCATAAATAATTCAGTCAAATCAATTTCTTAGCTACTTCAAGGAAATGGTAAAAATTCTATGTTGAAAGAGGTAGGGAGTGATAACAAAAGGAAAATTGCTTCCAGAGAGGTAGACTCCTAAGGATACTAAGAAAAGAAATTTAGGCACAGATTTATAATACTTCAGAACAGAGGTATTGTAGATATGTAGGGAGATGTGGTATGAAGACAAGACCAGAAAAGACTTCTAGTGTCCTACTCCGAGCTAACAGACCGATTCCTTTCATAGTTAAAAATGAAATGCACTTCACATATGTATTACCGATGATTATAAGCACATCAGAAAAAAGGTGTTATTGATGGCTAAAAGCCATAGTTATAAGAAAACTATTACCCTGTTGCATTGTAATGATCTATACCAATTAATTAGCCACTTATTAAAATATCTATTAACTAGTAACCTTTAAAAACTATTTATATTGAGGATCCACTTACAAAGTATGACTGTTTACATGTTCATAAAAAACAATGAAAACGTGAATATTTTAGTTTTTACCTCCTGTTCCTCTCTTCTCTTAGCTTCCTGCACCCGACGCTGTTCTTCTTGGGCCAATCTCTCTTGTTCTTTTTGTTGATTTTTTAGCATTTCTTCATGAAAAGACTTAGAGGGTGGTTTATTATATTCACTGAGAAATGACTGTATGTGGTCCGCAAGTTCAAATATCATCACCTTATTTAAAAAAGGTAAACACAGAAATGATACCCAGTTTCTAAAACAGTTCAAAATACAAAATGATATAGTAATGGGGCTTTAGAAAAGCAATAGTCAGTAGATTCTCATTTATAGTATTCCATTACTTCTATGGAGAATTTAACAAATTTTTCCTTATACCACTCTCTGCCGGAACTATGATGTGATAGGGCAACAAAGATAGCAGTCTCAAAAAATTTCACTGAGTTCATTATTAATATGCAAACACTCTCCTGGATAACACAAATAACTTTTTCCAAACCAAATTATTTTAATAATATTTTATCTACATCAAAAATATTTCAGATTATAAAATGCAAGCCATTCAGCAATGCTTCTACAGCTATATATTATTGTCCACATTGCTCAGAACAAATTGTTTATTTATTTGCTGGTATTAAATTGTTCTCTCTCTACATGCCAAACCCACAGTTACAGCTGTAGATCCATTTTGACGATGACCATCTTTCATCATCCAAGGTAACTTGGTATCCTGATGAAACAAGGTCAGCTCAGTACCCGTTTTTATGCAGATTGACACTGAAAATCAACACAGTCAATGTCAGCAAGTCACAGCTCCCTTTCACTAAAAACTATTTTCTATTAGGGCTATCAATTGATTGCAGTTAAATAACACAATTAACTCCAAAAATTAAGGATTACATCACACTGTTAAGCTACAGAATACTAATTGAAATGTATTAAATTTCTTGGATGTTTTTCTAATTTAAATATTTTGATTTCTATTACAACACAGAATACTAAGTATACGGTGCTCACTTTATGTTGTTATTCTTGACTACAAATATTTGCACTGTAAAAATGATAAAACAGATAGTATTTTTAATTCACCTCCTACCAGTAGTACAGTTCAATGTCTTTGTTGTCAAAGCGTAACTTAAATGTAGATTTTTTTTGTTACACAACTGCATTAAAAAAACAAAACAACGTAAAACTTCTTGTTCAGCCAATCACTAAGACAATCAAGTGTGTTTATATTTAGGAAGGATAATGCTGCCTGATTCTTCTTTACAATGTCACCTGAAAATGAGACTAGCCATTTGCATGGCACTTTTGTAGCGAGCATTCACAATGTATTTATGAGCATGGTGATAAACATTTCTATGCCCCTTCGTGCTTTGGCCACCATTCTAGAGCACATGCTTCTACGCTGATGATGCTCACTAAAAAAATAATGTATTAGTTAAATTTGTGAGTGAACTTCTTGGGGGATAATTGTATGTCTCCTGTTCTGTTTACTTGCAGCCTGCCATATATTTCATATGGTAGCATTTTCAGATGATGACGCAGCACATATTCATTTTAAGACCACTTCCAAAGCAGATTTGAGAAGAAAACAAAGAAAGTACCAATGTGAGATTTCTCAAAATCTACAGGACTTCACTCAAGGTTTAAGAATCTTAAGTGCTGTCTAAAATCTGAGAAGGATGAGATATGGAACATGCTTTCTTAAAAGAGCAACACTTGCAAACAGAAACTACAGAACCAAATCATTTAAAAAAAAAATCATCAACTTTCTGCTGGTCCTTTCCTTAGACAATAGAGATGCTAAAGGTGCACTCAAAGATGATAAAGTCACAGAGGACAAGCTAAATGAATTCTTTGCTTCAGTCTCCATGGCTGAGGACATTGGGGAGATTTCCAAACCTGAGCCATTCTTATAAAGTGACAAATCTGAGGAATTGTCCCAGATTAAGGTATCATTAGAAGTGGTTTTGGAACAAATTGATAAACTTAACAGTAACAAGTCACTGGGACCAGATGGTATTCACCCAAGAGTTCTGAAAGAACTCAAATAGGAAATTGAGGGAAATTAATTGTGGTTTGTAACCTATCCATTAAATCGGCTTCCGTACCTAATGATTGGAAGATAGCTAACATGACACCATTATTTAAAAAAGGCTTTAGAGGTGATCGTGGCAATTACAGACCCGTAACCCTAATGTTATTACAGACCCGTAAGTCTAACGTCAGTACGGGGCAAATTAGTTGAAACTATAGTAAAGAATAAAATTGTCAGACACGTGGATGAATATAATTTGTTGGGGGAAAGTCAACATGATTTCTGTAAAGGGAAATCATGCCTTACTAATCTGCTAGAATTATTTGAGGGGGTCAACAAACACGTGGACAAAGGGGATCCAAAGTGGACAAAGTATACTGGATAT
>CM057848.1:55726425-55741412 GCA_030068395.1 Apalone spinifera | reverse complement strand
ATAATGAAAAACACGGTCAGGGGGTGTGGGTCACAGGGTCAAAACAAGGGAACCAGATGGGACACCGAGCAGAGAACCCCGGACAGCGCCCATTGTTCCTCAAAACTGTCAATGGAGCCCGTGGACACTGCCCAGAGGAACTCTGCCCGGATACATGAAACAGGGAGGAACAGAAATAGGCCTCCCAGTTTCAGAGAACCCCCTCGTCCAGCATCCTCCTCCTGGTGTTGTATACTGCAGCTTTCACCAGGGCCAGGAGGAGGTTAACGAGGAGGTCTTGCGACTTTATGAGGCCACGGATGGGGTGTGCATAAATGAAAAGGCGTGGGGAAAAGTGCAGCCAGAACCTCAATAAGAGGTTGTGGAGGAGCCGGAATAGAGGTTGCAACCTGGCGCATTCTAGATATGCATGCGCCAGGTTTTCCCTCGCGCCGCAGAAGGGGCCGGTGTCCAGGATAGGGGTGAACTGCGCCAAGTACATGACCATTCTCACGGCTCTGTGCAGGAGCCGCCAACTGATGTCCCCAGTGGGCCGTAGAATTAGGGTGGAATATATGCTGGCCCATCAGGGCTCCCCAACCTCTACAACTCTTAGGTAGTCACACCACTTGGTGTCTAGGCAAGACACAAAGATGAGGAAATGCAGTGTGAGGAGCATGAACATGTACAGGTGTTCTCTTGGCGTAGTTCAGAAGCAGACCGGCTGCAGATCTTGCAGCCGGCTGGGGGTCCAGAGATGGGAAGGTGGGGGGGCCTGCGGAACAGGGGCCCGATAACAGTGGGTGGAGGGTTTGCAGGAAGGGACGGGTAGGGTGTACCCTTTCGCAGGGACCTCTGCAGGAAATCTAGAACGGGCTGCGGCAAGGCCGGCTTCACCTCCTGGAGTAGGCGCAGGAAGGTTCAGGGGATGGAGAGTCCCACGTGCTGAGCGAGCGCTCAGGGATCCACCTAGTCCCCCCTGTCGTAGTCCAGGAGGTCTCCGACTTTATTGGTTTCTGCCAGTATCAGCCTCCACTGCACCAAAGGAGACTCCGCCACCTCCACACACAAGGCTGAATTGTGGAGCAGGGGCTCCATGAGGAGATCTACTCCCTTGGTGGCCACAATGGACCTGGTCACTGAAAACATCTTCCAGATCTGGAGGAGTTCCTGGTAGAATTCTGGCAGCTCTGAGAGGTCTTGCGGAAGACCCCCTTGAGTGGATAAAAAAGAGCTGCCAGTCATATCAGAGCTCTCGGAGGTGGCAGAAAAAGGCGCGCGCCAAAATGCTCCATGCCGGACTACCTGTACTATAGAGGCGTCTCTGCAGAGCCTGGAGGCGGAAGGTCCAAATCCAGCTGCTCATGCAGACCAGTCCCTGGCCCCCCTCCTCCAGGGGAAGAGGCAGAGACCCTATGCAGTCCAGGCCAAAAGAACTCCAGGGCCATCCTCTGGAGCTTGGTCAGGACCTCCGGGGCCAGGATCAGGATGTTGAGCTGGTGCCAGAGCATGGACAAGACCAGCTGATTTAGCACCAGCACCCTTCCGCAAAGGGAGAGACACTGGAGCAGTCCTGTCCATCTCCGCAGCCGCTCACCCACCCTGGCCTCCAAACCTTGCCAGTTCTCCAGCAGAGAAGGATGTATGGCCGCACTCTACCCTGATGGCCTGAAGCGCAGGGGGGAGGGACCCTGCCTGCCACCCATCAGGCCAGAGCTCTTGACCCAGTTGACCCAAGCCGAGGAGGCCACCGAGTAGATCGCTTGGCAGGCCTCCCCCCGCATGCAGAAACTCTTGCACAAAACAGTTCTTGCACAAGAAGCCCACAGTGTAGACGTAGCCCATGAATTTATCTAGTTCTTTTTTGAATCCTGTTATAGTCTTGGCCTTGACAACATCCTCTGGCAAGGAGTTCCACAGATTGACTGTGCGTTGTGTGAAGAAATACTTCCTTTTATTTGTTTTAAACATGCTGCCTATTAATTTCACTTGGGGACTTCTAGTTCTTGTGTTATAAGAGCGAGTAAATAGCATTTCCTTATCTACTTTCTCTACACTAGTCATGATTTTATAGACCTATATCATATCCTCTCTTAATCATCTCTTTTCCAAGCTGTAAAGTTTCAGTCTTATTAATCTCTCTACATACGGAAGCCAGTCAATACCTCTAATCATTTTGTTACCTTTTCTGAACCTTTTCCAATGCCAAGATATATTTTTTGAGATGAGATGACCCTGTCTTCATGCAGTATTCAATAAGTGGATGTACCATGGCTTTATATAGAGGCAATATGATATTTTCTGTCTTTTTCTGTATCCCTTTCTTAATGATTCCCAACATTGTTTGCTTTCTTGACTGCCACTGCATACTGAGTGAATGTTTTCAAAGAACTATCCACGGGTACTCTTAAGATCTTTTTCTAGCCAACCACTAAGATGACAGGTTTAGGAAGAAATTTGTCTTTTGGATACACTCAGCTCTATTAGACTGCGCAACATTTAGATTGCAACTTTTTCTGAAGCATCTGATTTAGCCAGCTTGATGGTCTGATTGAGCATGGCAATTTCTGTGTTCAAACTTTGTAAAAATAGTCAATGGTGTCGTGGAATAAACACACGCTAGCTTTAGGGTTCCAGTCAGACAAAACCACTTTAATAACCCAGCTGGGGGATTGTCGCAGATGTCAGGGAGTCAGCCCTTACCGATATGAGGCCCCACCTTACACTCAAAAGTCTGATATATTTATACCTTCTTACAAAGACACAGTGAAAATTTACAGGGAAAAAGAAGCAGTAAGGCACTTTACCCTTAAATGGTAACATCTGCTTGACCTGTTAACCTATGCAAGCAGTGCGGGGTGTGTTGTTTTTTTGTTTGTTTGTTTTTGCTTAATGGCATTATGGTTTCTTGCTAAACTTGCTTAAGAAGCTCGCTTCTGACGCAGAACGCACTGCGTAAGGTTGAGTCTTTGATCAAGCTAGTGAGGCCTACCCCCACAATGGCTTTGTGAAAAGCAACAGAGTAAAGAAAAAGTTTTTAGGCATTGCTGATTTTGAGTTACGACAGCAAAAAAAAAAAAAAAAAAAAAAATTAAAAAAAGTTTTGGAAACTTCAGCAAAAGCAAACTCCTGATTGTTCAAACTAATATTTATTTACCATTACGTGACCATATTCCCTAAACATTCCTAATATTTCATCTTTGCCACAAGTCCACCTGTGACCTTTCAAACAGAGATTAGATGGAATGATCAAAGTCAATCATTTAAAAGAAATTAAGTTAACTGTGAAGAAACTGTCATCTCTTTATAGCAATGAGCTATGAACTCTGACCTACTTTACTATTAAATTGTCCTGATAGTATTTCTGATTGTTTCTCAGTACAATTCATGCATTTCAAAATCACTCTTCTAAGATATGCCATTAATATTTGAAAAAAAACACATACATACTACACATTGTGACCACAAAAATCCAAACTCCCATATTGCAAAGAAATTGAATGCCCACTGGACAAAAAAAATGGAAAGAAGAAGAATGTCTTCTGTTGTAGAAGTACTCATCTCATAATTGGCTGTAAGTTAGTATTTACTACTAATTAGCACACATATGAGATGGCCTTTTTTAATGGCATGATATTGATATTGATTTTAAAGCAAGGTGAACAAGGTACTAACCTAGAAATAAAAAGACAGCAGCTAACTTTGCTTTTTAAATCTTATTTTAGCATGTATCTGTCTTTTGCAAAATGAATAACAAATGTATTTTGTGTTTCCTTGGCAAATTAATCTATGTGTGTCAGTTTACATGTCCAAAACAGGAATAATGAAACTTAAGCACCTTTTGGAGGAGTAGGGAGGTGATTTAACAACAGTAGAACCTCAGAAATACAAACATCAGCTCTGCAAACTGACCAGTCAACCATATCACCATACGTCATTTGGAACCAGAAGTATGCAATCAGGCAGCAGCAGAGACTAATAATAATAACAATAATTAATAATAAAATATTGTACAGCTAAGCAAAATGGGAAGTACTAGGAAGTGCAAATGTGTCACACTTTTAATTGACACAAAGGTAGAAATATTAAAAAACTGAACAATGGTGTTCATCTTAGCAACAAAGCAGTAGAATATGGTAGCAAGAAATCACCTATCACTGATATTTGGAAAAGTCATAAAAAAATAAAGTAATTTGCAAAAGAAGCCAAAGATGGCAGAGAAGTACAAAGCAGATGTATTGTGTGAAGCTGATGTTTTTTGATAAGGCAATGCATCTGTGATTTGCACAAGAGAAATCAAAAGGCTTTCCTATAAGCAGTGTGATGGTTACAAAAGGCAAAGTTACTCCACTGGGAGGTGTGTACAGACAAAGGTTAGGACCAGTTTAAAGCAAGCACAGGATGTCTCTGCCGATTCAGAAGTCAGCACAGAATATGGCAGTTGGCAATGCAAGGAATGGCTCTGACAGCTGACTAGATTGCTGCTGGTGAATTTAAAAATACTTTAAAATAATTTATTGAACAGCTCAAACCATGGGCAGGGCATGAACTACTGGCTAGGGGAAGCTAGCTCCTAATCTTTCTTTTTCCCTGTTTCTAATATTGCTTTAAAGTTGAGTTAATTACTTAGGATACATTTCATCAGGGTCTGCTGACTTGAATACATTTTGTGATGGAAATCCCTGGGGTACATCCTGGGACTCTGGAATTGCTGTGCCCTCCTAAACTCTCCATCCTAGACTATATCTCACAATGCTTTGCTAGTTAACAATAGCAACCCCCTCTAGGTGCTGTTACTAATCAATACAACCATATGTGGAACACAGATTGCATGAATGCTCTCAAAGCCACTCATGAATCACCTAGAGAGGGCATCAGACAAACTCTTCGAGCCCCAGCCCTGCATCCCAAGAATATACTGGCTTTCACTGTCCAAGATGCTTTGAATAGTATTCTGTAAATAAGATCTGGAGCCATATTTAGAAAAATGAGGAAAAAACAAAACTGAATAGTGAGCAATGTCTTTCCCATGCACTGAATGAGGCAGAAGTTTTAGAGGTGGAGGGGAGGGAGTATGTGGATCATGTAATTAGAGACTATCACAATGCATACATACCAGTGGGCTTAAATAAGGTTGTTAGGTAACTAATTCTAGTGTTTACTAACTTTTGAATGCTTAAATTTGTTTCCTTAATATTCTTCTAACAAATTATTGGTATGTGATTGTAGAAATATTCTGTGATTATGTAATTAAAGACTATTATAATGCATACTCAAAGAGATACAGTTGGAGTTAAGACTAAAGAATGAGCAGACTTTGTAACTGTGTCATATGTTTAAAAAGCTGATGTTATGTGAAGGCTAGAATAAAGAGTTGTGTTTATCTTTGAAGGAGTTGGAGTTCATGGTCATCCTCCATCTTTTAGAGATGGAGTTCCTGATTTGCTGATCAATTACTGTGAAAATTGTCTTTTCCATACACTGAGAATTATAGCACTTGAAGGAACCTTGGATAGTCATCAAATTCATTTCCGTGCACTTGTGGCAGGATTAAGCACCATCTTGACCACCAAGTGTTTGTCTAACCTGCTCTTAAAAATCTCCAAAGGTAGAGATTTCGCAACCTCACTAAGCAATTTATTCCAATGGTTAACCACACTGACAGGAAGGGGTTTTTTTTTCTAATGTCCAGCCTAAACCTCCCTTGCTGCAATTTAAACCCATTGATTCTTGTCTTATCAGAAGTTAAGGAGAATAACTTTTCATAGAACCATAGAGCTGGAAGAGACCTCAGAAGGTCATCAAGTCCAGCCCCCTGCTCTAGGCAGGACCAATCCCAACTAAATCAACCCAGCCAGGGCTTGGTCAAGCTGAGACTTAAACACCTCTAGGGATGGAGACTCCACTACTTCCCTAGGTAACCCATTTTCTCTCTCTTCCTTGTAATAACTTTTTAGGTACTAGAAAACTGTTATCATGTCCCCTCTCAGTCTTCCCCAGATTAAGCAAATCAATTTTTTTCCAATCTTCTCTCACAGGTTATGTTTCCTAGACCTTTACTAATTTTGTTGTTCTTCTCTGAATTGTTCCCCACTTATTTATAAATCTCCTGATTTATGGCACCATATCAGTACAGAGTATAGGGGGGAAATGTACTTCTTTTGTCTTGCTTACAGCACTCTTGCTAATATATCCCAGGATGATGTTTGCTATTTTTTTTTGAAACAGTGTTACACTGTTGACTTATATTTAGCTTATGGTCCACTATGACCCCCTAGCTTCCTTTCTACAGAAATAATTGCCAGTAGCTGAGAAACCCTTTACTTGTCTACATTAATGTAACATGTTTTAAAATGTAACTATGTATTTGAATAAGCTTACACTTGACAATTTCCTGGGAACCTTTAAAGCACATATTTTCAAAAACATATTACTCAGATTTATTTTAATGAGCTATGAAGCTAAAATTTCACCTAGTCTAAGAGCCAGTTTGCAAAATTACTTTCACCAACTGCCTAGAATTTGCATGTGCTCTCATTTGTGCAATAGACACTAAGGAATTTACATGTGCAAACGTTGAGGTGTTCATGCAGATTTAGAGATTTTTTTGGAAATTTGATCCTAGATATTGCAGGAGTGGTTTGCACAAAAATATAATCAGAAATTCCTAATTCTGAATAAAATAAAAATTTCCAGCAGATGGTGACAATAAAATACATTCCTCCTCCATCATAATATTTAAAATTAATGTAGGTTTTGGGAGACAGTTTCCCCCTCCAGAAAATAAACTTCTGCTTTTCCTGTGTCTTTTTCGAGCACGTTGAGCTGACAGCTCCACAAGCAAGATGGCTGCCATCAAAAATCAGAGCCTTCAGCTGAGGGTCATGTGATCTAGTCTCTTCTTTAGGATCTGTATGAGCACAGCAGCAAGCCATCTAGCAGTCAGTGCTGCGAGCAGACTTGCTGAAAGCTCTGAAGACTTGAAGGTTTTCTGCAATCTGTGAAGCGTCAAGACGGCAGATAGATGAAATGCATGCTGATTCTATTACATGGATGCTCCTTCATGTATTACATTTTTTAGAGTGATTTGTTCTTGTTCTGGGGATACACTCACAGAAGGTCACATAGGATTATTTGGTTTTCTTTGGTTCATTGAAGACTGGAGTATTATCTGTTTGGGGATTTAATATATATATTTCATGGGAAAAGCCAGAGCTCTGTGGAAGCCATTGAACATTTACTTTCCTCTGGAATTTAAGTGTCTTCTTACTATCAAGTAAGCAAGAACATATATGCAAAACTAATTCATTTTTCACAGTAAGAAAAATAGAAATAGTATGTTAAGACAGTTGTAGGGGGTTGGAACTGAAAAAGACATGCTTTTCCTCTCTCTCTCTCCCCCCCCTCTTTTATTTATTTTTATTTTATTTTAAGATAAGCAAAAACTGAGAATTGGGATGGGGGGGGGGAACAGTCGATTGTTCTGTAAATTTTCCAGACCTGTTTTAATATACAATAAATTATTTTATTGTGATGTGCTAGGAGGGTGACATGTGGTGTGAACTGTATTTTTTCTCATTCATGTTTGTTGCAGTAAAACATGCTGAGGAAACACTATGGTATGGAGAAACAAAAAATAGGGGAAAAGTAATAGCAAGACAGAGTCCGTTCTCCACCCCCTACTGCCTTCCTTTCCTGAATATAATGATTCACAAGGTAGAGATATGACAAGTCAAACCTGCTTTCTAGGACACAAATTCAGTGGAAAATATTGCTAGGTACAATGAACTTGACTTCATTCACAAAAGCAGGGTTTTGTTTTGGTTGTCAGTACACTTTGTTCAGTGAAAAGCACTAGTTCAATAATGTGTGATTATTAGGTAGGGAAAAGGAAGAAAGAACACTCACCATGGGATACAATGGAAGCTGGATTTCAAGGAATGAAAGTGACCATGCCCTCTATCAGGATGTCACCAGAACTTTAGAAATTAGGAATGTGTCTAATACACAAATTGTGTGGAACAACAAAAGCTACAGTGGGATTGGACCTTTGGAAAATGGGGAATACAGTGAGGCGCAAACCTACAGATACTTCACTACCACTGTGCAAATTGTCATCTTTATAGGCTCTCTGCTGGGTAAGTAAGCACTGTTGCAGTTTTTTCCTGTAATGTTGGTTTACTGGGGGCTGCAGTCAGTGACCCACACATCCAAACAGTAATTATTGTGGTCACAAATTACTATCACAAGGGCATCCCTTGATTGTCATTTCAGGTTTTTGCTGTCTCCTCAAGTGAGATTAATAAGTGTGGCTGAGCATTTTCTGTAGGTTTCTGATACTTTGTGTAGTATAGATTATTGCTATCAAAAATTAGGCAGTTGAAATTGCCATGAAATGCATATGTATTATTTAGTAAACTTTCCCTTGGGCATTCAAATAGATGAAAGAATGATGCATTGATTTTGCTCTTATTTTCAAAGGTAATGAACTAACCAATAATTACAATAGAAATTAACTTAAAATGTTTTGAATAAACAATTCTGGATTTTTATACTTAAGACAATCCATTTTACATTGGTCTCCTGCAGATTTCAGTGTCGTTTATAAATGTTCTTTGTGCTGTACATTCCGTTAGCCATGTGATAGTGTATTTATTTGCCATCTAATAGCTAACAAACTTAATTAAGATCATGTACAGCTTAGATACATGGTAGTAGCTGATAATATATTATTACAAAACATTGCACATCTATGTATATTTGCTTTGTAAGAGTTTACAATGTGGCATTTTGTTGTCAATTGCATTCTCTCTTTCCCTTTTCCTTTCTCCCTCCTCCCCTGCACAAGACACAAGCCAAGATAGTCATTAGAAACAGTTTTATCTGTCATTCTTGTAGGTGAGCTTGATTTACACAGTTTGGGAGCTCAATACATTAGATTTTAATATACTACCACTAGTAGGTAAGTCATGCAAAGCCAGTTATTTTAATAAGAAGATACTTTTTTCACACAGGAGCCAATCCTGAGAGCTTCTGAGCTCTGGCGGCTTTGACTGAGTTCTAGGGAACTTACAGATGGTCCCCCACTTCCCAGGTTGAGGCTATAGACTATTGGACACAACTGACTGAACATTTTCAGTGATGCTAGGTGAGATTTTGATGATGGTGATAATTTTTTAAATTAATTTATCCCTGGTAACAATTTAGATTTCTTTAGTCTAGTTCAAATAGTTACCCTGAATAGTTTCCTTTCTGAATACAGAATAAGGATTGTCTTGTGGTAAAGACATTAGACTGGGATTCTTATTCAAGTTCAATTTCTAGGTCTGCCACTGGCTTGTAGAGTAACATGTAGTAAATTACTTGTTGTCTGTGCAGGTTTTTCACACAACAAAAAGGGAGGGGAATTTTTTTTTTAACTAGGAAAAATGTAATTGTAAGTCAATGAAAATGGGCAGGAGGCTTGGAGAAGGTGTAGTACCTTAAACTACTTCTAATTCATTATTTTTGAAATTTCCATCTCCCAATATATGTCTCTTCTGCACTGAATCATTATTTTAAGTACTGGTGGCTTCCTATTATGGTAATATCAGAGTACTTCCCACCTCCTGTGTGGTAGGGAAGTTTGACTATCTCCATTTTATATAAAGGAGAGTGAGTCTCAAAGAACTGAAAAACAAAGGGGCTAGCCCAAGGTCACATAGGTTCTTTAAACACAGATGAGGGAATTGAACCCCACTCCTCTGAGTTCCAGGCTAGTATTGTAATCACTGAACTAACTATCCTTCCTGTCTGACAAAAGAGCTTTGTACAGATTTTGCAGGTAACACCATGTTGAATGATATTTCAAGGTTCAGCTTCTGACAGCTTATCATTTGTCTCAAGTCACTTGAAAGGAACCTGATCCTATAAACATACATTCTTAACTTCCTATGCTAAAGTTATGCAAATGCTTGAATATTTGCAGGATCAGGTGTCTAGGATATGGAATTTACTTTGTAATCTTAAAGATTATGCCCTGTGAAACTGTAGCTTGATATAAATCCAGGGACCAAACTAATGTTCCCTCTAATCTTTTAAATCTTTAATGTGCATGGCGGCATGTGTGAACGTGCACCTTCAGTAAGCAGAAACAAAAAACTTAGCTGTGGGCACTCTGCTAATCAGTTGGGCTGCATTTGAATCTCTACTGGGTGACTGCACAAGCACACAGCTTACAGGGAACACTGGACCAGACCCACAAATCAATACTCATGTGAACAGCCTGTACCCTAAATATTCTTATGTAGCTGGAGCCCTGCAAGAAAATTTAACCATAACAGGTCTTTTTAATGAGATGTTCAATATGTGGTGGGGTTTTTTTTCTTTCATAGCTGTGACTTATGGGAAGACTTGTAACAGTAGGTGGTGCATTTGTGTTAGTTTTTCCTTTAGTTTGTGACAAGGTTGTTAATGTGAATGGTTTGGGTATTTGTGTAGAAGAATAAAGTCAAAGTAAATGGACAGCTCTAGTAATTTTTTTTCTTCCTTTATGGCCGCCTATATTAAAAATACATTAACAGTTCATTATCAGATTTTATAATTTAATTGACAATATTTGATTCTAGTTTTTTGTTAGTTTGCTCTAAAGGGGATTGGATCCCAGTTGTCACTAGCTTGACAAGGCCTAAATATGGACAGTGACTTCCAAAGATGTCTACTAATTGAACCCTGTGTCACACGCCAAAAACATGAGAAGGGCACAGAATGATATGGGACTCTACATGTTTTTGCTTTTGTTTTGGTTTTTTTAAACATTTTGAATAACTTTCATTTTATATTTTAGCATTTCTGACATCAGTAATAAAAATTCAAAGAATGCTATGGTTGCATTGGATCTTGGGTCTGAAAATCCTTTTTTAATCTGGTGCAGTTAGAGGTAGTAATTATGTTAATGAAGCAGCCAAACTTGTGCTACATTTTTACAACACACTTGTTGAGAATTGTGTCATATTCAGAGGGCCTGTTTCTTGGACAAATCTACCATTCTTTCTCCTCCACTGCCAGTGTGGAAGGCCCTACATTAAGTGCAACAGGTTCATGGATCACTGTGGCCTTATCATTGGCTGGAAGAAATTGGTGAAGTTTTTAAGCAAGCTGGATGTGAAAGAAGGCATTTTTAGATACTTGTTACCCAGTAACCCAGATATAAAGCTGTAATGGGAAGAATTAACTGCCTCCATTAGCAATGGGCATATTTGTTCTTAGCTGACTTTCCCAACTCATGAATGGAATGGATCCATTTTACAGGTATTAGCTCCATTTTTTTTTTTCAAGACTTCTTGAACTTTAGCATGTGTAATGAGGCCATATTCTCTCAGGGGTTTTATGTTGATCTAGTGAGGAGTAATTTTTTTTTCAGTTATTTCCATACATATTTCAATTTGGTCCTTATCACTGAAGCATGCTGATACTTGTCAATCTTAACTCAGATGCAATACATCAGAATTAAGCCAGTTTATTAGGTGCTATACCTGTTTGGCCATGATTCTGTTGCATTGATTGTGGTGAAGAAGGCATGTTGAACTGCAGTGGTGTAGTCATGTAAGGTTTGTACTACTGACAGATGAATTCAGATTCTTTTTACCACTGTTTTAGCATACCTGTGCATTTCATCTGCTGTAGTTTATTTGTAAACCGTGGTGATATTCTGTGTCACTGTGTGGTGAGTGGGCACTTTGGGGCCAAGGTTGCACTGACAGGAGATATCAGGTGATTGTACTGTTGTACTAAGTCATTGGCCTTTTGTTTTTGTGTCTTATGCTTGTAGGGTGAGTTCAAAACCTAATGAATTCTGGAGCCTTCAAGGGTTTGCAAACACTTAGAAGATAAGGTGATACATAACAAAATTGATTTGTCAAGATCAAATCAAACCAACCTAATGGCATTCTTTGACTCTGTAACAAGTTTGGGGATAGGAGGGAACAGTAGATGTGATGTATCTTGATTTTTGTTGAGCTTTTGATATTGTCTTACAAGACCTCATAAACTAACTAGGGAAATACAACCTAGATGTAGTTGCCATAAGGTGGATTTCCCCTGCTTCAGGGGGCAGCCAAGTTAGTCTGTACAGGAAAAAAAATGGTCTGATAGCACTTTATAGACTAACAAAACATGTAGATGTTTATTTCCCTTGTAAGTTTGTTCCATAGTTAGATCACCTTGTCTGTTTTCTCTTCAGCACTCATGCGCTTCTTCCTGGGCTTTGTGAGCTGCATGGTCCAAGAGAATAATATCGGTCTCAGCTCAGCCTTCAATGTAGCTTGAGTTTGACCTAGTAATTGCTTTGAAGATTAGGACAAACTCATTAAACTAGTACCTGGAAAATAAGCGGGAGCTTGTGGAGGGAGCTGAGCAAGAGTTAAGAGACAAACTTGATATTTTCATATGTATCTATCAAAGTAATAGACATTTTAGAAACTAAAATCCTTTCTGCCCTGTAGCCTGTGAAGCTAATCCAAAAGGGGGAAAAGAATCCTGTCCCTGTGAAGAGCAACTATAGCTCTCAGTAATTCCTATTGCTCTGTATGGGACAGGAGAGGCCCAGAGGCTCCATGTAATAGCAGAGCATGAGACACAAGTGTCAGACTTTAAAATGTTTGTATAAACCCCAGGAAAGCCAAAATGTTGTTTTATCTATCACTGTATCACAGAGGCATAGCGAGGGTGTTATGCGCCCGGGGGCAAAGGCAAAATTTGCACCCCCCAGTCATTTGTTATTTATTTGCACCCCGAATATGTATCTGTTGTTTATTTTTAAGTCAGCAAAAAATAAGAACGTAAATTTAAAAAAAGAACAATTACTACTAATATCCACTGATACTAGGATCAGTTAGTAGATCGTAACTACAGACAAATATAAATTATAGTTTTTGTGGTTTACATTCTGTTAAATAATTTTTTCTCTTTAATTTGTTCGTATCCCGTTCTCATTAGGTTCATGTCTTTTACATAAAAAATATCAAATGCTTAAAATATGTAAGTTTTATAAAACACAAGAGAAATAAATGTTATAAAACCTAAATATGAATTTCATCACTGTATTTCAATCCAAGCATTTAAAACCACTGTTATAGCAAACAAGTAACTTCTTGCTTTAATGAATAAAAGCTAAAAAGATTTTGAGTATATCAAATTTATTGTAAGCAATCTGTAATGCTTCCTAACTGCCTAGTTACTTACCTAGTTAACCTAGTTTTTCATACTATCGTACAGCACTAAACTACATCATAGTTTTGAATGTAAGAGATTAATTTACATGTTTAAAATAACACTTAGAAAAACTTTTAAATAAAACTAACACACAATACGAGAATCACCCTTGCTTTCTTGAAGCTACTTGAAGCAATAAGTAGCTTAAGGCTGAGGTTACACTGCAAGTGTGACTTTCTGTCTGCCACAAGGACTTTTTCCTTCAGGCTGCCATGAGATTTTATCCTTAAATAAAAAAGGAGGGGGGGGGGTCTCTCTGAGCTGCTCTTCCAAATTTCACACAAGCCATTCAACTGAAGCCATAGATGTCAGGATTCAAGGCCAGCCTTGCCTTTGGCAGGCTCCCTCTCCAGGTGTTCACAATCACACCATCAGAACACATATAAGACTTTTAGTTGTGAAAGCTATGTTAATCCCAAGTTTCTGCTATGACTGGGAGATGTGGGTGACCTATAGAAAACACCAGCATTTTCTTTGGAAAATCTGCAACAAAACATGGGGGGATCAATCACCTCAGTAATGCCAACTCCTTTAGAATCGAGACCCTGATTATCCAGCACCAGCTGAG
Source organism: Apalone spinifera (assembly GCA_030068395.1). Lineage (NCBI taxonomy): Eukaryota > Metazoa > Chordata > Testudines > Trionychidae > Apalone > Apalone spinifera. The sequence continues at coordinate 55,727,614 of CM057848.1, read as the reverse complement.
AGAGAGTTGGCACTGTGTGCAAATGTCTGATATATTTTTACCAAAACTGCTGCCTGCCCAACTCACCAAAGGAAACAGGGAGGCCAAAAGGATTGGTTTAGAGAAGTGTTTCCTCAACCTTTTTTTTTTTTTTTTTAAGTACCCCTTTAAAAAAAATAAGTACCTCCAGTGCACCCACCCCTACCCCAGAGCCAGGCACCCCCAGCCCACCGCTCTAACCCAATACCCCTCCCCTCCCCCAGAGCCAGGCACTGGACATATGGTACCCCTACCTTTGAAGTGCCCACTTACACTGCCCAGCCTTGCCTCAGCAGTTTGACTGCAAGGAGCACATGGCCCGCCAGTGCTAGACTCACCGCAACACGTGAGGTTGTGTGCTCCCACCCCACCCGGTGCCCCCCTAGTATGGCACCTGGGGGCAAGTGCCCCCCATCTCCCCTCGCTATGCCTTTGCTGTATTATAGATATGAAGGATAGTAGACAAGACTGTAAAACTTAAAATATGGTGCAGCCTATTGCATCTGTATTAACCGTTGGTTTATAGGTTCTAGGTGCTATTTGAATATCTTGTGTCTCTTTCTCTGTGGGTATGTCTACACTGCAAAGTTAATTCGAAATAACAGCCGTTATTAACAGCCGAATTAACTTTAATAGCATCTATACATGCAAACTGCTATTTTGAAATTAATTCAAAATAGCGGAGCACTTAATTCGAATTTGGTAAACTTCATTCTATGAGAAGTACTGCCAAATTCGAAATAGCTATTTCGAATTAAGTGCTGTGTAGACACTTAATTTGAAATAGGGGACCTCCAGCCCTTCCCAGGGAGCCCTGGTGGCCACTCTGGGTACAACCAGGAAAATTTACTCTCCTCTTCCCCCAGCCCTGGAGCCATTAAAGGGGTAGACTCTGGCCACAGTGCCTGTGCCAGCTCCAAGTCTGCCAGCACAGTGCTTGGGCCAGTTCCAGCCTGCCAGCCCTGACCCAGTTGCTCCAAAACATGAGCCAGCAAGCCACCGCTCCCCAGGAGCAGTCTGCCAGCTCCTGGAGAAGGTGGGTGCCTTCCTGGTTCAGGGTGTAGATCATGGACCTTATTCAGGTTTGGCGGGAATGCCCCCAACATCCATGATCTCTGCACTAGATGGAGGAATGAGGCCGTCTATGGCAGGATAGCTGCCAGCCTGGCCA
>CM057848.1:55702431-55716826 GCA_030068395.1 Apalone spinifera | reverse complement strand
GGAGGGGTAGAAGGCCAGGAGCAAACCTGGGCCTGCCCACTTGTGATGACTCCGATCCTGCAGCCCTGTAGCAGCAAGAAAAGACTCCACCAGCCAGTATAATAGAGAGAGTATATTGCTTCTCCCACATATAGCACAGCATAGACGTGATGTGTCTACAGGAGTCTGGGCCAGAATGCCTCACACCCCTTGAGATGGGTCCCTGGGCCCCTAGATTCCAGTCCCCTCCTCAGGGTTCCTCATTATTCCAGTCCCAGACTGCTCCTTCCCCCAACACCCATTTCCTAATTCCCTTGCTGCCCTCAACCGGTCAGACCAGTTGGGTCTTAGGCAGCCCACCTGCTGGGCAGTGCTCCAGACACCGGCCAGTAGAGGTCACCCATAACCAAAGCATATAGCGACCAGCAAGGTACTGACACTACATCACACCACTCCTCTGGGTCCTAACCCAGGGACCCTATACATAGCAGTTACCTGCCAGGTTTCAAAGTCCGTAATTGCAGTCACATCCCTGGACCACTTCCCTGGGATGCTACTTCATCCAGCCCTTCTCTAGGGCCATATTGCTGAATTCCTCTCTTCTTGGATTCTTCAGGGTGTCGTTGGCTAGCATTTAGCCGCAGGATCTAACTCTGCTCGATCACAAGGCCCAGTTCCCACTCAGAGCTGTCAAAGGTACCAGTGTTCCCCCAGTTAGTCAGATGTCTGCCTGGGTTGAGCTCCAAGAAGGAAATGGCAGACCTTAGCTAGCAGCTCCTTATATAGTAGCCTGCTGCATCCCGATTGGCTGCAGTGAAGGCTGCCCCTCTACCCTGCTCGGACGACCTCTCCACTGCTCCTGCTGCTGGCCAGGGTGCTGAAAGGCCTCCAGCAGGGAGGTCAATCTTTGTCCACCCCATCATAGCAACCAACATGAAGGACTCCCCATTTCACATGATCAAGTTCTGTGAAACAGATCAACACCGTGGCTACGTCTACACTGGCAGCTTCTTGCCCAAGAACTCTTTTGCGGAAGAGTTCTTGTGCAAAAACTTTTCCCCAAGAGAGCGTCTACACTGCCATGTGCTTTTGCACAAGAGCATCCATGCCAGTGTAGATGCTTTCTTCTGCACGAAAGCTCTGATGGCCATTTTAACTATAGGGGCTTCTTGCGCAAGAAATGCATGTTGCCTGTCTACACTGCTCTCTTCTGGAAGAGCTCTTGCACAAGAGGGCTTATTCCTCGTGGGGAGAGGAATAACTCTTCTGGAAGAAGCCTTGTTTTACAACTCTATACTGTAAATTTACTTCTGGAAGAACACTCATGCAGTGTAGACAGCTAGAAAGTTTTTTCTTCCGCAAGAAGCTGCCAGTGTAGACGTAGCCAGTTTTGCCTGCATGCATTACTAAAGTGCCACATTTTAATAGCAAGTTTTCAAAGCTGGCACAAATTCCTGAAGAGAATAGAAATTACCGGTATCGTTCATGTTCATTCTTTCACAATCATCGGAAGTAATCATGGAAAACCCCTTAACTGACTTGAAAATGCTCACTTACCCTTGATGCAACCTAAAGGAATCATGGGACACAGACTAAGGGATTGACAGTTTGAGGCTGACACAAAAACAAATCAAGTCCCTAATCCTTCCATGAGCTTGGGTGGGCAGACCTCACCATCTTTGCTATGAAAATAACCTACAAATTTTATTCATACTGCTATGTATATTGATCTCTTAACCACATATCACTCTTTTTTTCCTTTTTATTAATAAATCTTAGATACAGTTAATAAGAATTGGCTGTAAGCATGTATTTGGGTGAGATCTGAAGTATTCATTCATTCGGTGGCAATCTCTTCAGATTGTTAGAACTATATATATGGTGTATAAGGATTTTAGTAATCTCACTATATTAGAACCGGCTGTGTGGGTGGGAACTATAGGCTGGATTAATGAAAGGGGACTATATTTTAGCTTCTTGTGGTAACCAGCATGGTATTACAGAAGCTGTTGGGTTGAATGTGAATCTAATTATAGGATAAGCCACTAGTTTGGAGGGATTGTTTGCTCTAGTCCTTGCACTTTGTCCCGAGTATAGCATTATCAGTGTGGCACATCCAGGCACCATGATCACAAGGGGACAGTAACTATCTAACAGCTTAGAAAATAAAGAAATGTGTCTTCTCTCCTCAAGGGAGGTGGATAGGTATCAATCTAAGCCCTCTAAGGGCTTGCTCACAGGAAGTGGCTAGCAAGAAGTGCTACTTGGTGCCACGCTTTTTTCCCCCCTGCATGTTCTAAATTTGGCAGAAAGAGTTATGCTTTTCTCAGGTTGCCTATGACTACACCTGAAATAATCATAAATAGGTGAAATGGATAAATGTGATGAGTCTACAGTTCAATATATTTCATTCTGTACGTGCCAACCATTTATAACAAGATGTGATCATTTACCAGTCAAGAATCTCATGTGGTGTACTTAATATTTGTAAAGTTGATATTGATTTGTAGGCTCATACAGACTTTTTAAAATTAAGTTTAAATTACTTGAGCCAGAACGGTTTTGGACAAATGTGTTTGGAACTGTTGATCTGACTAGCCTGATGCTCACACTCCATTTAAATGGATGGGGAAGGTCATCTATGTTGTTGCTATATTGATTAAGTGTACTTGGCTACTGAGTAGAAAAGCAGTGCATTGATTTAGAACAGAAATAGAAGGCTTGACTTTTTTTTATTTATTATTTTTTAAATTTAAAGCAAATAGAATCTCTTTTAATTAACAAATTGTAAATAACCTGAAACTGAGTTTTTAGTTCTCCTCTCGACTACTGTCTACCCAATGACACTATTTGCATCTATATGACCCCAGCAATGCCGAAGTTAAAAAAAAAAGTTAATCAGAGCAGAATTTGGTTCTAGACTTTAATCTAGGAGTAGTAAATCTGCCATATATTAAGCCATATCCTACCTACCCTGGTGAAATTCTTTTGAAGAAAATAAAGATACACCATGGATGAACATGACCCTGTTATCCCTTATCCCATTCTGACTCCTAGTTTGCTTGTTGGTTAATGATGTCCTATAACTTTCTATGTGCTTGCTCACATGCCCCTCCTCCACTCCCCTCCCTGGGTAATAAACACTATAGCTATATAAAGTTATTACGAAACTCATGTGGTTTTCAAGATTGTAATGAACGTGGCCATATTTTGCAGTTTGTTTGCTTGGTTTGGCACTAAACTTGAACAAAAATGTTCAAGCAAGGTGGGGAGGAGTGACTAGTCGACTATCCTGTCAACTATCCAATAAGCATTTGCTGGCTCTGAACATACTTCATGGTGTGCCTTGCAAGCCTCCAGGAATAAAATTTATCCAATAATAATCTGGATTTAACTCCAGAACAATTATAATTAATATACATCTAATTGATTAAATTAGAATAAACACACCTTTACTTAACTTAAAGAAACAGGGTTTAACAGATTAATAGTAAATACAATCAATCATCAAAGTACACAGAAATAAAATAAACTTATCTAACTGGCATTTACCCTGCCACCATTTATCCCCCACCCAGAATGCGCACTCCTCTGGATCTCAAAGTCCCAGACGTTTGCGTGGGCATGCTTGAAGGTCTGCAGCTGCAGTTGAGACAGCACTGTGCAGGTTCTGTGTGTGTCAGTTGAAGCTAGGGATGTTAAGGACTTGCAACACACTAACTATTCATATAGAGGAGCCCTAAGATTCCATATAGCTGGAGTGACGAAACTTATTGAGTGGCCAACCTGCACAGAACAGTCTTCAGAAGTTTGAAAGCCAGGGTGCACTGGCAAGGAGTTGGGGCTTCAGCCCCTTGGGAAGCATTGCCAGAGCTTGGGGTTTCAGCCCTGCTACAGATGAAGCCTCAAACCCTGGCAGGAGCACCTCCCCCGCACTTACTGCAGCAGCGTGAAGTTGAGCGCCCCATCTTGCATCCCCAATCCCTGCATTGCTCGGGGAAGTGGAGCAGGCCAGAGCCAGGCCAAGTGCTTCCCATTGCTGTGGTGAAGCAGAGCACAGAAGGCTGGGTTGTGGGTGGCAGAACAGGCTGTTCCGTGAGGTTGCTGGCCCCCCTGCAGGATTTGTGTGCGCTCAGGACGTGGGGCTGCAGGGGCAGGAGCCGTGGGGGGAGGAACATTGTGCAGGGGCAAGAAGGGGTGGGTGGAGGAGTAGGGGCAGAGGTTTGGGGAAGAGGAGGAATAGGGGAAGGGAAGGGTGGAGCAGGCATGAAAGGGGGAAGAGAGGAGGAGGCGGGTTGTCCCAGGAGCCGCAGCCCTCTAGGAACATTCTACAGCCCACACAAGGCTGGAGGATGAGGATGAGGCTAGCTACATATGCAGCTGTGCAGGGCATCACAAAGTGTGGGGGAATTTGGTGCCCCGAATTTATGATGTCTACATTGGTAGGGATGGTCTAGGCAGGGAGACAGCAGAGTGGTTAGAAATTATGTTCTCAAAGCCATGGAGTTAAGGCAGGTAACCAAAATATGACATGTATGAAGGTAAGAACATAAGTATGACCATACTGAATCAGATCAATGGTCCCTCTAGCCCAGTATCCTGTCTTATGATAATGGACAGCACCAGAAGCTTCAGAGGGAATGAACAGAACATGGCAATTATTGAGTGATGCATCCCCTGTTTGCCAGAAACAGAGTGGACATCAGATATTTAGGAACACCCAGAGTATGGGGTTGCATCCATGATCATCTTGGCTAACAGCCAGTAATGATCCTATCCTTCAAGATTATTAATAGCACAACTTTTAAATCCTAGTCTAGATAAGGTCACAATTACTTTGGATATTATGGGAGAAAATGTGAAGTCCATGTCTAGAATGAAATTTTCAAAAGCACATAAGTTCCATCTTTAAAAGTGATTTAGAACCCTAAAGCTATCTAAGATACAATGGAATTTAGGTTCTACATCACTCTGGTGCTTTAGAAAATGTTATCCCTAGTCTAAAAATCATAGCCTCCTTTTTCTAAGAATGATGTCTTAGGCAAGGCTTCTGGGATTCTGAAACATCAAGATTTAGAATTCCCTAATCCTATTTGTCTGTTGCCTCTCCTGGAAGAATTAAAGGCCCCAGAGGTTTCTTCAGAACCTCTTCCAGGTTGTGCTAGGTTCTCAGCCATTTAAAAAAAATTCCAGGTAACTTGAATTGGTTAATTGTGACTGGCCACCCCCACTGAATTTTAAATACTTGGTTTTGAATAGGCACAGCATGTAAACCATGACTAATCTACATGGGCGAAAATCTAAAATATTTCATTTAAAAATATGTGTAAATGGAATGAATTATCTGTTTGTGAACATTTCCTGAGAAGAAAGAGGGTACATTTACTACGATGTATCAGCTCATCTCTCTAGTAACTATCAGATTAGTTATTGCTACAAACAAACAAAAATCAATAAGTAAGTAAACAGAGTCTCTAAAAGCTCTATGTTTATATTTGTGAAGCAGAATCATTAGAGGTAATGGTAACTCTGGAAGGGTGTGTATGTGGGTGAAAGGAAGAGAAAGATTATTTTGTTGCTATTTGTTCTTCAACATGATGTTCTGTTTCCTGGCAAAATGATCTGAATGAAAGATATCTCTTCATCTTTAGTAAGTTAGCAGCAGTCTGAGAGCAATAAATGCATTACTGTTATTTTTAATTGGCCATATTTGGAGACAATTACAATATAAGCATGGCTCTCCCTGACTTAGAAACATCTGCACATAAAAACAAAAGCTCGCCTGCAGCCTCAGGCAGGGTTGTCCTTAAGATATATGGGGCCCTACACAGGATTATTAAACTACTTCCCCTATTTCCAAAGGCAGCCTGGGGAAGGAGGAGATGTCATTTTATAATCTTCAGAAATACACTAATGAAATATTTGTAAAGCAAATTTTAAACTGCGGTCCTGTAGATTAACACAATAAATCCAGAAACTGACAGTATATACCTGGGATTAGGAAATGTCTGTTAAATGGCTCCTTTACCACTTGAATAGCTTTTCCCAAGGTTCAGTGTTCTGCTAATAGGTCTGGCAGGCTTTCAGTTAACTAGATCCTCCCTGAAGTAAGCTAAGTCACAGAACAGGGATAGGAAAAGGTGGGTGGACATTAAGACCCAGTGGTATCCCAAATTTTCAGATGCCATATGCAACTGAATATGAGTAAGAATGGACCTGGCCTCAGGGGAGCATGCAAGAGGCACAGATGGCTGTGAGTAGCGCAAGTGCTGGCCGGAGGACTGTGAAGTACAGGGGGCAGTTGTGCAGCCAGTGACTGGAGAGAAGCAGCACTCTGAAGGGGAATCCGCTGCTTCTTTCCAGCTGCCAGCCGCACAACTGCTCCCAGCTCATCTGAAGTCCTCTGACCCGTGTCTGTAATGCTTGCCACCTATTGGTGAGAGTGGGCTGGATGCAGTCCACTGGGGGATGCCGGGGGGATGAAGCTGGCTGCAAGAGCCAGCACAGAGGCTGTGGGGAGGGGTGGCCAGAGGATGCCCAGAAGTCCCCATCTGAATCTCCACCTACCTCCTCTAATTAAACCTGCCTTTCCTCAAGCACCAGCATTCCAGGTAAAGTAAAAAACCACTTCTACTATTTTTCATTGCAAATATACAGTATTTCAGCTACATTATGGGTTAAATAGGTTTTTGTGAGCTAGCCTGGGAACCTAACTCCCATTTATAACATTGTTTTTATGGGAAAATACATTACAAGTTCCAAACAACCAACATACAAATGAACTTTTTGAACACAACTCATATACAAGTTGGGGACTTCCTGTAAAACCATTCTAGTTCCTCTGATTGATTGATTGCAGATGGGAATGTTAAATTAATATTAATTCAATGGCTTTGAGGTATTTTGTTGCAGAGCAGAAAAGGAAAAATGACAGGCCACAATGAAGTAATAAATTAAAAATGGTAAGGCCCCATCTGTACAAATCGAATGTTTTGAGTCCATGACTGTGGGAGCGGAAAGTGCTCCTTTGCATCTAGCATGTAAAGACCACAGAGGGTAGCAACAATCTGCATATTATTCGGTGGAACAGTTTGTCTTCTGCTCCTTCTCTTTTCTAGGATGAAACAGGGTAAGTGATTTCATCTCTTCTCAAGGAGCATTTTACTTCCATCTGTGAGCCTGGGCAGAGAGTGGAAAGGGCAGAGTTGTACCTCTTCCTCCTCTTTGCCCCTCAGTTGCTCACAGCCAGAATAAACCATTTTCCTCACAGTCTGAGCAGAAGAGCCCAGTAGTCTTACTTCCCTGTGTAGACAAATTAGAGATTTTACAATTTAGGTCTATGGCAGTGGGCTGTTTGAAGGATGAGGAGTACCCTTAACTCTGAACGCCTGCGTTTTTAATGATTTACTTCTTTACTTTTATTCATAGGGTGAACCCTCTTTAAGCCCCCTGTAGCATAATGACCTTCCAGCTTCCTTCTGGGAAAAGTGGGCTGGACGTGAAATGTTCTGGAACCAGGCAACACTGTTCCTCAATCAGGGCTGATGGTCTCAATGGAGAGATATTAAGTGTTGTTTTTCCCATACGGTGTTTGTGGAATGCAGTTTCAAAGCACTGCGGAAGTCTTAGCTAGATGACTGCCGTTATCACTATAATTAAGCGTGGTCTAATTTGATTTTTTTTATCATTTAGACAAATAATATCAATGTTAAGCATCTTTTAATTTATTTAAATATTGATAGTTGAAAAATTTGGGGAAGAAGTCCAGACAATTATTTAATGTAGGGATGTTAGTGTGTACCTGGTTACAAATTAACTGATAAAACTGAATTAATCAGTTAATCTTAATGGTTACACCAATCACCTCCCCCTGCTGCCTCTGTATCAGAGGCAGCAGGTAGAGGTGGGGAGTAAGCAGGAGTCAGTGCCTGTGGGGAGGTGGCTTTTAAGCTGTCTCCCCGTGCATGTCCTCTGCTTCCACGCCCTTCCCCCCCCCCATTCTTCCACAGAAGCAGCAGCATGGGGAGGGGCCTGCCAGAGCTCGGGGAAAGCCAGCTTAAAAACTGGCTCCCCACGAGCACTGGCTCCCACAGATCCTCCTGTCCACCCACACTGCTGCCTCTGATAGAGGGGCAGCAACGAGGGGGTGGGAAAACAGGCTGGAGTTGGCTTTCAAGCTGACTCCCTGTGCATACTGGCTTCCATGGACCCATCTGTCACACACACCATCCCCCTCATCCCCTGCACTGCTGCCTCTATATCAGAGACAGTTGGGGGGGCAGGCAGCAGCCAGGGCTCATGGTGAGCAGGCATAAAAACCAGCTCACCGCAAGCATCAGCTCTCACCTGCCCCTCCTCCCCATTTCCTGTGTAAACATGGAACTGCTAAAATATTAAGCGGTTACATGTTTACAAAAAAACCCACATTTGTTAACATCCCTAGTTTAATGACAGTAGATGTTGAGATTCAAAGTTTTATAATCTTTAAAACAAATTTTCAAAAGCACATGTCAAAATATACAAAATAAATAACCCTAAATAAAAGGTTAGTATGTTTGAGTGGTATTTTTCTTATTTTCTGTATCTTTAGATGTTGCTTCTTACTGGTGGAAGTATTTTTCCTCAGTCTGTGTGTGTGTGTGTATGGTGAAATTGATGTTTATTGATATTTAACAATAAAAAATCTGCTCTTCAAGCCTAATCATAGTAAATCGTGAGGCTGAAAGCCTGAACAAATATTTTTGTTAGGAGAAAAGATTGGCTTAAAAACCTTTAGGAAATTAGGTGCAAAATAATTATATTAATGCAATTTTAAGGCTAAGCATGTAGACACCAGAAAGATTAAGGAAATACAAACAATGTTTATTCTGCTACACTGCCAAATTCAACATTTTTAGTACTAAATAGGCTGTATAGTTTGTTCTATGTCAGTGCGATAATGGCATAATAAGAACATTAATATTTGCATTTCCTGAACTTTGTGTTTCTAAATATTCAACTTTTAAAACTGTATTTGTGCTTTTTTGCATGTATCTAGTCAATAAATAATACATTAGAAAAGATTTATTTAACCATCTGAGGTATTATAATCAATTAATTATGGTTTTGAAGAACAGGTGAAACAAACATTTGTCAGTGATGGTATAAATTTACTTACTGCCTGGTAAATTTGGATGGCTTGATGATCTCTCTGGGTCCCTTCCTGCCCTACATTTCTATAATTTTATGCTTTTCTTTAGCATATTTGATAAGCAAAGCTTTAAATGTTAAACAGATTTCTCCCTGCTTGAAATGCTGGATACTTTATTTCTTTACTCTTGATGCACTTTTGAATAAAAAGCAAAGATTTTAGGGTTATTTAAATGGCTCTTTAAAATGAGACTTTCAAATTAGTCTGAAAGGTTGCAACACATCAATAACTTTTATTGTGTAGGCTCCAGAGCAGAGTGGAACCTTCAAATTTTTATCCTAGTGTTGACTCTAGAATTGCCATTTCTAAAATATGAGAAAATAAAGTAAAATAAAAACAGTCAAAGATCATAATATCACCCCCCATCGTTCTCCAAAGATGCACACACATCTGGTCTTGTTACTAGAAATCTCAGCACAGAGGGCAAGCGCTGAGTGGATTATGGACACAACTGTCTACACTACCCAGCTTTTAGCGACACAGCTATGTCATCACGCCTGAGTTGCTAGAAGTCAGGCAGTTTGTCTGCTGTTTTGGCAACAAAATACTTCCACCCACAAGGAGCGACATTTGTGTTGTTGGCAGGAATGTGCACCTGGCAATTACAGTGGCAAAACGTTGTCTTTCAAGGAATTGTTTAGCACCTCTGAATGACAAAAGTTTTGTTGTTCAATTGCCAGTGTAGACATTAAAAAGGTTCCTCTGTCAAATTCTCTAGATTTGAGTACAGCAATCTAGAGCTGGACAGCAGCTGCTTGTGCTATATATTTTTTGTTGCTCCTATAGGATCCTGGTGCCTCATGCTGTCAATTAATTTTAAATTACTTATAAAGAAAAAGAATGTAGAAAAACTCTGAAGGAATCAAATGTCATGTAACAAAGAAATCTTACTTGACTGCTTTATGCTATTGTTGTATTTTTGCCTAATGTGCTTATACAGTTTTTAAAACAGAGAGAAAGATCACTCTGGTTACAAAGACTGTGTTTCACCCTTAATTAATAATAGGTCACAACCAAGGTTCCCTGCAGCTGCTTAATAAGGCCCACTCAGGGAGGCAGCTCCTTGTGCAGATCCCTGAGCCCCTGGCTGGGTGGACTAAATTAAGCAGCTGCTGAGCTGTGTGGCCTCACAGCTAACAGGGAACCTTGGTCACAACTTTGCAGTTCTTCGGAGTTTGTTTATATCTGGGCTTCAGCTGCAGTTTTTTCATGAAAGCTGTTATGTAAGTTTCCAGTAAGATATGCAAGCATCTTCCTGATTCAGCTGCTACTTTTACCCAGAGCCATTACCCAAATCTAATGATTCTATATTCCACTTTGGATAAATAATGAACTGTTGTAACAGGGGACTGCACCCAGGATTTCCTACCTCCCAGTAGGGTGCCCTAACCACCAGGCTATAGACAGAGTCTCTCTCCTGTACTACTTCTTCCTCTGTACCCCCCCCCCCCCCCCCCCCCCGCATGACTCTAAGTATCTACCCAAAGTGGAATGGCTTCAACAAGAAAGACCCCCAGACTCAGTGTTTAGAGCAGGGCGGGGAACCTATGCTCTGAGGCCAGATCCAACCCCTGGCTTGACTGGATCCAGTCCCTGAAGCTCAGTACTCCCTTCTCCAGCATTGGGGAGCTGGTGCCAGCTCTCCAGTCCTGCAGCTCCCCTATCCCCAGCCCACTGCTGCATCCCTATTTGGCTCCTGCATCCTACCAACCCCCTACACCACAGCCCACTTCCTGGCAGTCCTCTCCCACACACTCAACCCTCATTTTTTTTGCCCTATTCCAGAGCCTAAGGGGTCCACAGAATCTACTAGCCTGGCCCCCCCTAGGCTCTGTTGTGTGAGGAGAATGTGGGGAGTGTCATTCTGCTTCTCAGTCGGGGGGCCACATCAGTGAGGATTTTATGTTTTTGGGGGGTTTTTTACTTCTCACTTTTGAACAGCCCACGACTGATTTTTTTTCCTGTGAGTTTACAGCCCGCAATCCAAAAACGATTCCCCATCCCTGGTTTAGAGCATTTTCTTAAGTGAGAAACCTCCCTGCCCCAAATCCTTTCTTCCCGTCAAGCAAAGCTGGGTGACCTGAACCTGGGTCTCCCACATCTTGGGCGAGGGCTCCAATCACTGGGTTGAAAGTTATAAGGAGTGAACCAGCATCTTCTCTTTATCCCATATTTTGAATGGGGCTCAATATGGTACGTATGGCTCTGACCACACCTACTGGATCAAGCCCTGAAGGCAAAATAGGCAGGGAAATACCTATCTTCCTCTTTATTGTGTCTCATGCAAGGGCAGAGATTTTCAAAGTGGGGGTCATGACTCCTTAGGAAGTCACGAGATTATTATGTGGGAGTGGCAAGCTGCCAGCCTCCACTCCCTCATTCTGTTTCACCTCCCACATTTATAATAGTATTGAATATATAAAACACATTTTTAATCAATAAGGTGGTCACACTCAAAGGTTTGCGGTGTGAAGGGAGTCCCCAATAGGGATGTTAAATTTAGATTGATTAATTGAATAGTCGATGGGATTTCCATTGATATTGGATTAGTCTATAAGGACGCCATTGCCTTTGAACTGCCTTTGAGTATACCGGGCTCTTGCTACAGTTCAAAAGTGGAAGCCCTGCAGGGAGCATGGGGCTTCCTTTTGAAAAGTACAAGAGCCCCATTGTGGCTCTTGTACATTTCAAAGGCTCAGGCACTGCAGGCAGGGCTCTTGTACATTTCAAAAGCAGAAGCCCTGCAGGGAACGCTGGGCCAGTAGGGGACTGGCCCCATGCTCCCTGGGTGCCTGAACCTTTCAAATGTACAAGAGCAGAATCACAACAGAAGTGGCACAAGCAAAGACTGCTTCAGTCCCCGCTCATGCCGTTTCCTGCTGCACTCCTACGTCCCCTGCCCCCTGTGGAGATAAAAGCCGGTTCCCCCCAGCACTAAGTCACGGCTGCTCCCCCAGTTGCTGCCTCCCTTTGATAGAAGCAGCAAGGGTGGGGAAGCGACTAGTCACGTCACTGGTTGACTATCCAATAAGCTTCTGATTATCAGATATTCAACTAGGCTACATTTAGACTACCAGAAGTATCCTGGAAAAACTCCACCATGTCCAGGGAACATGTCTGCCTTTCCACTTTTTTTTTTGGCGGAAGAGCAGATGTGCTCTTTTGGAAGCCCTGTCTTCTTCCTTCCATGAGGAAGAAAGGCTCTTCCGAAAGAGGAGGTTTTTCTGAAATTTGGCCCAGTGTAGACGGGCCAAATTTCAAAAAGCCTCTTTCAACAAAACTATTGGGAAAAGGTATGCAAATTGCAGAGAAGCGATTCAGCACCTGGAGTGAGGGAGCAATATGCATATCCAGAGGTTGAATCTTAGGCACCTAGAAAAGTTTTATGGTGACTATTTAGGTGCTGAGTTTAGCCACCTACTGAGTAAGGCTGCACTTAAGCATGTGTTTTGTGGATCACACTGAAAACTGGGTTTTAGGCACTGAAATCTTTGGTTTAGATGCATAAGTCCCTTTGTGGAGCTGGCCTTAGTCTGAAGCAGTTTGAAAATGTAGGTTTTAACATTTTTGAACCATGCACATAAACTAAAACAGTTTTACGTAGTGCAGATGAACCTTCTATTTCTGTGTCACAAGACATTGCCTTTTCATTCAAACAAATGCAGTAACAAATCAAGATGAGTGAGGGTAATATCACACAATATATTGCTTGGCTCTGAGTACCTCTTTGTTAGACACGATTTGTAGTTCCCAGGGCACTATAGCACTTGAACTGCTATCTTCATTGCATCTTAAAAAAAAAAAATCAGAGAGAAATACTATAATTACTGTTCAATAATTCATTTCTCCAGATAAGATTTTTTCCAGAATGTGTTGTTGTAACAACAGCTCTAACAATCCATAATCATTAAGTTTGCCTATGTATGAATAAATACAAAGATATTCTTATGAAAATGTCCTACGATGGTTTGTGTTTAAAAATGGAACTCTAGTACTACAGCACTAAGTACTATAAGATGATAGCTTTGCTAGATAAAGTGATGTATCCAGCTGTTTTCACTTTAGTTTAACTGTTTTTCCATCAATCACTCTATGCATACAGGATGAGAGTTGCTGTATCCAAGGACTACTTAGTTTTAATGTGCATCTACTTTCTTCTTAATACTATTGCTATGAAATTACACAAAAATAGGTTCTCATCTATCCAGCACAAAAGACTGGAGCCTTTTCTGGGGATTTAAAATCCTGTTTAATTGGTTAACCGGTTAAATATTATGTTTAACAGAATAACTGATTAAAAAGGGTGTGTGCGCGGGGGCTATATCAGCCCTGCCTGTTGAGTTTGGGTTGGAGTGATCCTCTGCAGGCAGTGGCTGCTTCCACTGTGCTCCTCACGGATAAAGACCCTGGCTGTGGAGTGCTGGCTCCTGCCACAGATGTGGGTTGCTGTAGATCAGAGCAGCCCAGTCCACAGCAGGTCTGGAGCAGCCTGGTGTTGCATCAGCCCCCACTGGTTAACAGTTAGCCAGAACCAGTAAGCATAACTGGTTAATCTTTCACATCCTTAGTTTTTACAGATAAAGGGATATATCTGGGTGTGTAAAATTGTGTTGTGTTCATACAAGAAAATACTGCTGGTTTAAATAAATCCATACGATCTTCAGAATAAATTGAGACAAAAGGCATTTGTAAGAAACTTAAAATTATGATGAGCTCACAAATTAACAAAAATTAGCATATCATAGATTTTAAATCTCCTGTTAGCTTCTTGAAAGGATTTCTTCCTATAGTTGAATTAACACATAATGAACATTAAAATATAGGGTAACTATTGTATTTTTACTTTTAGTGACTGACAATGTCAAATTGACTAGACACTGAAACAGGAAAACTCACAACTGGGTTTGTCCAGTATAATGCAGAATCTTTTGTAGTCTTTGGAGCAACATTGGATTTTTTAAAAAAATCCAATATAAGATTGTGGTACTCTTACAGCAAGATTTTTTTTTCCCCATAGAACTCTAACTATTGACCATATTCTGTCACTAATTAATTGCTTCCTATTTCAGTTGAAGTTGTACATTTTATAAATGAGGGCAAAATCTGACCACATAAATGGAAGTTCAGTATGGGTCCAAGCCTGCATTCTATAAAATCATTGGGAGTTTTACTAAAAGGCTGCGTCTAGACTGGCCAGTTTTTGCGGAAAATCATCTGCTTTTCCGC
>CM057848.1:55653079-55680606 GCA_030068395.1 Apalone spinifera | reverse complement strand
TTTTGTTTTGTTAATAAAAATCACTTTTTTAAGGTGATGATTTGATTCTTGTGTTCTGGAAAGGAATAGGGCCTCAGTGTGTGTATGTCTGTCTACCTAAGATGAGCTGTCAGTGACCAGGGATTGCAGCCTGTTTTTCTCTGTTCTTTTTTCAGGGTCTTTGGGGGCACAAGAGCTTGAGGGTATCCTGGGGAAGGAATTCAAGTGTTACCTCCTTTTTTTTCAGTGTTAAATCACTTGATGGTGGCAGCTTTTGTTTATTTCTGAGAGCCAGTGTATCTGTGATTCTGGGGAGAGGTTGTAAGCAGAGGCTAGAGGCAAAGGTATTTCAGGTCTTTGCGAGCCCCCACCTTCTGCACTCGGAGGGCGAAAGTGGGGAACAGCCCTGACATTGTCCAATTAATATTCAATTGAGAAACCCATTGGTTGTGGAGACTTCATACCCCTTTGAGTGCTTGCAGTCAGCTCTATTCCCAAGCTATGATTGACATGACCCACCGAACACATATGTGGTTCCAGTGGCATCACGTCTAGATAAAGCCTTCCTCTGTCTTTGAGAGAGAAAGATATAATGCCTTGTGGGCTCTCTCCTCCACCTGCCAGCCAGATTTTGTAAGGATTTGTGCCATTTTTCATTTCCTCTATACCTCCCAATGGAAGAACTCATATGACAACTATTGCTTTCTAAAACTGACTCCAAGGCTGTGTCTCTTGAATTAGCTTCAGATGACCAGAGTTTTGAGTTTAGGATGTGCAGACCCAAAATAAATAGTGGAGAAGGAATAGAGGGGAAGGAAAAAAAGGAGGGGAGGGAATGGGAAACAAAGAGCAGAAGGTATGAAAATATCAAAGGGAAAAACAAGTAGGCAGAACTAGCAATCTATAAGTATCTGAAGATTGGACAGCCCTACTTCACTAGCTCTTGTTTTGTGCCACAGGAATGTGAAACATAGCTCACCACTTCTCAACCAGTGTCTGAACCATAAAAACTCACGCTTTTCTTTTTCTTCTTTATTTATTTGTATTCATTTCAACAGAGGTGAACTTTGCAGTGCTTTAGTGATTTACTGTGAAGAGCTACTAAAGAAATTGAAAATAGGTTTGGTTTCAATTTTTTTAAAAAGCCATCCACTTCTTCCCCTGCTCCAGGGCATCCCAATAATAGAATAGAGTTGCTTGAAGTGTCCTCCTTTAATAACAGGAGGATAGGAAGAACTAGAAATAATTTGGTTAAGCAAATGATTTGATTGACTGAGTATGCATAGTGCTTTAGGAAGCTTTAAACACAGCTGATTGAATGCTGCTTGGTGAATATTGCATCATGCCCAAGTCACCTGCCACAACTAAACGATGATTCTATTTTAAAATACATCAAATAGTAAATACTTAGCTAAATATTTTGTCAGCTACCAAACAGAATTTGGATAATAAGAGATACATCATATAATTGATATGCAATTGAATGTAGAGTTATCTGTATTTACTGTAATCCTATATAGTACATTAGTGGAGAATATTTCAGAATTTATACTGCTAACTTTTCTTAAATGATACGGAAAAGATATCGGCTAGTTTCTAAAAAGCTTGTTGGCAGAGTGAAAACAAAGACTTGCGCTCAACTCAGTGGCATTTCTATTTGTCTGTTAACACTTGTGTGCTCTGGTTGTGCTTTTCCTGTTAGGAAATGTTCTCGTTTCTGTAAAAATCTCTCTTGGAATCTGTATATGGTCTATCACATATCTGATGTTTTTGACATCTTGGTGTGCAGCGGAAAGGTCCCAGCATTACATGCCACAAAGGCAGCTAGATTGTTTCCTTTCTCAGTGTGCTGCTTCTGTGAGATTTTAATGTCACGGATACAATGACAGCAGTGGGCCTTTAACAACTTCTTGTGCAACCAACTACCCACTGAAATTGGTTGTCTTTGGCAGGGGCAGTGATATTTCTCTTGCCTTGTATTTTCAAGGAATGAGATTTTTGGATGGTATTTCTGGTTCACTTTTGCAAAGATTGGCAAATATAGCTCTCTATTTGTAATGTATATATTAGAGATGTAAATTCCCATTCAATCAGTTAACTGGTTAAATGTCAGGTTTAACCAGGTTACCGATTAAGCAGGATCCCAGACAGGGAACCGCTTCAGGCTGGCTAGAGAAGCCCACAGCCCACGGGCTCCCACTCCTGCCCTGTGCAGGGCTGCTGGCTCCCATCCTGACCCACAGCCTGGTGGACCCAGTGGGGCTGGAGCAGCCCTCCACCTGCAACAGGCTGCGGGCACAATCTGCTCCCAGGCACTGGTTAACTGTTAACTAGTAAGCATCACCCAGTAAGAGTGATGCTTACCACATACCCAGTTAGTATATATGTCCTGTGTGGTTGTCTTGTCCATGTGTTCTGTTACTGGTTTAGTTTAAAATTAGGGGAAACACAATAGGATTTTTGGGTCTACAGTTATCCTTAAAATTGTCATATTGCTGCTGTCCTTTTTCTGACACCAGTGTCATGCCTCTGTTGAATAGTAACAAGTATCTGGGCTGTGCAGGTCAGCTTCCTGACTAAGCGGATATCAGTGTCGTAGCATCTTGGATATATACTAAAGGTGTGTCTACACTATGCAGCTTTTAGTGACAAGGCTGTGTCAATACAGCCCCATTACTAAAAGTCACTGTGTGTGAATGCTGTTTGTTGGCACTTTGGTCAGCAAAAGGATTTCACCCCCAATGAGGGGGTTTCTCTTTGTTGGCCACAGCACTCTTGCCAACAAAGAAGAGTTTATACTTTCACTTCCTGCAGCAAAACTATGTCGTTCATGGGGAGAGGGTTAAGCACCTGTAAGCAACAAAAGTTTTGTTGATCAAGTGCAAGTGTAGACTAGGGATGTAATAGTCTAGTTGATTAATCAATAAGCAAAAGCTTATAGGGTACTGCTATAGACTACATGCATTTCCCTCCCCCCACCATTGCCAGTAAATTGTTTAGTAGGCTGGCCAGCAGCCCAGTTCAGTCCTGAGCTAGGACCTACCCCTGCTGCGGCTCTGCATTTAAAGTGTATTAGGAGCTGGGCGGGCAGGCAGCACATCTCAGCTCTGTCTCACACTGTATTCTGGAGCTCATTACCTTCCTAGACATGGGCTGCTGCCAGCCTGCATTGCTATCTCTTTATCAGAGGCAGCAGTGCCGAGTGACAGGCAGCCAGTTGGCAAGGGGAGCTGGTTTTAAACTTGCTCCCCTTGCAGATCATTTCTCACCTGGCACCCACAGTGCTGCTGCTGATACAGTGGCAGCAGTACAGAGTGGCTGTGGGCTCCTCGGGAATAAGGCCAGAGCTCACTGGCTGCCAGCCCCATCCCTGGGGACTATACAATAGTTGAGTAACTGATAAAAATTCATGAGGTTAATCAGCTATTCAATTAACCAATATTTAACATCCCTAGTGTAGACATAGCTTAAGTGTAACATACACCATTTGTAGAACAAAGGTTGTCAGACACATGCAGGTCAGCAATCTCATCTCAACACCACATTAGATACTGCCTCAAGATAATTTATTCTATGAAAGCCAAAGGCAGATAGTAAACTGTTTTGCTGCTCACAAAATTCCCTGTCTTTGGTAGCCATCTCCCACATGGAACCCTGCCAAAGAAATATGAACTACAGCACAGCATGTCTTCCCAAGACTGAACATTATGTTGCACACTAAAGAAAAAGAATTCGGAAGCCTACGTGTAAAAGTACCACTTGGTGACACCTGCCATAACATGATGTATTATTAGTTACTGTTTAGGTTATTCAGGAAGAACTGCTTATTTGATGTCAGACTTTTTTTGTCAGGAGTAAAGTATGATCAGTGATAAAAGCTATCTGAACTAATGTTGATTTCTGCCTTTCCTTTATCGTTTTCTCCCTGCTTCTTCGTCTCACATTTCTCTTCAAACTCTAGACTCTATATTTTAAATATTGGGAAAAACCTGGTTGATTTCATCTTGTGTGTGTTTCTCTTCTATTTTTTTCCTTTGGTATAATTATATATTGTTGTCTATATGCAATCCCTAAAACCAAAAAGTAAATGAAGAAAAATCTCATTCATTTGTTGCCTAATACAGGCCTGAATGCACTATTGTAAACTTGTACCAAGGTCTTCAGAGGTGGTAAGCAGCAGGCTGCTGAACTATTTTCACACCCACACTATTAGCGTAAAATCAGCTGTTTTCTTAGTGTGTTTATTTATCTTTAAAAATATTGTGTGCCAGCTTATGAAAGTATGGGACTTTAACAAATTTGCATATTTGGATCGTCAAAACAAACTGCCCATTTGATACACCTCTGTGTCAATTTAAGCATCTAAGTGCATTGCTTGGCATCTTTTTTGTCTCCTAAGTTTGGAAATTGAACTCTTTGTGTCTAGTTCTGTGTACACATAGATGCCTGCTCTTGTTCTGCCTATATAATAAAAATACCAGATGGAACCAAAGATATATAGCTAATTCTAAATACATTCTTGTATTTGTAGTACTGTGAAACATTCAAATGAATTAAAAAGTATGGATTTGTATTTTGTCTTGTTTTTTTCTTCTCCCTTTTTTCCAGGAAACTTCATGGTGCTGTGGTCGACCTACAGAACATCTGTATTTAAATCAGTAACAAACCGCTTCATTAAGAACTTGGCCTGTTCTGGGATATGTGCCAATCTAGTCTGTGTGCCTTTTGATATAGTCCTTAGTGCCAGTCCACACTGCTGTTTGTGGATCTACACCATGCTCATCTGTAAAATTGTCAAATTCTTGCACAAAGTCTTCTGTTCAGTGACCATTCTTAGTTTTCCTGCCATTGCGTTGGACAGGTAAGAGATCAAATTTACTAGCATTCTGTCCTTGATTTTGTTTATTTCCTTCCCTGCTCAATACACAGATCTTAACATTAAATATTTTTAATGGTACCTTGTGTCACTATATCAACTACATCCACCCCAGCTTTGTGCCCACAATTTCCTTTCATGCACATATGGATATAAAGATTAATCTCTGTTGTCTGGAACAGTTTCGGTTCAGGTTATCCTGATATCTATGGGCTTCACAGAGGGTTTTTGATATACACATTTATCCTAAAGATGCCTCTATCCTCTCATTTCACCCGTCATTAATCCTTGATTAGTAATAAGGCTTTGTCTGAACAAACTTCTTGGATACTTATCCATTAACTTGCTCACTAAGTCATCAATGCTTTGTGATCACGCACATACTGAGGCAGAGCTCTATTTACAGGGTAAAGTAGTTTCACATAAGTTGTGTGAGAAAAATACAGGTTTTGGGTTCAAGACTAATGCAAAATTATTAATTATATTATCATGGTACAGAGGTGCCCTAATCATAGACCAGGAACCATTGTACTAGACACAATACAAATATAAAACAAACTGATGGTCCCTGCTTCAAGGAGCCTACAATCTAAATCGACCAAGAAGATCTTGAATGGGGAATGGAGTACAACGCACAAACAGAGTGAACAGAGTGATGGCAGCAAACATCAAGTTATTTCCATGATTTTCTCACTTTGTTTAGGACGGGTAGAAAAGAGATGGGAGAAGATAAAGTACATGAAAGGAAAAGGGAAGGGTGAGGGGACACTGAAGGCAAGGCAAGGGTAAGAAGGTTAGGTTTGGAGCAGACCTGGGAAAAATACGGCCTGCAGGCTAAATCCAGCCCACCAAGCCACCAGATCCGGTCTGCAGAGGGCTCTGTTTCTGTTTTGAAACTGGAGGCGAGGGGGGAAGTTTTAGGAGCTGCCTCGCCCCCAGCACTTTCCCATTGCTCTTTTTCTGGCAGAAACCAGACAATGGGAGCTGCTTGTTAGAATAACAGTCAGCTAAGAAGAATCACGCCCCCTCTCCTGGGCTCAGTTATTCATGAAGCACATGGCCAGGCAAGCAGGCTATCTGGCTGGGAAACATTTTAAGCTCTGCAGGCAGGCAGGCTAGTTTAGCAGCTGACAAGTAAGTCTCTTGCCCACAGCCTGCTTCTGGTACCCCAGCCCTTTCCTGCTCCAACTCGCTGCCCCTTCACTCAACATACCCAAACCCTCTGTCCCCCTCTTACACCCATACCCCCTCCCAGATCTGGCACCCAATCTCCTGCCCCAGATCACATCCCAAACCCCTGCACTCCAGTCCCCTGTCCTACATCACAACTGTCTGCTTCATCCCAACTCCCTTCCAGACTGCAGTCTCCCTCCTGCACCCCAGTCCCTTACACCAACCTCACTTCTGCACCCAACCTCCATTCCAGACCTCGCATTTCCATTAATATCATGGTCCCCCATCACAAATTATTGCCCACACCTGGTTTGGAGTGAAACTGAAGTGAAGAGACTGTGAAGGAAAGGGAGGGTTGGAACAAACAACCAATCAGCACAAGGCAAAGAATATCCAGTCAACACTATGGAAAGTTCTCCAAAGGACTAACAGGCCTTGCTTTGGCTATCTTTCCCCTACCTTCTCCTGGCTGGAGACTCTGACTGGCTTCTTTTGGCAGTTTTCTGTCAGGCGCCACAGTGGGCACAGTGGTGGCAGCCTGTGGTTTCTAATGCCCCCTGAGTGCCTCCCAGCTGTTTTCCTGCACCAATCTGGGCCCAGCAGGGTAATGGACCATAACAAAAATATGTGCATCAGCTAATATTAGTATTGGGCAAATTGATCACATGATTTAAGATAAATGGTTGCTAAATCTGTGAAAGGAAAGCAGACTGTCTAGTAAAAAAAACCCAGTGATGATACAAGTAAATTGTATCATTAATGACCAATTGTTACCTAACATGAAATATTTGTGCTAGTTGCAAAAATCATCCCCTATATTTTATGTCACCAGAATGCTGTTATTTGTAATCTGGCATCTGTGTAGTTAATTTGAGTCACTTCTATGAGAAACCACGTTCCCAACTCATAAAATTATTGACTCACCAGTGTTAAATCAGGTATGAATTTGGCCCAATACCTTTCGATTAATATTGGGCAAAATATGCGATAGTACAGCTGTGACTGGAAGTGTCTCTTTAGGTTTCATTATAACCACTTATTTATTGGCCTTTATAATTTGACTCTTCCTTTCCAATCTGGTGCCTGACGGGAGAAAAAGAGAATTATCCCTCCATGTGTTGAGGATCTATTACATCCTAACATTTCAGACATGATCAAGGAGGAGATTTGTGTTCCATCCAATGCAAAATAAATACACAAGTCCTAGAAAAACAGAATTTTCAAATGGGGAAAAGTGGTTGGCCTATAACTGTTACAGTGCTAGTGAGCATCAAGATCAGTAATCATAGGGATCAATCCTACAGGGCTTCTGCAAACAGAGCTCTTACTGACTTTTGAGTAGGGCTACAGAAAGCTGTTCACACAGGTCTTGCAGGGTTGGGCGCATGATTTGTATGCATATTGTTATAGGATCCATTCTATATTCTTTGCAATTATAATTTGCTCCTTTGGGTTTCATTAAAACGTTCACAAATTGAGCTAAACTGGCTGAGTTTCAAGACTGATTAATGGTGTGGGTGGAAATCACTAGAAACTCATTTAATTTCTCCTTTGAGTTTTTGATATTGTTCGAACTCAGAGCTCAAAATGAAACTCTGGATGGGAACTCACCTAAACTAATTAAAGAAGGAGCTCTATGAACCAAATTGTTTTGAACAACTCTAATTGATGAGACATATTTCTTCTTTACTATTCACAGATTTGAAATAGTGTTAGTTAAACCCATTTTCTCAACTCTTGGTTTGTTCTAGTTTGAAGAGAAGCCGAAAAAGAATTGTACTTTTCTCTTTAAAAAGAAAGAAGTTGGGGGCTGATAATTTTAAATCTCATTTTTGTTTGTAAGGCCTTGTGCTTGGGGTGGGATTAAGACATAACGAGGCCCAAAGCTATGTCAACTTTAACAGAAAGAACAAAAAAATAGAAAAAATAGAGACTTATATTTGCATATATACACAACTAAAAGCTAGTAATTTTGGGGGGTTAGAGGCCCCTCATAATCTGAGGCCCCAAGCCTCACCGTATTTAGCTTGTGCATAAACCCAGCATTGCTTCATTAATTACTTGTGTTTCTGGTGAGATACTGTATGGACAGTTTACAATGACCCTTGCATGTACATAACTATTACATCCAGTTAAAGTGATCTCCATGGAAAGAGGCTTCTATTCAGGGTTGGTCTGCTATCAGCAATTTCAGCTTCTAACAGGATCTCAAGCAGTAAAAGCCACAGGGCATATCTGTGGTATCATGAGATGCCTTTGAAGTCATGTACTTTTATAGTTATGAACTGGCTGAGACTTAAATTGAAGCTATTGTTCATCTCTGACATCTGCAATGAAGAGTATATGAGGGTTTTGAATGGGCATTTTTTGAGATCAGAAATACTCAAGACTCATACTTAAGAATCAGTATCTCAAACAATATGTGTTATACAGCTATCTTTGACCATATAAGTAATAGACACCATGGTCCTCAGCTGAAAACTGCATACTATGTGAGCTTCATTGATAATGCTCATGACCATTAGCATTAAAAAGCACAAGTCTCTACTACTTGACAAAGAGAATTCCTATTCCTTATGATTAGAAATAAAGCACCTAAAGGGCAATAACACCACAAATACATGAACGAATCCTTAATTTTCAAAAGCTCATACATCCAAATATGCCTGGATTTTGCAGCACTTAGAGAGATCATGCTTGCTTGCATAGGGTAGGTGATTTACCACAGCCAAAAGTGTGTATATGACAAGCCTCTCACTTTTTAAACTTGTGTGTCACATGACATCAAATACTACAGCCATGCTCCAATCAGAGCTGCCAGGTATATTGTATTACTGCTCACAATTTCATTTTGTTTAAAAACCACATCAGAAGATATTTAGAATGAAGACCGGGATGGTGCATTAGGCTACTGTTCTAGCAAAATTTATCCAAACTTCTTATTGCCCTCCATACACGATATTGGGATGCCTCAGATATTATTAAAAAAACAAGGAGTTCTGTCACCTTACAGAAAAACAAATTTATTTGGGCTTAAGCTTTCATACAATTACCCCTCTCAAACTTGGTTTTTGGAGGGGATGAGGTTGGTTCTAAGTACTCTATGAGCTAATCCATCATAGGACATCTTTCAGATTAACA
Source organism: Apalone spinifera (assembly GCA_030068395.1). Classification (NCBI taxonomy): domain Eukaryota; kingdom Metazoa; phylum Chordata; order Testudines; family Trionychidae; genus Apalone; species Apalone spinifera. The sequence goes on along the minus strand of CM057848.1, from coordinate 55,671,437 downwards.
TTGAGATTCTGGCATTTTGACTGAACATACAAGTACTTCAGTCAATAATATTCTTTTTACAGAAAACAACCAGCACAATGTGCATGGAGGTAAGAAAATCATGAGTGAGGCACTTGGAAGTTTCAAGATCAGTATATTTTTCATGAACATAAATCCAAACAAAATGGGAATATAATCCCTGATATGTGAATAGTTGTTAGCGGATCAATAATAACGTGCTTCCCAGGAGTGGGTCTTCACTCCTGTTTTAGCTTTTAAAGCCAGACTCTTGTTTAAGAAAAAGCAGAAGCTGGTAGTCATTTGGCAACCCACATCATATTCAGACACCTATCAAAAACACTAACCTCGTGTCATTCCTTCAAGCCATTATACTGTATGATCCCAAACAATCGATACATTCTGTATATCCACATCTCTTTAAACTGTCCTTGTTTTTTTGGCAGGTATTACTCAGTTTTATATCCTTTGGAAAGAAAGATATCTGATGCAAAGTCTCGAGACCTGGTTATCTACATCTGGGCCCACGCCGTGGTGGCCAGCATTCCGGTATTTGCTGTGACCAACGTGTCTGATATTTATGCCATGTCTACCTGCACAGTATCCTGGAGCTACTCCCTAGGCCACTTGGTGTATGTCATTATTTATAACATCACCACTGTTATAGTACCAGTGGCTGTGGTGTTTTTCTTCATGATTCTTATCCGCAGAGCACTGAGTGCTAGCCAGAAGAAAAAAGTCATCATAGCTGCCTTAAGAACCCCTCAGAACACTATTTCTATTCCCTATGCCTCCCAGAGAGAAGCTGAGCTTCATGCCATGCTGCTGTCCATGGTTATAATCTTTATTTTCTGCAGCATCCCCTATGTGACACTGGTGATATACCGCACCATACTCAACATACCAGATATTTCAGTCTTCTTGCTCCTCACTGCCATCTGGTTGCCTAAAGTCTCCCTGCTAGCCAATCCTTTGCTCTTTTTGACTGTAAACAAATCTATACGAAAGTGCTTACTAGGGACAATAGTGCAACTACACCGGAGGTATAGCAGGAGGAACATTATCAGCTCTGGGAATGTTGTAGAAGCCAGCTTGGAGCCCAACGTCCGTTCTGGTAGCCAGCTTCTGGAGATGTTTCACATTGGGCAGCAGCAAATCTTCAAGCCCACAGAGGATGATGAGGATAATGAAACAAAATCCATTGGTTCTGGTGACTTTCAGCAGAAGGAAATCCCTACCACCAGTTTAGAGATAGAACAGACGTCAGTTCAGAAATGTCTACCACACACTGTTGCAGACTCTGCTGCTCAAGTGGCCCCAGCTATGGCCACAGAAGCAGATCTGGTCAATGACAAATATTCCATACAGTTTGGCTTTGGGCCTTTTGAGTTGCCTCCACAGTGGCTCTCAGAAAATCGGAACAGTAAGAAGCGACTGCTGCCCCCTTTGGGGAATACTCCTGAAGAGCTCATCCAGACAAAGCAGCCCAAATGTAAATCAGAAAAAAAAATCAGCAGGAACAATAAAGTCAGTATCTTTCCCAAGGTGGATTCCTAGTTGGAGCAGGAGCTCTGAATAACAAAGGAAGGTCACTTTCTACTATACATGTGATCCCATGGATCTTTATGAAGTTGAAATCTGTTACAGGCTGGTTTTTGTGCCAAATACATAAAAAAGGAAAACATATAACAGAAGTGTTCCTTATGAATGTGTTTTCATAAAATATCTACTGGTGTCATTCCTGCTTTACATGTGAAATCCAGATGGCAGTAGACGTCTGATTCACTTCCAAAGGGCATGTACAATATTGTGTACATTGCCTATGAAATTTTCAAATTGAGATCTGCAGTTGGTTTATTGGGTACTCCAGTATTTAGTAAAATAAAATCAACTATTCAGTGTTGCATCAGGAAGCCAAAAGACAGGACTTCAGGGAGCACCAAATAGAGGCAAAATAGCTAGGTCATGCCCTTTCTACGCAAGAGTGGACACAGCAAGTTTATGAATGTTTCATTAATGAAATATAAAAAGTTGCCATTTCTGTTTAGCTGATCTTCTCTTACAACTAAGTAAAAAATTGCCATGCCAAGAGCAGCCTATTGGTTTCTTACACATTTCTCTTCTCTTCCTTTTATAGCCTAGCTATTTTCTTGGTTAAAGTATGCTCACTTACACCCTGAAGAGGATCAACCAGCATGAGGAAGCCCAATTCCAATATAGGAAGCCCTTCCCCATATTGTTAAAATATTAACAAAAAAGTTTCTAACATAGCTGTTTCCCTTTAAAAATGAATGCATTCCTGTAATTTAATGAAAAGTAGAGTGCAAATGATCTAATACAATTTCTTCCCAAAGGAGCATGCTTTGGTGTGCCCAGGCCACGAGCCAATAACAGTTAGAGCCCATGGAATGTGCATAGTGCAAATGCCTACTGGGTTCATAATTTCAGCATGCTCTACCTAGCCAGAGTCCTGGGTTAACACCTGCCTCCAGAGTGGTTTGCTTGTGCCCTCTTCTTTTGACTATTGTGTGAAAACACAAGCCCTTACCTCTATTTGGCTGCATTTTCCAAGGTGTGGATACAGTGATACCTAGCAAAAAGACGTGATGTTACCGCAAGATGATGGATCAACCCTGAACGGAATAAATGTAAACACCATTCTTTACTGATGGTGGGAATAGGAAGACACCCCCAAAATTTCTATATTGGGTGCCTAAATCCTCTGTGAATCAGAGCCAAATTGCCCATTTTATCAACAAGCTAGTCTATGTAGGAGTGCTCACCTTCCTTCTTTATCACAGATGCATTGTTTTGTGTATCTTGAATGTGAATTTTAAACTGTGACAGACTGTAAGACAACCTTCAAACTACTGTACCTCTGGAACTTTAATCCTTGATCAGTTGCAAGCAGCCCTTCCTTTCTTCCAGCTCTGCATTTGCTGTTGTGTCTCAGTGTAGTTTGTCAAAAGCACAGCCAGATAATACACTAATACTCCTTGTGTGCACTTGTGTTCTTCGTCTGTATTTTAGATTGTTGATGCATGAGAAGCCCTCACCTGTAGCCTACCACCTGTTTAGAAAGTAGTTTTCTTTAAAATGTATTTTTAAAAAACAATTAGGTGAAGACACTTGCTTAGTTTAAAATAACTTGCCAAATCTGACTAGTCCAGTGTTAAAAGAAAAAATTCTGCCTAAGCAGAATTTGGTGAATAACTTTTCTTCTTTAGACACATCGGAAGTGGGACAGTGGCTTCATATGAAGCTAAAGATGACTCATTTCAAGTCACTCAAAACAAACGTTTTAACAAAAACTTGAAGAGTGGTTTTTAAACTGCATTGTAAATGATGTTTCTTGTCCTCTCCTTTTAGATTTGTTGCTGTGTTAGGTTAGGGATGTGCATTCTGAGGGCCACAACTCCCAGCTTGGTCACAAACATGTGGCAGGAGTCATAACCACCATGTGTTACCCATTTAGTTGTATGGGAAAGGGGTACAGCTAGTAGAAGGGAGTGCAGGTCCCAGAATGGAAAATATTGAGAATCATTGCTAGTTGTTTTCTGTGTGTAGATAAAATATTGCAATGGAACATGTTTGTTTTTCAGTTATGAGATCAGCAGCCTTTATTAACAACAAAGCTGAAAAGAAAGCCATCAGCTGCAGTATCTTTCTTATAAGAAATGTTGGTGAAATTAAACATTTGTAGTCTACTTCGTAGTAGGCATGAGCCATAGCCAGCAGTCTTCATCTGAACCTTTCATTTTTCTCCAAACTGGGATTTCAGATAAAATAGAACCCAGCTCTAAACCTTACTTGAAAAAAAACAAAGCCACCCATGGTTTTGCACATTCCTAATTTCACATTCAATATAGCAATGATAAACACAGAGTCAAAAGACTTGCACCAGTCATGATTCTGGCCTTTCTAATCCCAGATGTTTTTTCAGGGAGAGGGAAGGGATGATGGGTTGGTGTGTTTTTCATTATGGAGCTAAACATGTATGTTTCCATTTACACTGAAAGTATGTAAAGCTGGCTTGTATTTTTTTCAAACAGCACACAGCATTATTTCAGCAAACAAATTTATTAGGATGCATTTTTAAATACTTCTGCATTGAAATATAAATTATATTTGGAAGCATTTTATTTTAGTCATTTATGCAGCCAAGTTTATCCATTTGAACTTCTGTGAGAATCAGAGAAATGTGTAAAAGTGCATCTTTAACGTTCATAGATGGAATAAGCCCTGGGACAGTACATAATACAGATGCTTTAGTCAGACCATAAACTGACATTCTGACAGAACTGTAGTCAAAGAACAACACAATTTAGGTGAGTGGTAATATGGATTATTTTACTGTTAGGGTACTGGTTTAAACTAGGACTAGATTTCTAGTAACTTATCATCATAGGACTTGTCACTATATTCTTTCAGCAGGGTGCTTTCTAAAGGTCGGATCAGGTCCATGCATTTACCGAAACCTCTGCTCTACACTATGCAGGTGTTCCACCACACTATTCCAGTCATAAGAGTCTCAGCTCTCCAGCTTGTTAGCCACCCAAGTACTCTCCTCTGTGTTGTAGCGTCCAGTCCCTTAACTACTAAACACAGAAATACTAGATCTCTTATTCCCAAATGGTCAGGATATGCACTAGTTCGTATGATTCAACTCAGGATGAGCACCTTACTTAGTACTCCTACACTTCCTGGGGGAATAGTGCACTATTGTGTGCATTAAGAATTCATGTCCCTCTGCAGATTTCTTTGCTTCCCTGAAGAAACACGACTTCCCTCCAAATCTAACCTCTTCCATAAGTATAGCGCCTTATCCCACAAAAGTTCAATAACCCTGTGTCTCCTACACAGGCTGTTTGTTGGCTTATTTACAATGACCTGTAGCTGTGCAATGTGTTCTCCTCAAACACGCTATGAGGAAAGAGGTAATAGGAGTTTTCCCTTCTCCTGATCATCAAATGAAGGAGGGGTGGGGATGGGGGATGGGGACTCAAATACCCAACCCTATACTAATCTTTGGGAAGAGTAAAGGAAATTGCATTATGGGAAAAGAAAGAAAGAAAAGACTGGGGGAATTTGGGCAGGCAAAGAAACTAGGAGATTATTTTTAAAGGGATAAAATTACCATATAAATCTGGAGAAGGAAGAATACATAAAAACACTCACGGTAACTCATAATGTACAGAGGAATAAATCTTTTATTAGATTAGAACAGTCAATACATCTTTTACAAGGAAAAATACAGATTAGAAGGCCAATTTCATATACCCAAGTAGTCTCTGAAAATAATGCAATATTTAAATAACAAATGAATTTAAAATAAAGCAATTATTCATCATTGTAGTGCGGTGGGCTCCTCTGACAACAATTTTGATTGTAAATCTAGACTGGCATAAGAAAGCAAGAAGTCTTTTAGTACATTTTTAGTTGTTCTGAAGTTATAGTAATTTAATGTTTGTGTTTGATTTTTAATCTATATTTATATACATGCACCTGTATTTATTTTTTGTGTGAGGTTTGCTTTACTCTAATATTGTACCTTTTATAATCCTTTTCTCCTGTCTATAATACAGGTTTTGCTTGCCAGTATTTTAATGATCAGTTTCTAGGGGGTTGTAACCTGGTTTTGTAGCTGGGATACACCACAGGATTTGAACTCCCATTTTCATTAATCGTCTGATGTTTGGGGTCACCATGCCAAAACCTAAAATAACAGATTAAAAAGATGTTGCTTTTTAAATTTCTAGTTTAACATTTAAAGTTGAACCTTATGTATAGTAACACTGCATTTTACAAACATAACAACTAAGCAACAAAAGATAATGGAAATGAAAGGATGAAGGAAAGCAGACAAATGTATTAAAATATTCACAGTTTATACATCTGGAATAAATGCATCTACTTTCTTGTTTCCTGTCTTCCTCTTGTTTCACCTGCCCTGCAGAGCTTTAGAATTCTGCAGGGTACCCAGCTCTCTGTCTTGCTCTGTCCTGAAGAAACTGCTATGTCCTGAAGAAGCTTTTGACAGCTTCCATCTCCTCTCCTTGTACAGCTCTTATAAACCATGCAAGAGCATATGGACTTTGCAAAATTGATTATAAAAAGCTTTTTCAATTGGCATCTCTTTAGGTACCTATGGTTTAGTGTTACAACAAGCTTTAAAAAAAGCTAACGAATACTCCTGAAAAGGTAAGACACTATATGATGTCAATAAAACTAATTCATAAAGAGCCACAACTTAATGGTTTAGCTGAATGCCTTTCAAAACTGTCAAATCAAAGGAGTATACCTGGAAAGTATTCACATTTTGTTTCATTTGAAAAATACTTTAATCTGTGTAAAATCAGGGGTTGTTAAAATAGGGTTTATAAAGAAATTCTAGTGGTATCTGTGCCTATGGAACTGCTGCTTTTGGACTGGTCATGGGAATCTTTAATAACTTGTAATTCAAGTATCTTCATGTAGGAAAAACAACAACAAAAAGCTGGGAGATAATCTGCAATAAAACTTTGACATCTGAACAAAATTAAATTAACTCACTCCCCAGTAATCTCAACCCTCTTTAAACAATGCTGAACACGCAAACTCTGCTACTTGAACTGAGAAAAACTGCAGCCTCCTGCTTGTCCCCTGAGGCTTCAGAGAGAGGAACAGAAGGCGAGCTGCCAAGAGAGATCTTCATTTCATGTCAATTTGAACACTGGTAAACCAGCCAAGGTCAGTGAAGAGTTCTGAAAGATTGATTTTTCTAGTTACTTCACTCGGTAACACCAAAAATAAGGCATGTAATAATATTTTTTGCTCCTTGAATTCTTCTTCTGCATACACAGTACTTAGCAGTTTGAGTCAGATAGGAGAACCAAGGCAGAGAAGTTACACTATAGGGTTGCCAACTTTTTAATTGCACAAAACCAAACACCCTTACTCTGCCTCCACTCATTCTCTGAGGCCTTGCCCCTACTCACCACATCCCCCTTTTCTTCCTTGCTTGTTTCCCCCCACTCATTCACTCATTTTCACTAGGGCAGGGGTTGGACTGTGAGAAGTAATGAGAGCCCTGGCTAGGGGGTGGAAGCTTTGGAGAGACACCAGAAATTAGAGGTTCAATGTGCAGGAGTAGTCTCAGGACTAAGGCAAAGGTTTGGGGTGCAGGAGCAAGCATGGGCTCTAGATGGGGGCCTGAGCTGTGAAGTGGGGCTAGACATGAGAGATTTGGAGTGAAGGAGGGGGTTCAGGGGTGGGGCAGAAGGTATGGTACAGGTGGGAGTGTGGGGTGAAGGCTCCAGGAGGGGGCTCTAGGCTGCGGCAGAGGTTTGGGGTAAAGGATGGGATGAGGAATGCAGACTCTGGAAAGGAATTACGCTGTGGGAGGGGGGTTTGACCTAGGCAAGGCATTTGGGGGCAGAAGACGGTTTGATGTGTGGGCTCTTGTCAGTGCTTACCTCAGGTGCTTGAGAGAAGATACCAGACAGTGTCTCTTTCACCTGAGCCCTGTGCCCACTGCAGGAGGAAGATCTGTGGTTCCCCTCAGCTGTGCACTCAACTCTTACACTGACTTTAAGCTCCAGTTTCTAAACTTGCTTGGGGGTTGGGCCTCAAAGGACTAAACGGTGGAGCAGCCAGGCCATGATAAAAGCCACTGGGGAGCTATGAATCCTCCATTTGCTCTGGATGAGGAGGTGTCCGGGGCAGGGATATGGGCTGGGGACTGTGGATCTGTAGCTCCCCACAGTTGTCTGGGTTCCCCAGGCTGTTTCTACTTGAACTGACCTCCAGTTTTCAGCTTGGCTGGGGAGGCTGAGCCTTGGGGAGAACAGGGGCAGAAGGCTGGATGGGTCATAACGCTTTGGACCCCCTGTTCTGTCATCCCTGCAGCCTGATCATTTGCAGAACCTCTTGCTCCCTGATCACTTTCACCCACTCAGCCTTTGGCCACAGAGCCGTTCTGGGGGCTCCAATGCCACCAACCAGTGCTATTTCTTGATGCTTAGCCCCTGAAAGAGGAGCAAAGTGGGAAAAAAATCCTCAGTAGGATGGAGTTTTCCAAACACAAATCAATGGGTTAAATCTGTATCTTATGGAGAGTTTTCCCATTAACTTCAGTGGGGCTAGGATTTCACTCCGTATTTAGGGTACTGTGCAAAAATAGAACAAATATTATGTGAAGCCCCCAAAACTACTAGAAGTTGTTGGGATTGTACTGATGGTACAACACACCTTGGGAATGACTATTGCAATGTGAGGTGCTCAGTGTCAGAGGGGAAGACAGTGTAACAGCTAGTATATAATCTCTGGAATTCTTGGTTCATGGACCTGTATTCAGACCACACACAGTTGATATTTATCTTAAGAAAAACTAGCCTCTCTCTTTTTTTATTTCTTCTTTAAACTATGTCTACATTGCAGGGGGGGGGAGTGTCCCCCCAAAAAACCTCTCTGCATCCAGGGAACGCATTTGTACTTCTGCTTTTTTTGTGGAAGTCTAAATGTGCTCTTTCAGAAGCCCCTATATTCCTCCGTCCCTGAGGAAGAAGGGGGCTTCCAAAAGAGATTTTTTTCCCGACATTTGGCCCAGTATAGATGGGCCAAATGTCAGAAAAGCCTCTTCCAACAAAATAATTGGAAAAAGCTACACAAAATGTGAATTGCATTTTGTGTAGCTTTTTCTAACAAAACCTTGTAGTCTAGACCTATGAAAAACAACTGATTCTACTAAAAAAAAAAAGCTGATTTGAGTACTACGATTTTCTGGTTATAATCTGGATGATCAGGTGCTGTGTTGCTGTTTTATTTGAGAACAATTACACACATGCCACTGAAAACAGTGTCCATTGTGTAACAGTCACAGGATTAATAGGATAATTGGGGAGAATATGAGGAGAGAAAGAAGGAAACAAGACAGCTTAAAAGGAGCTCATAAGGAAGCTTCAGAAGCTGGGCTAGAAGGATGTATCCACATTGGTCTATTTTTGCTATAAGCTGTGTTGCACATTGTTAACGTATTAAAGGGAAAGAAATATCCAATATGTGTTTGTGACTGAAAAACCATCTGAAATAATGAGAAGTGGCGCTCACCATGTCACAGGGCACTTTAATTCCTACCATCTACCCTAACAATTTTGCCTCCTGCCAGGAGAAGAGTGTTCAGAAGACAAAGGATCCAGAGAGTTAAAAATGTGCTTAATAGTTTACCATCCACTCTGTTCTAAAGCACATGAAATTAGTGTTTCGGTTTTGCTAAAATAAAATCTGACAAACTAAAATGGTTCAGTGGAGGAGTGCAAATTAAAGTAATATTACTGGGAGCAAGGACTCCCTAATTTGTGCAGCTTCTTGATTGGTTGAGGAAAAAAGGTAGATGAATTCTGTTGCCATAGAAACTGCATTATGAACGTATCAAGTGGGCTTGTATGAATGTGCCCTAATCATGATCTAACCCAGCAGTTCCCAACCTTTTCCAGATGGGGCCCCATTTTGACAATTCAGGAAGACTTAGGGACCCAAAGCAATTAAAAAATGGTGGGAAGAGGGAGGGCAGAGCCATCTGAGGAGACATTTGGCACCTCTTTTGAAATGCAATGGCGACCCATATTTGGGTCCTGATCCGTAGGTTGGGAAACCCTGATCTAAACTATCATTTCACATAAAGAGCACATATTGGAGTGTCCTTAATTACTGTGCCGCCCCTCCCCCCCCACTTACACACGAATCTTCTCCACTTAATATATTCCCTTCCAGGATGTGGAGTTTCTGGTATTCTGGAACAAAATGAACCCATGCTCAGAAAGGCAAAATGAAAACGGCATTCTTTTGAGCTTTTATATGTATCGTGTTTTTTAACTATAAACACCATCTGCTGTATTACTAACACTCAAGGAGGTTACATTACTTTTACAAATACTCTTGTCATTTTCTTTAGAGTGAATCATTTCTGCCCTGCTTTATGGGCCATACAGCCTAAATGAGCTCAGTGGAGTTGTTTGGGGTATAATTCAGGACAACTAGGCTGTGTCTACACTCGCGGCTTCTTCCACAAGAAATATGGAAGACAGAAAAGGACCTAGGACCTCGAGGACCAAGGAAGGATGGCTGAGGACAACGGCCCAACAGGCCGTAGTGGGGAGGAGGGAGGAGGAATTCCAAACGGACACTTGCAGCAGGTAAAGGGTTCAGGCAACGTGGCTCCCTGACTATATCGCAGCTTCTAGTGGCCGTTAGGGAACATGAACACTCCTGTGGCCTCATCACCCTCTGTTGCCTCTAATCCCCGTTATGCAGCAGAGCTGCCCCGCAACTCCTCCTGCACCTTCTTTCCCATACTGGGCGTTGTGCAGTATAGCTACCCTTTTACCCCCTCAGTCTGTGGCCCCTACTGTCCGTTGACTCTGAGGAAGGCAAAGGGCAGCTATACTGCGTAAAGCCCATTACAGGAGGAGAAGGTCCAAGGGGAGTTTGGGGCGGCAATACTGAAGGGCAGGGAACAGGGCCAGCAGAGAGAAAATAGGGGAAGGAAGTGGCCAACCTGCTTAAAAAGAAGGGCTCAGGGGCCAGAGGTGGTGGCGGAAAGGTAGAGAGGGGCAGCTATATAATGCAGAAAGGGCATGAGGGGAAGGCGGGAGAGAGGGAAAAGGTGGCAGCAACACCGCCAAAGGGGTCAAAGAGGGTTAAAACGGCTGTTCTGCTGCCCTGGGGGGCAGCATGGGCTATGAAGAGTGAAAGCAGGGATGGGCCACGTCTAGTACCTAAGTGGCACGGTGGACAGCACAGTGTCAAAGAAAAGGGCCTTCATTTTGCTTAATGGGCACTAGGAGGAGAATAGGAAAAGAGGGGAAGAGAGAAGGCTGTACTTCACAGTGGCCATTAGGGTGCGGCAGAGTGCCACGAGACAACAGGGACATTTCCATCGCCTCACAGACATTAGGGACATCCGAGGAGCTCTGGGGGTGCTCAATGACCGAAAAGGTGGTGGGGGAAGGAGGGACAGGAGGAAAAGGTTGGCTATGCAGTCTAACGGGCAACAGAGGCAGAAGAGGGCAAAGAAGGAGGAACACAGCAGCCAGGACGTATAATGGGCTCTAGGGGACAGAGAAGATGAAAAGAAAGACAGTGAGAAAAGACAGAAGGATGGGGCACCTGTAAAATACACAAAGGCCTGAGGGGAAGCAGAGAGGGAGATGGGTTGCTGCCTAAGGGGCAGCCATGTTTACAGGAGGGAGAAAAGGGGTGGTACGTGGCATTTCTATGAACTACCGGGCACTGTGGACAGACGAATAATGGAGCCTGTTTTGCCTAACCGACAGGAGGAGGACAATAGGAAAAGAGGGGAAGAATGAAGGCTGTACTTCAGAGTGGCCACTAGGGTGTGGCAGAGTGCAAGAAGCTGACAGGGACCCTTAAATCTCCTCATATATAGGAGGTTCGGGCAAGGTGAATGGCCTAAAAGGCTGTAGGGGAAGAGAAGAGGAAAGGGGTGAATGCGTTGGCTATGCAGGCTAATAGGCAATAGAGGCAGAGGGCAGCAAAGAAAGGCCGAGCTATATGCTGGGCATTAGGTGCCGGAGAAGATGAAATGCTGGCCTATTGAACACCTAAAGAGCCTGAGGTGAAGGAGAGAGACCAAGGGGGAAAAGGCACCAAGGCTGCATAAGGGGCTCCAGGGGCAGAATAGGGTTCCAGAGGGGTTAGGCGGCCCTGGTGGGCACTAGGGCTGCGGAGAGAGAAAGCAGGGACAGGGCACTCCTAACACCTAACAGGCACTGTAGATAGATGAAAACCGTGCCCACTTTGCCTAGCGGACATGAGGAGCACAATAGGATAAGAGGGAAGGCTGTACTTCTCAGTGGCCATGAGGGAGCGTCTCTAGGGGACAGAGTGGAGAAAGAGAAAGACAGTGAGAAAAGACCAAGGAAGAAAGAGAGGGGAACCTGTAAATTGCACAAAGATCTGAGGGGAAGCAGAGAGGGAGGTGGGAAAAGGCTGCCTAAGGGGCAGTAAGGTGTAAAGGAGGGATTAGAGACATCCAAGGAGCTCTGGGGTGGTTAACGACCGGAAAGGTCGTACGAGGAGGAGAGGAGGAAAGGGTTGGCTATGCAGGCTAACGGTAACAGATACAGAAGCAGGCAAAGAAAGAGCAACAGAGTGGCCGAGCTTTCTAATGGGGTCTATAAAGCAGGGAAGATAGAGAGAAAGAAAGAGAGGAACATGTATATAATGTACAAAGGGCCTAAGGGGAAGCAGAGAGAGGGTGAAGGTGGCAGTAAAGCTGTGTAAGAGGTCGCTGGGCTCCAAAGGTTATAATGGGTTTATGCTGACCTGAGGGGCACTATAGGCTATGGAGAGTGAAAGCAGGGACAGAGCATGTCTAGTACTTTATTGACATTTTGTGGAAAGCACCATGTGTAAGAGAAAAGGGCGTCCATTTTCCCTATTGGACAGTAGGAGGATGAGAGGCTACGCTTCACTATGGCCAGTAGGGTGCAGTCGAGAGCAACAAGGCTACTGGGGTGCTTATATAATCTCAGAAAGACTACAGAGAGCTAATGATCAAGGAGGGATGTGGTAGGAGAGGAGGGAAGTGTGGAAAGGAGAGGTTATGGAGCATAATGGGCAATATAGGCAGAAGAATGCGCAGAGAGGAACAAAATCCCTGACCTGTATAATAGGCACCAGAGAAATTGAAGGCATGGGGGGAATCTAAGTAATTCAGGAAAGGCCTGAGGGAAAGGAGAGAGCAAAGAAGGAAAAGTGGGGAAAAGGACACATTCTATAATACAGAGGGAGGGGAAATGTGGCAGCCATATTTTATGAAAGGCATCAAGGTTAGCAAACAATCAAGGGGGAAAGCGGTGGCTAAACTGCTTCACATTCAATAAGGATAAATAGAGACTGAAGAAGGGAAAATACTGCAATACTGCAAAATGAGCACTAGGAGTAAGGAATGGGGAAGGAAGAGACATACTGAATAATGGGCGCTAAGTGCTATAGAGGGAATAAGTGGGAACATGGGGAAAGGGATGGCATGAGCAGCAGAGGGTGGTTAAAAGGAACAAGCGGCAGTTACGCAGTGGAAGGGTAGGAGGGCCAGCAAAAAGGGAAAATGAGAAAGGAGAAGCTACACTGCATGCCTGAATATAGGGGCAAGAGAGGATGAGGGAAAGGGTGGCAACATCCTATTACAGAGACACTTTAGGTAGCAAATGCCATAGAGTGGAAGGGGTATCTATATCTCATAATGGGCACAAATGGCAGGAAGGGTAAGGAAGGATAAGGGAAGCCTTACCACAATTCTTCTGCTGTCGTCCACAGTGCTTATGCACCAATTCCATTATCGCATTAAGTTCTGGGAATCATGTTCCATCTTAATAAACTGCAGGAAGTCTGGAGAAGAAGAAAACTGGCTGAAAATCTAGAAGTGAGCACCTATGCAGAAAGAAGGGACTACAAGCACAATGGACACAAGGAGCAACAGACAGGAAAGGGGGAAAGAGACATCTACACTTCGTAAGAGGTAGCAGGGGCAGGAGAGGATCACAAGAACCACTTATGCTGCCCTGATGGGCACTAGGAGCAGTGGAAAGTGAAAGCGGGGAAAAAGGCGCTTCTATTGCACGAAAGGCACCTCTGAGGGCAGAAAAGTGAAAGTGAAAGGGTCGGCTCTCCCCCATAACGGACACTAGAGAGAGGAGAGGGCAGAAGGAAGGTCATGCTTCACAATGGCCAGCAGGGGACAGCACTGTTTGAGAAGGGGAGGTTTCGCTAAGACTGCCTAATGGCAAAGGGAAAAAATGGAGGCTACACCGAACAAAGTCCACTGGACACAACAGAGGGTGAGGAGCTAAAAAGTAGGCTGTGCGGAATAATGCCCACTGGAGAAAGCAAAGGAAGAAAGGGGGCGGAGGGGCAGGGAGAGACAGCTACAAGGTAAGAAGGATATGAGGGCAGGCATAGTGTAAAGCGGAGAAGGCTAGGCTGAAAAACATGCACTAGGGATATGCAGACAGTGAGAAGGAGAGAAAGCGCCAGCAGAGGGTAAAGGTACTGCGAATCCACACAGTGGGTGCTAGAAGTAGCCGACTCAGGAGGGGAAAAGGTGGCTATGCTGCACAGTGAGGAAGAAAATGGAGGCAGTATATGTTCCATGGACACTAGGGGCAAGAGAGAGGGAAGGGGGAGAAGGATGTTTACGCTTCGTAAGAGGTATCGGGGGCAGGAGAGGGTTACTACAGACCTTTATGGTGCCTTGGAGGGCATTTGGGGACAAAAAGGGACGCTTATACAGTTCAAGGGGAAATAAAGGCAACAGAGGTGAAAGTGTGGAAAAGAATTCTCAGAGTTCTCAACGGACACTAGAGAGAGCCAAGTTGTAATGCATAGGAAGAAAGGGGGGGAGAGAAGGGGCAAGGAGGGTCAATAGGGACCTTTATACTGCCTTAAGGGGGCACTTGGGGCAGCCCTGCGTGAGAAGTTGTGTTTCTAATGCCTAAGAGGTACCACTGAGGGCAGAGAAGTGCAAAAGGGAAGCCTATCCTGCATAATGGACACTGAAGAGGCGGGGGGGAGGGAGGGTATACCTCACTGTGGCCACTAGGTGGGGCACCGTTGGAGAAGTAATGGGTCACTTACACTCCCCAATGGACACTAGGGGCAGCAGAGAGTTAAGAAGGGGAAAGTCTCCCATAGTACATTGCTGTTCCTAGTGCCAACTAAGCTCCATTGCCCACCGCTTAAGTCCCTCTCCAGGGCATTCTGGCTGTTATGCAGTACATCTGCCTTTTCCCCTCCTCAGAGCCAACAAGCATTAGAGCTAGCAGACTGAGGAGGGGAAAGAAGCAGTTCTAATGCCTAAGAGGCACTACTCAGGGCAGAAAACTGAAAGGGAAACGGGCGTCATTCCCTCATAATGGGCTCTAGGAGAGGGGCAGAAGGCCATGTGGCTCAGTGGCCAGTAGGGGGCGGTACTGGTGGGAAAAGGCAAGGGATCACTTGTGCTACCTAATGGACACTAGAGGCAGCAGAGAGTTCAAGAGGGAGAAGACTCCCCCTCCCACCTACTCCTAGTGTCCACTGGGCACAGAGACCCCTCCTCCCCCTTTTCACCCTCTTCAGGGCGATATGCAGTACAGCTGCCCTGTCCCCTCCTCAGAGTCAATGGGCAGTAGGGGCGGCAGACTGAGGAGGCAAATAGGCCGCTAAACTACATTAGAACACCGACTAGGGGACACAGAGGATCAAAGGGCAGTTAGGGAGGTTAGGAATCTGTTGTCTGTTATTCAGCCTAAGAGAGGAAAGAGGGAAAAGGAGGGCCCATATTTCATAATGGGCACTGGGGGCAAGAAAGGGGCAGCTATAATGCAAAAAGGGCAGAGGGGCAGCAGAGAGTGAAGGGGGAGAAGGGACAACTAAAGGGAGAAAGAGCGAGAGAGCGAAGCAAGTGGAGACGGGGACCTTACATTACCTCACCAAGACTAAGTATGGCTCAAAGCAAAGGAGAGAAATGACCGTTTACAGACAGTAGAGCGTGCCAAGTGTGAAAGGGAGAAGAGGCGGGTAGATTGGAAAAAGCACATGGGGCCAGGAGTTGGCCAGGGGAGAAAAGGTTGGGTACAGCTAACAAAGTGTCCTGGAGTCAACAATGGTGGAGGAGCTGAAAAGCAGGCTAGGCAGCACTAGAAGTAGCAGAGAGTTCAAGAGGGGAATGAGGCCCCCTCACTACACCACTGCTGTTAGTGTCCATTATGAAGAATAGGTTACCCTTTTACGTCTCTGCACATCCTACTGGTGGCATAGTATGAAAGAACAAGAGAGCGCTTTTGTGACAGGAGAGGTAAGGCCTGCAAGTTTTAGCCTTACTATAATTCTATTCAAGGCCATAATGTACAGCTGTCCATTTCACTATCACATCTAGTTCTGGGGAGCACATTCTATTAAACGTGTTGGTAAACTGGGCAACGTCCAGAGAAGAACATCAAAAATGGCTGCAAGGGCTAGATAACAGCACCTACAAAGAAAGGAAGAAAAGAAATGAGTTTGTTTAATCTTGAGGAAAAGAAGGTGGAAAGGATAATGTAAATGGCATCAATCGGTATAAAGGGCAGAGACAGTAAACCAGGTTTATGGGCACTAGGATGCCAAAGGTTGAGGGTCACAGACAGCAATGCAGCCTAAATAGGGACATGGAGCAGCAATGGCTGTGGGGCAGGGACAGCAGTATAGCCCAATGGGCACTGAGTGCAGCAATAGCTGGAGAAATCAGAGAGTAATGCAGCTTAACAGACACAAGGGGGCGCAATGGCTATGGAAGACAGACTGCAATATAAGCAAATGGCCAGTAGGGGGCAGCAATGACTTTGGTGTGTCAGGGGAAGCAATGCATCCCAATAGCTACTAGGATCAGCAATGGTTGGGGAAGGCATAGACAACAGTAGAGCCTAATGGGCACTAGGGGCAACAATGCCTGAGATAGAAGGACAGCAATACAGCTATACCGCACAGTACTCACTAATAGGTAGGGTAGGTAAAGGGGTGTCTATATAGTACTAAGGGAACGAGGGGCAGAAGTGAGTGAAATGGAGAAAGGGGAAGCTGTACTGCCAAATGGGAACTAAGGACCGCAGAGGCTCAAGGAGAGAAAGGCATGTTCACTTCACCAAAGAGAATGAGGCAGGAAAGGATGGGGTGCTGAAAGGGGCAGTAAAGTGCCCAACACCACACCATGGGTAGAAGCAGGTGGAAGAAGGGAAAGGGTCTCCTATACCACATTGTTGCCCACATAGTGCCCATTATGTAAAATGGGCTGCACCTTTCTTCCCCATATTACCCTCTCCAAGCCAGACTGGCCATTGTCAGTATTGCTGCCCTTTCCTCCTCCTCAGTAACAATGGGTACTAACCATGGCTCGTGAAAAGAGGAAAACAGGCAGCTCTGCTACATAAAGGACACTATAGGCAGCCGAGAATGAAATGGGGGTAAAAGGGACAGCCATACTGCATAACATGTAGTGGGCACACCAGATAATGGAAAGAGAAAAGTGGTGGTTTTGCTACAGGACAGATAAGAAGGGCAGCAGAGGACAAAAGTGGGAAAAGCGGCTGCTATGCTGCACAGCCTGCACTAGAAAGCAGAGCCTGAGGAGCTGCAAAGTCAGGCTACGCTGCCTAACGCCCAATGCAGCATGAAAAAGGTGAAAGGGGGAGGAAGTGACAGATAGGTTTGTGAAGAGCAAGAAGATCAGCAAATGGGAATGTAATAAAGGGGTTGCTCAACTGCCTAATGTGCAATAGGAAGAAGCAGAGAAGGAAAAGAGCGGAAAGGGTAGCAATACTGCAGAACGGACACAGGGTGAAAGGAAGGAAAGGCCCTACTAACAGGCACTATGGGTGATAAAGGGAAAAGGCAAGGAAAGGGATGGCTACAGCTCCTAATGACACAAACAGCAGGAAAGGGTTAAAGGAGCAAGGGACAGCTATACTGAAGAAGGACGTGAGAAGAAGTAGAAAGGGAAGGTGGCAAAGGAGCAGTTAAACTGCATAACGAGTGATAGGAGCGAGAGGGAATGAAAGGGGGAACAGTGGCTACATCCTATAATGGGGGGCTAGGGACAGCAGACACTAAGGAGCGGAAAGGAGACACTATACCTTCTGAAGGTCATAAATGGCAGAAGATATAAAAAAGACAAGCAGCAGCCTTACCCATAATTCTTCAGTTCTAGACCACAGTGATCCAGGGTCAGAAGATCTAGAAAATAGCACCTGGGAGAAAACACTGGGGAAAAAACTGGGTTAGTTACTCTGTAGAACAAATGGTGAAAGGATGGCAAATGAGAGGTATACTGCATTAACAGGCATTAGGGGGAGCAAAGGCTAGGGGCCAGTGACTGCAATATGGCTTAACAGTCACAGGTGCGGGGGGAAGGAAAGGCACCAATAGTTGGGGTGGGGCATGGACAACAATATTTCCTAAGAGGCACTAGGGGCAGTAATTGCTCAGGTCAGGAACAGGAATACAGCTTAACAGGCAATAGGGGGCAGCAATGCCTCAGGGCTAGGGAGAGCATTGGAGACAGCAATGCCTGGGGGGAGCGGAGGTCAGGGAAGCAGCAGAGTAACTAGAAGCAGCAATGACTAGGAGAGGAGAGACAGAAATACAGCCTAAGGAGCACTAGGGACACCAATGCCTGGGATGGAGAGACAGGAATACAGCTTAATCATAGAATACTAGGACTGGAAGGGACCTCAAGAGGTCATCGAGTCCAGTCCCCTGCCCTCGAGGCAGGACCAAATACTGTCTAGACCATCCTTGATACACATTTATCTAACCTACTCTTAAATATCTCCAAAGATGGAGATTCCAC
>CM057848.1:55611600-55629069 GCA_030068395.1 Apalone spinifera | reverse complement strand
CCTTTTTAATGTTTAGTGCCAGCAGTCTGGTTCCACCCTGGTTTAGGTGGAACCTAAATAAAATAAAAGCTTATGCTATGCTCACTCTGTCAGGGCTATTAATGCACTTGTAAAATCTGTATGTATGAAGTTATTAATATGGGCTTTGTATTTATGTTTTAAATGTTTTCTACTGGGATGGGTGGTTGCTCAATACTGTACAGACAATGGTTCTTCAGGATTGCCAGTTGACACCTAAGGAGCACACAATGACCCCTTGCCTGAGAAGGACACACCTGGGGACTTAATGGCTCCTTGCATAAAAGGGGCAGAAACTGGTTTGTGGGTCATGTGATCAGCCCATTTTGGGAGGCACCAGCACCCAGGATAAAGATGGGTTTTCCTTCTACATGGGCAAGGTTATAAAACTATCACTAAGATGCCTCTTTACTCTGCTCCAGAAGCACCACTGATAAGGACAGAGGGCCCAGAAGGATTTGCTGACCCATGCTGACATAGGATGTTTATCAGAGACTATTAAGCTGGCAGTTTGTTACATCTCTGCTAAGAGCCTGCATCAAGAACTTGGTGATTGATGTATGTAATGTATTCTCCTTAACAATCTCATGCCTTTTCTTTCTTTTATTAATAAACCTTTAGATTTTAGTTTCTGAAGGAGTGGCACAGCGTGCTCTTCTGGGTAAGATCTGAGGTACAAATTGACCTGGGACTGTGGCTGGTCCTTTGGAATCAGGAGAACCTGTTCAGACTTGGTGAGATTGGGTTTTATAACCTCTCATCTGTGTAAAGTGTGGTGCTGGCTGTGGCACAGGGAACACTGGTGTGTCTAAGAGGCTTTGCTTGTAAGACTTTGTGCTGGCCAGATTGGCAGCTGGAGTGCTCTGTGTGGTTTGGCACTTTATAGGGAAGGACCCCAGTCTTGGGCTGTAAGTAACCCTGGTTCTGAGCAATTCGCCCTGATTTGATACTCACAGCGGTGCCCTAGACCAGTGGTTCTTAACCATGGGCCATATGGCTCCCCAGGGGCCACACCCTACCTCTAGGGGGCCAGATGGAAAAAACGGAACATTAGGTAAATTATGTACCTTTTTTTCCAACTAACAGAGGCTATGAGGGGGGCCACAGAGGTAAACGAGGCTCAGAAGGGGGCCATGAGCAAAAAAAGGTTGACACACACTGCCCTAGACCAACCTGTTATATTACAGCAGGTGATGCTACTGCTCTTTTCATGTATTGTAAGTATTACATTATACCAGATTTTTAATATAATTTGAGTATACACACTAAATTCAGAATTATTATATATCTGGTCTGTAAAACTTGAAGTCTGATAGGAGCAAACGTACTTTTATGTAGCAACACAACTACTTTATAAGTCAAGGCAACTATGCAGATTTCCTTCTAACAATATACAATTACAAAACATTATGTCACACACTGTGAAAAATTTTAATTCCTGAATGATTAATAGTAGTTTCAGCCCTCACTAACTCAGCAAAGGAATTTTATTGAACGGGATATTGAATATCAGTCAACATTGTTTATACACTGTGCTTCAAGTACTATTATCAATATTTGTACCAAAGACCATATGGTTATGCTTTTCTAATTGGTATTTAAGGTCTAAAAAACATTTCAGACAGCATGATTAACTATATTATACAGTAGGCAGCAAAATGTAAAATTAATGTCATATTATATATCAAATCTAATGTTTCATGTTGCTGCATAAGATAAGATGCTATGACTAATGACAGACTCAGAAATATAAACATGCTCATCTTAATTTGTAACTTTATGGGGAGAAATAGAACTGTAACATTACAATAACATTTGGCCAAAGTTTGTATCAGAAATATTGTTGCTTTAAAAATCATTTAAAGATAGTATTGGGCATAGAAAAATGACAGGCCATATTTATCCCTGCTGTAATTCCAATGAAGCCAGTGGAATTACACTAGCGATTGCCTGTGTGTGATGATATTTTGTCTTGATGAGTCTTGAATAAACTGCTATAGGAGATGGTCCTTTATGAATAGCACTCATGCAAGCCACGGGTATCTACACTAATGTAAGGCACAACTCTCCAGAAATTACCACTGGATGGAAAAATCTCCTCTTAACAATCACAAAGATGGGGCATGGGAAGATTTCACAGTTATCATCCCGGGCAGCACCTAAAGTACAGTAGCATTGTTGTTTGGTAACATTGGATGTCAACACGTTATCACAAAAATTAGCATCATTTAGATTGTAGTATCATTCCATCTTTTTATCTTCACGTTGATCAACATCTACTGGTAAATCTAAAGACCAAAAAAAATGTCAAATTAATCAATTTTATAACAGATACAGGAGAAAAGCCATTCTATGATGTTGTTGAAACACCATTTTCTATTACAGGGCCAGAGTTCTCAGAGAGAAAAATATGTCAGCAACAAAATATGGCAGAGTATTTTTTAATCCTGTAAAGAACTGTAGACATTCTCAAAATCTTTCCCATGAATTTCCCAGACTACTGTTTTCAGATTTAGATGTTAGAAGAGCTTCCATATTTGCACTTCGGTTATGGTTAAGCCATGCATGCACCTCTACATTTATTAAAATAATACTTAGCACTTATGAAGTGCTTTTGACACACTTTTCATTTAAAGTACTTCACAAAGATCAGCAAACATTGTTATGTATGCACAGAGTGAGGCGCAGATAGTGAAAGGGTTTGATTTTCAGCACTCTAAGCTTCCATTGATTTCAGAGGAAGAGAAGAGCTTAATACTTCTGAAAATTCTCTTCTACGTGACCTACAAAATCAGCAATTTTATCACTGGACCCAACCATATCAGCCACCAAATCAGAGGCTCATTTAACTGCACATCCACTAATGTGATCTATGCCATTAAATGCCAGCAATGCCCCACTGCAATGTATATTGGCCAAACTGGACAGTCTCTACAGGAATGAATTAATGGACACAAATCAGATATCTGAAAAGGCAACACACAAAAACCTATTGGAAAACAGTTTAATCTTCCTGGACACTCATTAATGGATCTCCAAGTCGCTGTTTCAGACCAATTCCACAAGCCAAATACACAGAGAAGGGTTGGAACTGAACTTCATTCACAAATTTAATTTTCATGCAAATGGCATGAATGATGATATTGGATGGCTCACACATTATCAACCAACCAAACAATGAAGGTGCTAATGGTTCTTGATGTTTGTGTAGAAACTGGTGTTGGCCATCTTCCTTTCCAAATGCAAACTTGGTTACCAAGCCTTCTGTAACTATTTAGTATTTAAGGTGCTACTAGACTATTTGTTGTTTTTTAAGTCTTTCCTGTTACAGACTAACTCGACTATCCCTCTGAAGCTTATCTACTCACTGTCTCTTTTTTCTTCCTCCCCTCCATTTTTTCCTTCTCCCCCTCCTCTCCTTCCCTTATTTATTCTTGGAACTGGACTTCCAACATTCCGGTCATCTGAAGAAGTGGTTTGTGCCCACGAAAGCTCATGATACCCTCTACATGTTTTGTTAGTCTTTTCGGTGCTACTAGACTATTTGTTGTTTTTTAAGTTTTTACAAAATCAGAGTGAGTCAATGGGAATGACAGAAACATAACTCAGGTTCCTGATGCTCAGTCTGGGTGCCCAATATACTGGACTACAATGACTACCTTTTTTAGACTAAAATTATGCTTCTTATAGGGAACAGTTACAATGTTGATATAGAAAAGATGTAGTTCCCAAACAGCAGCAGCTGAACAGGGCCTTGGCTGTGCTTTCTTTGACCAGGAAACCAAGAGACATGTCCCCCTCTTCTGTAATGGTAGTTTTGTGGTTGCATTGTACTTTAAAGCAGTATTTTAAAGCAGTAAGCAGAGGAATTAAAAAATTATTGACCCTGAAGAAGAGAGGTGCAGGAATTAGAGGGATGCGAGGAGGTACAGAAGTAGGGGCACAGGAAGGGTACAGATTTAGGGATTAAGGGGGTGTGGGAATTAGGGGCACAGGAGGAGAGTGCAGGGTTTAAGAACACAGAACATAAGAACGGACATTCTGTGTCAGACCAAAGGTCAATCTAGCCCAGTATCCTGTCTGCCGACAGTGGCCAATACCAGATGCCCCAGAGGGAGGGAACGCAACAGGGATTCCTCATGTGATCCCTCTCCTGTCACCCATTTACAGACAGAGGCTAGGGACACCATTTCTACTCATCCTGGCTAATAGTCATTGATGAACCTCACCTCCATAAATCTATTTAGCTCTTTTTTGAACCCTGTTAAAGTCCTAGTCTTTACCTCATCCTCTGGCAAGGAGATCCACAGTGAAGCTGAGTGAAGAAAAACTTCCTTTTGTTTGTTTTAAACCTGCTGCCTATTAATTTAATGTAGTGACCCCTAGTTCTTATACCGTGGGAATATGCAAATAACTTTTATTTATTCACTTCTCCCATACCAGTCATGATTTTATAGACCTCTATCATATCCCCTCCCCCCCCCCCCTTAGTGTCTTCTTTTCTAAAATGAAAAATCCTAGTCTTTTTAATCTTTCTTCATATGGGACACATTCCAAACCCCTACTCATTTTTGTTGCCCTTTTTTGAACCTTTTCCAATGCCAATATATCTTTTTTGAGATGAGGTGACCACATCTGTATGAAAGGTATGGGAGTACCATGGTTTTATATAGAGGCAATAGGATATTTTCTGTCTTATTCTCTATCCCTTTTTTAATGACTCCTAACATTCTATTTGCTTTTTTGACTGCCGCTGCACATTGAGTGGATATTTTCAGAGAACTAGCCACAATGACTCCAAGATCTCTCTCTTGAGTAGCTGTAGCTAAATTAGTCCCTATCATATTGTATGTATAGTTGGGATTATTTTTTCCAATGTGCATTACTTTCCATTTATCAATATTAAATTTAATTTGCCATTTTGTTGCCCAATCACTTAGTTTGGTGAGATCTTTTTGAAGCTCTTTACAGTCTGCTTTGGTCTTAACTATCTTGAGCAGTTTGGTATCATCTGCAAATTTTCCCACCTCACTGTTTACCCCTTTGTTTAGATAATTTATAAATAAATTGAATAGGATTGGTACCAGGACAGACCCTTGAGGGAACACCACTACTTATCACTCTCCATCCTGAAAACTGACCATTTATTCCTACCTTTTGTTTCCTGTCTTTTAACCAGTTATCAATCCATGAAAGGACCTTCCCTGTTATCCCATGACAACTTACTTTACTGAAGAGCCTTTGGTGAGGGACCTTGTCAAAGGCTTTCTGGAAATCTAAGTATACTATACCCACTGGATCCCCCTTGTCCACATGTTTGTTGATCCCCTCAAAGAACTCTAGTAGATTAGTAAGGCATGATTTCCCTTTACAGAAACCATGCTGACTTTTCCCCAACATATTATGTAGATGTTGGTGTTAGGAGTAAAGAACACAGTATAGGTCTGGGGGTAAAAAAAGGAGTAGGAATGTGGATGGGGTGCAGGGAGTGCAGCAAAGGAGGCAAAATGCAAGGTTAGGCATGCAGGAGGGGAGTGTAAGATTTAAAGTCAAAAGGGACACAGCTTAGGGGTTAGGAATGAATGAGGGGCAGAGAGCATGGGGATCAAGGGCACCAAAATACAAGTTCACCCAGAGGGCCATTTTCCCTAAAGCCATTCCTGAGTTTGGTGTATCATTCACAGTTTTAA
Source organism: Apalone spinifera (assembly GCA_030068395.1). NCBI lineage: Eukaryota > Metazoa > Chordata > Testudines > Trionychidae > Apalone > Apalone spinifera. The sequence goes on along the minus strand of CM057848.1, from coordinate 55,623,361 downwards.
AGAATTTATAAAACTTTTGATCTCACAGAGATCCCAAAATACCTAGTAATAACTCCACGAAACATAGTTACTAACTCAATAATTAACCAACTCCCGCCTCCACCCCCTTGCTGCCTCTGTTACAGAGACAGCAAAAGGGAGAAGTAGTTGATAGGATTACCTAATATGGCCAGGTTTATCAATTAATCATTTAAATGACTATACGCTAACATTCCTAATCTTAGGAAGTTCTAGAGCAAGCTATTTTAGAAATATGACAATACAAAACAGGAAATGTGGAAAAGGTACTTGAATCTTTCATGTTTCCAAAACACTGAGTCCATCTAACTTTTTAGTTCAAAACATACATTGGAATTTGTTTCTGAGTTATTTAGAAAAAGGAATGTTTTGGTTTGAGGGACTGGCAGACATCTTGTTCAGTTTTAGACCATATTGCCACCAACAATGCAAACTCTCCTTTGCTGTTTTGCCAATGTAAGTAAGTATACATTAAGGGAAACACTCAACGGAGTGCTATTTCATCTTTGTTAGTTTTGTCTGTGGTCTCCCTTCATCAGATAATTACAATTTTCCACAAGGTACTGCATTTCATGAAGTATGATGGTTTTGTGGTATCAGCTGATGTCCAATAGGAATCAAATTAAGACTATTATGTGCTGTAGAAACTCAACTGAACTAAATCTGTTATTCCAAGGTGAGAGAGCAGTACTTTAGCTAACAAGTTGTACATTTTCTTTGGACATATGCCACGTGTCTAGCTGAATCAGGACCAAAGGCTTAAAAAGCAGAGACACCAAGGAAGTTTTCACACCATTTATCAGAGAAAGAGCTTTGGAGGCTGTCCCAGGAGGAAGGAGAAACAATTCCATCATGTGATTATTTATTCTCATTTGATATTTGATGTGATGGTTTCTCCTCCCATTTTCTCTTCAGCACTTTAAAAGTCTGTTGTTTTCACAGTTGTGACTGAGGGTATGTTTGGAACATGAGTGAGACATACATCTTTAAAAAAAGAAATTTACAAAGCCCAGTCTGTGTCAAGGAGCTCATAAACTCTCTCTCTCTCTCTCTCTCTCTCTCTCTCTCTCTCTCTCTCTCTCTCACACACACACACACACACACACACACAATTAACTGCTTAATAAATAGATTCTTTTGAAAGATATTGGGATGTTATTTTTCCTTGGGAAAACTGATTAGTTCCTAGATATTTATTTTCTCACTTTTTTTTGTTATTTTGTAAGTGTGTGTGTGTATGTGTGTGTGGGGAGGGAGTTATTTCATTATTAAAAAACTAGAAATTTTACTCTCCTAAGGAACCATGGTATAATACAGCATTTTAACTGCTTGTTTGGGTTTTTTGAAAAATTATTATTAATGTTTTCAATCTTTTTTCTTATAACAAACAACATTAATTCTAGATATACACATGTAGACATTTATCTGGCTGTAAATATGATGGCTATGTTAGTGCTACAGAGTTCCAGATATATAGGTGGGGGCTAATTTTAGAATAAAGGTATTTTATATTTTTTTATATCTTAATATGGCATTGATCCAGCAAAGCACTTAGATATATTCTTAACATTAAGTGCTATAGACATCAGAGCAACTAAAACATATATTTAAAATTAAGAACATTTTAAAATAATGATGAATTGTGCCCTAAATTATTATTGTAAAAAATAAATGTATAGGGTTGAGGGAATCTTAAATAAATAAATTATATAGCATTGCTCTTTGCCTTCAAATGACATAAGCAATACAGACGTTCAGAACCTAGTAAATATGCATCTGTATGTTCTTATTTTCTATATGTAATGCACTATATAATGTGTAATGCAAATCTCCCAATCTGTTGCTCACATGGCAAATTAAGATGCCTCTCTTTTGGGCATCTGTATGTGTAAATCAGGAACTTGTGCATGCACATCCAATGATGTATGTGCAAAAAAATACATGTATTGGTATGCATTCAAATACCTGAGGCACGGATGCCCACAGTTCGCTTGGGTAAAACAAAAACAACCAAATATTTCAATAAAAATTATTTGGCAGTAATGATAGTACGAAAGGTCTCCACCAAAACTTAAAAACATACCATGTGGATTTGGACACCAGACTCAGTCTAATATCTAAGGGTATGTCTACACTAGACACCCTAGTTCGAACTAGGGTGGCTAATTTAGTCATTCGAACTTGCAAATGAAACCCAGGATTAAAATATTTGCATGTTCCCGGGTGCTGCCATTTTTAAATGCCCAGTAGTTTGAATTCTGTGCCTGCGGCTACACGCGGCACGGCCTAGGTAGTTCGAACTAAAGCCCCTAATTCGGACTACCGTTACTACTCCTGCAATGACATACCCTAATAAACATTAATGCAGATTACAAAGCCACCAAAACCAGTTTGACATCATTGTCAGTCTCTGTTCAAGAGTGGCCCCAACCGCAGAGCAGAGATGTTATTGATCAGGAATGATGTACATTAACAAAACTATGTTAATTAGTATAACCACAGTAAAGCATCTCCAGTCAGCAGGCGGGGCACCGCTGACTCTCTAGGATGCCCACAAGTCTGTGTGGCACGCCTTAGCCTCGCTATTGGCTGAGCGACAGACCCCTATGGCCCAGCCCAGAGTCAGGGCACCAGGCAATGGGGGAACACAGATAGTTTAGGGTTGTAAACTATCAGCTCTGGTCACAGCTCTGGGTCAGGGGGACAAGCAATGGGGGAACAATAGTTTAAAGCTCTGGCCGGGTTCCAGCTAGGCAGGGGTCGGGTCTCCTCACTCTGAGAGAGCTGACAAGCACAGGGGGGTTTGCCCCACAGGGGGAACCTGCCACCTACTGGGAGGATTGGCAGGAGGGGGACACAGGTCCACCCACTCCACTGTGTCCTGGCCCAGGTCAGCAGGGATCCGGGCCATTAAACGCCGATGAGGTTGAGGGTCAGCGGGGGTCCGAGTCGCTACACGCTGCCCACCCGACCTCCATGTCCTCAGCTGGCCCAAGGCTGGCTATCCCTGGGCCGCTTTCCAATCCCCACTGCAGGCCTACCTAACTCCAGTGCTGCTCTGGGGGGTCCTTGGGTGATGGAGGTGCTGGCAGTGTGTCCATGGGCTCTGGCTCAGGCAGGGGTCCCGGTGGGCCAACTCAGTCATCAGTGCCCAGTGAGGGTCCTGGAGGGGTCGGTGTGGGTTCAGGTGGCAGCCGGTGTTTTAGCAATCCGGGCTAGGGCTCTGGGGCTGGCAAGGGTCCTGGTGGCTCAACCCAGTCCTCTGGCTGGGGGCAGCACGGCCGAGCCCTTCTCTGCAGGAGCCAGGGCCAGGTATCTGCTCAGGTTGGCTGCCCGGCTCTGACTGAGGCCATGGCTCTTATAGTCCTAGACCTACCCTTTGGCTTCCTGTGGGCAGGGCTAAGTGCTGCTGGGCCCTCCCACCAAGGGGTCTTAGAGGGCGCTTCCTCTTCTGGGTCAGCAGGTGGCCATGTTGCTGTCCCAGGCTCATTACAACCACCTTTAAGATCAGATGTTTTTGAGCTGCTTCACAGCTAATAGGATAGAAACAGATGACACTATTAGACACTCTCAAGAGTTTTTGCTGTGTCACCATCTACTGAGCTCCAAAATCTCAACTTTTCCCTGAGAATTTCAGCTTTACAAACTTATTAGCTATATATTTGTTTTTTTACCCTTGAAGTTTCATGAGTTTTTGCATCATACATTTTTCATGGGTCTTTGGCGAGGACATATTTTTATAGAACTGGTCCAAGAATAAACATAGCATGCTCTGGATGCCAAAAGTGCACAAAGTTTATTTCGTGAATACTGGTTAATCCACTGTTCAGAATGCCCCAGTAATGGAGCACATTATCTTAAATACCAAGCTGACAAAAAGATGAGGTTGTAGCCTAAAGTCTTGATCCTTCAACTACACCTGCACCAGTGGTCTAGGGACCCATCAGAATCATATTGACTTCGGGAGTCAGGATTCCACCTGAACTGAAGCCATGGCAGTTTTGGGGCCTAAATTCTTCTTTTGATGATCTTTCTGTACATAAGACAGATTCTTGCTGTTATTTAAATATGTATTATGCATAAACTTTGGCTTTTCAATTTTTGTTTTAAAATATATATATTCTATATTGACTAGTAGAAGATAGACTTTCAAATACATACAATACTGCTTTTGAAGTCAGTACAGGTAATCACGTATATTGGGATTCTAAGTGTAAACTGGAGCAGTTTTTAATGACTACTAATAATTATGACAACATATCAAAATTAATTACTAATACGCAATATTTAGCTGAATATGAACAAAACCAGGATAAAATAAATATTATATGTATTTGTTAAAAGGATACATAAGCATATTCAGCAAATAAAAAATATACAGAAAGATTTTTTTCTCTTTCCCAACCAAAAGATGCAAAAGTCCAGCAGATTTTCATTTAATATATATTGTTGGTTGTTTCTGTGAATTGTTTCTTACTTTGGGTTCAAAATAAAGAAAAGAAAAACAGGTGCTTTGAAACATGAACATTCCATTTTTGGCTAAATGTAATCTCTATTGAGTTGAAATGGATACTGGAACACAAGATAACTAGAACTAAGGAGCTGAATGTTCATATACTGACAGGATCATTTCAGGACAAAGGAAATAAAATATGAACTTCTGCCAAATACAAAAAGGCTCTAGGTTCCCCATGGTGAAAAAAGAGAAATGTGAACATACAGAGAGAACATTCTTTAACCATATGTGGAAAATGTCCCTGAATTAAATTTATTTTTCATTCAGACCCTCCCCTTACTTTCAGTAGAAATGGCATCCTACTTCTGTTTAGTAGAGTGGAAATGGGATGACATTTCTCTATGTGCAAAATAGAAAAAAAAGTATAAAAACAAACATACAAAGGCTGAATACAATTGTAACATTGTGTCTTAATGTTTACAACAGTGTAAGGCAGACAAGCTCTATTTCTCTTTATTCAGGTTAAATAAGGCACCAACCCATGCCGGGAGTCCTAAGGGAGCACAGAGCCAAAAGCAGAAGCTCTAAGAAGCATTGTTCCTGACTCATGTACCTAGCATGCCAGAGCTCCAGGAAGAATGACTTTTGCATGAGTATAGCATGAACTCCTTCCCCACCCTGGTGTGGTTGGTGCTATATGGAAGACTGTGGCACTGGCCCAGCATCCTACTCATCACTAGCCTTGCAGATTCCTTGTACTCCAGGGAAAAACAACAACTAAACTGAGCCCAGTCCATGTGCTCTTCTCTGCCTTACCCACCCAGGGAAAGGTCAGTCACAACCTGGCAGTCATTCATTTTCAGCATGAAATGAAAACAAAAAAGAGGCATGTTGAAGAAAAATGAACACACTACAAACTCCATAAGAGTTTTCTAAAACCACTAGAGAGAGTCGGCAATATCACCACTTCAGTTTGTTTGGGTGATCAATTCCTAGGATCTTCAGACTCAGAAAGAACCCATCTGAGCTGAATGAGAAAAGTTTGCTACTCTGATATCCAGAAAAGTACATGTTTGTCTTTTATATAGCACACAAAGTAATATCCTGTCCAGTGAAACACTGAGGCTACGTCTACACAGGCACCCTTTTCCGGAAAAGGGATGCAAATGAAGAAAGTCGGAATTGCAAATGCAGCGGGGATTTGCATTTTCCCCGCTGCATTTGCATTTACATGGCTGCCGCTTTTTTCCGTTTCGGAGCTTTTCCGGAAAAAAGCGCCTGTGTAGACAGGGATTTTGCGGAAAAAAAACCCTTTTCCGCAAGATCTCTTATTCCCTTTAGAAAATGGGAATAAGAGATCTTGCGGAAAAAGGCTTTCTTTTCCGCAAGAGCCCTGTCTAGACTGGCGCTTTTTTCCGTCAAAGCTCAAAGACGGAAAAAAGCGGCAGCCATGTTAATGCAAATGAAGCGGGGAAAATGCAAATCCCCGCTGCATTTGCAATTCCGACTGGCCTCCTCTGCATGACTTTTCCGGCAAAGGGGGCCTGTCTAGACACAGCCACAGTGTGTGAAAAAAAGCCCTGCTAATCATAGCTCTGAGATCATTTTATGTACATCCAGGTCATATTTTTGTAATTAATGATTTACATCTTGTTCAAGAATAACAGAACTGAAAGCACAAATAGCTTATTATGTTACCAGGCTTTAAAGGGGTCTAAAATGTACTTTTTAACTGATATAACTACAGCAATAAATTAAATCCAGTCTTTCACAATGTTTTATCCTTTCTATGATTCCAGGCAGATATTATGTGTCACGTCTGCAAGTAAAGTCACCAATATTTTACCTGTTGATGTGCAGGAACAATATTGTCCAGTCATTGGATCATACTCCTGGTTTTCTTCAGAACAGACACACAGGAAGGTGCCTTCTATATTTTTTGGGCGGGAGGCGGAGGGCATACTCCACTCAGCATTTCATATTCATTCACATCTGGAGAATGAATCAGAAATCGATCAAAACCTGACTACTGCTTAAGTGGACTCCTAAGGAAACGTGTTCATCAGAGGAGATTAAAGGACATTGAAAATAACAGTAAAATTGTAAAAGGCCAGTATTGATTTTAAGATAGACCAGACTAACTTTTCCCTTTCCCTCATCCCCATTTTTTACAGTGTAAGATATTGACTTCTTTTGAGCTATGTTATCAGGACAGCAGGCAGCTCTCAGTGTTTATTTTATTTAACAGATATTATGCCAAAACTTGTTGTCATTCTTTCCAAGCTGAGTGAAATTCAAAGAATTTAGAAAGTAGATGAGGGCAGGATTCAGTCCCGGCTATACAAACGGAATTCTCTTCTCTCCACCCACTGAAAAACTGCCTTCCTGGGGTATGTCTTTTTTATACTCTAAACTCCTTTTTGTACTAGATCCCTCACCCACAAAACACTATAGATTGCTCTGGGGCTCAGAAATATTACAGGGCGTCCCCACTGTATGTAACCCCGTATACATCGGTTCCACATTAACATCATTGACGCCTGTAGGAACTGATGCATTATAAGTCCTCCCATTCCCTGCTCTTATGTCACTTAAAAAAAATTGCGCAAATGGAAGTCAGCCACGGGAAAAGAATTCCCCACTTTACATTGTTTCGTTATGCATCCATGTTTTTTGGAATGTATCTTGGATGTATAGTGGGGATGCCCTGTAGTCTGGTATTACCTAGGGAAGTCTCTGTAGAGCAATGCAAGTCTCCTCTACCAGATTAAGGGCTAGGTCCCACACTACTGTCAATTACTCTTGGCCTGGCACAAAAAACATTCCATGAATCCTAAACTTGGCTCCTAACACTTCTAACCTCATCTAAATACTATGAAAAGGAAAGTTTTCCATGGTTTGAATGACACGGGATTACCAAAAATGCTTAGCACTTGTTAAACTCTGCTCCTTCTCAAATATATGGGTTTTACTTTTGAATGACCACAATACAGCATATTCACTATGTAACTGTAAAATTATTACATTCTGATTAATAAATTAATAATATTTTATATAGTAATAAAACATACTGCCTCATCTTTTATCCACCAAAATAAATATATAGCCATATAATAGACTATTCATAAGTTTTTATCTTATCTGGAGCAGCAAACTTAACACTTCTGAAATTAATTTAATTATTTTCTTTTGTTTGATACATACCAATAAGTTAAAAGTCTGCTTTGGGGAACACTGTTTACAAACTATACAAAGACATATTTTCCATTAAAATATTTTCGAGGGATTGGTTACATCAAAATCGTTTGCGAGCATGTTAGAATGTTTCCAGTATAGGTTGAACATCTCTAATCTGGTACTCTCTAGTCCAGCAACATCTGTGGGCTGTCATGATAAATTAGTTAGCCAGATGTCCACTTATCATGGGAATGGCCAAGTTTTCTCCAGTCCTATAAAATTTGTTTACAACCATTAGTTCTGGCTCAAAGTGTTCTGTGCTGTTATTTAACACTAATTTCCCCCTAAATATCTTCTAAGAGCCTAGTAACCAGTGAAAATGTTGGTAATGTTGCTAGACAATATTGACCTACCGTGGTTTGGCAAATTCTCTGGTTTGGCACCAGTCAGGTCCTGAGAGTGTTGGTTTAGAAAGGTTCAAACTTTACTCCACTAATCTCATTATCATATGTGCAAATCAGCCAAACTGTGAGGTTCTTCCACAGTGCAATCTCATTCATTTCACTAACAACCAGCAACAAAAATCAGCTTCCACAAACTTTCTTTTTATCTTCTTTCCTTCCCTACATTTTCCCCTAACTTTGCCTTAGTAATTAAAAAGTTATTATACAAAATATTACACAAACAACTGATTGTGAGATTGCAAAAGAAAAGCAAATGTTAACACACTGCCGTATGGAGCAGCTTATATTTAGGATTGACAGAATTCAATTTTTATTTTTTTTCTAATTTCAGCAATTAAAATGTTCATTTTTGTATTTTATCTAGGCGTATTTTTACAGTTGCTAGCAAGTAAGATGAAGGTGGGGCTAGAGCTCAGTTTAGGGCTGACACAGCATGACTGCTGAAAACTCCCAGCACTGAAAGTGGGGTAGCCGGGAGTTCGCTGCATGGCTGTCAAAATGCAGGGGAGGCTGCGGGCTTGGCCAAGCAGAGCAGAACCCCTTGGCCTAGGCTGCAAGGAGGAACATGAGCCTCTGTCTGTGAGGGACTGCTGCATCCTTGCTGCTCCCAAACTCTTGGCTAGTGAGAGAATGGGGTAATGACACCTAACCCTTCCAGGCACAAGATGAGAGGAAAGTTATGTTCTCGGTAAAAACAGCAGACACCTCTGGCCAGGGTCATGAGGACAAGTCCCTGGCCACAGCACAGGCTACCTGGCTCCAGATGGCTCCTGCCCAGGGACATGGTCATTCAGTATCAGAGTGCTTTTCTGAATTGGGGCTTCAGATAACAGGCCTTACAACTCAAATATCAGAAAACCAGACAGAATCAGACTCCTCACCTGCACAACAAAATCCCCTTTCTTTCCACCAAGTAGCCACCTGCAAAGCGTACATCCAATTCTCCAGAACTGTGCACACGTGCCCTAAATTAACTGTGCCCTCAGAACTTGTAAGGTACTTATGACTTTTGCCAGAAAAACTCTGTACATTGGCAACATCATTTTTCTGACGTAGTTAATCCTGCATATTTGGGTATGAGTGTTAAGAACTGGATATATCTATCTCCCAGTCTCTGGAACAGCCCAGTCTGACTTCCTGGAGCAATGTGCTGAACACAACTGTTTAGGAAGATAGATGGTAACAAAAAGATGATGTAGCTCATGAAACTGGAGAGCTCTAACTACTGTGGGGCACAACTAGGATAGGTTATGCCAAATTAGCAAGATTATTTAGAAAGTTTGATATATAAATTTCAACTTGCCCACTTGGGAGAGATTATCATAATGTGCACATGCTTCGCTTTGGGTTTGTAGGAGCAGTATTTGTAGGTGAGGGCTGTTAGGACCATATTTTTAAATAAAAACATTTTAAAGTACTTGTTTTCTGAAAGATTTAGTGACACTAGTAAGAGGAAACATTACAGAAAACTCCCTTTGCTCTGGAAAAGCTACTGTGCAGAATTTGGAAACAAAATGAATTAATTTGTGTGTTTAAGACAGGGATTTCCCCCCAACTCCCAATTTAAATTCTCAATGCAATCTTTACAATGTAGTCACTACTGACACATCTATAATTCTATAGTTAACCACCAACTTCTACAAGTTGGCAACACCCAGTTATTATAATACACCAAAAATCAAGGAAAGACTTCTTCATGACTGATGGGCTATACTGTGCAAATAACTCCTATTTAGAGCACAGAGCTCAACTGGGCCCAGAACCTGCAAACTATTATGTATCTGCCTAATTTTAAGTGCCCAAATAGACCCACTTAATTCAGCAGCATCAAGGTATCAATTAGGTCACATAGTTGCAGGTAGACTAAAAATGAAGCAAACTGTCAACATGTTGTTTAATAAGAAATGCTCCAAAAAGTCATTAATTAGGGAATAAACCAGTAGTTCTCAAATTGTGGTCCAGGTGGTCCGCAGCTTGAGCTCAGCCCCCCTTCTATCCTTCCTTCCGCAGTAGGGAGCCCATGCTGGCACTCCAGCCCAGCCCAGCCCAGCCTCGCCTCCCCCCCCCCCCTCCGAGGTTGGAGCACCAACACTGGCTTCTCTCTGGGGTGGGAGGAAGCTTTGAGCCTTTCTCCCAGATGTGGCTCATAGGGAAGAAGCAAAGCCAGAAGTGATTCCATGTGTTGCTGCTTCCTGTCAAAGTTGACTCAGGACTCACGATTTTTGTAGACTACTCTGTTTTAAGAGCAAAGCGCTTCGCCAAAAGAACCAGAAAAAGTGAAGCCCCCCCCCCCACACAAACCCAAGTCACCTTATTTATACAGATAAAAGAGTAGAACAGACAAAGGATTGAAAAAGGGTGCAAATTGACACAGTTATCTGGGGTCAGTCAAATATCTCATTTCCTTATCAACTCTCACCAATCTCCTGTTAATGTCCCACTATCACCCTTAAGTGGAACCATTGTCCTGTGCCTTAACATCCTTCTTCCTGCTTACACACAAACAACTTTACCTTCACATCTCTCTTCCTGTTAGAGGAACAAACAACATTTCTTTAATTCATTCTACTTTTATAATATAATTCAGTCTACTTTCACATTCCCCTCCCCTGACTGGGGAAACTGCAGTGCACAGATTATAGCAATCCCTGAGCGAGACTCGCCTGGCAGAAAGTCCCAGTCTCATGGTAGGCCTGATCCTTACTTTTTTCCCTTTCCTAAACTTTCTGCGGACCCTCTACAGAACTGTAACGGACCTCCAGGGGTCCACTACTGCCCTATACGTTAATAGTAGTAGTCCTAAAATTCTGCAACATTTGTATTTTTAGAATGTAAAACAGAATATTTCTATTGACATTCCAATGGCTGATGAGTGCAGTATTTTCATTTTGTGGAGTTATGATAGCCACAGGCTATGGAGATCAACATGCTCATGTTTATTGCCTAACCACCAACTCTGCTCAGACACTGAAGGTTTTTATGGGGCATACTGCAAAGATGTTTCATGTAAGGTGGTCTCTTCTGGGAAAAGGAATCCTCTGCAGTGATTCTGAAAATGTGTGTGTATTCTTGGATTCTGAGATACTTAAAGTCTCAAATTTTGCTGCTGCTGGCACTATAAAAAAACCAAACCAACACTACTTCTGTGATGCTTATAAATAACACTGAATGTCCACACTGTGTCCCTACTTTCTCCACAGTATAGATTCTGGCTTGGTTCCATGCCTGTGTAGCTGTGCTAATATTCTGAGATAGTCATGTCACAGTTACAAGACTACAATAATCTACACTCTGCCCAGACAGTGGAGTCAATGACTGTCCCCTACCATTTAGCATTATAGCAACTCACATTGCATCCAGGACCTTGTGAATTGACAAAATATGGGTCCCTTGTGTGACTATCTAGAGCCGTGGTCACCAACCAGTAGATCGCGATCTACTGGTAGCTCTCAGGGCCCTAAGAGTAGCTCTTGAGCTCTCTCTGAACTGCGCGCCTGTGCAGTACATTTACATTAGATTTCCTCATTTGAGGAGCAGCTACTCACTGAGCAACAACACAGATGAGTAGCTGCGAGGAATGGTGGCAGCTGGAAGGTCGGGAGGGCTGAAACACCCCAGCCAGCTGACTGTAGCTTTCAGCTGAAAG
>CM057848.1:55595504-55607152 GCA_030068395.1 Apalone spinifera | reverse complement strand
CAGGAGTGGTGCAAACCCAGCCCCCTACTCTGGTAGTACATGCTCAGTGTCCCTATGCACTCCTGATGTGCCCACACACAGGCTGAGAGGACGCTGAAGGGGGCCATCAAAGGCGCCTGGTAGCACCACCACCCACGGCTAGCGCTTTGAGGGAAGCATGACAGGGAGCCCAGGTTATAAGAGAGTGACCAATCTTTTATTGTCTCAGATCATTCTGGTGGTGAAAGAGACATGATGTAGAGCTCTACAGAGCTCTTTTACATGTCTGGGAAAGGTAAAATTTAAAAAAAATTATTTGTGTACATTTCCCACACATGAAGAAGAGTGCTGTGTCACTCAAGACCTGGTCTCTTGTATTGCCAGGAGCTAGTCCAATAAAAGATATTGCCACAGGTGAATTTTATCTCTTACATCTATTATATTTTTCAACAACCCAGAGAAATGTGTAAAATAGATCTTGTGTCATGTGGACTTATGACTCAGTTTGGATGAATTGCTTGCACTTAGTCATATATGGAATTTCAATCATTCTTTCCACATTTCTTGAAAAGGAACACATTTTATTGAAAAATCTTTGCAAAAAATCTATAAATTTTAGTGTTAAAAATTTTCATTTTAGAGGGAGTTTTCTTTCTCTTCCCCCCCCTTCCTCCTTTGCTCCCCTTTTTCCCCATTTGGTAACGGAAAAAGGGAGGAAAGATATTGAAAAATATAAGACCAAATGTCTGTTTTAGTGACAAGTAGATATTTTTAAAAAATCCCCAACATGGCTATTTCTGGACTAAGTTTGAGAATTTTTTACCATTTCAGAAAAATATCTATAAAGAGTAATACAATATAAATATTTTTCACATTAACTAGTTCAGGGCAATATATATCAAAGAGTACAGTACGGCCGTCCCCGAGTTACGAATGCATTGATTTACAACCGTTCATATTTACGACCAACCTCCTATACAGTCGGAACCCGAGTTACGAACTAAATCTGCACTTACGAACAGTGCGGACGTACATCAGTGAGTGTAATCCGACTTACGAACACTTTGGCTACGTCTAGACTGGTATGATTTTCCGCAAATGCTTTTAACGGAAGAGTTTTCCATTAAAAACATTTGCGGAAAAGAGCGTCTAGATTGGCATGGACGCTTTTCCGCAAAAGCACTTTTTGCGGAAAAGCGTCCGTGCCATTCTAGACGTGCTTTTGCGCAAAAAAGCCCCGATTGCCATTTTTGTGATCGGGGCTTTTTTGCCCAAAACAAATATGAGCTGTCTACACTGGCCCTTTTGCCTGAATGGGAGCAGCATAGTATTTTCGCAAGAAGCGCTGATTTCTTACATGAGATCGTCAGTGTTCTTGTGGAAATTCAAGCGGACTGTGTAGACAGCTGGCAAGTTTTTCCGCAAAAGCAGCTGCTTTTGTGGAAAAACTTGCCAGTCTAGACACAGACATTGAGTTATGATCAAGTGCTTGGAACGTAACTTGTTCGTAAGTTGGGGACCGGCTGTAGAAGAAAATTACGTGAGAGAAGTTGCGCAAGTTTATGACGTACTTTTCGCCTTTCTGTCTTCCATCCTCACTATCCTGTACTTCAGTGTTAAATTTGACTTTTCTTTTTTTTTCTATGCCCATTCTCTTGCTAAGTCCTATACTTTCTTCTTTTAAAAAAATCCATATTTTTGCAGTAGCTGTGTCTTGTTTAGATTTTCTTTCCGTATATTTTTCAAGGCATTTTGGGAGGACGGCATCTGAAGGTTTGGGAAAACTTACCTGGGCTTGAAGTCTGTGCCATTGCTCATTTTTCCATAAATAATATTAAACAAGCCAAAATATAGGATGGGGAGCCAATTGATTGAATGATCAAAAGCTTTGCAAATCGGAATAAATAAGTACTGTAACTTGCTCTTTTCTGTAATACCTGCATTATTTCTGTGCTTGTAAAAAGTTGTGTAAATATAACATCATCTATGTATGCTTTTACACAATAATATTGTGGTACACTTTACACTGAGGTGAAAGTCATATTGTCCAGTGCCTTTTGACAGTAATATGAATTTAACATCACTTTACTGGGCTATATTCTGTATATCTACTAAATGCTTCAATCTTGCTATTGAACCAAGATTTACAATGGCTTATATTGATATTTCATTTTGATGAGAACATTTTTTGGCCTGTCACTAACCTATTTAAATGTTGGTTGAGTTTGGGATCCTGTAAAGGCCGCATAATTTCTTAGGGGTAGGACTTCTAGATTATTTGTTATCTAAGCCTTGTGTGGTTTTTTGTTTAATAAATAAGGTATTAAAATGTGATAGCATTTGTTGTTCTCTGTCCCTTTTAGATAAAAATGGATATTACAAGGGGAAATTTGGATGAAATTTCAAGGCCTGCATCTAACTCAAGAATTCATCCTGTAAGCAGAGCTTTAAGTGCATCTTTGGAGGTTCTAACACCAGAGCCATGCTTGTCAAAGGTAATTATAGGAGCTTTGGCAGATCACAACCTCTGTGTGTCTTTTTTTTCTCCTATCTATAAACGGAAAAGGATAGACCTCTGTAAAACATTTATAAAGTGGTTTGTGGAAGAAAACTGATATGTAAATGCTAGTGAGTATTATCACAGAAAGAAGATCTAATTTCAAAAGTGTGTGTATGCAGGTCAACTCTTTGTATGTATTTAGATAATATCGGCTTGCTTTAATGATTTATACATGTCTTTACTCCTTTCCCTCTCTGTTAGCCTAGATCAGTGGTTCCCAAACTTTTCGGCATCATGCCCCCTTTTTGATTTTTGAGAAACCCGCCCCTCCTCCCCCCCCCCCCCATAGCAGCAAACTTGTTGGGGGGCGGGGGGAAGGAACTGACCAGGGCCAAAAAACAAAAATAGCAGCAAAACTTGGGGGCAGCTGGGTAGCCTTGCGCTGCTCCCCGCCCCCCGAATGTCTTCAGGCCTCCCAGTTTGGGAACCCATGGCCTAGATCATATTCTGTTTTATGTACCAGTAGTCAGATATTAACTCAATCTTGCCCTCAATTAAACATTTGCTACCACATTGATAACTGGAGGACTGCACAAATGTAACTTGGGACAGTGATTGTAATGGTTCATAGAGTACCCAGGACTGTGAATCACCTTGTTACCCCCTCCTCTCCAACTCTCCTACCTCCAGTGGGTGGGAGACTTTTTGTATTTAATTGAATATTAGCCTGTTTGCTTCCCAAACAAAGTCTTCTTGGCTATCACAGCCCTTACTTTGCCTTGCAGATTATAAATAGGTACACCCCAGTTCCTGAGCCCCATTTCAGCATTTCCCTGCAGTGTCCAGCCTCTTATCCACTAAACACTCTCAGAAATATCAGATCTACTGGCCCCAAGGAAACAGTGTACACACCATCTTGAATGATTCAACTCAGGATCGGCTCTTTGTGTAATGTCACAGCACTTAGAGATACTTTTCATGAAAATGATAAATTTATTATTAAATATTGGAGATTCAGGTGATGATAATGAGAACAAAAGAAATTTATAAAACAAAATCATAACATGGCTTCTAGAAACTAAACTGAATAGGATAGCCTTCTGTCTACAGAACTTTATTTCACCCCAAATGTCCTTTGTGGTGTTGCACCCAAGGTTACTTGTGACCCTGTTTTTCAGAATGCATGTTAGTGTCTTCACAAAAATTTTGCTCACACTGATGCAACTCGCCCCAGATGCCTTTTTAACTCCACCAGTGGTGTAGAGTTCAGGTTGAGATCGGTCAATGCAGTGTCAATGTGGACTCTGTTACTTATATCCACTATTAGTAGCCTCCAGAAGATGTCCCACAATCCCCGCCTTGATCACTCTGGTCACCATTTTGAAGTCTGCTGTTCATTGGCCAGTACACAGGAATCCACCTATCCCTTTTAAAGCCCGTGAATTTTTCAAATGTCATTTGCTGTTTTCCCAGTTTGGAGAGGTCACATAGGAATTCTTGAGCACACTTAGCAACTGCCCAGCTGACCATGACAGTTCCATGCTGCAAATGTGCTCCTGCCTTGAGTCTACAAGAGGTGTTGGTTCTCCTGGGTGAATGGGAAGAAGAGGCTGTGCAGGCGCAGCTCCAGTCCAGCCATAGAAATGTCAAATTCTTCCATGATCCAAGAGATCTGCTTGTAGAAGAGGGACTATAAGAGGAAGCAGTAACAGTGCCACATGAAAGGAACTGCAGCTGGTGAACTGTAAGGCAAAGGAAGCCAACAATTCTTCTGATTTGCAGTTGCAGATTTTCTGCTTTTACACAGAGCTGCATTCCATTCTCAGCTGATACCATACCACCACCACCCAAACCCCTGTGAATACTTAGGAAGAGTTACAGGCTTGTGAAGAGGAGGAATATGGGGGACAAGTGACCAGCTCTGCAGTGAGCCAAGACATGATTTAGAGTCCTGCACGGTCCAGCTAGTTTTTGCAGTCCAGGACAGGCAAGCATGATACAGGGGAAGGAACCTTTGGTAAGTATGCTGTTTGCTTTGATATTGCAGGGATGAAACCTAGAAAGTATCCGGACTTACCTATTGATTTATTCATTTTTACTTTTACTAGATGAGGTAGTGAAACAGTGGAGGTAGAGTTGCCGTCTGCTTTTCGAACTCCAAGTGGAGTTCGGCAGAGGGAGCCCACTGGATTAGTTTATGTGCACTAGGTTGCCTTATGACTCATCTATAGAGATCTTGAGGAAACCTTCAGGGAGGTAGTCTGGAATTCTCTGTTGAAGGTTTCCGGGAGGACTGCCTTATTTTTTCTGCCACAATAGAATGCTTTCCTGTGATAATCACTGAGTACTTCAGCAGGCATCACTGCAGCACATGGGCTAGAAGTATATGGTCCCAGTTGGCATCTGGGTACATGCAGGAGCTGTTGCCTTTCAGCCTCTGTTACCCTTGGGAATGAGGTATCAGCTAAAATCATGACAGCCTGTGCTAGTCTTCAGTACAGTTTGTGCAATAAGTATGTGCTCATGCCCATAACTTACCCCCTTCCCATGGAGACATGTTCATGTTGGCATTCCAGCGATGTTGCTCTATCAATTCCAAAGAAAAGTGAGAATGTATTACTTGCAACTTGTTTGAAACAAGGGGAGTGAATTCAGTATATCAGATTTCCATTTATCTTGTGAATACACTCACAATTGGACTGCTGTGCATTGTATCTTTTACAGCTGGAAATGTGACCTCGAGGTTCCATCCATCCACATTAGCAAAGTGGCTCAGCCAGATAACAAGGAGAATGAAGAGGACATAGGATGACATGTTCCTAGAGATCTTGCAAGCCTCTGCTACTTTGGATACTGAGCACTGGGCTTAAAGAATTACCCTTGTGGACATGAGAGGAGAAACATCTGGGAAATGGTCAGGGAAGTGCAGCGAGAAATGTAGATGCTTCTCCAGCAGTAAAGAACATGCTACAGACTCTTTTTGACCTTCAGGTTCAATAGTACCATGCTCACCTCCCTCTTCAGCCCATAGAAAACTACATTCTGGAACTTCTCTTCACAAATTCACCTGCCCATCAGCCCCCACAAATGTCCACCTGGTATCTGGATCCAGTGCACTACCGTTACCACTCTACCCTGAGGACGAGTATAGGCAATCACAGCTGCACGTACACTGGTCTGTGAAATGGAAATAGCCTTTCTTTCCCTTACAAAAGTTCTTTTCTGTTTACTTATGAAATTGTATGCAGTCATAAATGTGTCTGTATGCATGGCTGTAGAATAAAATTCTGTTTACAGATTCTTAATCTTTATTCGTTCATAACATGAACTGGCTCGGGCTGATATTCACAAGTAATAGAAATAGGTGCATTTGCAATGTTACATTACTACACACACTGCAGTTATTACAAGATTCATAATATAGCCTCTTTGAGCCAAACAAGTCAATGTTGAGCTCTTCTGATATCTGGCTGCTCAAAATCATCAGGTTCCACTTCTTCCCTTCACCTCTACAGAAACTTTTTCCCTTTTACTTCATAGATGTTATGCAGCACACAGCTATAGTCAGACTCATTGGGATATTTTTGTCATCGAAGTCCAATCTCTTGAGTAGACAGTGCCAACAATCTTTTACACATCCAGAGGCATAATCAATCAATGGATTTCTCAACTCCAAATTGATTCCTGACCGATTGGTAGCAATAAAGTCTTTCAAGTTTCTGTAGAGCAGTCAGTACTTGCTTCTCCATGTCAGTGCAGATTGCATTTTGGTGTTACTGCTCTGGAGGGCACTGCTTGTCATTTTGGACCCAGAAGCAGTTCTCCACCATCTGCAGTTGCTCCATGAATGCCCCCTTCAACTTCGAATTGTTTCTTTCTATATTCCACAGCAGTCTAGCCTCCAAGGAATCATCATGTTGCCTGTGGCTCCCCTGCTGGCGCTGTAAATACTATAGGATCAGGTGCCCCGTGCTTGCAGTGCTCATTGCAGTAGTGCAGGATCCATACCTCTGACACAGATGATGGACAATGAAGAAGGATGTGTGGGTTTGTGGAAAATTAGAAAAGAGGTGTGAAACATTACAGAATAAAGATGAAATTATAGGATGGTGACTATTGCAGTTTGGAATGTTGAAATCATGCTTTCAGTCACTATGGCCTTTTTTGGGGGGCCCTTTGAGGCATTGCAAAACCTCATGAAAACACCCTGTACTAGATGATAAGTTGCACAGTGTAATTGCTGTCCACACTGAATTTCTTTCTGTATTGGTGTAGGTACTGCTAGCAAGGACACGTATCGCTGACACAAGTAGTGTAGTTTGGACACGTAAAAGCAATTTTAATTACTGTGACAGTTTTATGCTGCTGTAACCCAGGTCCACATAATTCTGTAGTTTAGACGTGACGTTGGTCTTCCAATATATGAGACTAGCTCCCTTGCATGCAGCATTTCTAAGATGTAATAGGACCATTCATTAATTATTTGTGTCACAATGTTCCTTAATGCCTCTTTCATGTTAGTAGGCCTTCTAAATGGGTGGGGGAGATGATTCCAATGCTGGGCTTCCTAAGCTCAAAGCAAACATTTTCAAAGTTGTAAAGCAAAGCACACATATTTCCTCAAAGCAGTGTTTCTCAAACTGTGCTTCGCAGAGCCCCAGGGCTCCGCGAGACATCTCCAGGGGCTTCGCGAGATTGACAAACTGGAAACATTAATAGGTACAACACATACAATCAATGGACCACTGGGGCTCTGCATATATTTTTACGCATGTAAAGGGCTCCGGAGCCCAAAAAGTTTGAGAACCGCTGCCTTAGAGCATGGAATACAGACATTGCAAGTGAGATTAATGCACACAGTAACTTACAAGAATTTCATGGTCTAAATGCTGAATACATTCTTAAAACTAATACCTAATTAGAATAAAACAAACCAGCTCTCCTGTATGTTAGGTTTCTAGTTATGAGATTGTTAGTTCTTAGCTACTGCTTATGGCCTTGCTCAGAGCTGGCGCTTGGTTTTCCAGCATCAGAACAGTTTTGAAGAACTTATCAGTGTAAATACATAGGATCTGTTTATACATTTCACAATGCTGTTACTGACTGGTGGGACTCTAGCTTTCATGTAAAGTCTAATACTCTTTAGTGAATCAGATTATACATACCGGGATATTCTTGTAACCCCTTGCCAGTTGGTACTGAGGAGTTCCTAGGGTCACAAAATGTTTTATTACTTGTGATAATTAAAGCTTCATGAAGGTTGTGGGCTGTGATATTGTTGCAGGAACCAAAGCTTTTAAGACACACCTTAACTTGGTATAGTTGTCACACATTTAAATGGAATTGTTACCTTGTGTGCCAACTTACAATGCCACATACCTGAATTTGGCAAAGGCTAATTTGTGATTCTCAGATTTGGTCTGTCTACCCGCCTGATGAGGTAGTTGGACCAAATTTGAGTGAGCGATGTCACAGACTAGCACATGGAATTGCAACGCCACTCAAATTTGAACTGACTGTACCAAAACCGTAGCTATTTCAAACAGCGGCTGTGACTTTTTGAACAAAAGGAGTCACAACTTTCCTACAGGCTTAATGCTGATTCGTGAGCCAGAAAAGGCACAACTTGACTTTCTGATTCTGGGTTAACAGTTAGAATAGATGAGACAGTGTTTTATTGCACCAACTTCTGCTGATGAAAGAGGCAAGCTTTCAGGCTACACTGAGCTTTTCTTCAATTCTGCATAGTTCAGAAACTTTTTTCACCTAGGCCTTGTCTACACTGCAGGGTTTTTGCACAAGAAGCTTTTTGTGGAAGAGATCTTTTGCAAAACTTCTTGTGCAAAAGCAATGTGCTTTTACTCAAGAGTGTCTGCACTGCATGGATGCTTTTGCACAAGAAAGCTCTGGTTGCCGTTAACAGAATGGCCATCAGAGCACCTGTGCTTTTTCTGATAGACTCTTTTTGCGCAAGAAATCCCTGCAGAGCATCCACACACATCTTTTTGTGCAAGAGCTGTATCACAGAAAGGAGTTATTTCTGGTGGGGAGAGGAATAACTCTCCCGGCAAAAGCCCTCTGTCCTGTCGATTTACTGTATTTTTTTTTTTTTGCGTGAAAAAGTGCTTGAGGTTTGGATGCTCCGCTGATTTTTGCACAAAAGCGACCGTTTTTGTGCAAAAACCTTGTAGTGTAGACATAGCCCTAGGGTACATCTATGCTGCAGTGCTATTTTGGGATACCAGAGTATCCCGAAATAGCTATCCCACCTCTTCACAGCAAGCCCATTATTTTGGGCTTGGTATTCCGATGTCCCCGTAAACCTCATTCTGTGAAGAGTAAGAGACGTTTTGGAATAATGCTTTATTTTGAAATTTGGCGCTGTGTAGACGGAGCCAAATGACGAAATAAGCTATTTCGAAATAGCATCAAAATAAGATGCAATTTGCATAGCTCAAATTGCATATCTTATTTCGAGTTATGGTGACTTGTAGACGTGTCCCAACAGAGGTTGATTCAATAAAAGATGTTACCTTACTCATCTTATCTCGCTAATATCCTGAGACAAACAAGGCTACAACTAACATTGCAAACAAGTTAGAATAAATGTAATTGTATTTGTAAACTGAGCACACTTGGGAGATCTCAGCTAAGTGGAAATCCTGATTAAGCACATCCTGGCTAAGGGGGGGAGGGCTCTGTAGTAAGTGGAATATGATTAAGAGATGTTTCAAGTGCCATTATTTAATTATCTCATTCAATAAATTCTAGTGTAAGTATAGTGTTTGCCTCTACCATGAAAATATTAATATTTGAAATCAACTTTTAATTTTAGGACAAGGAGTGTGGTATAACATTGTATCAGTGTCTGGGAATCAGGATGCCAGAGTTCAATTACTGCATTGACTTGCTGTAAGGTTTTAACAATTCATTTTACCACTTTGTGCCTCAGTTCACGCATTGGTAAAATTAGGGTAATACCTATGTGCCTCACAGAGATATTGTAAACTTTTTTGTGTGAAATACTTGGAGATCCTTGAATAGAAGCAGCTGCAGAACTTCAAAATCTGGTTTGATGTCACTGTTGATGGCACTTGTATAAAACAAAAGAAAGTATTTTAAAAAGATTAATGCTTCTATGGAAATTGTTAATTTACATAATTTTTAGGTTTCTTCACCATTTGATCATAAAGAAGACAATTCAAGGGACAGCAGTATAGAGGATGATAAAGATGATGATAGTGAGAGGAATGAAAAGAAGAATATGAGAACATCTCCACAGTGTTCTGAGGGTGAAATTAACTGCATTTTCCAGCCGCAGGTGCAAAATGCTGATGAGTGTCCAGGTATGAGATTGACAAAGTTTACGTCGTTGGCCAGCAGTGAACTGTTATATAATGTGGGTAAAATTCTACTCTTGGATCTGCAAATGGGGACTCTGTAAGAACATAATGATGGCGTGGATATGAGCACAGGACTTTGGTCTTAGTATTTCATATTTGTATTTATGTGAATTAACTTGGAGGACAAAAAAAAAAAATCATGGATGAGTGGTGCTTTAGCATTTGGCATTTATATCAGTTTTACCAACCTAGCAATGGCAAGTATATAATATGCATCTGAAAAAGACATAGTATTTTAAATAAAAGAAAATACGGCATTTTCTAATAATAACACTTGGTACTTACAGGAGATTTTCAGACAGAAAGTGCTAATACAATTTACAGATATTAATGAAATATATCTTCCTAATACTTCTCACCCCCTAAAATATGAGTAACCATGTATTGACATTTTACTGGTGGGGTGATGAAGGCGCACACAGCTGAAATGACTTGTTCCAGGTCACTCCAAGATTCTGTTCGGACCAGGAATAAAGTAGATTGCTTGATTCCCAGTCCTGTATTTTAACCACAAGGTAATAATATACTGGCTTTTACCTTTTCTAGACAGTAATCTGTTGTGGTGTGTTTTAGAAATGCTATTTTATGACAGACAGGAAAAAATAGTATTTTGTTCTTTTTAAGTTATGAAGTAATTTATATTTTTGTGATGGTCTTTATATGGCTTTTGTTTTTCAGAATATATTTTTAGCTCAGTCTCTGAAAATGTATGTGCTGGAACTCAAGGTTCTAAATTCAATAGAGCATCTCAGTGGAAACTAATGTGAAAGAATGCATTATTTTTCAGATTAATTGAGTTAAGAGAAGTAAAACAGGTTCCTAGAAAGGGTGAAGTAGGAGTGAGGAGAGGGAAAAGAAATGTGGGGTGATATTTCAAAAGGGGAATTAATGAAGATATAAGAGAGCTGTTTTTTTATGTAAGTTACTT
This sequence comes from Apalone spinifera, assembly GCA_030068395.1. Classification (NCBI taxonomy): domain Eukaryota; kingdom Metazoa; phylum Chordata; order Testudines; family Trionychidae; genus Apalone; species Apalone spinifera. The sequence goes on along the minus strand of CM057848.1, from coordinate 55,596,342 downwards.
AATTAAATAAAACAAGAGGCAAGAAAAATAATTTCATATAGTAGGAGGTCAAGAGTTTCAATTTGTTGGTTTGATTCTCTCTAGGTTTTCATACTATACTAGTACCTTTCTGGGTTTTGTCAACACAGAAATCAATGGTGGTGTTTAGGACAGTTTTAGGAAACTTATACAACATCCATTCTACTACAGCAGGAATGGTCTGATAAAGAGCCCTAAGTGATTTGGATCTGTCCCATAATTCTACATGTCTGGGCCAGGTAGGAGAGGTACTCTTAGACATGGTGGACCAAGCTGGATTTTAAAGCTGCTTTTCCCTGGCAGAATCACTGATATCCTCCCTTGTGGTGAATTCCTCCCTCAGCACAACTGAGTCCTGAACTTGATGATGAGGTGATTCTGTAAAGATGTATTTGGTTCCAAAATATCAGAAAATTAAAAAGTAGAATAATAACTCTTCCACATCCCACACAGGTAATACTTTTCCTCACTGGGCTCTTAAATTCACGTCCAAATATAGAAGTGCTGCTTGTGATTCCATATCACCGAGGCCAATAACTTTTTAGGATTTAAAAATGGATTACTCATTTATATGGATAATAAGGCCATTCATATCATTCTGTACCATTTTATACCAACTAAGTATGTGTCCCAGTGTTGTCAAGTAAGTCATAGGAGAGGCACTATGATCTAGTGATCAATAAGCCTCGGATCAGAGTTCTGTTTTGGTTTTATCACGTTTTCCATGTAACTTTGGCAAGTCACTTCAGCTCTTTCTTCTTCTCTTAGGGTACTTCTACACTAGCCCCCTAGTTCGAACTAGGGAGGCTAATGAGGGTGA
>CM057848.1:55578372-55595404 GCA_030068395.1 Apalone spinifera | reverse complement strand
TCGGTTGCCCTCATTAGCCTCCCTAGTTCGAACTAGGGGGCTAGTGTAGACGTATCCCTAGTTCTTCAAGTAAGTGGACTTGAACAAATTCCTGTGAAGCAAGGGGGAATTTTAGTGAGGAATGCTGCAGAAGAACTATCTTACTAGATCCTTAAATTTATTTTCAATTTAGAAAAGAAGACCAGATCTATGTTAATATATGTAATTCTTCATCGAGTGGTGTCCCTGTGGGTGCTCCACTCAGGTCTCGGTGCGTGCCTGTGCCGGGGATCGAAGATTTTTGGTAGCAGCACTTCTTGCACCGCACTTGCGCATACAGCAGCCCCTCTGCCCCAGAGCCTGTAGAATGTGTGCGCGGTGCGAGTCCTGTCAGTTCCTTTTCAACCGTCCCTGGCTGAAGACGGAGTTCACAGCAGTGCTCTTCTTCCTGACAGGAAAAATAGAAATCCTCTATTATTTTAAACTCTTTACCTCATAATTTTGTTTAGTTTGACCTTTTTCAACATTGACTTTGCTGAAAAGGAAAAAAAAAAAAAAAAAGCGGCAGCCGCCGCAGCTTTTCTTCACCACAACAATGCCAGGTTCCCCCGGCTGCAAAAAATACGATTCCTGCAGACACTCAATGTCTATCTCCGATGGCCATGCCTCATGTGTCAAATACCTGGGAGAGTCTCATGTGACACAGAAATGCCCTTATTACTTGAATAGGATGGCAAGTGCAAGAAAAGACCGCAAAACGTGGCTCAAAATTATTATCTGTGCAAAGTCTTTCAATTGCCATGGGACAAACCAGAGCAGGTGCGGGCACAGCAAAAACCCTTGGGTAGAGTAGCTTCATCACCCTGCAAAGGCTCTCAAGCCACAAGGGCTTCCCCGGCATACTCCCTGTCCGAACTGCCTAGAGCCTCTCATCCCCCGGTGCCATCATCTCTGGTACTGCAGAGAAATGCAAATCAGTGCTAGCCAGGAGAGCTGAGGCACAAACTAAAACTGCCACATCAACTGGTGCCACTGAGGCAGCAGCTTCAGATGAGGAGAGGCTGAGGGAGTTGGGTCTGTTTAGTCTGCAGAAGCGAAGAGTGAGGAGGGATTTGATAGCAGCCTTCAGCTTCCTGAAGGAAGGTTCCAAAGAGTATGGAGAGAAGCTGTTCTCAGTAGTGACAGATGGCAGAACAAGGAGCAATGGTCTCAAATTGTGGTGGGAGAGGTCCAGGTTGGATATTAGGAAAAACTTTCACTAGGAGGGTAGTGAAGCACTGGAATGGGTTACCTAGGGAAGTAGTGGAGTCTCTATCCATAGAGGTGTTTAAGTCTTGGCTTGACAAAGCCCTGGCCGGGTTGATTTAGTTGGGATTGGTCCTGCCTAGAGCAGGGGGCTGGACTTGATGACCTTCTGAGGTCTCTTCCAGCTCTATGGTTCTATGATTCTAGATAAGCCGCATATGCCTCTTCCATCAGCTCCGGTGGGCTCTCCCTCTGCACCCAATCTGACCGGGCAGAGTGATTTTGACCACCCCATGGCACTGCAGCACAAGAAAGCACGGCACCTACAAAACTCTCCTTAGTCTGATTCAAGAGGAGTAACTGGCTCACCATGCTCCATGGCGCAGGGGCGCACTAACACTTCACAGAGTGGCCCCCAATCGCCTACACTGCTATCCCCAATATTGATTATGGTAGCAAGCATAGGAGCAGCCTCTCATCACGCCACTCCTCTCGTTCCCCATCGCTAGCTTCCTGGCATTCATACAGGGCAGCTCCCACTTCAGTGGAGCTGCTGGGATACAGGGTAAGAGTACCAACAGCTGTCCTCCCATACCTAACATTCAAGGCACGCAGCCTCTACATCCCAGCAATTCTGCACCTCTAGGCACTCACCCACAACCTCTGCATGCTCCTCACCTGCCCTCAGTAATTTCTCAGGCGGGTTCCAGTGAGCATGACAACTTACCTCAGACAGATTCAGAGAGTCCCTCACATGAACCTAGATCCAGGCAGGAGAAAGCAGTATTCCAGATCTCGCCTTCTCCTCCGGCACATGACCTGAAACATTTTCAGGAACTTTTCAAACAGGTAGCACAACCATAGGACATTACATTACAAGAGGTGCAGAACAAACAATACAATTTACTTACCATATTACAACCCTCAGAATTCTTGAAGATAGCTTTACCCATCAGCGAAGCTATACTTGAACCTTCAGATGCTTTGTGGTAAAATCCAGCCTCTGTTCCACTCACAAACTGCACAGCGGACAGAAAATATTTCATCCTTGCAAAGGACATAGACTTTCCATTTGCCCACCTTCAACCAAATTCGCTGGTGGTGGCTCTGTGAAACACAATTTAAATCTATGCCCCGTGACAAAGAACACAAACGGCTAGACACCTTGGGCTGCAAAGTGTACTCTTTGGCTACACTTCAGGGCTGAATATCTTAATTATACAGCACTGTTGGATAATTACGATCATGCCAATTATGCCAAATTACAAGACTTGCTAAAGGACCTCCCTGAAAACAAGCGACTTCACCTCCAAACCATCATTACGGAGGGTTTATCAATAGGTAAAATAGCTCTTCGGGCCAGTATGGATGTCACAGACACCACAGCTAGAGCCACAGCCACAGACATAGTAATGCGCAGGGCCTCGTGGCTGCAGTCATAAGGGGTACCAAAGGAATTACAAGCAAGGGTGGAGGATCTCCCCTTTGACAGGAAACAATTGTTTTCTAAAAATATAGATGAGATCCTACATGCTGTGAAGGACTCTCATAGGACACTATGCACCTTGGGCATGTACACCGCTCCCAATAAGAAGCATAAATACACTTCCTACCAAAAAACGAGGGATTATAATTACAACTATTATAGGCAGCAGCAGAGGCGATATGATAACAGGCTCAAGCAATGCCCTAATAGGAAGAGGAATCAGCAAAACCAGTCCTCCACAAATCAATCCACGTCTAACAAGCAGCAAATTTGAAGTTTTGGTCGGCGGTCTGAGCGATCACCCCATAAGTCCAGTGTAGTCCAATGTCATCTTTGGTCATCGCCTGAGACCTTTCTGCCAACAGTGGGTGCAAATTACCACAGACAAATGGGTCCTAGAATTATCAGATCATGTTATATAATCCCTTTTACTTCAGTGCCCCATACCCAACCCCCTACCCTGTCCCTCTTCAGGGACCCCTCTCACGAGCCCCTGTTATGGGCAGAGGTGCAAAAGCTACTTACCTTAGTAGCAATAGATCATTATCAGTACACAGTCCTCCCCTTTGGCCTCTCTAAGGCCCCTCAAGTATTTGCAAACACCCTAGCTGTAGTCACGGCTTTTATCAGAAGACAAAACATTATCTTCCCTTACCTAGATGATTGTCTAAGCAAAGGCCCTACCTATCAGCAAACTACTATCGTGACAGCTATTACTAGGGAATGTTTTTCCTGACTTGGCAAAAGGTAAGAGTTCATTGGCGCATTGCTAGACTCAGTCACAGCAAGAGCCTAGCTCCCACCACAAAGATTCAGGACGATCTGCGACCTTGTTCAACAGGTCAGACAGGCCCCCTTCTCCACGGTCCGGATCTGCCTTCAGTTACTGGGGCATATGACAACGTTTCTGGTCTTGTTTGCAAGGCTTCACTTGCGTTGCCTACAATATTGGCTCGCAATCAACTATATACCAACCCGACACAGCCTTGCAAAGCACCTCTCGCTTCCTCCACCAGTGTTGCAGTCCCTCCAATGGTGGACATCTCTGAACAACCTCCTCGTCGGTATACCTTTCCACCGACCAGGCCCTTCAGGTACTATGACAACAGATGCATCACTCATGGGCTGGGGAGCCCACTGTGGTGCAGTGTCAATACAGAATACATGGGCCCAACATGAGAGAAACTTTCACATCAATATTCTAGAGCTCAGGGCCATTCGTAGGTCTTGCACCCATTTCCTTCCTCTGATAAAGAGCAAGACTGTTCGTGTCCTCCCGGACGACACACTATCTATGTTTTATGTCAACCAGCAGGGGGGTGCCTGATCACACCCTCTATGTATAGAGGCAGTCAAATTCTGGAACTGGTGCATAAGAAACCAGATAACCCCATCGGCTATGTACATACCAGGACAACAGAATGTGAGAGCCAACAAACTGAGCAGACATTTTTCAGATCAGCACGAGTGGGAGATCAATACCAATGTCCTCCTTTCAGTCTTCTGCAAATGGGGCTTTCCAACTATAGACCACTTTGCAACACCTCACAACCGCAAATGCCATAAATTCTGCTCTCAGGCAGGACTAAGCAAGAGGTCAGAAGGGGATGTCTTCACCATCCTTTGGACAGCTCCCCTACTTTATGCCTTTCCACCAATCCCGCTTATCGCCAGAGTGATCAACAAGATCCGATCAGATCGGGCCACAGTAATCTTAATAGCCCCAGCCTGGCCAAGACAGCCTTTATTCCCTTATCTACACTACCTGTCAATAGATTAACCTATCCCTTTCCTGGTGGTGCCGAATCTCCTCACACAGCACCATGGTGAAACCATGAAACTCATGGTGTGGTTTCTCCATGATTCCAGAATGAAGAACTCACCTGTTCGGACAGGGTCAAACAAGTTCTTCTAAACAGTCAGCGTCCCTCCATGAGAAGCGCCTATCAAAACAAGTGGACACATTTTTCAACAATGGTGCATGATGAGTAAATTGCATCCTCCCACAGTTCCCATACCTATCTTACTCAACTACTTCATGGATCTTAGTGATATGGGCCTCTCTATCAGTTCCATCCGGGTCCACCTGGCGGCGATCAAGGCCTTCCATGATCCAGTAGACGGCTTTTCTCTCTTCGCACATTCCATGTTGAAGTGTTTTCTCACAGGTTTACAGAAAATCCATCCAAGCCTCTGCCTTGGTGCCACCGTGGGACCTGAATTTGGTCCCTGACATGCTCATCAGGCCACCCTTTGAGCCATTAGCCACTACGCCACCACAATAGCTGTGTATGAAGGTGGCATTCATAGTGGCAATAATATCAACAAGAAGGGTAGGAGAAATCGCAGCCTCATGGCAGACCCTCCTTTCACTACATTTACCAGGGATAAAGTCATACTTAGACCTCACCCCAAGTTCCTCCCTAAGGTTATATACAGCTTTCAAAATGAACCCATTTACTTACCTGCCTATTTCCCTAAACCTCACGCCTCCCCCAAGGAGGCTATATTACATACGCTAGATGCAAGGAGGGCAATTGTGTTCTACATTGATAGAACTAGAGCAACCAGGAAATCGGACAGGATCTTCGTTGCATGGTCAAGACCACACACAGGAACAGCAGTTCTTCTTCAAGTGATGTCCCTCATGGGTTCTCCACAATAGGTGCTGGGCTTGCCCCGGCATCGCAGGACAGAGATGTTCAAAGCTGTAGTTAGTCGGACCGTGCATGCAGGGGAGAGGGGAGGGTGTGTTTCGCGGCATTTGTGCTCTCCCGTGCTGCGTGATCTAGTCTTATTCAGTTCCTTTCAACCGCCACAGGCTGCTGATGGAGCGAATCTTCTCTCCTCCTTCTGAACGTTTTGTGAGATAAAACCAGGTATAATTCCTCAGTTTATTTCTTCTAATACTTACTATACTTGTTCATGTTCGAATTTAAAAACAAACAAACAAGTTTCTTGTTAGTAGATATACTGTTAAGTTATCATTCTCCTTCCCTTTCTCATGTTATAGCTGTAGGCTCCTGTATATAGTTTGCTATCCTTCAAAAAAAATAGTAAGAAAGAGAGAAAAGGGAAAGGAGCAACATAGACATTATAAATCCCGGGTTCCCCCTGTTTTAAAAATTCTCCCTGTGCTGCGACGCCATGACTGCCTCCGATGGCCACGTGGCGTGTATCCGCTGCCTTGGTGAAAGCCATGTACCGCAGAAATGCGTACACTGTTCAGAACTCACGGTCAGGGCTTGCCGTGATCGCGAAATGAGGCTCTGCATTCTTCTTTTTGATAAGGCGCTTCAGCCTGCTGTTTCAGCCTCTCCTTCTCGGCCCGTTCAGCAACCACAGAAATGGAGCGCCTCCTCTTCGACTAGGGTTCCTCATAAGAAGCCCAGGCCCTCCCCAAATAGATCGCTGCCTTTAACTTCTCATGGCAGAACTACTTCAGGGTCTAAGTCGGGCACTTTTGCTACAAGTGCCCGTTCAGTTTCTAAGGCATCTAAAAGCCTGCCTGGCGCTTCCCGCCACGTGGCTGTGACTTTTCCAGTGATGGAACTGGCGGCAGCGGCACCGAAGTCATTGGCACTGACTCTGCTGACGGAACTACAGGCACAGTTGGCACCCTTACGGGCTGCCTCTACTTCCTCTAACTCAAGCTCGGCACCAGAGGAGCCGCCAACCTCGGCACGGGAGCAAACGGCACCGATCTTGGCGCAGACCAAATCGCGGAACCGACTCGAGCCCTTGGCACCAACTCCTGCTTGGCTCAGTGACGCACTGACCTCTCCGAGGAGCCCATCGGCACCAACATTGGCACGGAGTCATCATGAGTCGGCCTCAGCCTATCAGCGCTCGGCACCCAGAGCGACTGCGGCACCGTCTTCTGCGCTGGAATGGACAGCACTGACCAAAGCACGTGCAAAGACTCACCACCTTTGTAGTCTGTTCCCAGCTTTGCCTCCTCTTGCATTTTCACCTGCTCCCTCACCTTCTCTGCCTCCTCCATCAAGTAGGAGTCGCTATGGCTTTCCAGGAGATATACCTCTCCTGATAGACTTCCATCTCCATTCCTGACACCTCCTAGGGATACCCATGGGGACTCTCATCACTTCTCTAGCTCTCCATCTCCGCCTCCGAGAAGATCGTACTCCCCCTCTCCATCCCTCCGGTAGAGGAGATCGTCTTCTCGACATGGTTACACAGGACATCATCGTTATAGGCGTTCTCCCTCACGCTCATCCTGCTATTACTAGGAGAGCTATGACTATCTCCACTATCATAGGGAATACTTTCCACATCACTGAAATTATTGTTACTCGCCCAAATCTCCGCCACGATCTATGATGGGCTATTCCTCCTCCAGACACTCCCCACTTTCTGTCCCTCCACTTCCTGATCAAGGCTTGTCTTCACACCACGCTCCTCCTGCTGTCCAGAAGGAAGAGCCCCAGACTACTATGGAGACACAGCCTCCTGAAGTGTCTCCTACAGACCAATCCTCCTCTCCAGATGAAGCGGTCATCCCTGGAGACGTCTCCCCACCAGACGATTTGAGACATTCCAGGATCTTTTTAAGAGAGTGGCAGTGTCTCAAGAATTCCAACTCTCAGAAATTAAGGAGAAGCAACACCGACTTCTAAAAAATTTACAAACTACCCACACCACTAAATTGGCTATAGCCTCATCCAAGGGTATCTTGGAGGTGGCTAACGAGCTATGGCAGACTCCCGCTTCTGTCCTACCTACCAACAAACAGGCTGATAAAAACTACTTTGTGCCTCCAAAAGGGTCAGAATTTCTATTTTCTCACTCCCAGCCCAATTCTCTGGTAGTTGGATGCAGCACATCGGTGAGTGAAAGCGCCGCAATATAAAACCAACGCTACAGACATGGAGTCGAAAAGACTCGATTTATTTGGGAGTAAAGTATACATCTCCTCAACTTTATTCCTCAGGGTAGCCAACTACCTCGCACACTTATCAAATCATAACATTGATAACTGTGCAAAGCTGACAGCCCTGATGGAGGCCCTTCCAAAATCTAAAAGACCTCTTCTTAAGTCCGTGGTTCAGGAGGGCTATGCTGCCACTCAAGCCAGTCTTCAGATTTCCATGGACGTAGCAGACATGGCAGCCTGCACCACCGCCACGGCTGTAGTCATGCAGAGGGCCTCATTTCTTCAGTCCACAGGAGTCACAAAGGAAGTGCAATCAAAAGTTGAAGATTTGCCGTTTGAGAAAGACGCATTGTTTGGCGAAAAGACAGACTTGGTCTTGCATTCTAGTAAGGACACTAGGACGACATTATGATCATTTGGAATGTAATGATCCCACCTAATAGGAGGAAGTGTTATACACCATTTCAGAGACGCTACGATTATTTCCATTCCAGACAACACTGGCAACCTCAACAGCGTCAGTTCCATCAGCCACGTCATAATCAATGCCACAGACCGATGAGACGGCGGATCCTAAATAACTGCATGCAGACTCAGCCCGGCAACAAGCAGCACGTTTGGTGCGTTGGTTGAGAGCAAGCACACAGTCCCTCCAAGTCTCACCCACATCTTTCACCATCATTTGAGGCCCTTATACAACCAGTGGGCCAACATCACCTCAGACAAGTGGGTTTTAGAAATAATCCGCTCCGGTTATGTCATTCCATTCCGTTCTCTTCCACCCACAACCCCACCATCCCCGTCCGTTTTCGGGGACCCCTCTCAAGAAGGCATACTATGCGCCAAAATTACCCATCTCCTTCACATAGGGGTGATAGAAGACATACCACGTCAATTTCAAGGGAAAGGATTCTACTCCCATTACTTTCTGGTACACAAAAAAACCGGCGGATGGAGACCAATCTTAGACCTTCGACAATTAAACAAATATCTCCAGAAACAATGCTTCAAGATGAAACAAAATACAGGACTATGTAGCACTTTAAAGGCTAACAAGGACTAACAAGATGGTTTAATAGGTGATGAGCTTTCGTGGGCCAGACCCACTTCCTCAGCTACACCAGATTAACACGGCTACATTTCTATCACTATGCTTCAAGATGATGACCTTAACCTCTATACTACTGGCTTTTGGAGCAGGGCGACTGGTTTGCTGCTCTTGACCTAAAAGATGCTTATTTCCACGTGACAATTCATCCCACTCACAGAAAATTTCTACGATTCATGATCGGCACAGACCACTTTCAGTATCGAGTGCTGCCCTTCGACCTCGCAACAGCACCCAGAGTGTTCACGAAGACACTTGCAGTGGTGGCTGCGCACCTTTGACGCAGTGGCGTTGTGATATATCCCTACCTGGACGACTGTCTGATGAAAGGATGCTCGTCGGCAGAAACTTCAGAAATGGTGCAAATCACGATTGAAACTTTCCTTCTCCTAGATCTCCTTGTCAACGAGGACAAATCCACTCTGATCCCTACTCAGAACCTAGAGTTTATAGGTGCTCGCCTCGATTCTGTTACAGCAAGGGCATATTTACTCATTATCAGGTTTCGAGCAATACAAGACCTATTAGATGAACTCCTGTACAAACACTCAGTACAAGTTATTACAGTACTCAAACTGATGGGTCATATGGCCTCCATGACATATGTCATCCCTCACTCCAGACTACACTTTCGGCTGCTACAGGACTGGCTGATCACAATATACAATCCTATCAAGCACAACGTACACAAGCAGGTGACCGTCCCGTCCGCAGTCAGATCTTCTCTCCACTGGTGGACGGCAGATGACAATTTACTGTCAGGCACCCTGTTTCATCAACCGTCGTCTCGTTGTCACATTACCACGGATGCCTCCCTCATCGGCTGGGGTGCTCATATGGGCAGTCTTTCCGTCCAAGGCCGTTGGTCGCCACAGGAGTCTTTACTACATAGAAATCTCCTGGAACTGTGTGTTCTTGCCAGTGCCTGCAGACATTTTCGCACCCACCTCCGCAACTCCACAGTGGGCATCTTCACAGACAACATAGTGACCATGTATTATATAAATCGTCAGGACGGTGCACGATCCCGATCACTGTGTACGGAAGCAACCCGACCATGGAATTGGTGCATTGCCAGCGGCACTACCCTTGTGGCGTTCTATTTACCTGGCATCAACAACACAATGGCGGATTCCCTCAGCAGGAACTTCGCAATAGACCACGAATGGGAGATAGATTGAGAAGTTCTCCACTCTATCTTTCTCCACTGGGGCACTCCTCGAATAGACCTATTTGCCACCACCAACAACAGGAAATGTCACCGCTACTTTTCCAGAGCAGGCCTAGGCTGCCACTCCTTGGGGGATGCCTTTCTCCTCAATTGGAGAGGTCCTCTCATGTTCGCTTTTTCACCTATCCCTCTTATTTTCAGAGTCCTACAGAAGATCAAACTCAACAGAGCCTCGGTAATTCTGATAGCGCCCGAGTGGGCATGTCAACATTGGTATCCACTCTTCTTGCGACTCGCACAACTCCCACCATATCACCTCCCACTAATCCAGAACCTCCTAACCCAAAAGCGAGGTTCTCTCCTGCACCTGCACCTGCAACTGCACGCGCTTAATCTCTCGGCTTGGTACCTAGTTGGCAAAATGCCTTTGAGGCCCTATGCTCTGACTGTGTCAAGGTAGTTCTTATACACAGTAGGAAACAGAATACATGCGTTACTTACCTTGCCAAATGGCGATGATTTACTTCCTAGTGCTCCAAACGTCATATGGACCTTCAGTTAGCCCCGATCTCCATCATTTTGGACTATATGATGCACCTGTAACAGAATGGGCTAGCCTTAGCAGCCCTAAGAGTTCATCTCGCGGCACTAACTGCATTTTGGCAACCAATACAAGGGTTTTCACTATTCGCCCACCCCCTCACCCGGAGATTTCTCAAGGACCTATTAAACCTACACCCTCCTTTGCGTGTTCCCATCCCGTTGTGGAACCTGGATGTGGTACTTGCATCTCTAACAACGGCACCCTTTGAGCTTCTAGCCACCATCCCTCTTCAGATCCTTACCATGAAGTTGGTCTTCCTCATCATCATCACTTCAGTGTGCAGAGAGAGTGAGATTGCGGCTTTAATGGAATTGCCTCCTTACACCGTTTTTAACAAGGGTAGTGTTATCCTAAGACAACACCCAGCCTTAACTCCTAAGGTTTGCTCAGAATTTCACCTCAACGAGCCAATAGTGCTACCCACTTTTTACCAAAAGCCTTACGCTTCACTGCATGAGGCAACCCTCCACATACTAGACGTGTGTAGGGCCTTAGCCTTCTACTTGGAACATACTAAACCATTTAGGAAAACCGATAGCGTGTTCAGCGAGGGAGACTAGTAACCTAAGGGAGAGCCCTTATAATCCCAGAGAATCTCCAACTTCATTGTTTCCTGCATAACCCAGTGCTATGCTATACAAAATGTGCCTCTTCCCCAATGCCCTAGAGCCAACTCTTCAAGGGCAGTAGCTACTTCCACTGCTTTCCTAAAAGGTGTTCCCCTTTCTGATATATGTAGGGTTGCCACTTGGTCATCCTATCACATGTTTGCCAAGCACTACGCTATCCAAACAAGATAGCTTTCAGATACTTCTGTAGCATCTGCAGTGCTTTCTTCTTTACATACATAGGGACCTCTGAATTTCACCTCCTTTCCTTGGGTGGGTACTGCTACTCAGTCACCTATTGTGGAGCACCCATGGGGACATCACTCGAAGAAGAAAGCGAAGTTACTCACCTTGGTGCAGTAACTGTCGTTCTTCGAGATGTGTGTCCCCATGAGTGCTCCACTACCCACCCGCCTACCTGCTTCGGAGGCTGTTTCATTCTCTTGCAGATTCTGAGGCGGGTCCGAGGAACTGGATAAGACCAGATTGCGCTGCGCGGGAGAGTGCGAACACCGCGAGACGCCCCCTCCGTCCCCCCGCATGCACGGTCTGACTGACTACGGCTTTGAACATCTCTGTCCTGTGGTACCGGGGCAAGCCCAGCACCTATTGTGGAGCACCCACAGGGACACGCATCTTGAAAAACGACAGTTACTGCACCAAGGTGAGTAACTTCGCTTTTCCGCACAGCGCCTATCCAAGTGGATTGCAGGCTGCATACACACCCTTTATGGACTTAGGGGCAGACAGCCACTGCAGCCCATCAGGGCTCATTCCACCCATGCGATGGCCACTACGATGGTCTTCCTGAACAATGTACCATTGGCAGACATTTGTAGAGCAGCCACATGGTCCTCACACCATACTTTCGCTCAACACTATGCCCTACACAAGGGGCCAATACCCTCCACATCTTTAGCAGATGCAGTCCTTCCTTCTTCCACTTAGGAAGACTCCAATGTCCACCTCCATCGGGCGGGTACTGCTATGGAGTCACCTGAGTGGAGTACCCACAGGGAAACCACTTGATGAAGAAGTTACTCACCCTGGGCAGTAACGTTGGTTCTTCGAGATGTGTGTCCCTGTGGGTGCTCCACTACCCTCCCGTCCTCCCCTCTGCCTGGAGTCTACAGGGACTTCAGGTAGAAAAGGAACAGATGGGACTCATTCCACAGGCTCCGGGAAGGGGAGGAGAGGCTGCTGCGTTCACAGTGTGGTGCGAGGGGCACTGCTACCAAAAATCTCCGATCCCCGGCGCAGGCACGCACTGAGACCTAAGTGGAGCACCCACAGGGGTACACGTCTCGAAGAACCAACGTTACTGCACAGGATGAGTAACTTCTTCTCTTTTGGCATCAATTGTTAGTGAATCCTGTTTCATTTTGAAATAATGGTAATTTCTTAAAGCATATTATTTTTTCTTCCCTTAACTGCTTTTTTTCAGGTCAAATGTCAAAATTTACCTGTGTGTCCCATCTTTTGGAACCATAACTTTTTGTTGAGCAGGTAGAGGAACACATTGAAACTTTAGATGCTTTGCAGCATTTTTTAAATTGAGCTGTTTAAAATCTTTTTGGTCAGAAAAGATTCAATCAAAAAAAATCAGGGCACATTTTAGTTGTCAGTGAGATTTATCTCAAAATCTGAAAGAATGAGAATTTTTTGTGAATTTTTTAGAATTCCTGCCTTATAATGGGATTGTGGTTACAACTGTTGCTATGGATAAGCCACTGCTGCCTCAGAATAAATATTACTTGAAGCTCACATTTTATTTTATATCTAATCTATAGCAAATTCTACTGATCTAGAAAATACTGAAGAGAAAGATGTAGATTCTATGATTCAAGAAGCGATAAAGAAGATGAATAAATTGGATAAAATACTGGCAAAGAAACAATCTAGAGAAAGAGAAATTAAAAAACAAGGCAGAGAAGTGAGGGCAAAACTTTGGGAAGAACTTAAGGTTAGAAATTTGTGTTTTTTTAATATATATACCAATATTTGAGAGTGCTGTTATGTGGAAAGGAACAATCTAGTTTCAAGAACACACTTTATTATTCAGTAGTCATTGACTGGTGAAGGATACTAACACAAAAGGGAACTGAAAGAACCATACGTTATTATAATCCCCTTCTTATTACCCCCTCCAAGTCTTGGTTCTCAGCTATGATTTCGGATATGTCTGCACTTACACCCTCTTTTGAGAGAGGGATGCAAATGAAGACATTCAAAATTGCAAATGAAGCTGAGATTTAAATATCCTGTGCTTCATTTGCATATTCACATTATGGCGCTATTTCGAAATAAGAGACGCTGTTAAGACGCAATTATTTCAAGAGAAAACCCTTTTCTCGAAATAACCCTTACTCCTCATATAATCAGGTTTACCAGTTATTTCTTGAGAAGAGTTTTCTCTCGAAATAACCGCATCTTAACCGCATCTTAGTGCTATTTCGAAATAGCGCCATAATGTGAATATGCAAATGAAGCACGGGTTATTTAAATCCAGGCTTATATTTGCAATTTCGAATGTCTTCATTTGCATCTTTCTCTCGAAAGAGGGTGCAAGTGTAGATATACCCTTAGTTGCAGCTTGTACCTCCTCTCAGACTTTCAGTGCATACAAAATTTAGTGCAATAGGGAACTATCCTGAACCATTGCTGTCTAAATTGTGTCTGGGAAGCTGAGAGGAACTACAAACAGTCATTCTAAGACAGGGGTGGGCAATAATTTTTGGCAGGGGGCCACTTCAAAAATATTTGAAGTGGCGCTGTGTTGGCCCGGAAGGGGCGGGGCCTAATCCAGAAGGGGGAGGGCCAGAATGCTTCTAGGCTTCCACACCCCCAGACCGTAATTGGTCTGGGAGTGGGGGAGCCCCTTTGCCCCCCCCTTCCCACTAGGCACTCATGCGCCTGACAGGGCAGGAAGAGGCTTCATATACTTCTCCACCCCCAGACCCCGATTGGCCTGGGGGCAGGGGAGCACGCAGAGCCTCCTCCCGCCCTACCCCTGCCCTGTGAGCAGCACACAGCACTTCAAAGTGCCATGCGCTGCTCGCAAGGCAGGAAGAGATGTTACGCACTCCCCTGCCCCCAAGTCCTGATTGGCCTGGGGGCAGGGGAGCTGTGCGAAGCTTCCCTTGCTCTGCTCCCGTCCTATGCAAGCATACAGTACTTTGAGTGTGACGTCTCCTTCCACCTTGCGAGCAGCGCGCAGCGCTTTAAAGCGCTGCGTACTGCTCACAGGGTGGGAGGAAGCTTTGCCCGCCCCCAGGCCCTAATTGGAAGATGATAAACACTGACTTAGCTTCTCAGAGCAAATTCAAAAATGATTTTGGTGTCTCTCTTGAGGCTTAGATATTGGTGTTGCAAGGACACACCTCAGGGCTAAGTCAGACTGTCAGCTGAAGCAAAGTGTGTTCTTTGGTGTATTCTGACTATGAGGCTAATGCCAATGCTTTTTGGAAAGACCAGTCAGCAACTTTAGATGTATTGCAATATAAGAAACCCATGATAATTTGTCATTACCATTACATATTTATTCCTGAGGACCCACCACTCTTATCAATACTTAGGTAATATGCAGATTCGTCTAATGAATTTAATCTGTGTTTAGGATCTTCAAGTCCTCACAAAGCTACTTTTGAGCTTCTTGGTCGGTAGGTCTCTTCTTCTTCTCCCTGAAAGTATCTTGCATTCTCATCACCTGGTCCAAGGGGGTTTCAGTACATAGCATGCTCTCAGTGAAAGCTCAGATACATATTCTGTCAAACATGGTCATTCTGTGAACTTAGCTGGCCTGCGTCCCCGAGGTCAACATAATTTCCCTCATTCAATAGGAAGTGGGATTATACCTCCCTACTTCCTTGCATCCAAAAAGTTAGATGTGAACAGAACCTACAGAGGAACAGAGGTGATTATAACAAAGATTTTCAAAGCCTCTGGTGCAGCGTCTCTCATTACTATACACTCTGTGAAAAGAGCAACATTTTTGTTGGCAGAGAAATCACACAACTTATGAAGATGTCTGATAGAGCTGGCGAAAACTCTGGGGTATTTTGCAATTTGCTTTTGGTCTGATTCAGAGCAAAACCAGATTTTATGGAAATTTCTTCCAAAACAAAGACCCTAAAAATTTATTTTCAGAAACATAAAAATATGATGTTCTTGAAAGGAAATGTATGAAATTAACATGTTTTGTTTCACCATAGCAGTGGTGAAGCTGACAAGAATGTCAGGTTCCTTCAGTGGCTACTTAGGCTCTGTAGCACAGAGTCAAGTGTATCTAGCAGAGTATCCTCCCAGTCTCCAGACAACTGTTTATCACTGTTTTTGCCCCGTCGGTCCCAGATCTCTCTATACTTCGTGTATCTGGCCATTCTGGTATGGAGCATGATTACTTGCTCTGTGACGATGGCGCCATGCACAGGCCAATCACGTGTAAGACCTGTGAAGGAATAAGTGTACACATAATCTTTGGAGATTCTAGCTGCAATTATATTTAGTCAAGATAGGTGAAAATAGGGTCTTGTATTGCTACAAGTCCTGCCTATAATATGTATGAAATTAGTTTTGAAATGGCAAAGCGGTATATGCAATATCAATTATACTGCAAGTTTACCAGGATTCAAATTTATGTATGTATAAAACCGCATAATTGCTATCATAGAATCATAGAACACTAGAACTGGAAGGGACCTCAAGAGGTCATCGAGTCCAGTCCCCTGCCCTCACTGCAGGAACCAGTACCTTCTAGACCATCTCAGATAGATGTCTATCTAACCTGCTGTCACAGATTGTACCCCAGTCCCCTCCTCCTCAGGTGTCCTCCCACCGTGACGGGACTTTAAGTCTCCTTATCTGGCCTTGCCTGATACCGGCGTTCGCCCTCCCCTCTGTGGATGAGCGGGAGCGGCGTTTGACTTCTGGTAGGGGGAAGGGGGTCCGGGCCCACCCTCACTCCGAACCTCAGCCCAGGGCCCTAAGGTGAGGTTGTCCGACCTTGCCTAGCGAAGGGGGTAATTACTCTAAACCCTCCATTCTCGGGTTCCGCGGCCCCGCCCTGGGCTGCTTCTTCCCCCGACCCCTCCCTCCTCAGGGGTCCGTCTACTCCTGGCACTCCGTGGCTGTCTTGCCCTTACTTGGTTCCTCCCTTGCCCGGGTCCCGGTCTCCTGCCGCTGTTCCCCCCGGGGTGTCCTCTTGCCTCCCTTTTAAACTCCCCGCCGACGTCGTCCTCCGGCCCCGCCCCTCCGCAGCGTCCCTGGGGCATAGAAGCCCCGCCCCTTGTGGGGGGACGCCCGTGACGTCATCAGCCGGCGCGCGTCGGTCTCGATCCCGGCCGGCCTTCTCAGCTGCCTCCCCGCTGGGCGGCTTGAATGCGCCGCGAATGGCGCCGTCCGGCCCCGCGGTGGATTCCCCCGCTCGGCCCCCGGGACTGGCTTGAGTGCGGGGCGCGACCACAGCGGGTGCTGCCCGGTCACACCTGCTCTTAAATATCTCTAGAGATGGAGATTCCACAACCTCCCTTGACAACTTATTCCAGTGTTTAACCACTCTGACAGTTAGGACTTTTTTCCTAATGTCAAACCTAAACCTCCATTGCTGCATTTTAAGCCCATTGCTTCTTGTCCTGTCCTCAGAGATTAAGGAGAACAATTTTTCTTCTTTCTCCTTGTAACACCCTTTTAGATACCTGAAAACCACTATCATGTCCCCTCTTAGTCTTCTCCTTTCCAGTTATTTCAACCTTCCTTCATAGGACATGTTCTCTAGACCTTTAATCATTCTTGTTGCTCTTCTCTGGACCTTCTCCAATTTCTCCACATCTTTCTTGAAACGTGGGGCCTAAAACTGGACACAATACACCAGTTTAGGCCTAATCTGCGCAGAGTAGAGCGGAAGAATGACTTCTTGTGTCTTGCTCACAACACTCCTGT
>CM057848.1:55563386-55578272 GCA_030068395.1 Apalone spinifera | reverse complement strand
AAACTTTTCCGTTAAAAGCATTTGTGGAAAATCATGCCGGTCTAGACGTAGCCGTACAGTTTTTAATGTTTATCAATAAAATAGTCCTTGCATGTAAAAATGTGTGAAGACAATTTTTTTATACCTTAGACTGAATAAAGCGTATTTTTACTGCTGTACATGCTTTCACAAGGTAGTATTGCTTTAGAGACTTTTGTTTGTAATGTTTCATATGACTGAGTAGCCCTGAAGGTTTAAGTAAGTAGAAGCAAAGAAGGAGGAATGTAAATAACTTATGTCTGTGATAGTTAAATCAGGGTTGACGTTAGAAAAAAAATTCAAGCTACTTTACAGACTGTGTTGAACTCCATTTTATTGTAATTAGTACAGAACCCTATATGTGTCTTCAGAATCTAACTATTGGCACTTTTATTTTCATTTTTATCCACACATTTATATTTTGATCTTTGATCCCCAACCATTCAGCCTTGCCTGGAAATTCATTTTTAAAAGGCCCTGTCCTGCAGAGCAGATATATGGCCTCCTGTAGCGTGAGGTTGTGGCCTTAACTATCCTATTGAAAAGGAAGTTTGGCCCAGCAAATACTCTGAATGCTGCTGCTTCTGCTTCTCAAAGGATATTTAATCTACAGTCTAAAGCACTCTATATGGCCTACTCTTCAGCATTTCAAATGAACCTGGAATTCCAGTGCATTGAGATGCTGTCTTATAGCACGTTAAGTAAACTTCTGGTTACAACAATAATCAGATTCAGAGTTTCAAAAATATATCTTAAGATTCTGGTTATTAAATCCAGGGCCACATAGCTATTTGAAGTCACAAGCAGCATTCTGTGGAGGTAGTTGGCTCTGCAGCATTGTTACAAAGGATAATTTAACAACTCTTTGTATTTAAAATGGAGCTTTGGTCTTGCCACTTTTGATTTTGTCTGTGCTTTGCACTGAGTTATCTTGGCTTCTACTGTTCTCAAATTTATTAATTGTTTTGTCCAGCATTTAAACACAGTCATTTTGTTTTTGGTTGGAGAAGGATTTCTTGGAGTATAAATTTTTGACCTCTGTAACCTACAAAAGTTTTTAGATCTCTTAAATAAAAGAATTATCAAAAGTTGTCTTTTTGGTAGCCTGTTGCACTGTAGTATTTTTATTCTCAGCACCTCGTGTGTGCCAAACTTAAAAATATTATATTACTGGCTGTTACAAAATTTAATGAGAGAATCTTTACTTGGAATAATCTTGGATTACATTTTTTTCTGTCAGAATATTTTTAAGTATAGTTGCCTGACCTTTTTGAATTACATGTAGTGACTTCATGTAATTTTATAGCTGAATTATTCCATTCTGTACTAGACTTTTTGAAAATGGTAAAGAAGTATGCACAAGAAAAGGATTTTTACATCAGTAATTTACTGTTAAGGGGCAAAAAAACACAAGATTTACATATCAGCTTTACAGCAATTTAAAACTGTCCAGTAGGTGTCACCATCTAATAAAAAATAATATGCTTTACTCTTTACTGCATATCTTAATCTTTAAAATATGGAGAGAAAATTTGTTTATGAGAGTATTATTAATAAAACTCCACATTGCGCTTCCTTTTTCTTTTCAAAGGTAGCTACTGCTCTGTTGATTATATGGATTTGGGTGCATGGCACCAGGAGAGCTGTGCGTAGTTCAGATTTTTCCAGGATCTTCCTTGCCTCAACATTTTATATAGCATGATAAATGAAAAGAGTTATCAGGTCAATTTTGCATGTTTGGCAGCAGAGGAGATAGTCCTTATTTAAAATAATGTAACTGAAAGTAATTGACATTGCCTTTTAACATGTAAATATTTAGTTTTTATTTTATTTGTCAACAATAAATGATGCAAGGGACGCTGTTTTGAAAATAGTCATTAGAGTGACTGTGATATCAAATGCCAGCTACATTTACAAAATCACTTATATCCAGCCACTTGTGCCTTAACCTCTCTAGCAGCAGAAACACATCTGCCCTAATTGTCGCAGAAAATAGATTTTCAGCTATAAAAATCATTCAGTTGTAACTAAATGACATCCATCATCATGCTTTCAGTTGAGAAGGATAGTATTAATTATTACATGCTGTTTGTTGTGTAGTTGATGTAGTTATAGTTATAACCATAGTCGTATCTCTCAAATGTATGTAGGTCCTTACAGTATATGCATTTTGGGTGTACACATATTGCAGAACAGCCAATGAGGGGGTTCTTCTTAACTAGAACTTCCTGGCTAATTCTTGCCAGGGGTGTGACTGACACTTGGAGTACTTGAAGCAGGACTGGGACTTTGGCACCCATTTCTCCCACATCACACTTCTGACAAAGGCCAGTTGGATTTCTGACAATTTGGACACAGCTAGACACCCAATGTGAAAATTCCTTGGGCACTTATCTTTCAGTTGAACCTCTAGATGATTCCCCAAATGGCTATTCATGTCCACCGAAGCTTTTGAACATTTTTGCCTTAGGCTGTATCCTTTATATACAATTACCAGGCCTCTAGAAGCCTTAAAATGCAGCAGCAGAAAAAAAAATGTAATCTCGTTTACTCAAAACTTCTATCAGACTTCATAGATAAATCAGAATTAGTATAATACATTTTGATATTTTCCTACAATCTTGGTTTGCCTCATTCATAATGTCTTTTACTCACATATTGACTCCCTTATTCACCTCCCATCTCTCCTCCATATTCTCTCTTCCTCTTGTTTGCTCCATCTATTCTATCTCTTGCAAAATGTTTGATTATATTGTTGTTGCAAACTGAAGAAAACCAATAATAAACTTCTATGATTTGTGTTTTGTACTTCGAGAAATGTACATAAATCATATTACTAAGTCACAAAAATCTGAGTTAAATATTCAACAATTATTCAGTACACTTCTAATTAACAGATCCTTCCCATTCTGAAGAAGATGGAATATTTATGTCAGTATTTCACACACAAATTAATTCAGAAGATTATGACCACAATGAAAAGCATGCTGTACAGGGTAAGCCCTTATTACCGACCTATAATTATGTAATAAATTATGTAATGTATTTTGGATTGAATGAGTAAAATCTTCCAAAAATCAAGACTGAAAGGGAAGCATTGTGTGCCATATACATGTTGGAAAAAATAACATTCCCCTGATGTATATAATATTGGAAGATTTACCCAACATTGCTCAGGTCCTTAAATTTTGTTTTTTGGAAAATAAAATTCAAACGTACATGTTTCATTTGCATCATTGCTCTGAGATAGCAGCTTGGGGCTATCTGAAAGCACCTCTTCATGGCTGCTGCAGCTCCAGCAGGTACAAACTGGAGAAGGGCACATGTCTCTTTGATGGGGCAGGTCCAGGTTTGTATGAGCTATGTCAATTGTGTGGCTTATGTCGAAATAGCTTATTTTAGCTTTTGGTGCTGTCTACACAGCAGGAAGTATGAGTTAGAGCAGGGGTGGGCAAGAGGCTGCCAGTGGGCTGGATTTGTCTTGCCAAGCCACCAGATCTGGCCCGCAACCCCCTCGCCGGAACCCTTAGGCAGAGATCAGTTCATGTTTTAGAAAGCCAGCTGTTCTCTGCTCCGGTCTGCCTGCGGAGGGAGGAGGGAGACTCTCCTGCTGTTCCCACCCCCCAGCAAAATCTCTTAACTGCTATTGGCCAATCTCTCAGTTTCCGGCCAACAGGAGCCAAGAATTTTTGCTGGGAGCAGGGGCAGCATAGGAAGCCTTCTCCGTCCCTCCTCGTCCCCTCCTCCCTCTCCTGCCTCTTATGCTCAGAGAGGAGCCACGTGGAGCAGCGAGCAGCCCGCAGCCAGAGCTTGCCTCTGGCACCCCATCTGGCATCTGGCACTCCCTTCCCCAACCCTCTGCTCCCCCATACCCAAACCTTCTGCCTCCTCCTGCATCCATACCCTCTCCCAGATCTGGCACTCCAGTCTCCTTCCCCAGATCACAGGCCCGTCCTAGCCTAGGTCACATCCCAAAATCCTGCACCCCAGTCCTCTGTCCTAAGTCACAACCGCCTCCTTCACCCAAACTCCTTTCTAGATCCCATTCTCCCTCCTGCACCCCACTCCCTCACCCCAAGCTCCCCTCTGCACCCAACCTCCATTCCAGAACCCACACCTCTCCATTAATATCCTGGAAGAGTGCAGCCCTTGACCACTTTCCAACATTTTGGAGTGCCCCCCCCAAATTATTACCCATCCCAGAGTTAGAGCATTCTTCCTCCGACTTCCCTTACTCCTAGTAAAATGAGGGTTACAGGAGTTGGAGAAAGAAGTCCTCCAGCTTGACATTATTTCAACACGATGTCGAAATAACTGCTTGCTGTGTAGACGCGGACTCTGTTATTTCAGAATAATGTCAGTTTTCCGAAATAATGCTGCTTTCTAGACATAGCCAAAGATCATAGTTAATGCTTCTGAGATTGCTTCTGCTAGGTCTCTAAGCATCATAAGGTGATTTTCATCAGATGCTGGCAGCTTGAATACATCCCTGTTTTGATTTATGTTCCTTATCCCTTAGTATTAATTGTTAATACTAATTCATATGATTTTAATGGACACTGAAGCATATTTCAGCTGTCTTGATGTTATCAGTTCTTAGCTCTCTTTCCTTGGTAAGTAGAGGACTGATTCTTTCATATATCTTTCTCTTGCTCTTAATGCCTTGTTGTCGAACCAGTTCTGAAGCAGTAGCCTCTATAGTGGCTGCTGCTATAGTGAACTAGCCTCACTCAACCAGCCAAATAGCCACATGTGGCTAGTGGCTAACATGTTGGACACCATGGTTAATGTATACAGAAAACCTGTTATTATTGAGCTTTATGTCTCTTGCTAGATGTAAGTCATTTTGTGCTTTAGCCCTTTTGATTGTATGCCTACATGCATGTGCTCTTCTGTATTCATCCTTACCTTTGTCCTTGTTTCACTTTTTGTAAAATTCCTTGTTGATTTTCAGGTAATTAAAGTGCTCATGACTGAGTCATATACTTAATATGAGGCACCATCTTCCCCTAGGTATTGCAATTATTAGGCCTATGCTCTTAAATCTGACAGTTGATGCAAAGTGCAGTATTACCCGTTCTCTAATGTACCTATTTTGGATCAATGTTCTCTTGCCCTATTGGGTGTCTTCAGACTTCATTAATCTCCTTCAGTTTTGTGGGGTTTTTTTTCAGTATTATTATGGTATAGACTGAACATGTCTTGATGTTTGAGGCTCTCCTAACAAAGACCAACATCCTTGCTAGCTTTTTTAGATATTTCTGTTCTTTTCAGCAGGTATACATGACCATTAGGGGAGTAGTGAAATATTTTAAGTTGGCGTTGCCACTAGTATGCCAATGACGCTCAATTCTACCAACATATTAAGTGATTTAAAATAATCTGGTTTCTTGGTGACTGGCTAAGATGGGAAGCTGGATGAGAGGGGGTTTGGCTAGAGATTATTCTCAATAGGAGAGATGAGGTATATGTGTGTATGGGACGTGTGCTAAGGAGGAGGTGATATTTGCTGTTTCTACTCAGGCTTCTTAATTGTGGATTGGGTTGTAATCTTGAGGTCTTTTGCATTCTTGGCTGATCCTGGATTCCCAAGTAGTGGGAGTAGTTGAGAAGATAGGCTCTATGCCAGCAAAGCAGAGCAGACTCTGCTTGACTATAAGTACCTGAATACTCCTATTTTAGTGGAACGATTGATGTGCTTAATATTACATTTAAGCCATTTACAGGCTGGGTTGGATTGGGACCATAGTCTCTTTCCTCTGGTATAGACATCAGATTACAATCTTCCTTGGTGCATTTATTCCCACAATTATCCATGTCTCTGTCACTTCTGTATTATATGTTCTAAGTGGTTTTACCTTTGAAGGCCATCCAGACTTTGGCTAGCACAGAATGCAGTGTTAAGCACTTATTACACTTGTACTTGTGGACTGCACTGACTTCAGTGTGCAATGCAAAATGTTCATTTTTATCCATAAAATCCTGCATACTTTGGTTCCTACTTAGCTTCAAGATAATGTCTTTCCTATGCTCTGTAATAGCTATTTCAATGATTTTGGATGCTTTTTCCTAATAGACCCTAGATTTGAACTCTGGAGGGTTGGAAGCAGGTTTTTCTTCAAGGGGGAGGCCCTCCACTTGCATGTTCACCTCCTTCATTGCTATTTGCACAGTCAGTTTGTTGGACTTTAATGTTGCAAAATCTCTTCATACATTATGACTTTGGTGTGAAGAAGTAGGTAGAACTTCTTATATGATCCAAAGAGCTTTATTTTAATTATTTTTACTGCATATTCTTTAATTTGTAATTCTTTAAAATACAATATATGTGCTCCCAAGGAGTGTGATAGTCAGTCGTTTATAAATCCAATGATAAGTAAGCACATTCTAGTTTTACAGCCAAATAATCCCCAAACCTGTGTCTAACCCCAGGATCAAAGGAAAAAAAGAGACAACTGTGTTAAGTATGCAGAAGAACAGATTGATTTATAGGACATTAAAAATGATTGCTTAATTTTGCCACTTACAAATTTGCATCATTCCATTAGTTGTAAAAGAATTACCATTTTAAAATTATTAGAAGTCTCTGAATAGCACAGACCATATATTATTTTTAAGTGTTTTTTGAGAAACTGTTCACAAAATATTAAATCTGAATATAGCTTGAGGGTGATTTAAATGTTTAGTCTCCTACTTTTTAAGCAATCTTATTTGATTATAAGAATTTATCTTTAAATTTAATTATCACACAATGTATTTAAGACTGTTACTAAGAAACCATATTTGTTTCATAACTTGCACAGATTTAAGGTGAGTTTTGAAACAAAAGTTGTTACAACAAAGGACTGTAGAACATCAAAGACCTCATCTGTTTTTCAGCTGTTTTATTTAAGAAATCTGCTAGAAATATTCCCAAATAGTTGCATGCTTTCCCAAAAAAATCACTGTTTAATTTATCTAATACTGGTGGCATAGTTCAAACAATAAGTTTAAAAAGAATTGATTTAAAATCATGTCAATGTGTCTAACATTTTTGAGGTCAGATGTCCATAAAAATATTTTGGCTTTCACAAAACTATAATCTTACATAAGAAATAACTTTGCTAAATGGTCACCCTGAAAAACTTGCATTTGCCACATTTAACTGTTGAAAAGTTATAACTAGAGTTTCTCATGGTAAATGTAGGTAATACTTCTAATATTATAAATATAATAAATAATAGTGAAAATAGTAATCACTGATTTTTTTTGTCTATTGGAGAGGCAACAATCACATTTTGCAACTATTTTTTCTTAACTACAGACTGTCTAAATGAAATCGAAACAAGTGGCTCATTGAAAATAACAGAAAAAACACACCAAAAAAGTGAAACTAGAAGTAAAAATACTCAAGATTTTATTAAAAAGAACATTGAGGTATGTGTTAAGGTCTAACATTACTAAAGGATTAGGGAATTTCTGATGTATACTAAAAGCATTGCCAAAAAATTACATGATGGTGTACACACATGTCTACAAATAAGGTTGGTTTCTTGATCAAGGAACATTCCATTATTAATGCTGGAAAAAATCATCTGGATTAAATGAACAACATTGTATTACAAAAATTTGTTGCTCATTGCAAAGTGCTGCTGAGTATTCATCCTTCACTGCCCACATTTGCAAATTAGGTCCCCATTTGCTTTAAGATGGTCATATAACAATGAAAGTTTATATTTTTCTGGCCTCAGCCTATATGTTTTGTAGACAAGTACTTCTTTATAACATTTTTTTCTTAAAGGAAATTTGGTTTTCTAAAAGTTAATGTGTGGACATTGAATTAAACTACAATGTGCCATATACTGTTCAGTCATTATTGCTCAATCTTAGTGCAGATGAGCAATGTACTATATCAGAGAACAGTTCACTTTCCAAGCATCATTTGGTTCTTGACTCTTCTGCTAACATTATCTAAAACAAAGTTGCCAGATATGGTAGAGGTTTTTTGATGTAGGCACACTTCTGTGCATGAACAGTAATAAAAAAAGCTAATTTATTTCTTACGGGCCACCAGATTTGTGAATGCTTGTGATCAGGTTTTGGGTTTTAACTAGTAGCACAGAAATGAAAACCTCTTTTCCATTGTCAGTATTCTGAGCAAATTAATTCTTATAGTTTTATGCTTTTCTATCCATAAATCCTTTAGCTAGCAAAGGATTCAGGGAGCCAACTGGTTATTCTAGAGGAAGAGAAGAAAAGATTGGTTGAACTGTTGAAAGATATAGAAGATAATGGCAGTGAACTTCAAGGCGTTGAGGTATGCACACTGACTCATGACTGGACTTTCTTGGATGTTTATGATATGGAAAGGGAAGTAAATATTGAGGTGGCAAAGTTTGCACATGATACAAAATTATTCAAGTTAGTTAAGTTCATAGTACACTTTGAAGAGTTACAAAAGATTCTTATAACATTGGGTGATAAGGCAACAAAATGGCAAATGAAATTCAATGTTGGTAAGTATACGGGCATTGGGTATAATAGGCCAAGGGAGACTCTGCCTCCACTGGTGCTGCTGCATCTGTGGGGCCTCGTATTGCGAGGTTGTGGTGAAGTTATTACTTTATTATGCCCCATGCAGGTTCTAGGGTGCCATATGTGTTACTCAGCTTTCTGAGTTCCTCTGGGAAATTACTGAGGAACCCGTGAAGCTGAATAGCAGATGCTGCTGCCTCAGCTGCCCCGGAACCTGCATGGGTCATATCATATGTGTCTCTGAAAAGACACAT
The DNA here is from genome assembly GCA_030068395.1 of Apalone spinifera. Lineage (NCBI taxonomy): Eukaryota > Metazoa > Chordata > Testudines > Trionychidae > Apalone > Apalone spinifera. The sequence goes on along the minus strand of CM057848.1, from coordinate 55,569,486 downwards.
TTGCCTGGGGCAGGTTGGGTCTTGGGAGGGGAGGTGCAGCTGTGGCTGGCTCTGGGAAGGTGTGTGTGGTGGGGGTGTCAGGACTCCTTTGGACAGGTTGGTGGGGGGACAAAGCTCCTCAGGCTGAGTGGAGGGGCAAAGGGTCCCAGGGCTCCAGCTGTGTGGTGTATGTGTGTATGGGCAAAAGTGATGTAGCTGTGGGCTAACCTCCCCAAAGTGGGGGCTCCATCAGTTACCCATGGTGAAGTACACAGTAATGCACATTACTATGCATACTCCCCCCAAACATAAAAAATGATGGGGGTCTACATTAGCAGTTATGACTCAAGAAAGAGATCTTGGGAGTCATTGTGGATAGTTCTCTAACATGTTCAGTGTGCAGTGGCAGTCAAAAAAACTAACAATGTTAGAACTATTGGAAAGGAATAGCTAAGAAGAAAGAACATATCATAATGCAACTACAGCCTCTCTACGACTTACGAACTGGTTACGGACCAAGCAATTGGTCGTAACTCGGTTTGTTCATAAGTCAGACCCCATAGAGTTACACGCGACCGCGCTGTTCGTAAGTGCGGATCACGTTCGTAACTCGGGATCCGCCATTTACGACAGTTTTGGTTGTAACCGCGAATGGTCATAAGTTGACCGTTCGCAACTTGGGGACCGGCTGTATATAAATACTTGGCATGCCCACTGCTTCAATACTGCGCCTGGTTTTGGTTGCCTCATCTAAAAAAAGAGGTATTAGAATTTGAAAAAGTATGGAGAAGGGCCACAAATATTAACAGGGGTATGGAATGGCTTCCATACAAGAGAAGATTTAAAAGACTGAGGCTGGCCATCTTAGAAAAGAGACAACTAAGGGGGGATAGAATAGAGCTCTATAATGATATGAAGATAGTGAATATGAATGTGTTATTTATCTCTTCACAAAAACCAGGGGTCACCCAATTAAATTAAAAGCATTAGGTAAGTATAATGTAGATAGGGTTGCCAGATGGTTTCCACAAAAATCCCGGACACACTTGACATTACATCACAATCTACATTACATCTTATTTAGAAAATGCTGGAGATTTGTATTTTCTCATTCATATTTTCTCAATTTGTTTCCCAAAGAGCTCAAATACCGGACTGTCTGGTTCAAAACCGGACACCTGGCAACCCTAAATGTAGAAGATATAAGCATATACTATACTAACACCATCAATTGAATGGGAGTGAGATTTAGATTAAGTAATATCTGGTCGTATAACTGTGTTACAGTTTGTACCATTGAAACATTATATCATTATATATTTCTAATAGAATATTGTTGTGACGTTGTGATGTACCAGGGCAAAATTCAGACTAGTGAGGGAGTGCCCTGCAGCTATGGGTGCCTTACAATGCCTTGCTCTAGTAGCTTCCATATAAGTCACTTACAAAGAACGTTCTAGCATGCAAGCCACAGCCTGAGTGTCATTGTGGTTACACTCTGGCTCTAACCAGCCTTGGTTGTACTGCATGTGACCCCAACCCACCCTCATTTGGGGATCTTCCCCCAGAAATATACTATTGATAAAACTGTAAAACAAGTTTATTAACTGTAAAGAGATTTTAAGTGGGTGTGAGTAATGATGCATAAAAACCAGAAATGATAATGAGAAAAATAAAGATCAAATGCTAATAGTATCTATTTAAGATACTATCTTAGTTGCAAAGTAGAATTTCTTACCACATCTTCCAGAATACTGATCAACTTTCAGATCAGGATCCCTCCTGCAAAGTTCTGTGTGCACTTCCTTTTGTCTTAGAATCATAGAACTGGAAGGAACCTCGAGAGGTCATTAAGTCCAGTCCCCTGCACTCATGGCAGGACCAAGCACCATCAAAACCAGGGTGGGCAAGATGTGGCCCATGGGCCAGATCCAGTCCACCAAGCTGTTGGATCTGGCCCATGGGCTGCCTGCCTGGACTCTCAAGCACTTTAAGCGGCTGGCTGCTCCCTGTGTCTCTCTGCTCTGGCAGGTGGGAGTGGGAAGCCAATGGGAGTGGAGAGATTTTTCTGGGGGCAGGTGCAGCACATGAAGTCTTCCCCCCTTCCATCCATCCTTCCCTGAGCAGAGAGGCACATGAAGAAAGTGGCCAGCTGCCTTGAGTATCCTGAGACTGCTGGCAGGCAGGGAAGCTGCTTCAGAGTCCTTCAGGGCTGCTCCCTTGGAGCTGTCAAGGTATGTGCCTCCTGGCCAGAGCCTGCTTCTGGCACCCCACCCCCTCCCTGAACCCCAACTCCCTGCTCTAGGTTACCATGGAAACCCTAACCCCCCTGCCAACCCAGGTCAAAACTCCTTCCCAGACAGTGCTCCCTCTCCTACACCCCTCCCCCAGGTCAGAATCCTCTCCTGCACTCATACCCCCTCCTGGATCCTGCATCCCAGTCCCTCTGGAAAAGAGATTTCTTGTCATTTACAAGTTTTGAAAAACTCTGTGTCAGATTAGTTTGACTCAGACTTGCAAGAATGTAATCTTTCTCAAATATTCTAATAATAAGACTTGACTATGCTGTTGGAAAAGCATGTTCTGATTTTATGAACTGGAAACTGGCAGTAGAAGTCTGAGAGAGAAGTTTCTTTTTATAAAAAACTTAAAATCAATAGGGCTGTTTTGAGAGTACAAGAGAGATTATGTATGTATTGAACTTGCTTGTAGATGTTATCTTGACATCATAACATGCTATTTTAAATTGGAACTAGTTATATTGTGTACTTCATTTCCATGTAATTCTTCATTTGCTCAGCAAGCTGCAACCTGGTGTGAAATTTTCATTAATTGGCTCCAGAAGGGGATTTTGTGACTTCCTTCACTTTCTGTCAGGTTATATAGTACATCATTGTTTAAGGAGCCCTTAGAGAACCAAATTTTGACCTGCTGAGGTGACTTTTATTTTTTGGACATGGACATTATATATTGCTATAAAAACAGTAAATTTTGCTACTAATCTGTTGGTTGTGTATTGAATTTAGTTTGACATACACTGCTGGGTTTTTTTAGCTTTATTTCAGGTTTTTATCATAATAGTATGCAGACTTCCTCAGAGTTCTGGCAACTCTTTGGTTGCTATTAATTCCATGTGTATTTCTTTACATAATTCATGTTTTAGCCTGTGATATGTATAATCTGTTTTTGGATAGAGAGATATCATCAGGGAAAGACAATAGTAAGAGTTTGCAAGGCACTATTTCTGGCATGAATTGTACTGAATTAGGACTGAGGAGTATATTTGTCTCAGATTGCATCTTAATAACTTTCTTTACACAGTTGATTTATACAGGAGATTGGTTTTAAAGAATTTTCACCAATCAGTTCAAAAACTTAAATTTAAAACATTTTAAGTTTAATTTAAACAAATACAATATGTCAGAACTACTAGCCGCCTTGGATATTTTAAATAGAAAGGCGGGGTAAAAATATTTAAATAAAGAAATAAATACTCTAAGATGTCATTTTTAAGTGATACCAGTTTATTGTTTAGACTAGAGTAATAAATTGCTACATTTGGGTTTTTTTCCTTTACTAATATCATTTCATGGTCTAATACATTTGTCTACCAAAGATTATGGATCCAGTCTTGCAAGATCCCCAAATGCTGAATGCCTACTGAAATCCAATGTGAATTCCATGTTCATAAAGCTTGCAGGCTTAGGCCCTTTATTGAAGGACTGCATTCATTAACTGATGATTTCTTTGTGCTTAGGCACTCAAGTATTGATTTCCTCTCCCACCTCTACCCAAAAACTGGAGTTTAAATACCACTGTGAAGTACATTGATGTAAATCCAGAGTAAATCACTGAGTCAATTTATGCCATTGTTAGAGTGGAATTTTGCCATAGGTACCCAAGTGAGTGCCTAAATAACCAATTTAAAGTGTCACTACACGTGTCCTTCTCTAGGAATTGCACCTTGACACAGTGAGAAAGCCTATGACTGGAGGGTTGTGGCAGCTGGAGGTCTAGCCCCAGTAGAGCTACCCACTCTCAAAGGATAGGGACCAGATGTAAGGGGATTGAGTGATAGGCCAGGGACCTATCCTCGTAAAAAAATATAGGAACAAAGCAAGGTAGCTATCTGAACAAAAAGCCTGATAGAAATGGTGGAATGGTGTACATGCCCTAAAAGATGTTTTATGGTGCAGGAAGGGTTCTAATATTTTCTCAGCCAAACTACATGTTTTTGTGTACAATTGTTATGTCTGGTCTCAGAGGGTATGTCTACACTACAGCGTTATTTCGAAATATCTTATTTTGAAATAGTTAATTCAAAATAAGTTATTTCGAAATAACACATCTACACACAAAATGCATTTCAAAATGGCATTTTGCTATTTCGAAATAGCGCGTCCACATTAATTGGACGCTGAATTGCGTCCAGGGACAGCAAAGCATTTTTGTCTCTGTTTGCTGTGGTTGCCCTGACTCAGGACACCACAGCACTCGGCACCATGGAGTGCTGTGGAGAATGTGTGGAGAGATGTGCCCTCCCTCTGCGTAGAGGGGGCTTCTGGAGGGAGGGCATCGTGCACCATGGAGCCAGAGCTGCCCCTGGGCACTCTGGTGCTCATATTGGATGTCTTGCTGCAAGCCTGCCTGCAATTGCTGGAAACTGCCTGGCAGCATCTGCTGCAGCCCAACCCCCAGGCCCTCTTCTGGACCCCCCGGGGGCCGGGGAGGAGCAGCAGCAGCACCTGGACGCCAGTATGCCCTGCCGCATCTGGCGTCTGGACACCAGCAGCGACTGGTAGGAACACATCGTCCTGGAGCGCTGGGGAGACCAACAATGGACCCAGAACTTCAGGATGAAGGAGGACACCTTCCTTGAGCACTGCGAGTGGCTCGCCCCTGCTCTGTGGCAACGGGACATGCACATGAGGCCCGCCATTCCCCTCCACAAGAGTGTGGCCATCTCCCTCTGGAAGCTGTCCACACCGGATAGCTACCGATCTGTGGCGAACCAGTTCAGTGTGGGGAGATCCACCGTTGGAGCAGTGCTCATGCAGGTCTGGCAATCTCCGGCCACTGTGTCGGGGGGGATGGGGGAGTGCAAGGAGGGGATGGGCTGCCCTAGGGAAAAGCGGGGGAAGGGGTGCAAGTCCCCTCCCTAGGAGGGTTTGTTCTGTCCCAGCCATGCTATGGACTGCCCACAGTGGCCAGGATTGCAGGGGGGGTGGCTCCTAGGGAGTGAGGGCGCGGAGCAGTGGCGGGGTAGGAGCACTCTCAGCCACCCTGGCACCCCAGTGACTCTCGGTTTCATGTATCCCTCTGCAGGTGGTCAAGGCCATCAATAGAGTGCTGCTCCGCAGAGTCATCTGCCTCACTGATTTGGATGTGGTCATCGAGGGGTTTTGTGCCCTGGGCTTCCCCAACTGCGGGGGGGGAGGGCAATCGATGGGACGCACATCCCCATCCTTGCCCCGGAACACCAGGCCTCCCTGTACATGAACTGGAAGGGATACTTCTAGATCATCTTGCAGACTGTGTCTGATCATCGGGGCCAGTTCGTGGACATCAACGTGGGCTGGTCCGGCAAAGCTCACGACACGCAGGTTTACTGCAACTCCTCCGTGTGCCAAAGGCTGCACGCCAGGACTTTCTTCCCCCACAACCACATCAGGGTTGGGGACGTGGACATGCCTGTGTTCCTGGTGGGAGATGCAGCCTATTCCCTACAGCCCTGGCTCATGAAGCCCTACACGGGACACCTCAACCCCTCCCGACAGGCCTTTAATGCCAAGCTGAGCAGGGCCTGCATCGTTGTGGAGGGGGCGTTTGGCTAGTTGAAGGCCCATTTTAGATGCCTCCTCACCCGCCTGGACCTATCTGAGTGGAATATTCCGCACGTGGTGACAGTGTGTTGTGTGTTGCATAATTTGTGCGAAAGGAAGGGGGAGGCTTTCCTGACAGCCTGGTTGGCAGAGGCTGACTACTTGACTGGCCTCTATATGCAGCCCTGTACGGCTGCCAGCTGGGAGGCCCATCGGGGGGCGGTCCGTATCCGGGAGGCCCTGCAGGAGAGCTTCCACCTGGAGGAGGAGTGAAGTCTCCCTGGCGTGCCCCACTGGGG
>CM057848.1:55531683-55563286 GCA_030068395.1 Apalone spinifera | reverse complement strand
CTGCAGGTCTTCATGCACCCAGTGCTCCTGGCTGCAGACCTGCCTTCGCAGTAACCCCAGGTGCTGCCACTGGTAGTCCTCCTGGTTCTGGGTGAGTCTGCTGGCAGGGGTGCGGGAGGTTGTCCTGGGCGGGGTGGTGCACCCGGTACTCGCAGCTACTGCGGCTGTGGAGAAGTGATCAGTTATCCCTGGGGACACAGTGGGTGAGTCCCAGCCCCCCCTGCAAGGCGAGTACAGCAGGTCTCCGCACCATGATGTCCTGCTATCCCCAGGAGTGTGAGCGGCCTCCTGTGCTGTATATAGTGTGGGTGTGTGTGGGGGGGGAAGGGGTGATTTGCCCTGCCTCTGCGTAGAGGGGGCTTCTGGAGGGAGGGCATCGTGCAATGTCTCTCCCCGGGGTTAGGAGCATGTCATGTGCCTTCATACAGACATGCGTGTGGGTAACAGGCCAGAGCCCCTGTGTGGCAGCCAGCCAGGGCCACATGCCCAGGGTGGAATGGCACATGCACAGGTTGCTGCGTGCTCTGTGGTCAGCAGGGCCCACACGCACCGTCCCTGGGTTCCCTCCCGCCCTCTGCCCTGCATAAGGGGACAGTGATGGCACTCACATGTTGAGGCCTCGCCGGCCTCGGATGACACTGGCGACAGACTTGCTGGGACGGCTCGGGAGTCCTGGGTGTAGGTCACGCTCCCTCCAGGTTTCTGTGGCTCCTGGCCGTCCTCCTCCTCCTCATCCTTGTCGTCATGGGCAGGGCCCTCTGCCCCAGGGTCGATGACCACCTGCGGAGCACGGACCATCTGACTCCCCAGGATGTGGTCCAGGGCATCATAATAGGGGCAGGGGTCTGGGTCAGCCCCTGGTTGGGAGCTGCCCCCTGAGGCCCTGGCATAGGCCTGCTTCAGCTCTTTTATTTTCATGCACACCTGCTCCTGGGTGTGCATGTGGCCTTTGATGACCAGGCTGTCAGCCATCCACCTGTAGATGGCCACGTTCCTGCGTTTAGTGTGGAGATCGTGGACATTGGAGGCCCCCCCAAACCTCAATGAGATTCATGATCTCTGCACTAGACCAGGAAGGCGCCCGCCTTTTGCAGCCCCTGGCAGGCTCCTGGGAGCTGCCAGACTGCTCCTGAGGAGCGATGGAGGGCTGGGTGCCACTGGGTTGCTGGCTCATGGTGGGCGAGGTGCACAGACTGCTGGCTCTGTGCTGGCAGGCTTGTAGCTGGCACAGGCCCTGTGGCCAATCTGAGTCTGCCCCTTTAAGGGCTCCGGGGCTGGTGGGGAGAGCAGAAGGGTTTTCCTGTTTGTGCCCAGAGTAGCTACCAGCGCACCCTGGGAAGGGCTGGAGGCCCCCTATTTCGAAATAAGCATCTACACAGCACTTATTTTGATTTAGCTATTTTGAATTTGGCGTTATTCCTCGTGGAATGAGGTTTACCAAATTTGAAATAAGCGCTCCGCTATTTGAATTTATTTCGAAATATCAGTTTGGCTGTGTAGACGCTAGGAAAGTTATTTCGAAAAAATGGCTGTTATTTCGAAATATCGGTTTGGCTGTGTAGACATTCCCAGAGTGGTAGCCATGGTAGTCTGTATCTGCAAAAATAACAAGGAGCCCTGTGGCACCTTAGGGTATGTCTACACTAGGAAATTATTTCCAAATAACTTACTTCAAAATAATAACTCCCGAAATAACTATTTCGAAAGAGTGTGTCCACAGTACAGGGAAGCCTTGAAATTAGTTTGAGGCAGGCTCCCTTAATGTGGATGTGCTACCTTGACTTAGAGTCCCAGGAAGCAGTAATTACTTTGAATGAGTCTGGGGAGTAGTTATTTCAAAATAGCAGCAGTGGCGCATCCACACTACTGTTATTTCAAAATAAGTCTTATTTCTTGTGGAAAGCAGAAATAACCAATCCGTTACTTTGAAATAATGGGCTTAGTAGTGTGAACACTGCTTGTTATTTCAAAATAAGTGCAGACCAGGGCTTAAAGACTAGCAGATTTATTTAGGCATAAGCTTTCGTGAGTAAAATCCACTTCATCAGATGCATGATATTCACAAAAGCATGCTTTCATGATTCTTCTCCCTTCAGCTAGTCTTTTGTCTTGATTCTACTTAGTTCTGTCATGTTTCCACTCTGCTTACCAGATAACACTGGTGTGCTGGTTGTGGCATCTGATTTCTTGCGGAGAAGTTATAATGCGAAGATTACACACACTCCTCAATTCATATATACATCACATTAATAAGTTTCTACTTATGTTTGAGGGGAAATCTTTATTCAGATCCTATTTTTTCAAGCATTTGAAACTTAAAAATTATCTTTTGACTTAAAATTTATCGTGTTTATTATATAATGACATTTGTTAATAGAGGCCTGTTTGATTTCTGTTTCTGAGATTTAAATAAACAAATTTTTACATGTCAAGAAGTCTGAGGTTTTGTTTTGCTTTATTTCAAGATTTCTAACTTAATGAGGACATGTTCGTCTTGTTTAAAAGTCTTTTGTTTAGAAAGAATAAGCTCTAAGGGTATGTCTAGACTACAACACTATTTTGAAATAACTAGTGCTATTCTGAAATAACGTAGTCCGCGTCTACACATCAGGCAGTTATTTTGAAATAGTGTCAAAATACTGTCAAGCTGGAAGTCTTCTTACTCTGACTCCTGTAACCCTCATTGTACAAGGAATAAGGAGAGTTGGAGGAAGAGTGCTCTATTTCGAAATAAGTGGAGTGTAGATGCTCCCTGTTTCGAAATAAGATACGCAATTGGCGTAGCTCATTTGCATAGCTTATTTCAAGGTAAGCCCTGCAGTGTAGATGCACCTTAAGTGTTGCAAAACTTTATTGTACATATGCAATGTTAAATTTTAAATAGTAATGGAAATATGATTGTATAAATGCGTGTCTTTTAGAATGTATTTTTTAATGGAGGAGGTTTGCATACACTTTTAAAAAATGTTGATTAGTTATATTTAAGAAAAAAATGTATGCCTATAATTATTGGATGGGATTTTTGTTCTCAGGTACTCTAGAGGGAACTTTCATTAATTTCAGGGGAGTTCAGATACGCACTTCTGTGGCTGAGAACTCACTGTATTTTAGTTCTGAAAAATAACACTTCTTTGAGAAGTAATACATGTTGCTTTTTGACTGCCTTAAACAACCATTTTCTTTAGTCATATGAAATAACCACTTTGCTTAACTTTTTATAGGGAGAAGTATCTAGCTGGCTAATACCAGGAGAAGGGTATACACCTGAACCAATCGAATATCATCACCTACATGAAATAGATGCTAAACTCCAAGAGGTACTCTCTAAAGGAGATATCTCTGCAAGTCACAGCTCCTGCTCAAAAGTTCCAAGCCAAATTTATCAGGTACAGTAGTGCACAATGCCTATGAATTATAGATTTCTTTTTTGGAATATGTGTTGATGTAGGTAGAGAAGTGCACACTGCACTTATTATCGGAAGTCTGAGTATTGTAACTTTAATTTTATTAAAAACAAAATGGACTTCAGTTGCTCTTTGATAATGTGATGTTAGCATACTTGATGACAGTTTTATCTTTTAGGGATTAAAATTGAATTTCGATTTTTGTTTTTGAAGTTTCAGGCAGTTTCTCATGATCCATTGCTCAAATATGTGTGGTGAGAAAGAGTAACAAAGTAGTGAAAATAATACTCCTTTGAATGCTGATAGTAATAAAAGATGTTAAAGTTCTTTCAGTTGGAAAAAAAAGCATTGTTCAGATTTTGTGCATGGAAGAGTCTAAATTCTAAACAAAAGTCTAAACAAAAAACTCTTTGAGCGAAAGAGGTGTGCAATTTGTCTTCTTCCTTGAGGTTTATAGTTTTTAAAAATTGTATCATCAGATTTATTTTTACATTATCTTGAATTATTTCTTTTTTTTTTTTTTTGAAACCTGTTTCTGACTTTTTGTAAAATAGAAATGTTCCTCCAGCTGTGTGAGTGCAGAAGAAAGCTCTTCCTGACACCGATACTACTAGTAACAGATGTTTTAGGGTGTAAAGTAGCAACACTTTCTGATTGTTATTTTAATCATATTCATAAATATGGTTAATATACATTGGTTTTAGGCTTATTGGTGCAGTCCTGCAAACACTATCCAATATGACACTCACAATCATGAGCAGTTGCCATGTGGTTTGATTTATTTTAGATCCGAGGGAAACCAGAACATTTCAGAGAGACTTAACTACTTTCTTATTTATTGCAAGCTTTAAAGAGTTAATATAGTTGTTCAAGTTTACAAGCCTCAAAAACAATTACTATACAATTTAAACTTTAAATACCATAAATTTTAAAGCAATTATTACGGCACAAAGCAATGCAAAAGCAATTAATAGAAGATCTGCTATTGAAGATAGAAGATCATACAATAATTATGCCACTTACACTTCACTCGGATGCCACCTGCAATACCAGGCAGGAGGTCGTGGTCACTTTGATTCCCACCTGTCAGTGGGAAGGGTGTATTTACTTCTAGTTTCAATGAACAGAACCTGTGGGTCAATCCTGCTCACTCCCTCCCATTGATTCTTCTTACTAAGCCCATTTTATAGCAAAGCGAGACTTCGTCATTCTAATAATATTTACAAATTGATTACATATTTTGTAAAATACCTAAAATGCCCAATACCCTTATTTGGGGTACATCCTGCTACTCAGGATGTTGCAAAAATTGTGTGTATAGTTAACAGTTTTATGGCTGTCTCTGAAATTTTTGCTTATCAGAAACAGAAGTACCAGTACAAGTTTGATTGTCATGTGTTCTTGATGTGATCTCGCTGTGCCACTTAATCTGCATTATTATGCATAACATTCCTGCCTCTCCAAGCATCCCTCCCAAGCCTTGCCTGCGGGCTTACGTGCACCAGACTTGAGACAGGCCTGGGTTTTGCTTGTTAGAGATCCGCAGTGTGGTCAAGGCAGACATTATTATTTCAGTCAAGGCAGGGCCATCCAGGCTCCCCTACAGTGGTACAGTTGAAGTTAATTGAATTATTCATTATATAGATTATAACTTAATTTTTTTAGTTGACTTGACCAAAAAACAAAGCAAAAACCAACCCCCCATTTAAATTGCTGTGTGTGTATATATTTTTTAGAAAGATTTAAAACATTACCTTTTAGGCATGTTGTAAAAAACTAAAGAAATCTAGAGTTTATGTGTTCCATAAACAAATATTCTGAACTACTGATTACAAATTGATCATACATGTGCAGTTCTGAAATATATAAAGGTAGCTTCTAATTTAGGAAATTATTTTCAGGATTCTGTATGATATCTTTGTTTTTATATAAATATTCTTTCAAATGAGAAAGGTATATTAACAATTAAACTCTTTAAAATTGGGGTGTGGAACCTTTTCTGGGTCAGGGCCACTGACCCACAGCAAAATCAATCAGGGCTGCACACACAAGTGAGGAACAAACAAAAATCAACCACCAGCATGGGCTCTGAGCCTCAGGGGCCAGATCCAGGCAAGCTGGGGCATGCAGCTCCCCCAGCCTTAGATTCCCCACCCCTGCTTTAAAAGCACATTATGAATTCAGTCCCACATCTTTTTATAATATTTAAGTTTGGTGATAGGTTTTATCTAATCTTTGTATTAACCAATTGGTTCCCAGATAATTGTTCTCAAACAGTAATTATTGTATAGATATAAAATCATGAATTTACTCTTACTGCGTCACTCCTGAATGAAGTCTTGACCTGCTGCAGCCTAACACCAACATAGTGCATTTTTCCAATCCTTTTAAAATGCCTATTTGACAGTAACTTTTTACTAAATAGATAAGGTCAAAAAATAATCCCTGTTACTTCAGAGCCCTAGGGAGTCTTTCCACAACTACAGAAGAGAGCTGGAAAAGCCAGCTTCATGGAGGGTTTTAATTGTTGTGTGGACTTCAGTATAAAACTGACCCAAGAAAACTTCAGGACATGGGTTCCCAAACTGGGGGGCATGCCAAGAAATTCCAGAGGGGGCTCAAGGTGACCCAGTCCTCCCTCTCCAACACTCCCCCTCCCCTCCCAAGTTTTGCTGCTATTTTTGTTTTTCAGCCCTGGTCAGTTCCTTCCCCCCCTCCGCCCTCCCCATAACAAGTTTTGCTGCTATGGGGGAAGGAAGGGGCATGAGGGTTTCTCAAAAATCAAAAAGGGGGCGTGAAGCCGAAAAGTTTGGGAACCACTGCTTCAGGAGTATTCTGTGAAGAGCACAAAGACAGAGAAAGCTTTTGTGCTATCTTTTCTTCTCTCCCCAAAGTCCTGTGACAAGGGCAAGATTTTGTAACTTTTTCTTTTACAATAGTTCTAAAATCCATGCTTTTTGATCTGTCCAAAGCCTCATCATCTCCTATTTCAATTACTGTAATCTCCTCCTCTTGGATGTTTTAGTGTGAACCTCTGCTACTCCTGTTGTTCAAATTGCTGCTTCCAAAAGCCTTTCTTATCTGTTGTTTCAAGATGTTGTCTCCTCTGAGTCACTCCACTGCAACTCAAACTACTTGTTCTTGCCTTCAAGGCCTTATCCCATAATCCCTCTTTATATTATGGTGTTGGTCTTCTTTTACTTTTCCTCTGCTTCATCAGTGATTTCAGCCTATCACAGAACCTCCCTCCTGTCCTGTATTCTTGGAATGCTTTCTCCTGTTCCTCACCCAACATCCCTGCTCTCATTGAAATCCTTTGTTAAAAACTCTTTTTTGCCATGTTTCCTACAGAAGTGAGACAAAAGAAAGATAACCAAACTAAACAATAGAGGAAATGGAAACTTGTTACCCTGGTCCATCCTTGCTTCTCCTTTTTTTCGTCCGTATTTCTGTTAACCTTTGTATGTCGTCAGTTTGTATTTAGGTTGTACACTTTACAGATTTGTCTTTTACTTGCTTTGTAAGGCACCTATCACATTTCTGGGTGTTTTGAAAAATAATAATACAGTAGGCTTCCGATAATCTGGAGTATCAGGAGGTACACTGGCGAGGGTGACTGGCTGTGACTCTGGCTGTGACTGGTCTGCTGGGACCTGCACTGCGACCAGCGGGGGGTGGGGGGAGGGGTTGGCGGGTAACAGCGCGGCAAGAGGCGAACCCTCCGCCATTTTGCAGGGAGGCAGGGGAAGCTCCGCGCAGCCACCGGCGACAGGCCAACTGGGGCTGCAAGTGACAGCGGCAGACTTGGGGAAGCGATGGCGCAGAGCAGCTGGGGTGCTGCCGGTTTGGTCCTGCAGCGCCGCCCCTCGCCTTGCCCCCTCTCCTCTGCCGCCCTTGCAGCCCCAGCTGGCCTGTAGCAGGCGGCTGCGCGGGGCTTCCCCCACGCGTGGGGCTCACAGGAGCTCAAACTGTCTGTCTGGCTGGAGCACTTCTGGGTTCCAGTTGGTGCTGGACTATCAGGAGTGCCAGACCACTGCATGCCGGACAATTGGAGTTTTACTGTAGTTATTGGGGTTGAAAGAAGAGAACATTTGTTCTTAAATGTTTCCTGTTGAATGCTCTGGGGATTTCCCTTTTCTTGTAATTGTGTTGAACTTTTAGAATGAATAACTTGATTTATAAACTTTAACTGTGACAGATCTGTTCAACACCAGAGATAATGTGCTCCAGGATAAAAGCATCTCTTTTACAGATTGTACTGCTGAAGATTTTTAGGAGTATGACTAATAACAGATATATGCTGTGAGGTTAAGTAACCAATAATACATGCAAGGGCATGGAGCTATGGTATTTTGCATGCTTCATCAAGCAGTCAAAGACTAAGCAAATAAAAAAAGGAAAATTTTAAAGAATAAATCAAGAGAAAGAACACACCTTCTTTTAGCACTTATCTTCCATACACCATCATTCGGTAGATGAGCTATGGTTAGTAGTAATCACTCAAAGTAAGCTGTCATGTTATATTAATATTAGAAACACAAAAAGAATGGTAGAATAACATTAAGGTTCTAAAGTCAAGCACTCAAAAGTTAGGAAATAGTAGATTTGAAGTTGTCTGTATAACTTACATTTAGCCTCCTTGGGCATCTCTGTGTTTTGTCTTTAATTTGTTACCAGATTTGCCTAATACTCTGGGGTATGCTCATTTATTAGGGTTATTCTTATGGGCCTGGGGGGAAGTTAACAATTCTATCAGTGTGCTGCTTGTGCTTACTTGTGCTCTCATATGGAGCTGAATTCTCCCTGCTGCTAATTCCCCCTCCCACTGGAGCTCTCCTGCAGAAACTAGGTTCCTCAGGATGGGGTTCTTCCCACCTTAGCAACACACACACAGACACTCACACCCGCTAACAGAGCATGTTTGAGAGGACTGGGTAATCAGCACTCCCAAGCTGACCCCTCATATGTCCCTGAACACAGCAGGCTGGGTTTAACAGCAATGCCATACTGCATCCTCATGTGCCTTTGGACTTAGTGGGCACTTTAAACTGCCATCCTCATAGGCCCCCAGGTTCAGCACCCCCTATCTCCACTTTCACTCCACAATCATTCACTGGTAAACCACACGATGATGATATTGGGCACTACAGGGATCTTTAGGTTGGGTACAAGAAGCGTTGTTGCAGAGTGAATGGGGAAGCCAAAATAACACTCCTTGAGGAAGAGTGAGCGAAAGAGAAAGAAAGAGAGAGAAGCAACCAATTTAACAATGGAAGTTATTTATTTCTGGGTAGTGAATGAATATATATATATATATATATATATATATATATATATATATATATAGGGAGCCAAACTCACAAAACAGTTACAGTATTAAATCTAACAGTTACAATATTAAATCTAAATTGGAACGGATTACAAATGTTAGGTAACCATATAACAGTTTACATAGGGCAGAGTCAGGAGGCTATGCTTAGAGAGGTAATTGGGGTTGGGGAGAGAGGGAGGAAGATAGAGAGAGAGATCTCACCACTCCATGGAGCTTGCACTGGTCGGGGTTCCCAGATGGTGATGGGAGCCGGGGGTACAGAGGGCAGGAGACAAGCAGAGCAGAGCCCTCAGCACAATGAGACAGGTGATGAAGAAGTCTCAATGGAACTGATGAAGTTTAAATCCAGGTATCAGAACAGTTTTTCTTGGGCAAGGGTAGGAGTTTTTATAGGGATAGGACAGTGGTTCGAAGAGAACACTGGATTTGTTTATGGGTAAACAGAGGCGAGACAATAGAGACTGATCACACCTGATTATGGGTGATGTTCCTTGAATGAGCTCACAATTCCTCTAGGCAGTTTCAGTATGTCAATAGGATCCATTACTAGAATTGGTCAGATAATGACTAATTTAGGGGATGAGCAGTCCTGGGTTCATTAGCATCTGGAGCAGAGATTTCCCATCAGGCAGTGCTTCTCTGCTTTCAGTATCCCGTAGTTCAGTGCGCTTCCTGCTTTGGAAGGGCTGGTCTCCATTCTGTATGCTAATAGAGATGTCTCTCTGTGCTGTCTTCCATGCAGATGAGTCTGGGGTGTTTCCTTAATTCTATCACCCTTGTCTGAAGCTGTTTAGGTGTGTCTTCCCCAGCCTTTTCATTGATTTGTCTTTGATTCTAGCAGAGGTCTGGAGGAGGGGGATGGTTTTCCATGAGTGTCACTCCCTGGCTCCCCAAGAGCACAGGGCTGGTAGGTAACAAGTTACATAATTGCATGCTATGTTTACCACAAAGTGCCTGCCTCCATCACTGCATGGGATTGACCTGTTCTGGATATGAATTAGGGTTGTTTGTTGAAGGTTCATTGTGAAAATAATGACTATGCAAATAAAATGTTACTTGTCTACCAACCCACTGACCCTTTCTTGTCACTGCACATCCCTCTACCTCCAACCCCAGAACCCTCTGACCCTGTCCAGCCAACCCTGGTACTCAGTGTCTCTGTATTATTAAACCTGCCAATCTCATCATCTGATATCCCTTATATCCCACTAGCCCCATTACCTTACAAGTCTGTCTTGTCAAGCCTGTCACCCCAGTGCCCACCATCTTCTGCTTCCCAACACCTCCTGCTGCCAAGTTCCTTTTGTCAGCCACCTCTGTCTTGCCTCATGCCTGGCCTGTATCCACTCTCACTACCAACCTTGGCACTCTGTGTCCCAGTACCCTGGTCTTAAATTGACAACCTCCCATTTCTCTGGATCCTGCCCCACCACTCCTAGTGCTCCCTGCCCCTGCCCCACTACCCCTTGCTCCACAAACTCCATGACTGCCTGTTGTGACAAACCCTGATCCTGCCCCACTGATCCTGCAACTGCCTGTTCCACAAGCTCTGAAGCCCCCCCCCCAATCCTGCTCAGACACCCTCAGATCTGCCGCTGAGACAGAAGCACAAGCTGCCCCACACCTGGCTCCATAACCCACTGCAACCCACCACCCCCTTTTGCTCTTTGACCTCTAACCCCGGCCCTCCCTCAACCCCAGCCCTCCTCCTTTAAGCCCTAGCCCCAAGCCAGTCTCTTGCCAGTACCTAACACTCTTTGACCCTTACCTCTACGTCCCGTGTTTTTGACACAGTTTGCAATTAAAAAATAATATACACCGTTAATAATACCACAAAATACAGTTATTATTAATTATATCAACTTAAAAATGCCCCTCAAAAGTCAATTTGAGCGCTGTTCATTGAAGTCTCAATTCATATAAAAGTATCCATCTGCCATCCATGTACTCAAAACACAATATAAAATAACAGTGAAGCAAAATGAATGGGAAATACAATATTTAGTGACGTTGGAGTACCACTGTCTTCTCTCTCTCTCTCTCTCTCTCTCTATATATATATATATATCTGTAGCTTATAACACTTTACTTTCTAAACAAATAATAATCATAGCTGTAATCACACTAAATGGTACCCATTGAACTAACACTATCTCTGCAAGTATGCAGATTGTAAAGATGGATTTAGAAATTTGACTTCATTGCAGAAACAGGTGTAATTTGTAAGAAAATGTAAAGTCACAGTTTTTTTTATTTTTAAAAATGGGTTTTCTTACATCACAATCAGTGGAGGGGAAAAAAGCCTTACATTAATTCCCAGTAAATGCCATGCCTGAAGAGGAGTAACTTAATCTTTATTATTGGTTCCCTGAGACAGTTCTACATTCATATTGAAAATATGAAGATGATACACTGGTATAATGAATTTATGTATAGAAATAGAAATAATTGTGATACCGGGAGCCATTGTGGTGGCCTTTGCACTTTCAAATAGTCACTCTGAGAAATAAACTTCATACTGCATGATCCTTTGGTGTTATGGTTTAAAGCCCCACAGTCATTTATTTGTCATATGCATTTTGGCCAGAAAATACATTGTTTTAAAATTGCCACACTTTTTACAAACTGTAGCCTGTATGCTGAAACGTTTTTATCTGAATTATTAAATTTAGAAAACCTGTCTCTTTTCCAGTTAAATATTGTAGTTTTTTTTACTCAAGAGTGTGTGTTAATCAGGAATGGATGAATTATTTTTGAAAACAAGAGTGATTAATTAGACTACGATTTCATTTAAACAGTTGGACATAATCTTTTGGGTTAAAGATAATTAGATATTGTCAATTTTTTTTGCTATTACTTTCACTTCTCTTAAGACTTGGAATCTTATATTGGATCCTTGATTACCAAAGACATTTAGCATTTCCAGTAGACTAGTTTCCATTCTGGTCTTTTGTGCAATATTACATTAATCCAACAAACAGTCCAGTTGAGTTCAAGAATAATATTCACTGTGTAGAAACATTTGAATCTGGTTCCAGACTGCTGAATATTTGTGAAATCATTCAGCTTTGCTTTGTAGTAATGGTTGCAACCAGTTGCATATGTGCTTGATGGCTTTGCTAGGGGGTAGAGGATTGGTGTTGTCTCACATGTTCCCACATAAATCCACTGTGTAAAGGCTGTATTGAAGAAAAACTATTAAAACTGAGATGCTGAAAAGTCCTCCCTCTACTGTTAAATATTTTGTAGAAACACTCCTAGAATGAAAATCTTGACTATGAATGTTTAATCTTCTCGATTACAGGATTGATAAGAGTTCATGAATACCCTTTTTGGAAAAAAAATTCTGTTTGAGATTTAAATATGATTTATACACATTGACCTAAATGTGAAACTAACCAATTATGCATAAATATTTGTGTTTTCTTACTTTTTTTCTGTAAAAGTCTAATTAGCTATTTTGCCACTTTAAAGCATGAATTTGAATAAGATGTTTTAGCTGTGTCCACTTCTTTTTGTCAGGAATCTCTGGCTTATGCAAACAGAAGTTTGAAAGCAATTCCCGGTGAGAAGGTCTTGCGAGACACACGTGAGCAACGTGAGCAACAAAATCGACTTAAAGAGATTAACCAACAGCTGAAAAATCTGGAAGGAAATCTTGTAAGCCAGAATTTATAATTGCATATGATTATAAAATTAGCTCCAGAAGAAGAAATATTTCACACATATATATGTAATTATATATATGTGTGTGTGTGTAATTATTTAGGTTTCATGTGAAAAGTTACTCTAGTTTTGAGAGAGATTCCCTGTTCTAATGATACTCCCTGTTTATATATAGAGAATGTCTCTCAAACTCACTTTCAGAAAGGAAGAAGCCTTTCAACAGTGACCACTATATACACATAAAGAAGTATTTTAAATATTTTCTAAAAATGTATGGAATTGGTGTGGTTTCTTCAAATACGTTTTTGAAATAATTCAGTGTGATCCAACATTGACTCTGTGATCTGATTTTATTTAATTCATATTATATATTTTTTAAAAATCTGACCGTTCCAGAAGGCCAAGAAAGCAGGAGAGTTAAAATGTTATAAGTGTATAAAATGTGAATTGTAATTCGATACTTTAGGAAAAAGCTGCATAATTTCTCAGTCTTAATAATAATAATTAGTTGAGAAGTGTCTCTGGGGGTGTCCCACATTAGGGGCTGGGACACTCAGCACCTACTCGACAGATTTTTCTCTAGCAGTGCATTGAGGGCTGTGCATGTGCGGCGTGCAGTGCACGCGGGCTTCCCCTGGTGCCATTGCGCATGCGCGGCCCCCCCTCCCTTCAGGTCCTTTCTACCGTCCCCGGCTTCAGATGGAACTCTTCAGTGCTCTCATTTCTCTTCATCTTGTTATAGCAATTTTACTTTTCTAGTTAGCTTAGTATTAGGTTCTTACTGTTTGTTTAGTGTTGGCTTAGTGTTACTTAGTGTTACTTATAGCTTTAAAAAAAAAACCCCAAACCTCGGATCGCGGACAGTTCGTCTGGCCATAACCGCGGCATGGGATCTCCCAGTTTCAAATGCTGCGCACTCTGCAACGAGGCAATGCCAGCCTCAGATGGACACGAAAACTGTGTCAAGTGCCTTGGCAACTCGCACTCTCAAAAAGACTGCCCACATTGTGCTAAGCTTAGAGCATGGGCACGTAAGGATAAAGAGCTCAGGCTCAAAATGCTGATGGCTGACAAGGGTGAACACCCTTCTTCTGACCTGGGCTCAGGTCAGATTAACACAGCAAAAAGGGATAAACCCCCTGGAGCCACAAAAAGACGGGCAAGCTCACTGTCTCAGTGCTCCCCTAAGAGGCACTCTGCTGACAGGCAATCGGATCCCTCCGATAAGTGCCTCAGCACTTTTGACCGCCCAGGTATCTCGGAAGAACAGTGCATCAAACAAAAAAGTACGAAAACAACTGCCCCTTCCAAGGCAACAGGCCACATCGTGCCTGCCTCGAACAATGCGGCACCGAGCAGGAAGCCGCTTGCCTTAGCACCAGCTCCAGCAACACCTCAGGAGTGCAGCACGGCACTGTAGCCTCTCACAGGGCAGCCACTTGGCACCGCCCTTCCCCCTCATTGTCAGGGCAACTCCTCATGCCGTGAACTCTGCTCTCTCAGCACCTCAATACTCAGCGGCAGCACAGCTCCCACATACTCCCCTCATGAACTACAGGGAGATTAAAGACATAGCAATTTCTTCTACACGCCAATTTCCTATTTTGAGTGACAATAGATAGCCTCACTCTCCTTTTTCTGATTATACAGAATCACCTTCCCCCCTCTCAATGGAAGAGAGAGATGATTTAGCTGTGTTTTCACCACAGCTTTCTCCACACCGAGAGGGGTCAGGAATGCAAGTTAACTCTGCGCAACCAGATTTCATCCCAACAGAAATGACTTCTTGGGCTCCATACCCATGGATGCCTCCAACCATGATTTACCTCCCACAACGGCAAATGTGGAACCAATGGCCACAACAACAACATAGGAAGAGACCATTTAAATCCAAACATATGAGCTATGTCTACACTATGAGTTTTCTCTGCAAAAAATATGCTAATATTTCCCAAAAAGGAGGTTTACCGATCTTGTGGGAAAAGGGATTTTTGCACAAAAAGAAAAAGTCCACACTGCTTGTTTTCGTACAAAAACCCTACCGCAAAAGTGGATCAGCAGGAAATATGCAAATGAGATCATGACTCATGTAAATGAGTCCCTCATTAGCATATTTTTTGCCGAGAAAACTCGTAGTGTAGTCGTAGCCATGGTGAAACCTCACACTTGCTTGAACAAATAACTTTATTCGTCTTTGGCAACTTTACTTCAGGCTAACTCTCCTTCTGCCATGGAGGAGGCAATCCTACCACCATCCTCTAACAATGTGGAGGATATTTCTTCCTTTCAAGACCTTTTTAAAAGAGTTGCAACCAATTTAAATATTGCCATGGAAGAGGTGCAAGACTCTCACCATAATCTTACAAGCAACCTCCAAACTGCACCATCAGCAAAGATAGCTTTACCTATCAATGTAGCCATACTTGAACCGGAAAAAACCTTATGGCAGACACCTGCCTCCATCTCACCAACATGCAGAAAGGCAGATCGGAAATATTTTGTCCCCTCCAAAGGCTCTGAGTTTCTTTTTACATACCCTCTGCTCAACTCCCTTATAGTGGATGCTGCACAGCAAAGAAACAAACAGCAGAACCGATCCACTCCATCTGAGAAGGACAATAAAAGATTTGACTCATTTGGCAAAAAGGTTTACGTTTCGGCTACACTTCAGATGAGAGTAGTGAACTACACTGCGTTACTCAGTAAATACGATTTTAACAGCTATGCGAAGTTTAACACATATATTGAACATATCCCTGACAATAAAAAGACACAATTTAAAGCTATCGTCTCTGAAGGGCAAACAATATTATGTATAGTATTACAACCACCCTCGACGCAGTGGATACGGCCATGAGGACGACAGCCACAGCAGTCACTATGAGAAGGGCCTCATGGATTAATTCTTCTGCTTTTCTCCGTCAAGTTCAACCAGCTGTGGAGGATCTCCCGGTTGACGGTGAGAAGCTATTCTCGACGAAGACTCATCAACTACAGCCACTCCCCAAGTTACGAACGAGTTACAGACCGAATACTTGGCCGTAACTCGAAGTGTTCGTAACTCGGATCTCATTGAGTTACATGGCAACCGCGCTGTTCGTAAGCGCGGATTGCGTTCGTAACTCGGGGACTGCATTTATGACCGCTTTGGTCGTAAGTGCGGCTGGTCGTAAGTGGAGGTGGTCATAAGTCAGAGACCGGCTGTACTTCAGTCAATGAAGGATTCCAGGACTATACTACGTTCACTGGGCATCCAAACACCTGCAACAAGACCAAGGCAATTCAGGTACCAACCACATCAGAGACCAAAGTGCCCACAACTCACTTATCATTACCAGAGGCAAGACCACCTGCCGTACCGACAGCACGGGCAAGGTAGACAGCAAAGATGACGTACTCAGAATAACAACCCCAACCATTCGTCCCAATCCAATAAGCAAATTTGAAATAACAGTTGAGAGACCGAAAACCATTTCACTTATCTCAGAGCCTCAAAGTGTATCAAAACTATTCCACTTTCATTTGTTACTGTTTTTACAAAACTGGAAAACTGTTACTTCTGACAAGTAGGTAATACAAACTATCTCCGCAGGTTACACCATCCCTTTCCTTTCCCTCCCCCCTCTCCACCCATCCACCCCGTCCCTCTTCAGGGACCGCTCTAATGAGACCATATTACAACATGTGGTGGATCACCTGCTCCAGTTAGGGGCCATAGAACCAGTGCCCCTGGAGTTCCACAGAACCGGTTTCTACTCACACTATTTCCTCGTAGAAAAGAAGACAGGCGGGTGGAGACTGATCCTTGATCTTAGATTGCTAAACAAATATATAAGAAAACAGAGATTCAGAATGGTCACTCTGGCCACCATTATCCCAGCTCTGGAGTTTGGTGACTGGTTTTCATCTATTGACTTGCAGGATGCGTACTTTCATATATCAATTCAGCTGATTTATAGACGTTTCCTTCATTTACCTTAGGTCGCCAACATTACCAATACACAGTCCTGCCCTTCGGACTCTCGACAGCACCCAGGGTATTTTCCAAGGTGTTAGCGGTTGTAGCCACACATCTCAGGAAATGTGGAGTCACTATCTACCCTTACTTAGACGATTGCCTTATCAAAGCAAGGACCGAACAAGTGTACAGTAATTACTCATTTAACATGTGCCCGCTTAACTCGTTTTTGCGACAGCACGATTTTTTGGGGGGAACATTTTTTGAATAAAACAACCGTCCCCGAAATAACATGGAAGTGCTCCGGTCAGCCGCTCTCTCAGCTGGGCTGCTGTGAGCCGCATGTGTACTCACGGCTCCAGCTTGCACTTGCTAGGAGCCGGCCACTGAGCACAGGCAGCGCTGGACGCAGTGTGGGTCCCGGCAGACCCGTCACACTCCCAACCCAATCCTCTTCTCCTCCCTTTCCCTTCCCCAAAGCCGAACACCTCCCCTCCCTGCTGTAACCCAGTCCCCTTTCTCCCCCAACTTTATGTCCCAGTCCCAAGGCAGCTGCCTGTGCTCAGCGGCCGGCTGCTAGCAAGTGCAGGCTGGAGACGACTCAGCACCAACAGGAAATTGACTTCGACACCAATGCTTGAAACACAACCCCCACCTTTTCCATTATTTTCAATGGGAAAATTGACCCTGCATAACACGTTTCTACCGTATCTACCGTGTTAAATGAGGAATTACTGTATCACCAGCATTCCCTCATGGCCCTAAGTTATCTACATTCTTTAGGACTCCTAGTAAACCATGGCAAATCAATGCTTATGCCTACCCAAGCCATCCAATTTATTGGGGGCCCATCTCAATTCCATTGCAGCCAGGGCCTCTTTGCCTACTGACAGATTCATCCGCATCAGACAACTGATGCCCTCAGTAACGGCTCATGACTGCCTACAACTTTTAGGTCACATGGCATCATGCAACCCTGTGGTGCCCAATGCATGAATATTCATGAGATGTCTCCTAGGCTAGATCCGACTCATATACAAACTGCACGTCCATCACATGACCACATCACTAACATTACCATATGCAGTGAAGGCATCCCTACATTGGTGGACAAAATCATACAACCTATTCACAGGCATACCCTTTCAAAGCCCAGAACCCACAGTAATCGTTACTAAAGACGCTTCGCTCACTGGATGGGGCGCTCATATGAAAGGCCGAACAGCACAGGGTGTATGGTCTTCAGCAGACTGCATCCTTCACATCAACGTTCTCGAACTCGGGGCAATTCACCTCGCACGCCAAAAATTATTCCCCCATACCACGGGGTTTCATATCAGAATATATACGGACAACATGGCATGCATGTTTTATATAAACAGTCAAGGCAGTGCTCGGTCACAGGCTCTCTGCAAGGAAGCTATAGTGCTTTGGAGTTGGTGTCTAGCCCGAGACATCCATGTAACCACATGCCACCTCCCTGAGATCCTCAACTCGACAGCAGATGCCCTTAGCAGAGCCCTACCACGGTACCATGAGTGGGAACTTGATTATATAGTCCTGAACAACATATTCAGCCAATGATGCTTCCCACGCATAGATCTATTTCCCACCAGAGCCAACAAAAAATGCCTAATGTACTGCTCCAGAGCAGGCATGGGGAAACAGTCCCTCGGGGGATGCTCTCATTCTATCATGGAGCGAACTTCTGCTTTAAACGTTTCCTCCGTTTCTCTTCCTCAGCAGAGTGGTGATAAAGACATTAAGGGACAAAGCAAAACTCATCCTCATTGCACCTTGTTGGCCTCATCAACTGTGATTTCCCATCCTAAACAGGATGGCATGCCATCACCCAATCACTCTTCCATGCAATCCACACATTGTGTATCAACCAGGAATCATGTCTCCTCACCCTCAATTCCTGGCACTCCACCTCAATGGTTCATGGGCATAGAATTACAGTGCTCCCAACAGGTGTGTGATGTCCTATTATAAAGCAGGGCTCCTGCAGCAAGAAAAACATACATTAATAAATGGACCCGTTTCACTCACTGGGCGTCCTCCTGTAATATATCACCACAACACGCTCCGCTCCCGGCAATTTTAGAATATTTACTACACCTCAAACAATCACAACTTTCTCTCAGCTGCATCAGAGTACACTTGGCAGTGATTACAACCTTCCACGTACCACTGGAAGACACCACAGTATTCGCACACCCAATAACCAAGCGATTTCTAAAAGGTCTACAGGCTCCATACCCAGACGTTGCAGCCCCTTGAGAACCATGGGACCTGCACATGGTACTAACAACACTCACAAAGCCAGAATTTGATCCTATGGCTACATGCTCCCTACACCATTTAACATTAAAGACGGTTTTCCTGGTGGCAATAACTTCAGCTCATACAGTGAGCAAGGTGGCAGCCCTCATGGCTGAGCCATCCTTTACCATCTTTTTCAAAGACAAAGTCTCCATGCGACCACACCCTAGGTTCTTATGTAAGGTTCACTCCTCTTTCCACATAAATCAAACCATATACTTACCAGTGTTTTTTCCAAAGCCTCTCGCCAACTGTTTTGAAGCACAGATGCACACCTTAGACGTCAGAAGGGCACTTTCCTTCTATGTCCATAGAATTAAACTTTTCAGATTGTCTCCACAGCTCTTTGTCTCCATTGCAGATCACAGCAAGGAAAAACAAATATCATAACAGAGATTATCACATTGGATTTCGGATTGCATTGCTACATGCTGTTCGCTAAATAACTTACCTCTGCCGATTCCAATCCGAGCACACTCCACAAGAGCGATTGCCATGTCCATTGCTTACCTGAGGAAAGTTCCCATGGGCGACATATGTGCAGCAGCCACATGGACATCAGAGGACACTTTTGCAAGTCACTATGCACTTGCCTTGGGACCTCTCCAGCATACTAAACTAGCAAAAAAGCTGTATTACAAATGTTGTACTTACCTGATCCGAAGTTCCAACCTCCATAGAAAATATTGGTTTGTAGTCACCTAATGTGAAGCACACCCAGGGACACCTCTCTCTCGAAGAGGAGGTTACTCAGGTTACTCACCTTGATATAATTATTTTATAATTTTTATTTCTCATAATTTTGACAGATAATATCTGTCTTTTTTAAAAACATTTCCCCATTTTTATCAGTTTAAATTTTCACTATGGGAAATTATGGGAGGTCAGATAATAATTATTTGACAGCAAATGTTGAGATTTTAAAAGTTAAAGCTTTATAAGCACTAAACCACAAATTATCAGTCTCAAATATCAAAATGTACAAAATAAATTGCCTTAAATCAGACATTAATAAGCTCTCTAACATCATTTATTTTACATTGTCTTTCTGTCAGTTTGGATTATTACTGATGGAAATAGTTCTTTGAGTGCTGCTCATGTCCATTCCAATTAGGTGTGCGCGTGCCACATGCATGGAATCTGGAGCTTTTTCCCTTAACAGTGTCCTTTGAGCCATCCAGGGAGCCCCTTGGGGTGGCGCCGACATATCAGTGCATATATACCGAAAATCAAAGGGAAAAACAGGAAGATTTCTCATAACTTCTACTCCTTGTTTTCAGCCCCCCTCCTTTTTTCCCCTTCCCCCTTCTCCCCTATTTATTTTGGGTCTGCACATCCTAAACTCAAAATTCTGGTCATCTGAAGAAGTGGGCTGTGCGCATGGAAGCTCATGATACCATCTACATGTTTTGTTAGTCTATAAAGTGCTACCAGACCTTTTTTTGTTTTTTAAGTTTATCCTGTACAGACTTAACTCGGCTACCCCTGAAGCTTCTAGATCTTGTTATACATTTCCTAGGTTGAAAAGCTCACTATCAAAGCTTTATTCCTATGCAGGTACTTATGGATTGTGATTAAAGTCACTTTTGTCTCTTTAAGTTAAACACATTGTTTCTTGGGTCTGTTATTGTAAGGCCTGTTTTCCAATCTTTAAATCAGTCTTGTGGCTCTGCTCTCAACCCTGTGCAATTATCAACGTCTTTATTGAATTGTGGATATCAGAATTTGCTTGCTGGAGAAGCACTCTGGAGAGAGAGATTAGACATGATGTTTGGCTCTATGCTAAGAGAAGCAGAGAAATTATCTGCCCATAAGGAGCTGTGAAAAAGGCATGTAAGAGGTAACACATTGAAGTTCTGGGGATGGATGAAATAAAAGTAGGCAGCCTAGGAAAATATGATTTGGGTGTGGGCTGGAGGCTCATTGTTGTTAGTGTTTCTTACTTAAGGCCCTGCCAGGATATGGGAGAAATTCCCTCTTTAGTTATGGCATCAGCAGGGGTGTCCCAGGACAGACGGTGGTGCCCTTGTTTAAGTCCAGAAAGGATCATGGAGTCAGACTGCCAGAGCATGGGAAGGGCTTTAAAATACTTTTGAGCTGACTATTGAGAGATGAAGCACTCATTTCTTTTAAGTTTTAGAAGTGTGTTTTTGGTTGGAATCTTGTTTTACACTGAAAGGGGAGGTCTTTTCCTATGGTTTGCTAGAGGGCTAACCTGTAGCCATTGCACCATAGTGGAGAAGAAACTAAGCAGACAGGAAAACTGGCATGGTCCACTTGATATAGGAAAACAGATTTCTATTAAATAAGTTATAGATGGTTTTGGACTGACTTGAAGAGCTCTGGGTAACTTGAAAGCTTGTGTCTCTCATCATCAGAAGTTGGTCCGATAAAGGCCCACCCACCTTGTCTTTCTAGACGAGAGGTTTTTAAGCATAGTTAATTGAAAAAGCATTTTTTTAGTTGAGCGGGGGAAACAATTGGTACAAGAAGTTTCATGTATAAGTCTGTCATCCAAGAATTGTCTGTCCCAAGAACAGAGTTCTGAGTGTAGTCTAGAATCCATACTTTAAAACTAAAATGAATACACGAATTGTGTCTTGTATAGAGAGATTAACAATACAGAGAATGGAGCTTGAAGAGCGAGCACGTGCTCATTTCTGCAGTTGACCAGTGATGATGAGTGATGTTCACTGATGGGATGGTAAAAAAGAAACCTCAATAAAAATATGTTTTGTTTACATCAATCCAGAAGTCTTTCATTTGCTATTGTGAGTAATTCCTTAAATAACTGTAATTGGAAGAGATTGGAAAAAGTAATTTTTTAGCATCCAAACGTGTTCATTTAATAACCTTTTGAATATATTCGGTTTCTTGGCCTTCCCTGCATGGCTTTCGTTTGCTCAGAGATTCAAGCTCTTTGTCTTAGATAGAACAGCTCTATGTAAGCTCACAAGCTTGACTCTCTTACCAACAGAAGTTGGTCCAATAAAAGATATGACCTTGTGTCCCTCTCCCCCAAGTTTTTCTAATATCGTGGGGCCAACATGGCTACAGGAACATGGCATATAAAAATAATTATATGATGGTTTCCTTTTGTATGGAGAAAACAATCTATTATATCAAACACTTTACAAAATACTGTTGTAACAGTATGTTTAACCCTTTTTCTCACATCCGAGATCTGTTGTTTCAGGTACTGTTCATTCTGAAACACATCTTCTGTGGGGTGAGACTGTTCTATGGTATTTTAAAAATTAATTGGGCAACTTTAGTGTCTATGAAGGCAGGGGAAAATAACTTTTCTTCTAGGTGGCATAGTTTCAAGTGAGTTCTATGATCCTCTTTACTAAGGAACTGAGGCAGGTGTATTCATTCACTTCCCTTGACCTGTGCCGGTGTGAGAGAGAACAGGGAAATCCAGTGGAGCTGGGGTCTATGACAGCCAATACTAGGTGGTCACCACTAGCTCCTAAAATCCTAATAGCTTCCACCACCTCCTCCCTTACCCTTGCATGCACATGCAGTAGAATTTTATTTCATACCTATTGTTCTGCTGAGTCCCTTAATGTTAATTCACAATTTTAGTACTGAAAAATAAAAATAAATCAGTTGTTCTGTTATGCTGTAAGTCAATGAGAATAATTAAGTGGTTTGCAAAATGACTTCCCCTTCCAGTGTCTTAAAAGCGTCCTTAGTAAAACAGTATACGAAGGAATGTATTGTATTCATTGTTTAAAACACATTTTGAAATCTCAACATAACTAAAATGTATCCGACTATGGTTTCTAGACCCTTGTTGAATTTCTTTTTGGTTTTCCATTTGACCTAAGTTCACTTGTTCTTCATTTGAAGCAATGGCAGTTTCTTTCCACATTCTTTCATCTTTCAGTTTCTTGGAAACCATTGAGCTTAGCTTTGTTTAGTCAATTGCATTGTTGTTACTGCTTCAGAAATGTTCAGCTTCCAAAGACCTGTTGCTGAGCATTGATAAAAAGAATGTTGTATACAAAGGGTAAAAATCTAGTGAAGTTTGGTGGGGTTTTTTGTTTGGTTTTTTTACATTTTGAAATATGGCTTCCATTAGTTAGTGTTTGTAATAAGGAGACCCTTACTTGGAAGATATGGTGTTTCTGTGATGTCAAAGGTTTTGATTCTACATCTAGGCAAGCTATTGCTAGGAAACTTCTCTGAGTCGCCTATTTTCTTTTCAATTAAGCTACAAAAATAATCCTACTTCCCAACTCTGTAAGGCCACAGTGGCCTTACATACTTGTAACTGTTTTGGTATTGTCAAAGGAAATTAGACTAACAGGTGGGTATGTGCTGATATATTACCTCAGTTGGGATCCTATCAGCTTCTTTTTAAATATTTTAGATTTGCTTTATTTCAGCAACACAGTACTTAGTACCAGTAAACTTCTCATAGCCTTTTCTATTAATTATATCTATCATACTCGTTTTTCTTAAGGAGCACAAGCCAAACACAGTTTTTTTAAATTTCAGACTCAGTGCCATCGGGGTTGTCTGCATAGTTGTAGAAAGAGTTTGTTAGTTAACATTCTGACCAGATGTGATTCAACAACCAAGCATAAAATGTGGTTGTAAATTCTTAACAGTGTTTCTGGTATTTTGTGTTCACTTTTTGTACCCTGTCATGTATAAAAATGTAAATCTCAGTGTGGTAAAATATATTATATACATAATATACAAATAATTTCCTGTGCCTCATGAGGAAGTCAATATTTTAGACTAGGGATATGTGAAAGCTAGAAAATGTTAGCACACTTTGGTGTTTTCAGAAAATATTGGCGCAAAATGTCTCTTTATTCCCTTGATGGTATAGTATCTAGTAATAGAATACATGTCTGTGAAAAAAATCACAAGGGAAAATTCATTTTAGTGCTGCTTTGCTGGACAAAGCCTCATGGACCATTTAAATCTTGTATGAAGACCATAATTGAGGCTAAAATAGAGCATATTATTTTGTTTGAGTCCTGTGCACTGGCATTAATGTAACTCAGTGGGTCTGATCCAGCAGCCTCCATGTAGGCAAAATTTGAGCTGAAGTCAACAGGAGTGCAGTACGAAGTGCACACGCGCACACTTACTTTATATCTCTAGTTTTGTCAGACCTTGCAATATGGTTATTTATCTAGTGAATTTGCACTCATTTATTAAATATTTTTTATGTGATTTGAATGTCACGGAAGGAGAGGGATAGCTCAGTGGTTTGAGCATTGGCCTGCTGAGCCCAGGGTTGTGAGTTCAGTCCTTGAGGGAGCAATTTAGGGATCTGGGGCAAATCTATCAAGGATGGTACTTGGCCTTGCCCAGGGGACTGGACTTGATGACCTCTCAAAGTCCCTTCCAATTCTATGAGATAGGCATATCTCCATATCAAGTAACATCTTGAAAAAAGCCATAAGGTTGTTTTCACAATTCATTTGAATCTTACAGTGGTGGTCCTGTTAGTAACTAGATTAATATAGAAATAGACTTGCCAATATATGATTTTTATTTCTCATAATTTTGACAGATAATATCTGTCTTTTTTAAAAAACATTTTCCCATTTTTATCAGTTTAAATTTTCACTATGGGAAATTATGGGAGGAGGAGGTCCAGGAAGACTGTGACCCCATGATGGACATACTTTTGGCGACCACTCCAGGGAGAATGGCACTACCGCTTAACAAAACAGTGGACAAGTTGTCCAAAATCCTGTGGCAAACCCCAGCCTCAATCCCCCCACCCACCCAAAAAGGGGTAGAGAGGTGTTATTTTGTCCCCCAGATGGGCCATGAACACCTCTTTACACACACACACACACACACACACACACACACACACACACACACACACACACACCGGCTCAATAGTTGTACAGGCCGGTGGGCAGAGGGAGTGCTAGGGCCCCCCGGGTCCCACCCCTAAATCAAAAGAGCCCAAAAAGCTTGACCTCCCTGGGGAGGAAGACATATGCTACAGGGGGCCTGCAGCTCTGCATCGCCAACCACTTTCAGTACTTGGGCAGCTATGGACAAATTCAAAGACCATCTCCCACAAGAGTCATGGCAGGAATTTGGGCTTTAACGGAAGAGGGCAGAATGGTGACACAGACAGCATTACAGGCTGCTCTAGACGCTGTGGACTCGATGGACCACACAAAGGCCACTGTGATAGTGATGAGGAGAAGTGCGTGACTCCAAGTATTGGGCATCCTCCCAGAGGTACAAAATGTGCTCCAGGACCTCCCCTTCAGGGGGTTGGGGCTGTTTTCAGACCAGACTGACTCAAAACTACACAGCCTCAAGGACTCTAGGGCAACCTTAAAATCTCTGGGGATCCATACGCTGGCCCCTTAACCCAAGGCCGAGTGATAGACCCTTTCAGCGTGGGTTTGGCTCCGAACGGGGAAGGCAGAGACGCTGTAACAGTGGCCGGAACGATCTGCCCAGGAATAGATGTAGGGGCTCTAGATTTGATTCCAACAGGGGATCAGGTCTGTCTCTGAGCCAACAACCTAAAACCTCTTTTTGAGAGTACGCTCGAGGACAGCTTAGCAGTTGAGCTGCTGTCACCCCCTTTTGGTTGATGCTTGTCCCTTTTCTACTGGGCGTGGTCCCGAATAACTTCTGACTGATGGGTACTAGACCTAGTAGCAAAGGTCTGTGCAATACCATTTCTATCCATCCGTTCTTCCCACCCTCCTCACCATCCCTCTTCAGGGACCCTTCTCACAAGATTCTGCTGAGACAGGAAGTATCTATGCCTCTGCAGCTCGGAGCAGTTGAGCCTATCCCAAAGGAGTTCAGGGGAAGGGGCTTCTACTCCCGATATTTCCTTATTCCCAAGGCAAAAGGGGGCCTATGTCCCATTTAAGACCTAAGGAACCTAAACTCATTTGTAAAGAAGACAGAGTTTAAGATGGTCACCCTAGTCTCCATCATCCCTTCCCTACAGAAAGAAGACTAGTACGCTGCCCTCGACCTAAAGGACACTTATTTTCACATCACGGTGATCCCCGCCCACAGGAAATTTCTCAGATTCACAGTAGGTTGGGATCATTTACAGTTCACATTCCTGCCCTTTGGCCTTTTCACAGCGCCAAGAGTGTTCATCAAATGCATGGCTGCAGTGGCAGCTTTTATGAGGTGCAACAGGATCCAGATTTTCCCTACCTGGATGATTGGTTGATAAGGGGGACATCCCGAGAGCAAGTGATGAATCGTATCTCTGTAACCAGGAAGCTGTTTCTCCAATGAGGCCTCTTCATAAACGAGGAAAAGTCCACTGTGGACCCCACACAGATAATAGAATTTGTGGGGGGCCTGCCTGGATTCTGTCATCGAAAGGGCATTTCTGCCCAGAGTCAGGTTCTTGTATATGAACTCAATGATCGCAGACCTCTAGAGGTCTCCTATAACCACAAAGAGAACATGTATGCTACTACTGGGCCATATGGCAGCTTGCACCTATGTGGTGAGCTACGCCAGGCTGAGGCTCCGACCCCTACAGAGGTGGTTGAGGAGCATCCACAATCCAGCACGATCTCCCCTGGACGTAGTGGTCACGCTGCCGGAGATGGTGCTCCACTCACTGGAGTGGTGGTCGTAGGAGGAGACGGTATGTGCGGGTGTCCCATTTACCAAGCGAGCCTGTCGGTGCAGCTGTTTACAGACGCATCAGACACTAGTTGGGAAGCGCACATGGGAGCCCTCAAGACTCAAGGTATGTGGTCCCGGGGAGAGAGTTCCCTACATATAAATGTCAAAGAGTTCAGGGCGGTCAAGCTGGCGTGTCAGGCCTTCCTTCCCCAGCTAGAGAACAAGGTGGGAGCGGTACTGACGGACAACATGACCACCATGTATTATATCAACAAACAGGGTGGATCTCGTTCCTCTTCCCTTTGCAGAGAAGCCCTGGAACTCTGGGACTTACGCATTTCCCAGAACATCCACCTGGAGGTGACCTATCTGGCGGGGTCTAGCAATGTCCTAGCAGGCAGGCTCAGCTGCTCCTTACAGGTCCATGAGTGGACTATCAGGAAGGATATTATCTAAGAAGTCTTCCAGAGGTGGGGTTATCCCCTTCTGGATCTGTTCGCCTCATGAAATAATGCCCCAGGGCAGACCTACTGCTCGTTCATGGGCCACAAGCTTGGGTCTCACGGGGATGCATTGTATATACAGTGGCCTCAGGGGCCGCTGTATGCATTTCTCCCCTTCCTGCTAAGCCACGAGACCCTGATTAGGGTCAGGTGGTTCAGGGCAAGAGTCATCATGGTGGTCCCGGTGAGGCCTTGCCAACACTGGTTCACCACCCTGTTAGAACTAGCAGTGGAGGACCTGGTGAGATTGCCTCTACTCCTAGACCTGATTACCCAGGATTTGGGAGGTAGGAAGGTTGTGCCACCCGAACCTAGCGGCCCTCTGCCTGGCGGCATGGCACCTGCGTGGCTGTCAAGTGTAGAACAGAGGTGCTCGCAGGAGGTACAGTGAGTATTGCTAGAGAATAGGAATCCTTCCACCAGAGTGCTGTATGAGACCAAGTGGTGGTGGTTTGCTAGGTGGACAGAGCAGAAGGGGATAAACCCATTGTGTGCCACTATCCTGCTAATCTTAGACTACTTGCTACAGCTTAGACATCAAGGCCTCGCTACATCCTCACTGAAGGTGCATTTGGCAGCGATTATAGCCTTTTACCCAGGGGAGGGTCATAGGTTTGCTAATGCCATAGTTAAATGGTTCTTGAAAGGAGTCGACAGACTGTTCCCCTGTACGCGCCCCCTGGTGCCACCCTGGGATCTCAATCTGGTCCTTACGGGCCTCATAAGGGTACCTTTTGAGCTATTAGCCACCTGCTCCTTAAACATTTATCAGGAATGGTAGCATTTTTTATCGCGATTACCTCTGCCCAGAAGGATCTCAGAACTGAGGGCCCTCACTTTGGAGCCCCCATATATGGTCTTCTTTAAGGACAAAGCTAGACCACACTCCCACCCGGCCTTCCTCCCTAAAGTGGTCTCTCAATTTCATGTGTGTCAGGACATTTACCTTCTGGTGTTCTTTCCAAAACTGCACACTTAAGCTAGGGAGCAGGCCCTGCACTGCCTGGATGTGAGAAGAACCTTAGTGTTCTATATAGAAGGAACAAAGGAATTCCGTAAATCTCCACAACTTTTTATTTCAATGGCCGAAAGGATGAGGGGCTCGCGAGTTTCAGCCCAATGTTTATCCTGGATTACCTCCTGTATTAAGGAGTGTTATGATAGCGTAGGAAGATCGCCACCTCCACTGACAGCACACTCCACAAGCGCGCAGGTGACATCCGTTGCGTTCCTAGTGCAATTACCTATCGTGGACATTTGTAGGGCAGCCACGGAGTCCTCTGTGCATACTTTCTCGGAGCACTATGTGATTATGCAGCAGGCCAGGGCAGATGCGACCGTTGGCAGGTGGTGCTGCAGTCTGTGAACATGTAGATGGCATTAGTCTCTGACCCCACCTCCAAGAACATGGCTAGGGAGTCACCTAATTGGAATGGATATGAGCAAACACTCGAAGAAGAAAAAACGGTTACTTACCTCCTAAATGTTGTTCTTCAAGATGTGTGCTCATGTCCATTCCAAATCCCACCCACCTAACCCTTGTCAGAGGACTCTGGCAAGAAGGAACTGAAGGGGTGCGGGACCAGCAGGTATATATGCACCAATATGTCGGCACCACCCCAGGAGGATCCTTAGCTGGCCCAACGAGTACTGCGAAGGGAAAAAGCTCTGGATTCCATGCATGTGGCGCGCACACACCTAATTGGAATGGACATGAGCAACACACATCTTGAAGAACAACAGTTACGAGGTAAGTAACCGGGTTTTTTTAGTGATTCGTGTCTGTACCATGAAGTTGACATTTATCAGTATTTACCAATAAAAAAAATCTAATCCTCCCAACCCTACATATAAATAATAAATATACAGCCGGTCTCCGACTTACGACCACCTCCACTTATGACCATCTGCACTTACGACCAAAGCGGTCGTAAATGTGGTCCCCAAGTTACGAACGCGATCCGCACTTATGAACAGCGCGGTCGCCATGTAACTCAATGGAATCCAAGTTACGAACACTTTGAGTTATGGCCAAGTGTTTGGTCCATAACTCATTCGTAACTCGGGGACCGGCTGCTTAGACAAAAGTATATATTACAGGTAGTATACACAGTATCCTCTAATATCTGGTTTCCTTATAAATGTGTGCATGCTTAAAAGTACAATATTTATTTATTATAGTGATTTCCTATTAAATGTTTCACTGCATACACTGAAGGAAAAATGCAAACCACATGTCTTAATGAAGACAACTTTTATACTGTCACTATGTTGACCT
The DNA here is from genome assembly GCA_030068395.1 of Apalone spinifera. NCBI lineage: Eukaryota > Metazoa > Chordata > Testudines > Trionychidae > Apalone > Apalone spinifera. The sequence continues at coordinate 55,534,212 of CM057848.1, read as the reverse complement.
CACTTTAGCAAAGCACTATTAGCTAGCAGGTATTGATGCTTTCATAAATAACTTTTAATCATATTTTGCTTATGTAAGTTTGCAATATGTGTCCTATTCATGTGGTTATACAGAACTATTTCAGAATGAAAAGTGGTAGCACTTTCCTCCTGGAAGTAATTATTAGTATGAAAACCAGATGTTCTGTACATAACAAAAAATGATAACGGAAAGCACCACTATAAACAATATGCAACAGGGAAACCAATTAACTTCAGTGCAATTATTTTGTTCAGATCCTTAAACAAAAAATTGCTATAAAATTCTTCATATTGACACTTTTTCATGGTAGTGAAGGTCACAAGAGGTATCATTTAGCTAGAATTCTCTTTATATGTTTTCCTCTTTTTGAAAATGTGATAATTAATTTCAAAACAATTAATTGTAAAAACAATATATACTTATTTATGTTAATCCTTAGTAATTTAACACAAATCTTTCCCTGTAACATTGAGACCAACTGAATTGAATAAATTTATAACTATAAAGTAACATTGTAAATTTACATTATGTTTGGCATCCCATGATCTCCAAGGACTTCACAACTATTTGTTAGGTCTTGATCCTTCATATAGTGTCTGGACTTCTGTGTCCACAGAGAATCTTATTGAATTAATAGGGGCTTTGTGTTGGCACAACAGTCTCTCCACATACTAGTAAGTAAAGGTTTGGCATCTTAGGCTTCACCACACTAGGGATGTTAAGTAGCAGTTAATTAGCTAATTGAGTAGTTGATAAAATTTTCATCCACTATTTGATTAGTCAATAAGACGGAGGGGAACGCTCACTACCCCCACTGCGGCTTTGCAGTTTAAATGTAGTAGGAGCCGGGCGTGCAGGCAGCCTGGCTCCTACTACGTTTGAACTGCGGAGCTGCAGCGGGATTAGCTTCCCTCTGAGACAGCTGCGGTTCTGCATTTTAAATATAGTAAGAGCCTGCCTGGCTCGTCTTACATTTAAAATGTAGAGCTACAGCAGGGTAGCTCCCGTGGCTGGTGCCTGCCGTGACTAAGCAGTCTCGGTTTGCGCCAGCTCTAGGACTGCTGCGGCTCTGAATTTTAAATATAGTAAGAAAATGCTGGGCTTTTATTACATTTAAAATGCAGAGCCGCAGCAGGGTTAGCTCCTGGGGGCGGCATGAGCTGGGACTGAACAGTCCCAGCTTGCATTGGCTCTGGGATCGCTGTGGCTCTGCCTCCCTGGCCCACCCTCGCACCGGCTCCTGCTTCCCCCCCCTTTGCTGCTTCTGATAGAGAGGCAGCGGGGTGGAGGGAGAAGGGAACCAGTAGTCAAGTAGTGACTTGACTACCCGACATCTTATCGGGCGGTCGGCTACTCAAGTAGTTGTTGACATCCCTACATCATACTCCTATGAAGCATGTATATAATAGTATACAGATAGGAGGCATAGAGGTAAAATGACTTCTCAAAAACTTCAGTGAGTTTGGTAGCAAAATGGGATTAAAATTTGAGTCCCGGATTTCCACTTATTCAGCATTTTCCTTACTCGTTTCAACTTTTCCTACCTTTTACATCTTATCCATAATATTTCCTCCATTTTTTACTTTTTAAAAATATATTTTCCCCCTTTTTAAAATACAGTGTCACAAACCCATTGTTGTTATACCCTGGCTACCCTAGACTTCATGGCATCAGGGAGATAACTTAGACCTTCCTGTTCCAAAGTAGAGATTGCTGTTATTTGTACTAAAGAAGAACGTGTTAAATAGTATTGGTATCCAGTATACAGAACACTCATGAACTATTCTGATTCCACTAGTTATCCTCTTGCTCTCTGTAGTCTCAGAGGGGTAGAAATGGGTTTTGCCCACGAAAGGTCATGATACTAGCTATACATTTTAGCTATACATTTTTGGTTAGTTTCTAAGATGCTACAGGACCATTAGAGAGAGAGAGAGAGAGTGTGTGTGTGGTGGGTTTTTTTGTTTTTTTACAGATACAGAAGTGCCTCATTTGCTCTCCTTCTGTGACCTCTTTACTTGTCTCAGAGATCCCATCCCATTCTTCTCCTAATCTCCCTCATGTCCACTCTTCTATTTTCAGCTGTTGTTTCTTTCTCAGAGACATTTTGCTTTTGTTTTATAAACAGGATTAAAACTGATTTTGGAAATATTCTGCAAACTTTCCCTTATGAATCTAAAGAGTCTAATCACACAAGTTTTTTGTTGCACTGTATTTTATTCTAATCAAGATGTTCTTCTGTAATCATTCGGCTCATTTGGTAACATAAGAACATAACATAAGAATGGCCGTACTGGGTCAGACCAAAGGTCCATCCAGCCCAGTAGCCTGTCTGCCGACAGTGGCCAGCACCAGGTGCCCCATAGAGGGTGGACCGAAGACAATGATCAAGCGATTTGTCTCCTGCCATCCTTCTCGAGCCTCTGACAATAGAGGCCAGGGACACCATTTCTGTCCCCTGGCTAATAGCCTTTTATGGACCTAAACTCCATGAAATTATCTAGCTTC